>CM062809.1:249493220-250693220 GCA_031772625.1 Pinus tabuliformis | reverse complement strand
AAGTGTGTAACATTAAATTTTTATTAGATTAAAAGGTTGTGTTTAAGGGTGTGTAAATTTTAATTTTTGAATAGTTTTCGAAATTGTGTTTAAAAGGGTGTTTGAATATCTAAATTTGAATATATTAAGTTTTTGATTATTTATTGGTTGATTACTTGGTTTGGTGATTTTACGATTGAAGGATTTAGAAGACTATGTTTATTGTTATTTTTCTTTAGAACAAACATTTTTTAATTTTACATGAAAATCAAGAAAACGCTATGTCAAATTAGGTGATTTCTCTTACTCCACTTGCAAACCCTACTTGCAAATCAAAAGACGTTTTTCATTGCACTTGCACCCCTATTTACAAATGAAGCAATTACATTTGATTGGAACTTTTAAAAGCACATGGAAACCACACAAATTTGGAAGTGAAATTACATGAATGAAGTAAAATGTTATAGTTTAAATGTTAGTTGTACAAGTTGTTGATATTTGATTTATATACATTATATATTTAACACATGTGATTTTCCTACATGTGTAAGTGATTGTCATTTAGAAAATCCGTAAATAATATATCATAGATTGGAATATATAAAAAAATTATTTAATGTGTGAAATACATTAGTATCTACTTAACATTATCTCATACATCTAGTGAAGGAGAGTGAAATATGAAACACACAAGGAAATTTGGTTGGTGGAGAGACACATGAAGACATTAAAGGTTCCTTGTAAAACAATGATCATGTCCATAGGAATTAATTGCCTAAATTTTTAGGTCCACAAAGCACTGAGAGAAGAGGTAGTGTCTAAAGACATGATTTATTTGTTTCCACTAGTGATCAAGACAACTTAACATGGAGCTTATTTTCCTTTAAATATACTACATTCAAGATAAATACCATGGGAAGAACAATGCGTTCTCATAATCAGGAGCCCTAAAACAAAAATTAACTTGATTGAGTCAAGTTTACCTGAACCACCCTAACAACCCCACCCCCCACCTGCCCCTTCAACTTGACTTGGGGAGATTGACCCGGTCCCAATCATTTTCTGTTGAATTCCATATAAAAAGTTCCATACAAGATTACATGGATAACTAGTCAGAGCACCAAGAGAAGTGGTTGTGTCTAAAGACACCATTTCTTTTTTCTCACTAGCGACCAAGACAACTTAATATGGATCTCATATTCCTTTAAATATACTACATTCAAGATAAATTCCATGGGACAAATAATGGGTGCTAATATACTTGGAACCCTAAACCACTGATAACTTAACCAAGTCAAGTTTACCTAAACCACCCTAGAATTAGTCTATATGGCATATCAATTTACATTGTATGTCAGTGGGAATTTACCCCAAGTACTGCTTGATATTGACATGTCTCTCCTTTAGGATGCCAATTCCAAGAATAAATTTGAAGGGGAGGTGGTGTTGGGAAATCTAAATGGAGGTAAGTGAAATATAGTATCTTTTATTTTAATTATATATTCATATAGATATTAGAAATCTTGTTTGATAACTAAATTGATCTTTGTATTCACCAACGTTGTGAAGATTATGATGTATTGTAAGCATTTCAAATAGTCTTGATTGGATAAAGGTATAGATAGAACATTGCAACAAAATTGATCATATTTGGTCATGAAATGGGATGGTAGACTTTATAAGAAAACCTTATTTGCATAATGATATAAGTTTAATGTACAAGAAAATTGATCCAACATATGGTGCAAATGATACAAATCTAAGCATTACTGATTGACTTTTAGTTTTTATTTTCCATTGATATGTCACTTTTAGGTCCCTCTTCATTTAGCTCATGTATATCATTAATTGATAAATCATTTTTAGCATTTTAAGCATGAAGGTAAAAACATTGCAAAGCTATGTTGTGTAATACTTGAAAATACCACACCATGTTGTTTGATGTTATGAAGAAAACATGTGGGTGAGATGACTTTAATTTTTCAATATACAAATATTTCCAATGAGGGTGACAATCATTCAATTACATCTTATTTGAGATATTATGGATAGGTTAAAGATGTATGTCATATAATTGAAATACTTAAAAGTGGTCCGCTTTAAGGTTAGGAGGTACATATTGTTGCTACAAGGTGATGAAAACATTGTTATTGATCTTGATATGTGATTTATCATGATTAACACAATTAGGTATCATCCAAATATAAAGCTTTATGTCCTTTGAAGTTGATTTGAATAAGTATTTTATTCATGGCTTCCAAGTAGATCAGGTTAGTCATTTATTATTAAATTGAGTGCAAGAGAAAGATTATAAAATATATACTAGAAGTAGATAATCAAGAAGATATAAGAAAATAAAAACATGTGTTAAATGAAGAGGTCCAGAAAGCTCGTTATGCAAGAATTGAATCACATCCTATATATCATATTGTTAATAATAATTTGTATTAAATATATTAGATATAGTTATACGCAATTCTTTCAAGGATTTTGGATATTTATATTAAATTATAAATTTGATAAGCTAAATGCTAAATTTGATAAAGTTCAATAAGATTAATGTGATTATTATTTAATAAAGAGAATATTTTAACATTTTCGATCACTCTTTAATGTGACTTAGATTCATCCATTTTATGTCTACCTCAATTTTATGACTTTGTTATTTTTTAATCAATTCAAATGGAAATCAATGCATAAACAACTCTTTACTAAGTGTGGTCATGAGGGCATCAAAATCTTGGTTAATTAATTGGCATGTTGAAATTATAAGTATGTTTTCTAACATTATATAATATTACAACAACACAAGACATATATTGTGTAAGTTCTAATCTTTACTTTGTCTTCAAAATTGTGTTTGTGGATGTCTCAGTGTATCTCAATTTGATTTATCGGATTTTTGGATTATATGGTGATCGATTGCATCGGTAATTGACCTTAGAGTTGAAGATTTATGGCAACTAGATGGTAATTAACTAGACATCCTTAATATGTAAAAAGTTAAAACGTTTTCGTCTCATTTGTACTTATTGAATAACATTGTTATCTGTTGAGATTTTTCTGGGAGAGTGATTTTCGCATAGGGTTTTCCAATATAATATGTGTTTATATGATGGTGTGTATCAATTACTGCATTCATGAAGTGAAAGGACATATTGATAATATATGTTTTATAGCTATGGATGTAATGTCCAAGGAATTAATAGATACATAGTCTTGGAAAATTATATAAGAATATTTTTAGAATTGCATTCATAGCACGATATTGAAGTTGAAATCTTAGTTTTCTAGTTTTTCTTTTAGAAACCCATATTTATGTAAATGAATCTATTCATGGTTGCACGATAAACACATATGAACTCATTGTACTCGGTGGTTAGGAATAGGCTTGGAAGATATGTAATAGATTCTTAGAGAAGAGAATGTTGCATTAATATTTCCATCAAAAGTCATATTAATGTACAAAAATGTTTTAGTCAAAAGTTTGAAACATTATTTTGATCAATTTTTTATAAAATTCTATGTCGAGACACATTTTAACATTTTTTTTCTCTAGAAAAAACCATTTTCTTTTGTAGACTCTACATGAATATCTAGAAAAACATATGTCAAATCAACAAATTACTCTTCACTTGCAAGCCATACTTTCAAATCAAACAATTGTTTTCACTCCACTTGCACCCCTTCCTGCAAAGGAAACAACTACATTTAATTGGAATTTTTAAAAGCACTCAAAAATCACACAAATGTGGAAGTGGAAGACATGGAGGGTGAGGAAGCTAGTTTGGTTTGATTTTTGTTACATTTTTGGTCATATAGTCCTTCTAACATAAGGTTTCGTATCCTATCACACATTAAAAGTATAATCATTGAATGTTGGGTGAATTCTAGTATATAACATAAAATCTCTGATTATTTAGAAATGGTTTAGTTGTAATGGTTTTAAGCTTGTCAACATCATTTCTATGGATGACATGTTATAACAAATCCCTTTAGTTATGGATCTTGCATGAATGAAATATGTGAATAAAATATTGGTGTTTAGCAACAATTATTGTGCCAAATCCATCAATATACATTTCAGAATCCCTTTCATCATACAAAATATTATCTTCAGCAAATTAAAAATCTAAAACTTAAGAAGGCTTAAACATTAAAAATTGGTAACAATAATTGAAAATGTTAAAAACTATTAATAACTAGGATTGCATGGAAAGTTGAGCTAAGGTATAACAACTCAGATCCCTAAAAACCTTACCGATGAATGTGAAATTCTCTTTTTGTCAAGGACATTTGCATGGCAAAAACACTACTATGTTGAACCATGTTGAACTATTTTCTCCTATGCCTAGTGTCATGCACATTTACAAATTCATTCATTCCAACCAAATCACATATTTTGCTATAGAAAATTAAGAAATCTCATTTACGGTAAAAATCCATGACAAGATCTCATGCTATGAATGGTGGGAAAACAAAAATTAGGAAAAAGTATTTGTGAAATTGAATGTCATTTAATATCCATATAGGAAGGCATTATCGATACATATACAAATATATGTATTGTTTCCTTGGTTATTAAAGAATATAAAAATGGATAAATCATTGATTATGTCACTTTTACATTTGTGGTTAACATTAGATAATTGGATCAATATTTGAATCAAAACAAATGAATTTAGTATAAATTTTTTTGTTAAATTCCACGAGTTCTATTTTTTTTTCTTCTATAAACATCACTTTTTTTATAGGACAATATTGTGTATTTAACTTCAATGAAATCCATTTTTTTTTCTAAATATATTAAACCATTTATATTTTTCACTTTGAATTATACAATTTTAATGTTTAATTTTAAAAATACACATCTCTAAGTTAAATGTGGTTAAATATCCATAAAGAGAGCATCACAAAGAAAATCATAATCAATATTACAAATATATGCAGTGTTGCTTTGGTTATTAAAAAACCTATAATAAAAAATGGATAGATTATTCATTATGGTACTATTACATTTGGGGTCAATGAAATTAGATATTTGGATCAATGTCTAAAGAAAAAGATAGATTTTGGTATTGATAAACTATCTTATTTTCTTTCAATAAACATCACTTTTTTTTTATATGCCTATGTAATTATATTGCTTATTCAACATTTGTAAATTTCGTACAACACTATTGTGTTGAACCATATTGATTTATGTTATCCAATGCCTAGTTCTATGTACAGCTATAATTTATCCAATCCAGCCAAAACACATCTTTTATTACAGAAGATTAAAAAATCATACATTGTTTACCACAGAAAATTAAGAACTCTCATTTACAATAAAAACCATGACATGTTTCCCTATTATGAAGGGTGGAAAAATAAAAATTAGGAAATACTACATGTGAAATTTAATGTAATTTAATATCCATAAAGAAAGCTTCATAGAGGAAGGCATTATTAATACATATTCATGATGAAAGGTCGAGTTACCCTTGTTAGCCCTGAGATGTAGTGCTATCATTTCGAAGGTTGAGGGAAGGAGATGGTCTGCTTTGCTGTCCTAAAGAGGGCCCCACATGGGCCATCACCCCACTTTCCTTACCCTTCCACTTACCTTCCATTCTGCTCAGTTCCTAACCCAACCCTCTCATCCCCATGGGACCCTCTTTTCGCCTTAAGCCTAAATAAATTAACCCAAAACCCCCCAAAAAAAACCTTACTTTTCCACCATTATGCGCTCTCGCACATTTCCTGAGGACATATAATACCATTGTGTCCCTCCACCGTCGATTTTCCCTGTCGATCTGACGGCCCACGTTTCACCCAACCAACTAAAGATGCCCGATCGCTCCCCACCATTATATCACCCCCGCTAGATCTAACGACCATCGCTCATATCGCACGGAAAACAAGCACGAAGAATACCCACCTGATGAAGGCAGTTTTTCTCTCTCTTCCGCTTCAACGTGTCATCTTCTAAATGGAATCGGGCGGACTCCACCATTTACCACTTACTACCCGATGAGCGCCCGATAGAAATCGTAGCCGCCCAAACCAAACCACCTACGTGTGTTATCGTCCGCGCACCTCCTTCACCCGATAACCGTCCGATCTGCTCACCTAAGATCTAATGGCCCAGACATGTTTCACTCTCGACCGTCCGCCACCTCTCTGTCACTTCTCTGTCTGACCGATTTGGCATGTCCGTCCACCCATGCACCTTATACTCCACTCCCTATCTGTTATCTGAAGAAGAAGGCGGCTGACTCTATTAGTCTAATGAGAGTCAGACAGTTGAACGGAATTAACAAAAAAACATGGCCGAAGGAAGAAGGACATAGCACAATCCAGCGAACAGAATTAAACAGTCATGGAGCTCCACTGCCATAATCAAGCCAACTACCTAGCGGGACAACACAGTACCAGAATTGATTAATGTTTTTGTGATGGAAAGGAAATTGCGTCCTGGAATGCAATCAGACCGTTAATGCCAATAGGTGGTCGATTAAGACATCTCCAGCCCTAAACGACTAAGGATCATTGTAAAAGTAAACTATTAATAGCCGAAAGAAAGATGTAATCAGGGTTGTTATTTTTGGGTTCAACTTCTGAAGACTGTAGATACTCTGTTCCTTGTAGCTTCTCATCTTCATTTTCAGTAATACGAGCTTCTTTTGTTGTTACATGTTCAATGTCCATTTCCCTTCTATTCTAAACTTGCATCTGGATTGGTTTATTCATGTTTTCTCATATGTCTAATGCTTGATAACTGACATCTTATCTCTGCATTGGTAAAATGGGTTTGCTATTGAATAGGTCATTTATGTTTCTTCTGTATTTAATGCTAGATAACTGTCCTCTTATCGCTGTTTAGATAGATTAGATTTACAAGTTTCATTCAATGGCTGTAGCTGGCCATTATATGTTATGTATGCATCTGCCGGTGTGGTTAGTATTCTTCATTTATTCACTTAATCTACAAACTATTGAGCATTAGTGGTATAAAGCCTTGTAGACTGAAGGTGTTCATGCATGTCTGGAGTGAAAAAAGAGTTGAAGTGGTTATCTGGCTTGAACCCAACCATCATCCATTCCAATAGTTCCTAGAACAATATTGAAGATTATATGTTACTAGGCATCTCCAAGCTACAACCTAGGAGAGTTTCCTAGAGTGCTAACATAATTGGCACCGCTGCTGGGGAGAGGATATTAAAGCTCAGCTTCCCTGGGAGATGACACAGATCAAGCTTTGATGATAGACAAATTCTGGACACATTTGTGGTTGTAATCATCTATTTGGAGACTCTACTGGAGGCCGAATATTTTGGCGACTCCGCATCATAGTTCCGGCTCAGTTTGTGAAGCATACTCGGAGAAATCCTCAGAAGTCACCAGCTAACCCAGTACCTGACCCTGAAAAGATCATCAAAGAAAGAAAGGTATCATAGAAAGGAGCATCAGGATCAGGTAAATCTAAGCAATCCCCTATATCTCTACAAGAAAGGCTTGTAATAGAACAAATACATGTTGAGAGTATAGCCTCTAACACTGGTAGTGAAGAAAAACTTTCAGAGATTCATAAAGCTCCTTATTCTTTAGGTTCTCATCTTTCTTTAAGCCCAAAGGAAACCTCACCCCTTACCCATCATATTCCTTTAGTCCTGTCACTCACTCCTCAGCTTTCTATTATTTAGACTGCCAGTACTCTTCCATCCACCACAGCCATGGCAGCTCCAAAAGCACTCACCAAAATGGAAAGAATCATAGCTGCTAGGTATGGACCTCTAGTATTGCCCACTCCTTTGAAAGCAATGCCTACTGGAGAATATTAGAAATACGTGCCTAAGTTCACTAGGACTGAAGGAGTTACAGCTGAAGAACATCTTCAGTCCTTTTATAGCTATGCTGATAATCTATACATTAGCGAAGATGATGTGTGGATGAGAGTATTTGTCAAAATCCTAGATGGAGAGGCAAGAAAATGGTTTAGAGAATTGACCCCTAGGTCCATAACAGATATTGAGGCCTTAGATGATGTATTCCTAAAGCATTGGGGGGATAATAAAGATCTACTCTACTATCATATTGAGTTTGGGAACCTAAAAAGGGAAAATGGGGAGTCACTTTCTGATTTCAATAAAAGGTTTAACCGCATGTACAACAAGATACCAGCTAAAGTGAAACCCACCCCTACCTCTGCTAAGCTCACCTATGACAATGCCTTCGATTCTGATTTCTACCTACTACTAAGGGAGAGAAGATGTGCTTCTCTGGTCAAAATGAAGGATGCAACCTTGGAGGTAGAATCCAATATCATGGCTACAAAGAAACTCAAGGGACATGTTGATCGGAGGAGACAGAGGGGTGAATCTTCTTCGTCTTCAAACCCCAAGATAGATAAAATGACCAAGATGATAGAGTCACTAGCCTCTGAAATCTCCAAATTAAAAGTTGAGCAGTACCCAGGGAAAGGAAGAGCTCCTAATACCTTTGCTCCTAGAAATCCCAATCCATATAGAAGAGCCAATGAGCAGTTGCAGATTATGCAAAGGAGAAAAGATGCCAATGAAGATCAAAGGGTGAAGACCCCTTTCCAGAATGTAGTCATGGAAGAGGAACAATTTGATGAAAATGATGAGATCCATTGCATGGAAGACAAAGGCAGTGCTTCCTTCTTGACCTTGGCTACCTATGAAGAGTCATTATTTAAGGACCAGGCCAGCCAAGAATGGGATGGTGAGGCTGTTCTACAAACCGAAGATCAGCAAAGATATAATCTGAGGTCGAAGATGAACAATGCCAAGGAAACCCTTGTTCAAAGAGTTTTTGTCCTTGCAATGCAGAAAACTAACAGGAAAAAACGACCAGCAATTGATCCCATCATTCTCAAAGCTCTAGCTCAAGAGGTAAGAGGTCCTAACAAGTTCCCTTCTCCTTTCAGTTTTGAATCAGAAATCCAGAAGCTTAAAATATCTATACCTCTGGTAGAACTAGTGAAGAATGAAGCCTTTAAGAGACCCATCCTTGAGGCCCTTGAGCTTAAGGCCACACAGGCATCAAATGACTATGTGAATTTACAAGATGACAAACCTGCAGTCATTCTTAGCCCAATGACTGAACCTTCTGATGACAATTCCCCATCATTCTATGTCTCCTTGACTATTCATGACAAAATCCTCCACAATTGTTTGCTGGACACAAGTGCCAGCCATAATCTAATGCCCAAGGCTGTCATGGATGAGTTGGGCCTTGACATCACTAGGCCTTATCATGACTTATTTTCTTTTGATTCTAGGAAGGTGAAATTCTTGGGGCTAATAAAAAATCTAGCCATCACTTTGTCCCAACTGCCCATGAAGAGCATGATGATGGATATTGTGGTAGTAGATGTTCCCCCTAAGTTTGGCATGCTTCTTTCTAGGGGATGGATTAAAAGATTGGGTGGAACGTTAAAAAATGACATGTCCTATTCTACTATCCCTGTTTTTGGAGGAGAGAGTAGGAGATTATACAAGGAAGCTCAGTTGGCTTATATTATCAGTGATGAAAAGAATCCCACTAACCATCCCATCTATGCTGTCGAAATTGATTTCAGAGCCTGTATTCTTCAAATAGAAGAATCCCAATTGGCCTCCATACAGCTCAGGAAACCAGTTTGCCAGATCATAGAGGAAGAAGGTCCACAAATTTGGGACATGTTCTTTGATGGAGTTTGCTCTAGGGAAGTTGCAGGAGTAGGTGTAGTTCTGGTATCTCCCACACATAAATGCATACATTTATCTTTCAAGCTGACTTTTCAAGTCACAAATAATATAGCAGAATATGAGGCTTTGATCTTAGGCTTGAATGTTGCTAAAGAAATGGGCATCAAACATCTGAAGGTGTTTGGAGATGCAGACCTTATTATTCAATAGGTGAATCAGACATTCCAGGTGAGACACCCCAGGCTGAAAGCATACAAAGATGAGGTATGGAAGCTCAAGGATTATTTCAATATCTTTAGTATTTCATACATACCTAGGGCTAAAAATCAATTGGATGATTCCCTTGTTGTGTCCACTAGTATGCTTGTTCCTCCTTTGCCTCCTAGATTGACTTATGAAGTTCAAGTGAAATACAGACCGTTATTGCTTGAAAATGTCAAATATTGGAAAGTCTTTGAAGATGATGAAGAAGTCAATAGGTTTCTACAAGTCATTCATGAGTTCTCTGAAATGAAAATTGATCAAGAGAATGAAACCGTGGAGGAATGCCATCAATCCCAGCTAAGAAACAAAATTTGTCAAGACAGCATCATACAATTGCCTAGTAACCATATACCCAAAGGATTGGTACCTCTAGAGAAGTTATTTGATCATAATGATGTACCTTATAAGCCTACCTAGAAAGAGAATGAGTCTACAGTCCATAGGCACAATATAGGGAGTCCAGATCATCCCAAGTACATAAACCTGTCTACCCACTTGTCTGCTGCCCAAAGTTCTGAATATTGCACCCTCATGAAGCAATTTGCTGATGTCTTTGCCTAGGAATATAGTGACCTTAAAAATTATGACAAGAGCGTCATCCAACATAAGATTCCACTGGAGAAAGACACCATCCCTTTTAAGTAGAAGCTAAGGCCTATCAGCCCTCCATGACTACCTCTGATCTAGAAAGAAATTAAGAAACTGTTGGCTGCCAAGATCATAGTTCCCCTAAGGTATTCAAAATGGATAGCTAACTTGGTGGTAGTGTTAGCCCTGAGATGCAGTGTTGAATTTTGGAAGGACAAAGAGGGGCTCGGTCCGGTCTGTTGTTCTCAAAGGGGCCCCACCTGGGTCATTTTTTCCGTTTTCTCCTCTTACCTGCTCAATTGCTAGCCTTCTCGTTTCCTTCGTTCACCCTCTAACCCCAACAAAATACTCCCATTTGGCCTTAGCCCCAAGCACAAAGCCAAAGTACCCAAAAAACCCGACCATATGCCCTTGCGTGCGTATAAAACACCTCACCACATTCACATTGTTGATCTTCTCCCGCCAATCCAATGGCCCATACTGCACCCGATAAAGACAACATGCTCGATCGGTCTCCACCGTTAGATCACCTCCGCCAGATCTAACGGTCCTTGCACATATCGCGAGGACAACTAGCACAAACAATACCTGCGCGATATGGGCGGTTTTTCCTCTCTCGTCTGCCGCTACATGTCAGCCACTGAATGGAATCGCGCGACTTTTGACACTTACCATTTATCGCCCGATGTCTGCACGATGAAAACCATTACTGCCCAAGCTAAACCACCCCGTCTGTTATCACCCGCACATCTCCGCTGCCCGATAACCGTCCAATCTACCCAGTGAAGATCCAATGACCTGGATAGGTCCCGCTCTCACCATGACCAATAGCCTCTGTAAATTGATATCTGCCACACATTCTCTCGGATCTGACGGCCACCATTCACGATCATCCCAGTTGTCCATTCCCCATGCACTCTGGCCCCACGTCAAGTCTGTTACCTGAGGAAGAAGAGAACCAACTCTTTTAGCCTAGTAGCAGTTTGACCCCAACAACTGAATTAAACAGAAAGCATGGCCGAATGGAGAAAATAACACAACATGACTCAACAGCCGAATTAAACAGTCATGGAACTCCATTTCCATGATCAGTCCAACCACCTGAAGGATAGCACAGTACCAGACTAATGAAGTTTTTGTAATAGAGAAAGCAACTACATCCGAAGACGCTATCAGACAGTTAAATGCAGTTGGTGATCAATTAAGACACCTACATCCCCAAGCAGCCAAGACCATTGTAATGTTAAATTATAAATAGCCACCAGAAAGATGGAATGAGGGTTGGCATTTGATGTAAGGTTCAACTTCTAGAGACTATAGACACTCTATAACTTGCAGCGTCTCATCTTCATTTTTAGCAATGCAAGCTTCTTTTGTTGTTACATTCTCACTGTCCATTTCTTCTCTGTTCTAAGCTTGTGCCTATGGCATTGTGTTCATGATTACTTCCATGTTTAATACTAGATAACTGTCATCTTATCTCTGTATTGAAATATTGGATGTATCAGTGAGTAGGCCACTCAGGTTTCTTTTGTGTCTGATGTAAAACAACTGTCATCTTGTCTTTACATTGATAGATTAGATCTACAAGCTTCTTTACTAGTTGCAGCGGGTCATCACATGGTTGTGTGTATCTGCTGGTGTGGTCAGTATTCTCCATATTCACCTAATTCCCAAACTGTCGAGAATTGGTCGTCTAAATCCTTGTAGTTTGAGGGTGTTCATGCATGTCTGGAGTGAAAACAAAGTAGAAGTGGTTATCTGGCTTGAACCAAACCATCATCCCTTCCAATAAACTTCTGCAAAAATGGTTTAATTTATATGTTACCAAGCATCTCCGAGCTACAACCTAGGAGAGTTTCTTGGAGCTCTAACAGGTATTAAGGAAGAAAAATGGAGAAACCAGGCTTTGTGTTAACTTTAGAAATCTGAACAAGTGCTCTAAGAAAGACAACTACCCCCTGCCCAAGATGAAACATTTGCTGCAAAAAGTTTCTGGGGCCAGAGTCATGTATTTCTTAGACGGTTTCTCAGGTTACAATCAGGTTGTTGTACACCCGGAGGATCAAGAGAAGACTGCCTTCACTACTCCTTGGGGCACTTTCATGTACTCCAAGATGCCTTTTGAACTAATGAATGCTGGGGCTACTTTTCAAAGGGCCATGGACATAGCCTTTGTGGGAGATAAGGACATGTTTGTCCTTATTTACCTTGATGACATAATAGCCTTCTCCAACAGTCACAAGAATCATTTACAGCATTTGAGGAAGGTGTTCCTTAAGTGCAGAAGGTTCAGAATATCAGTAAATCCCAAGAAGTCACAGTTTGCTCTAGAAGAAGGCAAACTTTTAGGACATATTGTTTCTATTGCAGGTGTCAAGATTGATCCAGAAAGGGTTCAAGCAATACAGACATTGTCCATCCCAAGGTCAAAAAAGGACATTCAATCTTTTCTGGGTAAGATCAACTTTGTGAGGAGGTTTATTCCAAATTTTGCAGAACTGGTGAAGCACATCACTTCCATGCTAAAGAAGGGGTTAGAGATAAAATGGATAGAGGCTGCAAGAATATCTTTCGAAGCCATCAAAAGAGCTATCATGGAGGCCCCCACCTTAGTCAGCCCAAACTACACCAAGGAGTTTTATATTTTCTCTTTTTCTTCTCATGATACACTTGCAACAGTCTTGTTGCAGAAAAATGACGAAGGTATAGAACACTCGGTGACCTTTTTCAGCAAAAATCTGGGGGATGTTGAATTAAGGTATGACCTCATTGAAAACCAAGCATATGCCCTCATAAAGTCTTTAAAGGAATTCCGAATTTACATTCTGCACTCCAAAGTGGTTGCCTATGTACCTTCAACTTCAGTAAAGGATATCATAACACAGCCAGATGTTGATGGAAGAAGGGCCAAGTGGATTGCAAAACTCATAGAGTTTAGCATAGAGGTAAAGCCCACCAAGCTTGTCAAAGGCCAGGGCCTGGCTCAGCTTATGGCTGAGGAAAATTGCAGTTTGCTGGACATAAATTGCATAGGCATAGATTCAGGTGTTGAATAGGCAAAGGAGGCATCAGAAGAACAAGGGCAACATCAGTCTTTGGCTGAGAATTTGGCTACTTGTGAGTGGCATTCTAGTATATCTCATTTCTTATTGAATCTCGAAGCCTCTCCAGGGCTTACCTCAAATTAGGCTAGGACCATCAAGCTCAGAGCAACCAAGTTTTGCATCAATAAGAACCTGCTTTATTGGAGGGACCCATCTGGAATCCTCTTGAGGTGTCTAGACAAGGAACAATCTGTGGAAGTCATGCACCAGTTTCATTCCAGCATCTGTGGAGGGCATCATTATTGGAAAACCACAGCCCACAAAATCCTAAGTGCTAGGTATTATTGGCCTACTCTATTCTCTTATGTGTTTTCATTTGTGAAGTCTTGTGACAAATGCCAAAGGTTTGCAGGAAGACAACAGCTGAAATCTCTGCCCCTGAAGTCGATACACATTAATGGTCCCTTCCAGCAGTGGGGTTTAGATTTCATAGGGGAGATCAATCCACACTCCAGTGGCTAGCATCGATGGATCTTAGTAGCCACTAACTATTTTACCAAATGGATTGAGGCCGTATCCACTAAGAAGGTTGATCACTAGGTTGTCATGAAGTTCCTAACTGAGAATATTTTCACTAGATTTGGATTCCTAACCAAGCTAGTCATTGATAATGCAGCAGCTTTTAGAGCAAAGGAATTGATGGACTTGTGTGAATCAATGGGCATTAAATTAGTGCATTTTACCTCATATTATCCTCAAGGCAACGACCTGGCAGAATCATCCAATAAAAGCCTGGTAAGGATAATCAAAAAATTGTTGGAAGACAACAAACGGAACTGGGATTCCAAGCTAAAGTTTGCATTGTGGGCTGACAGAGTTACCACCAAGAAATCCACGAGCAACTCTCCATTCAAGTTGGTATACGGTACTGAGGTTGTTTTTCCAATCCAATTGACTCTCCCTGTGGCCAAATTCTTGCAAGAGGAGCATGATGAGGAAAATGACATGGCAAGGAGGATGAATGACTTGGTTGAGGTTCACCAGATTAGAGATCAAATGATTGAGAAGTCAATAGGTCATCAAAAGAAAATCAAGGAGGCCTTTGATAAAAAAACAAAGATAGACGGTTTTCAAGTCGATGACTGGGTTCTCAAATGGGATGCCTTGAAGGAAAAGAAGGGCAACCATGGTAAATTTGATGCCTTATGGGTAAGACCATTTGTCATTGCTCAAGTTTAGGGGAACAACACTTTCACTCTACAAAATCTAGAGGGGGAAGATGTTTTTGATGGGCCAGTCAATGGGCGGTTTTTGAAACCTTACTTCGTTTAAGGCTTTAAAGCCTTAGTATTGTAAATATGTTTTTTCAGTTTATTTCATATTAGTTAGACCCCATGCCCAATGGAACACTACGTAGTAGATTTAATCTTGATTGTTTACTGGAAAGGCAGTGGTCTACAGTTCTCGAAACCTCACAGGGAGGCTTTCATCCCCAGAAGGAGCCAGTGTTAGCCCTGAGATGCAATGTTGTCATTTTGAAGGTTGAGGGAAGGAGATGGTCTGCTTTGTTGTCCTAAAGAGGGCGCCACATGGGCCATCACCCCACTTTCCTCACCCTTCCACTTGCCTTCCATTCTGCTTAGTTCCTAACCCAACCCTCTCATCCCCACAGGACCCTCTTTTCGCCTTAAGCCTAAATAAATTAACCCAAAACCCAAAAAAAAACCTTACTTTTCACCATTATGCGCTCTCTGCACATCTCTTGAGGACATATAATACCATCGTGTCCCTCCGTCGTCGATTTTCTCTTGCCGATCTGACGGCCCACGTTTCACTCGACCAACTAAAGATGCCCGATCGCTCCCCACCATTATATCACCCTCGCTAGATCTAACGACCATCGCTCATATCGCCCGGAAAACAAGCACAAAGAATACCCACCTGATAAAGGCAGTTTTTCTCTCTCTTGCGCTGCAATGTGTCATCTTCCGAATGGAATCGGGTAGACTCCACCATTTACCACTTACTACCCGATGAGCACCCGATAGAAATCGTAACCGCCCAAACCAAACCACCTACGTGTGTTATCGTCCGCGCATCTCCTTCACCTGATAACCGTCTGATCTTCTCACCTAAGATCTAATGGCCCGGATATGTTTCACTCCCAACCGTCTACCACCTCTCTGTCACTTCTCTATCCGTCCGATTTGGCATGTCCATCCACCCATGCACCTTATACTCCACTCCCTATCTATTATCCAAAGAAGAAGGTGGCCGACTCTGTCAGTCTGATGACAGTCAGACCGCTGAACCAAATTAACAAAAAAGCATGGCCGAAGGAAGAAGGACACAGCATGATCCAGCAAATAGAATTAAACAGTCATGGAGCTCCACTGCCATAATCAAGCCAACTACCTAGCAGGACAGCACAGTACCAGAATTGATTAATGTTTTCGTGATGGAAAGGAAATTGCGTCCTGGAACGCAATCAGACAGTTAATGCCAGTAGGTGGTCGATTAAGACATCTCCAGCCCTAAACGACTAAGGATCATTGTAAAAGTAAACTATAAATAGCTGAAAGCAAGATGTAATCAGGGTTGTTGTTTTTGGGTTCAACTTCTAGACATTGTAGATACTTTGTTCCTTGCAGTGTCTCATCTTCATTTTCAGTAATACAAGCTTCTTTTGCTGTTACATGTTCAATGTCCATTTCCCTTCTATTCTAAACTTGCACCTGGATTGGTTTATTCATGTTTTCTCATATGTCTAATGCTTGATAATTGTCATCTTATCTCTACATTGGTAAATTGGGTTTTCTATTGAATAGGTCATCTATGTTTCTTCTGTATCTAACGCTAGATAACTGTTATCTTATCTCCGTTTAGATAGATTAGATTTACATGTTTCATTCACTGGCTGCAGCTGGCCATTATATTTTATGTATACATCTGCTGGTGTGGTTAGTATTCTTCATTTATTCACTTAATCTACAAACTATTAAGCATTAGTGGTCTAAAGCCTTGTAGACTGAGGGTGTTCATGCATGTTTGGAGTGAAAACAGAGTTGAAGTGGTTATCTGGCTTGAACCCAACCATCATCCATTCCAATAGTTCCTAGAACAATATTGAAGATTATATGTTACCAGGCATCTCCAAGCTACAACCTAGGAGAGTTTCTTGGAGTGCTAACAACCCTAGCTATCTCTAACCTAGGATAGCCAACTCATAACTCATAGCTCTAGCTTTAAACACATTCTAGAAATTCAAGAATTAATTAAACATATGAAGTCAAAAAGCGAACAAAGATTTAATATGAGACTCCATGAGAGATCCTTTTCTCAAGCCTTCCAATCCTTTTTCCTCCCCTCATTCATTCCATAGTTTTCAACATATCAAGTGATGCAATAGGAAGGCCAAAACAAACGTTGGTTGTAAGCATCATAAATAATAATAAAAAATTGTAGGCAATGCTAAATAACTTTGTAACGCCCCAAAAAAACTGTCTTTTAGAATTCATGGAAGGTGAAATGACTCAACCTTGTTCTAAATGTCTTCCCAATCAATTCTACACGGCCTTAACTTGTTTCTTAACTCAACCATTGAATTATTAAGCCCTTTTTGACCAAGATTGCAAAGCTAACTCGAATCTGAAAATCATAGGAATGAAACACAAAGGGATTTGGACTACATAAAAAACCAAAATTGGATTGCTTTGTTTTGCAGATGGGTTTTTGCATAACAAAACCCATGCACTCACTATTCTCCAAAGCACAAAGACGCTTTATTTCTCAACCTTTAACCTGACACAACAAGAGTTAAAATGCAAACGGACACAACACAATGGTGGATGCTTCAAAGCACATATTCTTAATATAGTTCAATGGAGTAAGAACACACTTTCAAAGGTAAGAAATACACAGGAATGGAATCAACCTATAATTACACACAGACCATAAGCAGACAA
Organism: Pinus tabuliformis; assembly: GCA_031772625.1. Taxonomy (NCBI): domain Eukaryota; kingdom Viridiplantae; phylum Streptophyta; class Pinopsida; order Pinales; family Pinaceae; genus Pinus; species Pinus tabuliformis. Next base: position 250,675,679 of record CM062809.1, on the reverse strand, counting down.
TGATGGAAACAATGCTTCATCACAAAATCTCTAACCCCTACGTACAGGTAAATTTATTCAGCCTCAAATTACACTTGAACAAGAAATTATTTTGTTCCTAAAGCACACAATCACCACACTTTTCAACACATTCATAGTCTTACTATAAATTTACTCAACAAGTTCAGCCCTCAAATTGAATTTATATTGTACAAACGAAGAAATAAACAATTACAATCACATTTAAACAAGTTGCCCATTAATCACATTCAACATACATTAAACTGACTTGAATATACAATGTGGGCATGTGTAGCCCAGGCCTCTCAACATCTTCCTCTTCTCCTAGCGTTGGAGCTCCCGTTCTTTGCTTCTATTGCACTTTTCTCTTCCTTTGCTCCACTGCATTCCTCAAACACTCTTCTTCTATTTTTAAAAGAAAGCTACATGGAATAATCAAGAGTCACAAGAGATGATTCATTTCCCCTTCTCATGAAATAAGGGAAACTAAAATTACATTTACATTAGGAAATAATGCCTCCAATTTATTTTAAAATCAAACTCACATCCTCATGTAAATATTTAAAAAAACATTTACAATTTCTCCCAACATCATCATGTGACCATTCATCACATTGGAAAGCTTCACTCTAGTCTTCATCGAATTTTGTGCCCCATCCATGCACCTGCATCACATATACAAATACATGTAGTGTTTCTTTGATTATTAAAAATTCTATCAAAATTTTATAAAAAATGGATAGATAATTGAATATGCCATTATGACATTACTACATTTGGAGTTAAAATTAGATATAACCAACATAGATCCATCTTAAACACGAACCTAACATGAGCTGAGAGGAATCTAATTTCTTTATGTGTAAACTTATTTTAGAGTGAAAAAAATAATATGTGCGTTTTTATTGTTCAAATTTTATTTTTGAATGTTATAGAGATTACATAACATTTGCATTGAGCAATTTTATCAGCACACAATAAACTTGTTTTTTATTAATAATATATTTTTATGTATAAGTAAATATTAATTCATATTAAAATATTTTATTCATAACTCACATTGAATATTTTATTCTATACAACATTAAAATATATTCTCTAAACTTTTTTTTCTCTATATATATAGATATATAACCCACATTTTGTTTACTTATAATTACTTTCCATGAAATTATATTAAGTCATAGTGACAACTAATTGAATATGCATAACATATTTATTTTTTTATTTTTTTATAGCCAACCTGGCTTTTCTATTTAGAGAATATTTTATTTTTAATTTAAGAGAGACAAACATACTTACACATAACGTACAGGCCGAGCAATTAACCAGGTGGTACCCTCGTCCCCAACAAATGCAAATGAGCAGAGAAAAATTAGGATTTTGTCAGTACTGTCTTCCAGGCGGTTTCTTGCACTCCCCAAGAGCTAGAAAATTCCGTCGCGACCCTGTAAAGTGGAGATGCAACTGTTGTGCCTGTGACTGCAAAGTGGTTTTGATTTCCTGCCATGGTGGACCTTCATGGGTGAAGGCAGATGCGGTATTTTTTAAGTAATCATCACTGAACTTATTGGAAAATGTTCAATCAGAGTTGTTTCTCCTACATGGGAATTTCTGAGTAGCTGTCTTTTCACTGTTCCGAGCGGCCTAGGTTAGGTTCGAATTCCCTAAGATGAAGTTGTTATGGCCACATCGGTGATTTCAAGATGTATCAAGACAGTGACACATATGTGATACATTATCACAACATTTACACTTTGAGATGACAAACAAACCTAAGGTAAATATATAACTAAACTTTTCAAAAATTATACAAAACATTGATTAAGCTTTCTCTGTGTCAAAAATCTAGCTCATTCCACGAGGGAAAATATGGAGAAATTTTTTTAAGCCATATCATGCGTGAGGGTCATACTTCCTTAACTCTGAGTGAGTTACATCACTTGAACAACAACTGGATGTTGGCACAAATCATGTTTGAACTAGAAAGATAAATATGAAACAACATCTACCGTAAATGGATTCATCAATCATGCAATCAACTTATAAAATTGTAATTTGTTCACATGCTTTCCTCATTAATTTAAGGGGAATTTATTTCTGGTATAAACAGAATCAACTTAGGCTGCGACAATTAGATAACCTATGCAGAAAGGTAATACCATCTATTAAAATGTATAATATGATTACCCATCTTATAAAATAGTTAAAACTCTCATATATATATATATAAATTATTTTTTTTTATTTTTTTACGGGAGCCCCTTCTAGAGGAGAGAAACAATCATCTATGCAGGCTGGTGAGCATCTAGTGATGATTATTTTGTTACTTGGGCTATTTCATTTGCATTTGAATATTCATTTCTAGTATTTATTATATGTGATGAACATTGATCTATACTAATTAATAAATTACTAAAAGTTAAACTAGTCTAAATTATATTAATATTAATATTAATATAATTAATAGCATGGTGAATGGCGCATCTAGCAAAACATCAAGTTGCGATGAAGGGGGTGACAGAGCCTATGGTCGACTTCAGAATCTTCTTTCCAACAGCAGAAACATGCGAAAATCCTCTGCATTTAACGGTGTCGCAGCTGCAAGTATTTCGTCTAGATCCAACTCAACCTAATTTGCAAGAGAGTGGAATGTAGCGCCCAACTGTACAACTTGGATACATACATGAACAAGTTTCCCACACCATCCTATAATTTATCTTCTCAACTCATCTTATCTCCAACGCAAATTTCAGCAATGCAGCAAAGCCTAAAGAAAGGTTTTATAACATTGCTAGCCCCGATGAATAGTCATAATCAATATAGGATTTGAACATTTCCTATTAAAGCTATTAATCCTGCAATCTCTGTTATATGCACAGATACATATAATATGAGTGTTAGCCCACCCAATAACTTCAAATATTTTTGTGGAATGATTATTATCTTAATGTTCAATGAGATCTTCCAAAAAGAATAATTTCAATGTAATAATATTTTTACTTCACCATTATTATCGTAAAGATAAAATGAAACAAAATGTATTAATTATGAATTTACAATAATATTGATGAATTAACTATGATCTTATAATAATGTTAATCATATAACAATGTTTATAGTGCTTTTGTCAAGTGTAAAACTATGACATTCATTCCAACTACCAGGCTACATCATTATATTTATATGACACTTCCACATTCAAATGCTTCCTTACCATAACAACATGTGTTTTGGGGAAAGTTTAACAAAATTCATGAAGATGCAATTACGGAATATAGTTCTCCTCTTCATTCAGAATCTTCTTCATTATAATAATATTTATTTTTATACGAAATATATCTTTAGGAATTATTTACTTTGTTATTTTTATTAATATATTTTTTTTAATTTTAATTATATATTTTATTAATAGTTTATATTTACTAATTTCAATTTATATGGATCAATTACATAATAAATTAAATATTTATTAGTAATTAAATATCTTAATAATAAATTCTGTAGTAAATTTAAAAGTCCAAAGTAGAGAAAGTCACTCATCATGAGTCTTAGTTTTAGCTAGTCAATGACTAGGTCTTTGAAGTATCATAGATTTGTTAATTGTTTTACCCATATGTGTAAATAATAGGATGATAAGAAGTACCCATGATATATAATAAGTTGAGTGTTAGGGTCCTACCCTAACCCCCTTATTTATGTCATGGGATCTCGTCATAGTCAAGAGTCAATAAAGCCCATATTAATATTTGTAAGTGGTTAACCCGCAATTAATGACGGGACCACAGTTAGTTGCAAATGGGCCGTAGTATTAGATAGATGGTATTAATAAAACCTACGGTATTGGCCCGTGGTATTGCATGTATGAGTCATATATAAAGGATAGAGACTCCCTGCGAGGAGCATCGTGTCTTATTTTGTAATCGAGCTCTGCTCTATTGGAGGTTGCCCCCTCGAAGAGGCATGTGAACATTGCTCTTTGAATAATAAAATCATTGCTATTCTATGTTCTGGGTATCTTTTCTTCGCATATTCTGTGTTCTGGGTATCTTTTCTTCGCATATTCTGTATCTGGGTATTATTTTGCAGGTTAAGGGCATAACAAGTGGTATCAGAGCACTTTCCAGGGCTCGGTGGGATTTCCAATTTTTAGCAAAATGTTTTTTGGCTAGAGACGTGTTCCGACGTCTTTAAACCACGGGATCTGTCGTTGAGCGCATAAACCTGCGGATTTGGGGAGGCATGCACGCAGGAAATACAAGAGGTGGTCACGTCTATTGGACTCCCTTGTAACCCCTGTGGGTACCCCTTCGAGTAGTAGCGCATTAGACAGAACCGCGCACGGACTGTCTTCCACGTACCCTCTGGGTATATAGGAAGCCCCCTAGGCTCCCTTGAAACCTCGCCATAGATAAACCTTCGGCCGTCTTGTGGTTACAGTACACCATGAACAACACTCGGAGAGATTACTCGCCCGTACGATAGGGTAGTCGGGTTGTACGGCTAAGGGTACGGTCGATCCTCCTTAGTTAGAGCCCTGAAACATTGGGCCGAGTACTACTGTCAGACCCTTATGTATATTGCGATCTGTAGCACCTGACACTCCTCTAGACCATAGTTCCTTTTTCTATCGGGGATCGTGTGCAAAGACGTGCTGCAGCAGCAGACATCAGTCCCGCAGCTCCATCAGATCCGTGGCAGCAGTTGTTCCACCATTCAGATCTCTCAGATCCACCAGATCGGAGTTGTTGTGCAGGGTTCCTATACAGGGGAATACTTTTCGCAGGACTTTTGGCATCATTGACATTTTGAGGATTTGGCGACTGCAGTATTGATGAAGAAGGAGTAAAACTCCGTTAGCCCATCAGAATCAGGACGACGAGCTGAGCAAGGTGGTACCATTCAATTTATTAGTAAAAATTTTTAGGCGGTCCCAATTTTTCATCAGGTTGGTGTATGGTAGAAACTCGCGCTCAAGCGATGGCCAATGAAAGGATGGACAAAATTGAAGACCATGTGAACTCCATACAAACTGTGATGGAAAACATCCAAACTGAGATTCGCGGACTAAGTCTCCAGGTACAGCTAGCACTCTCGAAGGGCAAGGAGCCAACCCACGAGGAGGCGTATAAGGGCCATGAATACCATGAGGGTGAGTCTAGCCACTCTCCTCAAGTCTGGCACACCCATCCACCACCCAGTCAGCGACCTCCCAAGTTGGATATGCATAAATTTGACGGTTCTCACACGTCCTCATGGCTAGCACAAATGGAGCAGTATTTCAAATTGAATCATATCCTAGATGAGGGGACTAAGCTTATGGTGGGGACCATGTACTTGGACAATGAACGATGGCAATAGGGGGAATGGCATCAGCGTTGCAATGGACCTTTTCAGAATTGGGCCCAATTTACCAAAGCTCTTCGAAATCGCTTTGAACAGGAAGACTCTTTTTTGGGGCGTCTCACTAAGCTCCGACAGATAGGTACAGTGGATGAATATATTACCGCTTTTGAAGCCTTATCCTTCCGCACTAAGGGTCTCACAGATGAGTTCTACATGGAATGTTTTATCAACGGTCTTAAAGAAGCCATCAAAGCTCAAGTTCTACTCCACCACCCTCCCACGTTGACAGAGGCTTTCCAGGTAGCTCGTAAGGTGGAACGTGCATTAACAGCCCAATCCAGCCGCCCCAACTTCCCCGCTAAAGGTCGTCCCCCACAGGCTCCCAACACGACTCAGACACTTAAGGTTCAAAAGGTGTCACCTACGGAAATGGCCGAAAGAAGGAAGCAAGGACTATGTTACTACTGTGATGAAAAATATTCCCCGGGTCATAAATGCAAGGAGCCCAAGTTTTTTCAAATAGATGCCACTGACTACAGCTCCACCGACGAAGATCCACCACTTGAGGAACCGGAGGCGATCGAAGAAGACAACCAAAAGGAGATTGTATCTGACGAACCACTTATTTCGCTAAATGCGTTGACAGGAATTTCTTCCCCTCAAACTCTCAAAATCAGGGGTTTTCTTAAACATCGCCCAGTAGTAGTCTTGATTGATAGTGGAAGTAAGCATAATTTCATCCATCAAAAAATCGCCGAAGCAGCGCATTGTTTTGTACGGGCAGTTTCTAACTTCCAAGTCCAAATTGCAGATGGGGGCACAATGAAATGTGAAGGCCGCTGTGAAAATGTCAAACTTCAAATGGGGGATTATCAGTTGAAAACCCACATGTTTTCCATGCACATGGGGGGTTGCGACATTGTCCTAGGCGCTGAATGGCTCCGCACTCTTGGGCCAATCACAATGGATTTCCAGGAGTTATATATGAGTTTTAAGCATAACAACTCCACACATACCCTCCGTGGACACCAGGCGGGAGCCCCCTCTATCATCAGCTCGCATAGGATGGAAAAATTGTTAAAAAAGGGCCATCATGGAGTGGTAGATCAATTTAATGCCATCCAGGTAGTCGAAACCATGTCTCTGCCAATTCATCCTGAGATGCAGCAGATTTTAAATAACCATCGGACGGTCTTTGACAAGCCTCATGAGCTTCCACCCTCGCGAGGGGAACATGATCATAGCATCACCTTGGTTCCAGGGGCCCAACCCCCAAATGTGCGGCCATACAGATATCCGTTCACCCAAAAGAATGAAATAGAAAAAATCATCAAGGAATTGTTGGAAGCAGGTGTCATTCGTCCCAGCATTAGTCCTTATTCATCCCCAGTGGTCATGGTCCTCAAGAAAGATGGGGAGTGGTGGATGTGTCCCGACTTCAAGGCCCTCAACAAGTTGACAGTCAAAGATAAATTTCCCATCCCGGTGGTTGACGATTTGCTGGACGAACTCAATGGGGCTCAATTCTTCACTAAGTTGGATCTTCGCTCCGGCTACCACCAAATTCGCATGAAGGAAGTCGACATTCCCAAGACGGCTTTCAGAACTCATGAAGGCCATTATGAGTTCCTGGTCATGCCATTTGGTCTCTGTAATGCCCCTTCTACTTTTCAGAGTCTTATGAATCACATCCTCAAACCATATCTCAGAAAATTTGTCCTTGTCTTCTTCGATGACATTCTCATCTATAGTGGCACTTGGGCGGCACATCTTCAGCATGTAGATCTACTCTTGCAACTGCTCCGCAAGCATAAATTATTTGTCAAGATGTCTAAGTGTTCGTTTGGCATGGAAGAAGTTGAGTATTTGGGCCACATTGTGGGGCGTGAAGGCGTCAAGGTGGACCCCAGAAAGATCCAGGCAATGCAAGAATGGCCTCAACCTAAGACCTTGAAGAGCTTGAGAGGATTTTTGGGTCTCACAGGCTATTATCGTAAATTTGTCCGCAACTATGGCTGCATAGTGAAGCCCCTCACTCAACTCCTAAAGAAAAATTCCTTCTTCTGGAACGAGGAAGCGCAACAGACATTTACCGCTCTCAAAAACGCCATGTGTTCCACTCGAGTCTTAGCACTACCTGACTTCACCAAATCCTTTGTCATTGAATGTGATGCTTCAGGTACAGGTATTGGGGCGGTCTTAATGCAGGAAGGGCGACCATTGGCCTTCACAAGCCAACAACTCAGTGGGAGGAATCTGGGCCAATCTACCTACGAGAAGGAAATGATGGCCATCTTACATGCAGTCAAGACCTGGCGACCTTACTTATTGGGGCGACGTTTCCAAATCCGCACAGATCATCACAGTCTTAAATATTTTTTGGAGCAATGCCTATCCTCCCCACAACAAAATAAATGGTTAGCCAAAATGCTGGGATATGATTATGAGATCATTTACAAGAAAGGGAAATACAACCGTGTAGCAGATGCATTATCGCGCCAATTTGAGGAGGAAAGTACTCTGCTCGCAATTTCCCTTCCCATTCCAGACTGGATTTAAGAGGCTCGCATGGAATGGTTTTCACACCCAGGGCTCTCCCAACTCATTTCTCAATTGCAGGTAGATCCTAATTCCAGCAAGGGCTACTCGTGGCAGAATGATATTCTTCGCTACAAGGACAGAGTCGTAATATCACCAACATCCACCCTCAAAAGTCGCATTTTGGCATAATTGCACTCATCTCTCATTGCAGGACATTTGGGCTTTCAGAAGACGTATGCTCGCACTAGAAGATCATTCTTTTGGACAGGCATGAAAAAGGACATCCTTACTTTCATAGCAGAATGTGATGTCTGTCAACGCCACAAAGGGGAAACCGTCAACACACCAGGCACATTACAACCATTGCCCATTCCGGCATCAATTTGGACGGACGTTTCTATGGATTTCATTACAGGTCTTCCAAAGTCAGGGAACAAGTCAGTCATCATGGTGGTTGTGGACTGACTGTCGAAGTATGCTCATTTCTGCGCCCTACCCCACCCGTTTACACCAACTTTGGTTGCTCAATCTTTCATGGATCAGATCTTCAAATTACATGGCATGCCCACTTCTATAGTGTCAGACCGCGACCCGATCTTCACCAGCAATTTTTGGCAGGAACTCTTCAGAATACAAGGCACTCAACTCAAACTCAGTACTTCATATCATCCGCAAACAGATTGTCAAACCGAAGCCGTCAACAAATGTCTAGAAACCTACCTTAGGTGTTTCACTTCAGAAAAGCAACACCTTTGGGCACAGCGGTTACCTCTGGCTGAATGGTGGTATAAAACCAACTATCATGCCACCACCAAAATGACTCCCTATGAAGTAGTCTATGGTCAACTTCCGCCTTCCCCTACTTCTTATCTCAAGGGGTGCTCCAAAGTACAAGCAGTGGATCAACTCCTACAACACTGCGCAACCATGCTCGCCCATCTTCGCGATAATCTTATCAAGCTCAGAACCGCATGAAGCAACAGGCCGACCAACATCGCTCAGAGCGCCAATTTCAAGAAGGGGATCAGGTCTTTTTGAGGTTGCAACCATATAAGCAAACATCACTCAAAGACAAGGGTTGTCAAAAGCTCTCTCCAAAATTCTACGGACCATACCAAGTACTTCAGCGCATTGGAGAAGTGGCTTACAAGTTGGCTTTGCCACCTACGGCAAAAATCCATCCAGTTTTCCATGTATCGTGCCTCAAGAAAGTGATTGGGAACAATTGCCGAGTTCAAACCAGTTTACCTAAATTGGACGAAGAAGGGTCAATCTGGCTTCAACCCGAATAGGTTCTAGACACACGAGACAAGCACTTGCGTGGCCGCATGATTAAGGAAGTCCTCGTCAAATGGAAAGACACCTCTCCGGAAGATGCAACTTGGGAACCAGCCACTATTCTTCAGCAGTTTCCGCAGCTTCAGCCTTGAGGACAAGGCTAGTCTTAAGGGGGAGGGCATGTTAGGGTCCCACCCTAACCCCCTTATTTATGTCATGGGATCTCGTCATAGTCAAGAGTCAATAAAGCCCATATTAATATTTGTAAGTGGTTAACCCGCAATTAATGACGGGACCACAGTTAGTTGCAAATGGGCCGTAGTATTAGATAGATGGTATTAATAAAACCCACGGTATTGGCCCGTGGTATTGCATGTATGAGTCATATATAAAGGATAGAGACTCCTTGCGAGGAGCATCGTGTCTTATTTTGTAATCGAGCTCTGCTCTATTGGAGGTTGCCCCCTCGAAGAGGCATGTGAACATTGCTCTTTGAATAATAAAATCATTGCTATTCTGTGTTCTGGGTATCTTTTCTTCGCATATTCTGTATCTGGGTATTATTTTGCAGGTTAAGAGCATAACATTGAGCACTACATCGTTTTACGGACCATGTGAAGCTAAAGTTCTCCTACTTCTTAACAAAGATGCAACAATTTTCACGGATGAGAGTGTTCATGGGATCTTCACTTTTTTCCATGATTTCTATCTATTAAGGATAGAATTTGATTTCTATTGCATTGATCCTATCTTCATGTCTTTACAAAATATATATTGTCTTTCATAACTTAGAGTAGTCAATGTTTTGATGCTCATTCAATCCCATTTGGTGCCTTATATCTGCATATATAGAGCCATATCCTCAATGTAAAGAGGGGTATCGAAATGGTGCTCCATGTTACTCTGACTAAAAGTTCCTTGGAATGCAAATAACCAATGGTTGAGATTTTTCCTGCATGCTCTCAACTCTAGGATTTGAACAAGGAAATTGTGCCACCCAACTCAGTTAGTTGTTGCAAAAATCTCATGCATTTGGGGCTTACAACTAGAAACTAACACATGTAGAGAGACCAGTGGGAAGGGGTGGTGGGGGAATGATGATACAAGAGCTCATGGCTATAGGGAGGACCAAAAAACCCCCACCTGAGATAGAGAAATCATGATATTACTACCACAATTGATGTAGGGAATTTGGAGAAGAAAAGGGTTTGCAAATATATAGGAAACGATCAAACCAAAAGGCATTTGAGCATGAAGATTGTGTAGACCAATCTTGGGAGAATGCTTGTTTCCTTTCAAATTTTTGGGAGCAATCATCAGCAAGGGTGGCTAGTATTATGAACATGTGAGGATGAGAGAGGGGTCTTATATAAAAACTCACACTGGCTTCATAATTAATGTTCACTCATTTTTCCACCTACTTACTTGTGTTGATGTGATGTGTTGGTTTCATGGGGGGGTTATGGGGGCCAAGCATAGTCATTAACTTTGATTAATATATTCCCCCATTGTGTTTTTTGTTTCATAATTTTTTAGTCCATTAGACTCTTGATCATGGTTCCTTAGAATATGATAGTAGCATTGAGAGTAGAGTTCCTTTTTCTTGTCTAATTCACTCGAGTCCAACTAATAATCATGTATTGTTAAATTCAATGATTAAATTCAAGTCTCCAATCATAATCAACTTGGAAATATTAATATGTTTAGAAAACTTTAATCCTTATAATAGAGTGTATAGTTTTTCCACATTGTTGATAGTTACTCTAAGATTCCAAGCCTAAAATTGACTTTTCTACCATGTAAAATTATAGATAACAAATTTACAACTACCAACCTTAGTTATAGATTCTAACATCACTCTATATCTATATATATATAATTTTAATTTATTTTAAATTAATTAATTTTCAAAATTGGTTAATTATATATATATATATATATATATATATATATATATAATAACTATCTGAATTAGTTATCAAAATATTTATTTATAAAATCGTATTCCTCGTACACTACTTTTTACTATTCTAAAATATATACAAATTGTAAAAAATAAATTTATAACATGTAAAATTGTATCCCCTCCCACCCTAATCTAGCTTCAACATGAGGATCTAGCTTCAACATGAGGATCTAATACATATTAGGTTAATTTTTTAAATTATACTCTATGTTGATTATTTATAAATTTTAAACATTCTAACTTTTCTAACTTGCTTTACTTAACATTTAATATAATTTATTTAATTTATTATTTTATTATTAAAAATTTAATTTATCAATATATTTATAAAATATTTATTATAATCTAATAATTGATGGTGGGAATGTTTCTTTTTTTTACCAAAATGTAATAACATATGTATTGTATTTTCAAGATGCTAATTTAATACATAAATAAATAGATAACAGGTAATTTAACGAAACATATCTAATTGTTAATATGTTGAGATTTTCTGTTTTAGTCAAATAGGCAAAAATCTCTGAAGGATGACAACAATAGGGATTCAGTTCCTAGATTAGCTCCACGTTGTTGGGAGGGAGTTAATGCCTCCTATATTTGATGTGAGGGAGTTATGAGGCTGTTAGATTCTCTATGCTATATAACAGGCAGTCATTCGGATGATTTGCTAAGAGAGTGTGAGGATTTCATGATGTAATCTCCTAATTTGATTAATATATTCCTGATGCCTATGTTTGGTGGACGTAGCCCAGATTGGTTGGGTGAACCACGTTAATTCTTGTGTTTATGTGCTTGATAATTGTTGTGTGTATTTATGTTTGTTGTGCACCTGATCCAACAATTGGTATTAGAGCATGTTGGAGGCATGGTGCTGGTGTGTCTGACTGCTGGAGGTGGAGCGCTGGCTGTGCTGGAGCGCTGAGGGAGTTTGATTGCTGTTCGAGTGGAGCAGAGGTTGCTGTGCGGTGCTGCCTGAAATACCTGGTGTGTTTACTATGCAGTGCGCCTGAATGGTATGTCTCAATGCCTGAAGCCTGATTTAATGAAGCATTGCTGGTGCGTATTCTATAAAATTGCTGGTGCGCTGTTTTTTTAATGCGTGGAGGTAAAACTTGAAACTGCGTGGATATACCTGAGATTCTATGCATGAATGCGTATACCAAGAGGCCGTTGATATATCTGTATCGAAAACATTGTGAATTGAATTAAATTTAAAAAAAAAAACAGCGTTGGCTATGTGTTTAAAACAACGTATATTTTCACCATGGTAAACTATATACGTTGTTTTAATGGTGCTCTTTGATTCTTCGTGCCTGCAAAGTCTCACCCGTGTTTATGGATTCGAATCCCCTCCTGTAAAGCCTGCAAGCCCTTTAAATAGACTGGGCCTTATCTCTGTTATCGAATTTATTCAACCGATACAACCATCTCCATTGAAAAATGAGAAGTCAATTCCCATTAAATTTGCAAATCTGTTCTTTAAACTGCGTTGCTGCGTGCAATTGAAAGGATTTAATCCAGGATTTTGTGGTGCAATTATTTGCTGACAAGCGAACATGGGGTCTCTCTGTTTCTTTGGTCTGCTTTTCAATTCATGATTTCGTTGCTCTTTTTTTTGGATTGGGTCGATTTGGCAGGACTTCATGGTGCAATGAATTGCTGCCAGACCCTGTTGCCAGACCATGGTGTGAGGTTTGTTATACTTTGACTGGACTATTGCATCCATAATATAGACGGCCGAAATACATCCGATTAAGCGAAAAATAGACACGGAATTGTGCTTATGCAAGTATTTTTTATAGGGTGGAATTTTGTGAGAAGTGCAAACAAGGAAATTCTTTTTTTTTAAAGAGCAAAGGACTTTTAAAGTACAAAGGGCATTTTTTGTTGTACAGACAACGACAGATAGACATAGGCAGAAATTTTTCTTTGTGAAGAGCAAAAAAAAGGCAGATTTTTTTTTGTTGTGTAAAATCAAAGGCATAGGCAGATTTTTTTGTGTAAAATCAAAGGCAAAGGCAATTTTTTTTTTTTTAATTGCTGGTTGGATATTGGAGATTATTGTGTTTTTTGTTGATACAAATGGCGAAAACTCAAAGTGCCCAGTTTGAAATTGAGAAATTTAATGGCAAAAATAATTTTGAGATCTGGAAGGTGAAGATGCACGATCTGCTGGTTCAACAAGGTGTGGCGAAAGCACTGTTGGGGAAGAACAAAAGGCCTCCTTCCATGACGGAGGATGAATGGGATGAGATGGATGATAGAGCTCTGAGCGCAATTCGGTTATGTCTGGCGGACGATGTTCTGTTTAACATTGTGTCAGAGAAAACCGCCGCAGGCTTGTGGTCGAAGCTTGAGAAGCTCTATATGACGAAATCTTTGACAAATCGAATTCTCCTGAAACGGCAGCTTTACAGTTTGCGGATGAAAGAAGGTACCTCAATTGCTGATCACCTGAATGTTTTTAATACCTTGTTGGTGCAATTAAACAGTCTAGATGTGAAATTTGATTCAGAGGATAAGGCGATAACTTTATTATGTTCTTTGCCCGAATCCTGGGATCACTTTGTTACTTCCATAAGTTTTAGTACATCAGAAATTCTTGAATTTGACGATGTTGTTGGAGCCTTGTTGGCTGAGGAGACGAGGAAGAGGTCGAATGCAGACACCTCTACATCAGAGGTAATGATGGCCAGAGGTCGCTCACGAGAGAGACACTCCGGGGGAAACCGTAGTGACTCTCGTTCGAAGTCCAAAGGAAAGAAGCCCAAGGTGAAGTGCTGGCATTGTGGCAAGGTTGGACATCTGAAAAAGGATTGCTAGAAGCGAAAGCAGGCTGCTAAAGAAGGCTCTTCGACAGAAAAGAAGGAAGCCAACACCACAGATACAGGTTCAGTATCTGGTTCAGGTATGAGTGATGAAGTACTGTCAGTTAATGTTTCAAAACATGATCAACATTGGTTGTTAGATTCCGGGGCATCTAACCACATGTGTATACATAGAGATTGGTTTAAAACATATAGATCAATTGATGATGGTGTTGTGTACATGGGTAATGATGTAACATGTAATATTGTTGGGATTGGAAGCATACAACTACAAATGTTTGATGGCACAACCAAAATATTAACTGATGTGAGGCATCTACCAGATTTAAGAAAGAATTTGATTTCATTAGGAGCACTTGATTCAAATGGATATAAAACTGTAATTCAAGGTGGAGTTATGAAAATCTATAAAGGTATCTTACTAGTGATGAAAGCTAAGAAAGTAGGAAATCTATTTCAGTTAGAAGGTAGAACTCGGTCAGATCATGTGTCTGTGTCTGAACATGACAGTAGTTCCATTCACTTATGGCATCAAAGATTGGGGCATATGAGTGAAAGAGGATTGAAAATTTTGGCTGACCGAAAGTTACTTCCTAATCTAAGATCTGGAAAATTGGATTTCTGTAAACATTGTCTGTTTGGTAAACAAAGTAAACAAAAGTTTAAAACAGACAAACATACTAGTAAAGGGATACTTGATTATATTCATTCAGATGTTTGGGGTCTAGCTCCTACAACTTCATATGGTGGTTCATCTTATTTTGTATCATTCACTGATGACTTTTCTCGGAAAGTTTGGGTCTTCATGTTGAAAAAGAATTCTGATGTTTTTACAGTTTTCAAGCAGTTTAGAGCATTGGTAGAAAACAGCACTGGTAGAACTATAAAATGTTTAAGAACTGACAATGGTGGTGAGTTTTCCTCCAAGGAGTTTGACAGCTATTGCAAGAATGCAGGGATCGAAAGACATAAGACCACGGTTTATACTCCTCAGCAGAATGGAGTTGCTGAACGCATGAACAGGACTCTTCTAGAGAGAGCAAGGTGTATGCTGAGTAACGCCGGGTTGCCGAAGGAGTTGTGGACGGAAGCAGTGGCAACTGCTTGTTATGTGATAAACCGATCTCCATCAACGACAATAGACTGCAAGGTTCCGCAAGAGGTATGGACAGGACACCCTTGTGACTATTCTAAACTCAGAGTGTTTGGTTGTGATGCATATGCTCTAGTGCCTAAACATCAGCGAACTAAATTAGATCCAAAGTCTAAAAGGTATATCTTTGTTGGGTATGGTGATGGAACGAAGGGATATAGATTGTGGGATCCTACTACCCGCAAAATCATCATCAACAGAGATGTAAAGTTTAATGAATCCTCTCTTGTACAGTTAGATGTAGATAGAAGATTGAAACAGGATGATGTATCTGATTTCCAGCATATTCAGTTTGACAACATTTCTAATGGTAGTCATAACGACCATAGTTCAGATTCTAGTCATGAACAGGTTTCAGAATCAGATTATGAACAGGGTTCAGATGGAGGACATGAACAGGTCTCAGATGGCGATCATGAAGAAATTCCTACAGTTGAAAGACAGCCAGTTGTGGAAGCACCAGAAACATTCTTAAGGAGATCTACAAGGATCAAACGCCGTCCGAGAAGGTATGATGATTCAGTTGCTTTGATCGCTAATGATGATGAACCTTTGTGTTATCAGGAAGTTGTAGAAGGTTCAAATAGTGACAAATGGAAAGCAGCCATGAAGGAAGAAATGATGGCCTTAGGTAAGAATGGTACGTGGGATCTGGTTGAACTTCCCAAAGGCAGGAAAACTGTGGGATGCAAATGGGTCTTCAAGCTGAAACGCGGTGTGAATGATACGGAAGGCAGGTACAAAGCTCGGCTGGTTGCAAAAGGGTTTTCTCAGAAAGCTGGTATTGACTTTCATGAGATTTTTTCGCCAGTGGTTAAAATTGTTTCAATTAGAATTGTGTTAGCATTAGTGGCTTTGTTTGATTTGGAGTTGCAGCAGTTAGATGTTAATACTGCATTTCTACATGGTGATTTAGATGAGGAAATATATATGGAACAACCGGAAGGGTTTGTTCAGCATCGCAATGCGAAATTTGTCTGCAGGCTTAAGAAGTCATTATATGGCCTGAAGCAGTCGCCTCGGCAGTGGTATAAGAAGTTTGATTCTTTCATGTTGAGTCAGAAATATGTAAGAAGTGAATATGATCATTGTGTTTATTTTAAGCAGTTAAATAATGGCATGTTCATTATCTTAGTGTTGTATGTTGATGATATGCTTTTAGCAAGCAAAAGCATTGAAGAAATCAACAGGTTGAAGACTCAGATGGCAAGGACGTTTGATATGAAAGATCTAGGAGCCGCAAGACAGATTTTGGGCATGGAAATTTTCAGAGACAGGGGCAATGGTAAGCTGTGGCTATCACAACAGAAGTATGTTGAGAAAATACTTTTGAGGTTTGGTATGAACAATGTGAAGCCTGTGTCGATCTCTTTAGCTTCCCATTTTAAGCTTTCTTCGAGTTTATGTCCTAATACAGATGAAGAAAAGGATTATATGTCTCGAATTCCTTATGCCAATGTAGTAGGATGTTTGATGTATGCGATGGTGTGTACGCGACCAGATATTTCTCATGTAGTTGGGGTTGTCAGCAGGTACATGGCAAATCCGGGTAAAGAACACTGGTCAGCAGTGAAATGGGTGCTTCGGTACTTGAGAGGCACAAGTAGTTATTGTATTTCTTACAATAAGAGTAGTGAATATGTTTGCGGATATGTTGATTCCGATTTTGCAGGTGACTTGGATAAGAGAAGGTCAACTTCAGGGTACGTCTTTACTCTTGCAGGTGGAGCTATAAGCTGGATGTCAAAGCTACAGAATATTTTTGCTTTGTCTACTACTGAAGCAGAATACATTGTTGCTTCTCATGCTTGCAAAGAGGCGGTTTGGTTAAAAGGTTTGCTTGGTGAGTTTGGTAGGTTACAGGATAACATCAGGTTACTTTGTGACAGTCAAAGTGCAATACATTTGGCTAAGAATCCGGTCTATCATAGTAAGTCAAAGCATATTCCAATCAAATATCATTTTGTAAGACAGGTTATCACTGAAAGGGGAGTTTCTCTTGAAAAGGTGCATACAAAGGAGAACTGTGCAGACATGTTCACGAAACCAGTTTTGTTGGAGAAGCTACGCTGGTGTTTGGCTTCTCTTGGCTTGCAGAAAAGATAAAATAATAATAACAGGGCATCAGGCGAATTGTTGTCAAGGTGGAGATTGTTGAGATTTTCTGTTTTAGTCAAATAGGCAAAAATCTCTGAAGGATGACAACAATAGGGATTCAGTTCCTAGATTAGCTCCAGGTTGTTGGGAGGGAGTTAATGCCTCCTATATTTGATGTGATGGAGTTATGAGGCTGTTAGATTCTCTATGCTATATAACAGGCAGTCATTCGGATGATTTGCTAAGAGAGTGTGAGGATTTCATGATGTAATCTCCTAATTTGATTAATATATTCCTGATGCCTATGTTTGGTGGACGTAGCCCAGATTGGTTGGGTGAACCACGTTAATTCTTGTGTTTATGTGCTTGATAATTGTTGTGTGTATTTATGTTTGCTGTGCACCTGATCCAACATAATATACATCATTTAAATTCCAATTATAATTATTTTTTAAATTTCAATTATAATTATCTCTTATATATATATATATATATATATATATATATATATATAGTTAATTGATATGTTTAAATACATATAACATATCTAAATTTTAACTTGTATTTTATATATTATAGATCTTACTTTTATATATATATATATATATATATATATATATATATATATATATCATAAGTACAATGTCATATATTTCATATAAAAAATATATGTAACTATCAATATTATCAATATCCAACATCATATTTGTGATAATTGAACCTAGATGAAAAGAAAACCGTTCTTTCCTCTCAAGCATTAGAAACAACCCACTAACATATTATAGTTTAACTATTCAATTAAATACATTAATTTTTATTAAATATTTATTTTAGATATTTAAATATATAATTAAAATTTTAAATAATTTACTTAATTTATTATTATTTTTTAAAATAAAAGTTATCATCATTTTAATTGTGACATCTTCTGATTGTCATTCAATTACATACCCATTTATATAACCATTTATGATCATAGATTATTTATGAACGTTAGTTATTGTGGTTAATATGATACTAGCAACCACCATGTTTCCATAAGCACAACCACGTGGGCGAGTGGTTTCCCCAAAGGAGTTTTCTCACAATTCAACCAGGTTTCATGGAATGAAAAGGGATAGTTCTTTATTTTATGTATAGCATAAGAAGGCGGCTAGGCCACAATTTTCCATATGGTCAACTTCCATATGTATCATAATCTTGTCATCTCAGAGTATAAATGATGTTGCGGCCACATTGAGTCAACAATGTTGGTTTTGGCCCATTGGTTAGGATGGTTATTGTCGTGTGTTGCATGAACCTTCTTAATGGTGTACTTTCTTTTTCACATCACATTCGTTTTATTGATTTTCCCAGCTATAGATTTTCACATTACATTCGTTTTATTGATTTTCCCAGCTATAGATTTTCAATATTAGATGTTTTATTGATTTTACCAATCATAGATTTTCAATATTAGGCTCATCTAATGTGTATTGATTCATTTTTTTTGTAAGCTTCGATGGGACCCTCTCAATTGTTTACAACTTTACAACATTTTACAACCTCGCAGGATTCGAACTTGGGTGGGGGGTGTGAAAGCCATCCGCCCCAGCCATTACATCATGCACATCATGTGCATTGATTCATTGCTTATTATGCTCTGATTAATATGATTATTTTTGTTATTTGCTACTGCTGCTTATATATGTGATTTTTTGTTTTTGAGATTATAAATAATGGAATAATATTTTTGAATAAAACAATTTTTTATTTTGTTAATTTTCGTAATATAATAATGAAATTTTTGAATTTCCATTTTTTGTTTGGTCATTTTTATTGAAAATGATGTAATCTTTATATTTGGCTACTGCCAAATTTTATTGTGTAATTAACGTGATATTTATTCTATTACTAAATTATTGTTAAGGTTTATTTAGTCAACTTTGATATATAAGCTCTATAACCATCCTGGGGTGTGCACCCTACTTATATGGGCCCATAACCTTGCTTGAGAGGATGCCCCATCACTTAGACCTCCTATGTTAATCTTTTGTTTTTATTTTATTTCTATTATTGAGCTAAGTTTCTCCAACACAAGTGAACTTAAGCATACATGCACTACATCTTTGGTGTTCAATTGTAGTTTTGTGCATTTCATGTGTAGCCCACTCATGATGGGGCATATTCTCTCTATAATGCACTTTTGGTTCATCCTCAATGCACTTTTTTGGTGTTGTTTGTCTCATTTTACTACAGGTTTTTGGTTGGGTGTTTCGGTTCTATTCAATCCACAATTTGTTTATGATATGAACTTGATATCTGAGTTTGTGAAAACCTTTTCTACTCTCTTCTAGGGTTTTTATTTTTTTGTTCATGTTGTTATGATTAGATAAGGGTAGAATTGGATTAGGGTTGTTTTTCCTAAAGATTTGCTAGCTCAGTGGAGACAACCCTAATAATAATACAGATTTTGTCTATAGATTGGTGTGCCTAATATCGCAATTAATTCAGTAATTAATGAAAATCTCATTAAAATATATATTTCGGGAGGACTGACATTTCAATTGTTTCTCTATATTTACGCTCTTGACTTCTTAAAACTTGTGTGCCTACTATCTCGGTTAAGTTAATTCAGTAATTGTTGAAAATTTCATTAAAATATATATTTGGGAGGACTGACATTTCAATTTTTTCTCTATATTTACGCTCTTCACTTCTTAAAACTTGTGTTCCTACTATCTCAGTTAAGTTAATTCAGTAATTGTTGAAAATTTCATTAAAATATGTATTTAGCTAAAACTGACATTTCAATTTTTCTCTACATTTATATTCTTGACTTCTTAAACTTTCCACGTTCTTTGCACCTCTCAATACCATCCTCTAAATACCGTTGCAGGTTTATATATCCTTAAATAGTTACATTGCTTATTCAATGGGACGACGATCGAAAACTGTCAGGTTCCCATCACGATCTTGACGAAATATAAATAGTGACATTGCTTAATCAACATAACGACGATCGAAAACTTTAAGGTTTCCTTGATGAAATATTTGTGAAACACTATTCGAACGAAAATTAATTTTAGTATTGAATATCTTTTTTGTGGCCTTCAATAAATATCGCTTATTCAACATCAGTGAAGTTCATCTTCAGTCCACATATTAAACAATTTATATTTACGGGTGAAGTTCATCTTCAGTCCACATATTAAACAATTTATATTTACGGAACTACTACATGTAGGGTCGAAATTAGACATTTTGATTAAAGTTTTAAGAAGAAAAACAATTTATGCCAGGGTGACATTGCTCATTCAAGATCGGTGACGTTTATTTTTAAACAACATATTAAACAATTTATATTGATGAAACTACTACATTATATATTGATTAATGTTCAGATAAGAAAAATAAAAACAATTTTTATCTATGATTCAACATCGGTGACGTTTATTTTTAAACAACATATTAAACAATTTATATTGATGAAACTACTACATTATATATTCATTAATGTTCAGATAAGAAAAATAAAAATTGATTAATGTTCAGATAAGAAAAATAAAAACAATTTTTATCTATGAAACTATATTTAAGATTAAAATTAGAATTTTGTTTTTTTCCAATAACAAATTTGATTTTAATATAATTTTTTTTTTTGCGCCTATACTCTATCTCCCTATCGTTGAAAATGTAACCTTAAAAGGAAAAACATGTTTTCAACTATAATGGAAACCTTCTTAATATATAATATATAATGCAGTGATTTATGGATGTAGTTTTAATATTGATGGTGTGATTTTTGGATATTTTTTGATTTATATATATTTTTAATATTTAGGGTGTAATTTTTGGATATTTCGTTGTTATTTAATAATTAATATTATTATTTTTGATAAATTATTATATTTTTATTATTAATTAGTTATGTAGATAGTATACATATTCTAAAATAAGTTGTGAGAATTTTATATTAATTATTAGTAATTATTAGGTGGATTGTAGAGTTTCAACTTTTTAGAAATATTTTAAAACATTTATAATGGTAGCATGTCTATTTTGGAATAGGGTTCTAAATTTAATTTAATTATAGATAATTATTACATGGATGATTGGATTTAACTTCCATGAAATATTCTATAATATTCTTAGTAGTAGTCACATATCAAAGGTTGATACTTGTGTCAAAAATACTTATACCATTTCAATTTTTTAATTAAATGAGTTAATTAAAAAATGTCATATGAACAAGTTTCATAAGAAATGAGTTCTAGTTTCTTTTTTTCTTTCATATGTTTATCAATCATTAGTATTAGAGGTCATTAGTTAATTTATACCAACTCAACTATTATTTAATGAAATCACGTTAAACATTGTGAAAAATCATTAATCAAATTTATATGATTACAAGGGAGATTTAATTGGATTAATAAATTGAGATTTCTTGAAATTATTTCATCTCTATATACTTTTTACAACACTTTAGCTTATGTAAATTGATATTCTATTATAAATTCATGTTGTTTTCAATGTTTATCAACAATTTAATTTATAAAATTACACTAATAATATTTATTGATATTAGTTAATATTATTAGTTAATTTATATCCACTATTTCTATTGCATTATTTCTCTAATTTAATATAGAAAAGATAATGTAATGTTTTACTAAACTATGTTATACTAAATATATTTATTATTTTTTTAATATACCATTATAATAACCAAATCTAATTTTATCAAATTTCATTAAATTATTCTTATATAAATTACTTGACATTACTAATAAAATATGATTTATCTAATTAAAATATATAAGTATTTTATACTTTTCAACCTCTATTATATAGATTATCTTTACATTTTAGAAAATAGTTATTAAAAAAATTTAATAATCTTTGAGGAAAATATTAAGACTCATAGGTCAAAGTCCCTCTCCTCTGAATTATTAAGGATGTTTTTATCTACAGCAAATTCGTAACAAATATATGAAGGAAGAGGAAAGAGTCTCAGATAGTAGATGTGATAGGCTAATTGAAACTAAGAAAGATATTTATAGGGCCAAACAACCTCGTTGTAAATATTTACGTAAACAATAATCTCATTTGTAAAAGCCAACTAATTAATTAGATCTTGGTTGTGTAATGCATATTCACAGTGTCATGGTCGCTTCTTCTTGGATTGCTGCACGAATTACTCTCCAAAATTCCTCTTCGTGAAATCATAGTGTTTCTTATCAAATCACGGTTTCTTGATAGTCTCAATCCTTTATTATCTAAGGGCATGCGTTGTGATATTTCACTACTTCAAACATCCACTCAATCCTTTCCCAATCAAACTGATTACTCGTTCCAAACTGATCACTCGTTCGAACTACCTGAGTAAGAATACAATTCGCTTAAGGAAAAACATAATTCTTAACTTTTGCGACCGCAAATTTTTAATTAAAATAATTAATTTTAATGCATACAGTGGCAACCCTTATGTCGACGGCAGGTTCTCTGATCCTGCATACGTGGCTTCTGGGGCCCACCGTTCCGTCACCGTTTGAATAGAGTGACGTTGGCAACTTGGCGTTGTTACCATAAGTTATTTATTGCAGGAAAACTTTTACAGCGGATAACTTCTTTTGTACCTGGTATAACTTTTACAGCTGATAACTTATTTGTCCTGGGTTGCCCTGGCTCCGTTTAATGCAGAGTTAGAGACATGGAATTTGGACTATTTGTGGGTTTTGTGAGGACACACAAATCCAAGTTGGAGCAATTTATTTCTGGAGTGCCGCACCAATAATTTATTACCATGTAAAAACATGGTTTAAGTTTCTATGAAATAGGAATTTCATGGTCAAAACTGTCCACCCTGGAAAAATAACCAAAATACATTAAAATTATATATATATATATATATAATCTGTTTTTTTCTCCAATGTAATATATTAATAGTATAAGGAAAGTCATGTAAATTAAAAAACAATTTTGATATATATACAGAGACGTAAATCAGTGTGGATTAAAAAAAGTCTTACGCGGTGAGTATGAAATGAATATGTGATTGATTTGACATTTTTTATATTAATATAAATTAAAATAATTAATTTTTATTATATATAGAAAAATAATATTTATTTTAATATTTGCATTTTATTTTTTTTAATTATAATTTTTTATTTTTTATAATTATTTTTACCAAAAATATTACTATTTTAAAAAAATTATAATTTAATAAATTTTACTTTATAAAAAATTATTTTGAATTTTAAATATTTTTATTATAACGGCTTATTTAAATTTTTTTTTGAAAAATGGTTTAAAAAATTATAAATACTAAATAATTTTAAATATTTTCATTATAACTATTGGTTTATTTGAAAAAAAATACCAAAATTAAAAAAAAAAATTATAAATACTAAGTAATTATTTCTAGTTTTAATTTTTTTTTGAAAGTTTTGGATTTAAAAATTTGTTGTAAATTAATTAGTTAAATTAAGTTTTTCCATAGAAATTATATGAGGGAATTTTTTGGTCGACTCGTTTCAAACCAACAAGTGTCATAAATTAATAAACTAGAAATAAATTAAAAGTAATATGAAATTTTAAAAATAATATATTAATTATATCAATTTTGAATTATTATATATAAAAATAAAATAAAATTGTATGGTATTATTATAATAATATTAAGAGGAGTGAAATGATCATTTAGATGTATAATGATGATGATTATGATGATTAATGTCCACTAAGGCTTATATGGTCTATCAGACCCTAAGAAGGATTGAATGTGAGTATAACGTGGATAAACTAATAGAAAGTGTTTTAATATGATTATAAGATCAACAATCTAAGAGAAAGTGAAATTGAGTACAAGATGGACAAATTAAGAGGAAGTGGTTTAATGTGAGTACAAGATTCAATCCTCCGAGGTTTGGTGGTAAACTCTTTCATGTGAGTATAAGATGGACAATCTAAGAGAAAGTGGTTTTTATTTTCAACCCTTCTAGGATTGGTGACAAACTCCTTTCATGTGAGTATAAGATGGATAATCTAAGAGAAAGTGACTTTTATTTTCAACCCTTTTAGGATTGGTGACAAACTCTTTCATCCCAAGGTGTTCTTTCAACCCTCCCACAGTGTTTTGAGAATTCACCAATGCCTAGTTTCACTATGAAGCTCATGAGAATTAGTTCTAATCTTGGAAATGTTCATTTTCATCTTAACACTACTAAGACGGAGAGATAATTTGGTTTTCCAGATTGGGGTTGGTCACCTCCTTATAATATTGCACTTTCCTTTTTCCCTCCAACTCTTTATTTTCCCACAATTTCTATTTAAATTGGAAGCAATACTATTTTTAATATTTTCTGAATTCTGCAATTTCAAGAAAACTCTTTACATCCATATTGTATAACGTCCTTTTATACATATCAAGAGGGATCAAATCTCTTTTCACTCTAAAAAAGGTTTACATATTAAGAGATTTGATCATTCTGAGTGCTTGGTAGATCTAGAGTTAAGATGGATTTAGGCTAGTTGAATTTCCCCCTTTAAATAGGCTATATTCTACATGAATATTATGGATTCTCAATACCATGGATCAATACAATGGGTCATTTTTATTTTTATTATTTTATTTTGACCAAATTAAAATGTTTACATTACATTAATCTTTTTATTTAAATTTTTTTTTTTTTAATGTGATTTGACTTAGTCAAAATGTTAAATAGGACATTACGTTAAAACATCTCTATGGATGTTTACATTACATTAATCTTTTTATTTAATTTAATTTATTTTTTTATGTGATTTGACTTCGTCAAAATGTTAAATAATACATTACGTTAAAAAATCTCTACAAATGAGTTATGGTTTTTAGGCAAGTGGTATTGATAAGCCATGGTATTGTAACAAAGCCTATTTACAAGTTAATAATATCCATGGTTAAGAATCTTGTTATATTGTATGTTTATTGTAAGTATTAAGTTATAATATATAATTTAGAATTTGGTATAAAATTAAATTAAAATAAAACATTTATATTTTTTTGTTTTTTTTTAATTGAGTTATGGTTTTCGGGCATGTGGTATTGATAAGGCATGGTATTGGCCATTGGTATTGTAAAAAAATTTATTTTGAAGTTATTAATATCCCTCGTAAAATGGGTGTGAATATTCATGGTTCAGAATCTTGTTATATTGTAAATATTAAATTTTTTGAGTTTAATAATTAAATTTAAATATAGTTATGAATCATTATTTTAATTTATATGGTAAAATGGATGTTAATTTATAAATACTACTTATATGTGTTATATATTTTAATGTGATTTTATTTATAAATATATCATAGATGTGTGGGTGTAATGTAACAATTTTAAATGTCCGCTCAATGAAAAAAATTGAACATTTAAATGTTGACTCAATAAATAATAAAAATTTAAAGTAATCAATTTATTATATTTTTATTTTGTTATTAACCGGTGAATAGGTTTTGTGACAATACCATGGATTATTATAACCACATGCTCAAAAACTATAAATTATTTCACAATGAGATATTTTATAACAATATGACAAGATTTTTTAACCATGGATATTCACCCCACTTTTCAGTTAATATTATGAACATGTGAATAGGATTTGTTACAATACCATGACTTATTGATACCGCGTGTCCAAAAAGCATAACTTATTTCACAATCAAAATATTTTATCAATATTTTATTTTTATTTTACTTTATAACTTTTTAAATTAAATCTAAAAGGAAAAATGTTATAATTACTTTTGAGATGTATCTAAGCCCTCTATCCTCACTAATACTAAAAATATTTCTATAGAAATTAAATCAAGGTTTCAATAAAATTAAAAATGAGAATACTTTTATATATAAAGATGTGAAATTTATATAATATAAATAATATTATTAAGAACAAGCATAGATCCATCTTAACTAAAGGTCCAAGGAATTAGAGCAAGCAAAGTGACTAACAATAATAATGCATGATCCTTAAATTTTTCATTATTGTATTTTCTTTGACATGATTGATCCAAAATATATGTTTAATATTTAACAACCAATTGAGTTTTTTTTATTTAGATACTTTCTTAGACACAATACAATGGGATCAAATTTAATAGAGAGAGAGGGAAGTATAGAGTGACAAAGTTGGAGGGTGGAGAGAGAGAGAGAGAGAGAGAGAGAGAGAGAGAGAGAGAGTGAGTGAGTGATTGGGGGAGGGGGAGAGAAGGAGGTGAGAGAGAGGGAAAGAGAGGAAGGAAGAGAGAGGAGACATGGAGGTGTGTGTGAAAGAGAGGGGGGGGGGGATAGACAAGGAGACAGGGAGAGAGAGACATGGAGTTGGAGGGGGAGATAGAGTGAGGGAGAGAGGAGAGGAGGGAAGGGAGAGAAGAGGAGAGGAGAGAGATATGGAGAGAAGGAGAAGAGATAGAGAGGGAGACACATAGATGAAGGGGAGAGAGAGAAGGAGAGAGGGAGGAAGATAGTGAAAAAGTTAGAGGGATGAGAGAGGGGGAGAGTGATGGGGGGGGGAGATAGAGGGAGGTGGGAGAGAAAGGGAGGAAAGAAGAAAGGCATAGAAGAAGAAAGGTGGAGAGAGAGATGGAGTGACAAAGGAGAGATGAAGAGAGACTGAGGAAGAGACGAGAGCGAGAGCGAAGAGAGGGAGGAGAGAGAGAGATGGAGCGAAGGGGAAGAGAAAGAGAGGGAGTGGAAAAGGGAGTGAGAGAGATAGATAGATAGATATTGATAGAAGGTGTGTATATTTGGGGGCTGAGATAGAGAGAGGAATAAGAAAGAGACACATAGATACAAATATAGATATTATATAACGAGCCTAGATCCATCTTAATCTTGGATCTATCAAGCACCAAGAGGGATAAAATATCCTTGGATCAATCAAGCACCAAGAGGGATCAAATATCTCGATCCATCTTAACCTTTCCTCAAGTTTTGCCCTCAAAAAATAGGTTTGCACCTTAGCAGATTTGGTCCCATCTTAACCTTTCCTCAAGTTTTGCACTCAAAAAGAAGGTTTGCACCTCAAGAGATTTGATCCCTCTCGGTGCTTGATAGATCCGGGATAGGATGGTTTATCTAAAAAATGTCTGTAATTTTATTAATAAAAACAAGCTTACTATATAAAAAAATTGAATTTAGAAAATATTTATGTCTAACATCTAACATCTAATGCCTACATATCTAGTGATTAAATAAAATATTGAAACAAAATTAAAAGAGGAAATTTTTTTACCTATAAAGTGAATTGGTACTTTTTTATTGATCTCTTGTGATACTTTTTCACTTGGTAATGTCCTTTTAAGATTTTCCATTATTGATTTACATTTTTTCATGATACATTTGGTAAGGTATAATTGGTAATTTTTTTGTGTTTTATTTTTATTTTCATTTAACTAATAATATTTTTGTATGAGATTTATTTTATTTCTATTTTTGTTTAATTGGTAATATCTTTATATGAGATTTGTTAAGATGTAAGTTAGTGTAATGGTTTAAAAACAAAATTTTAAAGTTAGAGAATTGCACATTTCACAATTTGTAAAAATGATTAAAATGAATTCAAATATTTTATAACAAGTTAAAAAAAGTAAGACATGTAACAAGTTAATATGTAATAAGTTAATGTTTTCATATGAAATTTTTGGGAAACACTTTTACATTTATCTTTATTGTGATTTATATTTTTGTATAAATAGTAATTTTACTATTGTGGACTAATTTATGATGAAGATAATTTGGTTATTGATAAATGTGTATAACCTTTCAAAAAACAAAAGTAAATTGAAATTATATGACTTCATGAATATGAGTAACTTTATGTGAATATAAAGGTTTATTATTACACTTTAGATATAATGAGGTTTATATAGTTAATTAAGGGAGGATAAAGAAATTTGGAACCTTATTTACTGCTACAAGGGTAAGGGAATATAGATATAACCAATAAATAGTTGTAATATGTGGGAAAATAAATTTTAGTAATTATTTTATGTATTGTTTGTCTTTTATACTCGTCCTCATAATAAAATATTTTGATACTATTGATGAGAGTAACAACCTAGCCATCATGGCATGGTTTGAAAATGCAATTCCAGTTGATATGAATGATGGGTTCAAATATAAAATGGATTCAAGACTAACGTGACGTAGACTTGTACCATGGTGGTAAATATGGTAGATCAAATTGCAAGAGGTATAAATTTTGCATACAAACTTCGAGCTACCAAAAGGTCTCGCACAAGCGATAATTTGTTTGCACAAAAAAAAATTGTTTAATGACTCAAAATCGCTATGGAAGATTTCATACCCAAATTTTCCAAATTGGGACCCATTGATAAAAAGACCCTACAAGTTGATTCATGTAATTCTTCCACTTTGAAATCATTGAGATAGATGATGAACAATATAATAATTCAATCTGAATCAAGAGAAATTATAGATGAGAAATAGTATCATAATTCCCTAAATTACATATGAATGAAGTCAAAATTGGAAGAAACTTACCCCTCAAGGAATACAAAACCTATGAGAAGATAGAAAAATAAGTATAAAGAAAAGGGGGTTTTAATGATGATAACCTATTGCAGCGCTCGTAACCATGACCAATCTATAATGATGATATGAACCTAAAAGAGTAATAAATAGATACATAAAATTAAATATGTGAAATTTTCTCAAACAAGTGTAAGAAATCAACCAGGACATGATGGAGGCTTTTGTAATTAGGGAATAGTCATGATGAAATAACTTAGCACTTTACTGGTATATTGTAAATAACCATGTGGCAAGTGGTTGTGGAATCACATATGTGTGGCAATGACTTCATATGTGGCAAAATAAATAAACTATGTAGACTAATGAGAAAACACCTAGCATGAAGTGTATGAAGGAATGTTGTGAGAAATTCTATAATGAGACCTTGAGAAGGATTATGCATAATTGAAAAAACTAGTGAGAATAAACTAAGGTCACTTGCACAAGAATGATGACCCCAAAATTGGAAATGGGGCTATCATGAGGAACACATTCCCACAAGAACGTGTGCTTGTTCTTAGGAATATGCACGTGTTCCTAGTTGTCTAGGCTCCGTAAGGCCCAAGATAGGCTACTTGCTTAGCATGGCTCAAAAGTGTATGTGGTTTATTAGGAAATATCATTATGAAATTTGAAAACCTTAGTTTAATGCACTATGAAAACCCTAGCTTTGTGGAATTTGAAAACCATATCAATGTGGAATGTCGAAAATATAATATAGTGAGTTCAAATTTGAGTGCATAATTAGAAAATGTAAGTAAGTGTCTGTCAATGTATATTGAAGTGAACTTTGAAGGCCTCAGTTTTATGCAATTTGAAAACCCTACGTTTATGGAATTGGAAAACCCTAGTATTATGGAATTTGATGGAATGGAATCGTATGGATGTAATTATTGTTTAAACCATTATGAATAATTTATTCCCAACACTCTCTATCTCTCTATTTCCATTTACAAATTTTCTAGTCTCTCTCTCCCCCCACCCCCTCTCTATTTATATTTCCCTCCCTCTCTCATTTTCCAACAAGCACTTCATTGACTCTCAATGAAGAAATTTTATGAGCTTTCTTATCGTTGGAATCTCTAACCAATAGAAAATACAACCCACAAGAAATATGACCATAGTAACTATGTCATACAAGAATTATGAACTTGAGAAATTTAACCCTTAGGAACTATAACACATAGTAACTATGACCTCAAGAAATTTGACCCTCATGAACTATGACCTTAGGAATCATTCCTTTGTTGTTCATAGTTCTCTTGTCAATTAGAAATTTTAACTTTATTTTACAAGAATCATGATTATGATGTGAGAGCTTTGACTATGAAATTAAAATATGACCTTTGTTTTTCAGTCATAGTTCTAGGGAATAATTCCTTTGTTAGTTAGGAAATTTGAATCACAAGAACTATAATCAATGTTTATTAGTCATAGTTATAGGGAATTTCTTGATCAGAGAACTATTATGACAAACAACATATAACCATCTTATTCATTCATTGATCAAATTTCTTGTCATCTAGAGTAATTGTGGTAATAATTATCATTGGTTATGGTTATTATGTTTTACAGTTCATATTGGCTAGAGTTATTAAGGTCATAGTTTTTCTTCAATTGATTCCAAAATCTATCTTTTCAATGTATCGATTATTTAATGATGAGTAGTGGGAAACGATGAGCATTATCTACCAGGATGAGGAGTCCTGTAAGACTATGTTATCCATATGTATGCATGTATGGTATGTATATTCTTGTCATTTTTCCAAACTTCTCCCTCCTCCCATATTTTGGTCATCCATTTTCTGTCAACCCCTTATTTTGAAGTAATCTTCGTTGGGATCACCGCTACAGTTTTCAAATGGTTGAGGTAGTGATATGGTGAGTTGGCAAGGTATTTTAAATATTAAATGTGATGGGGTAGTTTGTTTGAGTTTCAAATTTAAATTCAAAATCTTAAAATTGCAGTATACCACCTCTCATTTGTCTCGAAGACTATTTCAAAAACACTTTGTTTAGTTCGAATCAATGCAGGGAGATGGAAGAATGTAGAGTCAAGACATAATCAAGAGGCTCCATAATGGACATTTCATTGTAGTATATGTTTTTTGCCTTTTTCTCACTGTTGGAAGTAGTCTTAAAATTATCATGAACATTCTAGGATCTTTGTGTTTTCTATTCATGATCTTCTCTAACAATAATTTTACACGGGGTATTTCAAGCAATGAGTCTTTCATTGGTAGTTTGGACTAATCTTTGAGTAGTCTCCAGTTATCAATATCAGATATCAAGTGACCTCAAGTTTGGATAACTAATTATTGCATCTAATTACCTATTTTCTCATTCTTTTCCAAGTTCCAATAAATAAGTGTATTCAAATGTTCCACATTGAAATTAGTAAGTCGATTCTTAAGTTACTACTTCCAGAAAGCATATGTTTGAAGTAAATTTAGCCAAATAGCAGAACTATAATGATGAAATTTTCTAACAAAGAAATCCAAATGTTTGCAGCGTAATTGCACATAAAGCAAATGAAATCTTTGTGTACACAACTAGATTCCTCAATTCTTTTAAGACACCATCCTTTGATTTCATCAATTCCTTTAAGACACCATCCTTTTATAAGGGAAAGGATGTGCTTACCAAAGACACCCTCAATGAGGAACCAACATGGCAATCCAGATGAAATCTACATCCTATCATATGGGTCATTAGTGTAATATAATCTATGAAATACATCTCCATGATTAGGGCCCCACACATAGAGAAATATAGAATAGTAGGTAAAAAACAAAATTAAAATCTTATGTCATTATTGAATACTTAATTTATAAGTTATCTTTATTTTGTACGACATTTATTAAATTATTTAAATATATATGCTTTTTTTCTTAAATATTTTACCTCTAATCCTATGTTTTCAACAAGAAAGTGTTTTGGTATCTAAGTTTTATACTAATTTGAATTACTATAAAGTTTTTTACAAATTTTAAACCCATCAATTAAAGCAATTATAGTTCACAATTTATTTTTTTAAACAATATGATAGACATGATTTAAGTACTTCACTATTTTAAATACCAATCAAAGCTAAGAGTTTGTAATTACAAGACAAAAGATTTGCATTCCATCACCACATATAACCTTGTCATATAACAATGTATTAACATTTTTTTTTCTATGTTTCCTTGAATTTATGCCTTCTTTCTTAAGTAAAACTGACAAAATTAAATTGAGTATTATAGAATGACTTACAATTAAAAATCCATTAATATTTTACTTTTCTTTAATAGTTGAACTATTTTTCCATTATCTTATTTATTTAAAAATTTTGTCTAATATATTTTTATGACTAAACATAAACAAATTTAACTTACTTCCTAAAAAAAATTAATTAAAAAAAGCTTAATTTCAAATGACAATTTCAAAATAATATATTTGACAGAATATTTTTTATTCAAATTAACACTAAATTCCAACAAGCAAAATGGCAATTTCAAAATAATATATTTGATAGCGTATTTTTTATTCAAATTAACACTGAATTCAAATAAGCAATAAATTAATTATTTGATATAAGAAATATTCTAAGTTTTTGTCCATTTTATAGTGATTTCACCCAAAAGTCTTATCATTTTCATGTGTGAACTTTTGCAAATAAATAAATTATTTGATATAAGAAATCTTCTCTCTGGTTTTTATACATTTTAGCGTAAATAAAATCTCTTGTTCTTATCCATTTCATAGTAAATATTATGCACCCAAAGATTTTACCATTTCAAGAGAGAACTTTTGCATTGAGGAATCCACTTTTTGTCCATTTCATAGTAAATAAAATCTCTTCTTTTATTTACGCACCCAAAGGTCTTACCATTTTCAAGTGAGAACCTTTGCAAAGCAATAAATAAATAAATTATTTGATATAAGAAATTCTCTCTGGTTTTTATACATTTCATTGTAAATAAAATCTCTTGTTTTTATCCATTTCATAGTGAATAAAATCTCTTGTTTTATTTACGCACCCAAAGGTTTTACCATTTTCAAGTGAGAATTTTTGCATTCAAGAATCCACTAATCTCTTGTTTTTGTCCATTTCATAGTAAATAAAATCTCTTGTTTTATTTACACAACCCAAAATTCTTACCATTTTCAAGTGAGAACTGTAATGACCCGGTAACTTGTAAATTCCAGATAATTACTGTGGTGAAACAATATGAGTGGTAATTTGTTTTATTAAAAGACATTGTTAATTTTGAAAATGAATATAATAGACTATTTTGCACATGTGTATTGATGAAATGCTGGCAGACTCCAAAAGGAGGATTTTCTATTAAAAGAAAATAAATCAGTTATGGAACTGAAAAGCAACTGCCTCTCACCCAAGGAAAAGTCCTGGGAGGAAAACCTCTGGGCTGTTGATGAACAGGCAGAGAAAAAGATTCCAGAGAGAGAGAGCAGAGTGGAAAATTGGGGTTAAGTCTAATTGTGATCAGATAACCCAGCACAATGGTGCATGAGTCTTGTGGAGGGCTGCAGGCCTGCAAGACGGCTCGGGGGGAGAATCCAGTGCAATGGATCTCAAGGTTGGGAGGTTAAGAGCAATATTGTTGCAGGTGGGCTTTGGAAGAAGAGCAACAGTAGCAGACTACCAGGTATGCACCCTTAATAGTTTTAATTGAGAAACAGGTAATGTCGGCATACAAACTGATACAGTGGTCTGAGCTTCTTTTATTAAAGTAAGAAATATAGTTATGCAATGCAAATGTCTGAGCTTCTTTATTAAAGTAAGAAATATAGTTATGTAAATGCAGATGTCTGAGCTTCTTTATTAAAGTAAGAAATATAGTTATACAAATGCAAATGTCTAAGCTTCTTTCATTAAAGCAAGGAAATACAGTTTACGTATATACAGTGGACTGTGTCTCTCTGATTACCGACATACAGTATATAAACAACTATCAGTGTTATTCGTTATTGAGAGAATGATAGCCGCAGTTATAAATATCTGACAGTGATTCTTTTACCGAGATAACAAAAGTTACAGTTGAATAAGCAAACAATCATTAGACAGAAACGAACAAATAACCATAGCTAGTATCAAAGCTAACTCTCAACCCAGATCTCGGGTGAATAAATTATTAGGTACAGACTCAGATATGTAAAGACAAGTCAAACAGAGTTAAACCTGAAGCGGCTATAACCGTATGATGCATCAAGAATAAAATATAGTAGTGCGTTCACAGAACCGTAAAGATACGATTTACATTCAAAGAAAAAGGAACCAGTATCAATAAGTACAACTTATATTAACCTGTAAATGTAGTAACGTGCTTAGCACCGAGATTTATTCAGTAATACGAAAAGACTGTAAAGAACGCAGCCTGAAGAACCAGGTTGCTAATACCGTCATGCAATCCGTATTTATGTATGCGAGAAGGGCTGGGCTTGCTTCCATTATTCCAGAAGCGAGCCGTAACCCTGAGTCCGCAATAGGAAACATAATTTGTATAATATCCATGAGTATTGAAACGATTGAATATAGTATCATAAAACAGAACAGGATATATTCATGAAATGACAAGAATGTCAAGAACCGAACAAAATACAACCATTACTGTAATGAGCCGTAAGGTAAAGGCCATGAGTTCAATAATAATAAACTGTAACAAAATCTGAGCAGGGCGTTACTGTTGAGTAAACCCCGAACATATTAACTGCATGCAAAACGAGTATATGGTATTGCACAGTACATTACTTAACTGAACTTATTACATATTCGACCAGCAGTCAAACCCTCATTTGGCCCGAGGGCGTAATCAGAAAATAACTAAACCCTCAGGGTTCCAAGGAAATACAGAATCGGTTTGGAAATGCCGCCTGTAAGCCACACCCAGATTTGAGCAAGGGGCAACAGACCTGAGACACATGAATTCCATGCATGAGCCTCGTTCTGGCCATTGGGGACCGCCAACTCTTTACAACAGTTAACCCTATAGGGTAATACATACAGCAACGATGACTTACCCGGATGGTATGCGGGTCGACCAGATACTCCTTTGGATAGCAGAAAACGCAGAGTCCAACCTTCCTGCACAAAACCACCACTGTTAACAACTGTGAAAAAGGTAATGAACATAATAAGAACTGAAATAAACCGTCAAAGAGCTGACTGTAACCTTGGAAACTCGCCATGGTTGAAGGGGTTCATACCTGCGTAAGTGATAGAGTTGTGGAGTGGGGGAAGCTGTCGGAGGAGCTGCAGATGCATTGGCGCAAATGAGCCGAGGCCGAAGAACCCAGCAGACCATATATTGTCAACCAAACCCTTAAAGTGATCAGCGCCATCCGATTTGTGGAAGTGATCGCCACCATCCGTTTGAGCGGGAGTGTGGCACACAAACCAAAGGTTCAATCCTCCGCGTGATCACATGGGCTTCACATGGCACGTAGCCACCTGGCCACGGAACGGTGAGTTGGTTTAACCTCCGCTCACCATGTGGCAACGAAAGTTAATGAACCCTCAATCAAACATTAAGACTGTCAAAGTAATGTGCGGGTGGTAGATGTGATTCCAACGCTTAACAAATAACATGTAAGGGGTTTAAAAACATAGATTATGTATCACCATGTTAATAAAGTTAACTGCGCATATAGATCAGAGTATCACATATACCACGGTGACCCCAAGGTGTTAGGTAACATGAAATTTTTTTTTGTTGTTGGCATAAGTTAAGTTGAGATCGTGACAATGTGGTATCAGAGCAGAGGTTTCAAAACTGTGGCCTCTGGAACAGCAAAAATTATCTTAAATGTTTATATAGTAACAATGCAACTAATTGTCTTTCTTGTGTACCATCAGGAGAACCATACAAAGACAGCTACCTGTTAACAGTTAATAGAAGATGGAAGAAATGCCGGGAGCTGGCGGCATCCCTCAAGAAAATGCAGGGTTGTGGGTACAGCTTGGTGCTGAGACACGCAGTACCAATCAGGCAATACTGCAAACTGTTCAGGAGCTGAAAGGTGAGATGGCGCGTCTACGAGAGGACAATGCGCGATTAACAATGGAACAAGAAAGAATACTAAAGAGCTTGTCAGATAAACAAAACCCACCCTTGGCCAGCCCTAGTGCAGAACAGCAAAGGGGCACTGAGGAACGGGATTACGCACCTGAGCTTTCTGAAGAGCAGGAAGACCATTCTGATAATGTACAAGAACAACAAACCTTCAAGAGGCAGAAAGTGGAATTACAGGGGGAATTCCGAAAAATCAAACCTCCACTTTTCGATGGAGAGCAGGAAGAAGCAGCAGAAGCCTGGTTGATTAATATTAATAAATATTTTCAACTTTATGAATATGACCAAAATCTGAAGGCGCGGCTGGCTATTTTTCAGTTGCAAGGCAAAGCCACCTTATGGTGGGAAGAGATTAAAATTGTGAAGGGAGTAAGTGAGCAAAGCATAACCTGGGAGAAATTCCAGAAATATTTTAAGGAAAGGTATTTAACTGAGCGCTTTTATGATGAGAAGGCGCGAGAATTCCATGACTTACGGCTAGGACAGCAGTCCATGGACGAATTTATAAATCGCTTCACTTCTCTGCTTCGTTATGTGCCATACATTAAAGAGGAGAAGGCCAAGGTGCAGAGGTTCGTGAGTAGCCTACCGGCTTATATAAGGGAACGGATTGAGTTTGACAATCCCCGAACTATGGATGAGGCAATTCGGAAGGCTAGAATTTGCTACCAGCAGAACAAACTAAAGGGAGAAGTTCCAAACAGAAAATGGAATGAAAGAAAAGGTAGCAGAATTGCTGGAAACAACAAAGGCAGCCGCAGAGATGGTGGTAAAGGAGCTGGAAAGGGGCAATTTAACAGAAGCACAAACAAGGGTACCTTCCGGCCTAAGCCAAGCGAGAGCAGGATCAGTGAACCCCCTGCTAAATCGGAGGGTGAGGGGACCAGACCTCCAGTTCAGTGCTGGGTGTGTGAAGGACCGCACTACGCTAGAAATTGTCCACAGCGTAAAAGAACTGAGCAAATATCTCAAGTTCATGAAGCTTCAACTGTTGGGGATGTGGCGCGCAGCGTACCAAGGATCAATGCAGCATTAGAAGACCGGCAGGCGGAATACCAACCTTCCATGGTGGAATTCGAAGGTAAGATTTCCAACCTTTCTGTAGCTGTACTTATTGATCCAGGAGCTACTTTAAGTTATGTTAGTCCAAAAGTAGTGGAACACTGTAAGCTACCACCAGAAAAGTTCAAAAACCCATGGTTGGTCCAGTTAGCTACGGGAGCAAAAAGGCGGGTTTTAGCTAAAGTTAGTAACTGTTCTTTCAGCATAGCTGGACAGCCCGTAACGGCAGACCTGAATGTACTTCCGTTAGGCTCCTATGACATTCTTATTGGTATGGATTGGCTGGAAAAGCACTGGTCGTTGGTGAATTGCAAAACCAAGACCATATACTACAAAGATGATTTGGGGCAGCAGCAGGAATTGCAGGGAATTAAACATCCTGTTCAGATTCGACCTATCACTGCAACTCAGTTAGCTAAATGTATTAGAAAGAAATGTCAGGTCTATGCCATACAAGTTGGCTATGCGAATCAGAAGGATAAGATGTCTGCAATAGATGATATTCCTGTGGTACAGGAATTTACAGATGTCTTTCCTGAAGAGGTACCAGGTTTGCCTCCAAGAAGGGACATAGACTTCACAATAGAGTTGATACCGGGGGCAGCACCAGTATCGCGGGCACCATACCGGATGAGCATACCAGAGTTAACGGAGTTGAAAATGCAGCTCCAGGAGCTGTTGGAGAAACAATACATTCGACCCAGTGTGTCACCCTGGGGAGCTCCAGTATTGTTCGTAAAAAAGAAGGATGGGACTCTTCGCATGTGCATAGATTACCGGCAGCTGAATAAGCTCACGGTCAAAAACAAGTACCCTTTACCCAGAATAGATGAACTCTTTGACCAAGTGAAAGGGGCAAAAGTGTTTTCCAAAATTGATCTGCGATCTGGTTACCATCAGATCAGGATTAAGGATGAGGACATTGCCAAAACTGCTTTTCAGACACGCTATGGGCACTACGAATTTGTAGTGCTACCTTTTGGGCTGACCAATGCACCTGCTACTTTTATGTGCATGATGAATAGCGTGTTTCACAGATTTTTGGACAAGTTTGTACTGATATTCATTGACGACATATTGATATATTCTCGCTCCCAACAGGAACATGAGGAGCACCTTAGATTGGTGTTACAAACACTTCGGGAGCATCAGCTATATGCTAAGTTTAGCAAATGCGATTTCTTCAAAGAGGAAATTCAGTATTTGGGCCACGTGATTACGAAAGAGGGAATTGCGGTTGACCCTGAGAAGATAAAATCTATTATGGAGTGGCCTATACCCAAAGACGTTGCTGATATCAGATCCTTTATGGGGTTGGCTGG
Organism: Pinus tabuliformis; assembly: GCA_031772625.1. NCBI lineage: Eukaryota > Viridiplantae > Streptophyta > Pinopsida > Pinales > Pinaceae > Pinus > Pinus tabuliformis. The sequence continues at coordinate 250,637,456 of CM062809.1, read as the reverse complement.
CTACTACCGGAGATTTGTGGAAGGCTTTTCTAGGATAGCCTATCCTATCACCTCATTGCAAAAGAAAGGAAAGATATTCAGATGGATAGCAGAGTGTCAACAGAGTTTTGACCGTTTAAAGCATCTTCTCACCACCGCACCCATCCTGAGGATCGCTGATCCTAATAAGGACTATGTGGTATGCACCGATGCAAGCAAGGAGGGCGTGGGAGGAGTACTAATGCAGGAAGGAAAAGTAATAGCATATGAATCAAGAAAACTAAAAGAGCATGAGCAAAGATACTCTGCTTACGTTTTAGAGTTAACCGCTGTGATTCACGCACTAAAGATGTGGCGACATTATCTTCTTGGAAAGAAATTTCTGTTGTTAACAGATCATCACAGTTTGACGCATTATTTCAGCCAACCTACCTTGAATGCAAGGCAAGGCCGTTGGGCAGATTTTCTAAGTGGATTTGACTTTGAAATAAAGCATTTAAAGGGCAAAGAAAATCGGGTGGCAGATGCCTTAAGTCGAAAGGTTCATTGCTTATGTGAACTTTCAGCCAGCCGGTGGCGAAGTTCGCTGGTTGAACAGATAAAAACAGCAGCCAATGACGACTCTAAATATCAGCATTTAAAACAGCAGGTACAGCAATCTGATAATGGAAAGTTACAGCAAGGGTACACATTGGATAATGCTGGATTGCTGTATTTTAATAAAAAAATGTATGTGCCTGATTCAAATGACCTTAAGAAGCTGATTTTAGATGAGTTCCACATCAGCCACTACACTGGCCACCCAGGGTACCAAAAGATGGTCACGGCACTCAAGAAAGAGTATTACTGGCCAGGAATGAAGAAGCAGATAGTGGAATACTTGGCAAGGTGTTTGGAATGCCAGCAAATTAAGGCTGAACATCAACACCCAGCGGGACTGTTGCAGCCTTTGCCTATTCCGGAATGGAAATGGGAAACCATTTCTATGGATTTTGTAACCGGGCTACCACGAACAAAGAAGGGCAATGATTCTATTATGGTCGTGGTTGATAAATTGAGTAAAGCAGCGCACTTCATACCGGTGCAGTCTACTTACAAGGCGGTACAAATCGCGCATCTCTTTATGCAACATGTGTTCCGTTTGCATGGAATGCCGAAGGTAATCATATCAGACCGGGATGTGAAATTCACGTCCACCTTTTGGAGAACATTGTTTGCCGAGTTGGGCACTCGATTGAATTTTAGCACGGCTTATCACCCACAGACCGATGGCCAAACTGAGCGAGTCAATCAGGTATTGGAAGACATGTTGAGAGCGAATGTAATGCTAAAGCCTGGTCAATGGGAAGAGTATTTGCATCTGGTTGAATTTGCCTACAATAATGGGTATCATACTTCAACCCAGCTAAGTCCCTTTGAGGTCCTGTATGGGCGAAAGTGCCGCACACCCTCAAGTTGGAGTGGACTGGAGGATAAGCTGAGTTTGGGTCCGGAAATGTTGAAAGACATGGAAGATATGGTGAAGAGAGTGCGAGCAAATTTAAAGGCTGCACAGGACAGACAGAAAAGCTTCGCAGATAGGAAAAGAAGATTCGCAGAGTACAATGTTGGTGACCATGTGTTTGTAAGGATTCAAACCCGAAGGAGCACACTGCAGTGGAGTGGTTGCGCCAAGCTGGCTCCTCGATACTTTGGACCGTTTCAGATTCTAGCTAGAATGGGGCCTGTGGCCTACCAACTTGCTTTACCCAGTCATATTAAGATTCACAATGTGTTCCATGTTTCTGTCCTAAAGAAATATGTGTATGACCCTAAACATGTTATTCAATGGCAAGATGTGCGGGTAAGAATTGATCCGGTTGTTTCGATTATGCAGCTATATTCAATGGGAAATTGATTATGTGCTGGTTGTTTGCAGGTCGAACCGGAAGGCGAGGTCCTGGTCGAACCACAGAGCATTCTCGACCGGAGAGAAGTGCGGCTGCGGAAACGGGTTATTACCCAAATTAAAGTGCTGTGGCAGCACTATGGCCTTGAGGAGGCTACGTGGGAAGACGAGGAACCTTTCAGAAAGGCCTACCCGAATTTATTTAACGAGAATGGACATCGGGACGATGTCCAATCCCAGGGGGGGAAGATGTAATGACCCGGTAACTTGTAAATTCCAGATAATTACTGTGGTGAAACAATATGAGTGGTAATTTGTTTTATTAAAAGACATTGTTAATTTTGAAAATGAATATAATAGACTATTTTGCACATGTGTATTGATGAAATGCTGGCAGCCTCCAAAAGGAGGATTTTCTATTAAAAGAAAATAAATCAGTTATGGAACTGAAAAGCAACTGCCTCTCACCCAAGGAAAAGTCCTGGGAGGAAAACCTCTGGGCTGTTGATGAACAGGCAGAGAAAAAGATTCCAGAGAGAGAGAGCAGAGTGGAAAATTGGGGTTAAGTCTGGTTGTGATCAGATAACCCAGCACAGTGGTGCATGAGTCTTGTGGAGGGCTGCAGGCCTGCAAGACGGCTCGGGGGGAGAATCCAGTGCAGTGGATCTCAAGGTTGGGAGGTTAAGAGCAATATTGTTGCAGGTGGGCTTTGGAAGAAGAGCAACAGTAGCAGACTACCAGGTATGCACCCTTAATAGTTTTAATTGAGAAACAGGTAATGTCGGCATACAAACTGATACAGTGGTCTGAGCTTCTTTTATTAAAGTAAGAAATATAGTTATGCAATGCAAATGTCTGAGCTTCTTTATTAAAGTAAGAAATATAGTTATGTAAATGCAGATGTCTGAGCTTCTTTATTAAAGTAAGAAATATAGTTATACAAATGCAAATGTCTAAGCTTCTTTCATTAAAGCAAGGAAATACAGTTTACGTATATACAGTGGACTGTGTCTCTCTGATTACCGACATACAGTATATAAACAGCTATCAGTGTTATTCGTTATTGAGAGAATGATAGCCGCAGTTATAAATATCTGACAGTGATTCTTTTACCGAGATAACAAAAGTTACAGTTGAATAAGCAAACAATCATTAGACAGAAACGAACAAATAACCATAGCTAGTATCAAAGCTAACTCTCAACCCAGATCTCGGGTGAATAAATTATTAGGTACAGACTCAGATATGTAAAGACAAGTCAAACAGAGTTAAACCTGAAGCGGCTATAACCGTATGATGCATCAAGAATAAAATATAGTAGTGCGTTCACAGAACCGTAAAGATACGATTTACATTCAAAGAAAAAGGAACCAGTATCAATAAGTACAACTTATATTAACCTGTAGACGTAGTAACGTGCTTAGCACCGAGATTTATTCAGTAATACGAAAAGACTGTAAAGAACGCAGCCTGAAGAACCAGGTTGCTAATACCGTCATGCAATCCGTATTTATGTATGCGAGAAGGGCTGGGCTTGCTTCCATTATTCCAGAAGCGAGCCGTAACCCTGAGTCCGCAATAGGAAACATAATTTGTATAATATCCATGAGTATTGAAACGATTGAATATAGTATCATAAAACAGAACAGGATATATTCATGAAATGACAAGAATGTCAAGAACCGAACAAAATACAACCATTACTATAATGAGCCGTAAGGTAAAGGCCATAAGTTCAATAATAATAAACTGTAACACAATCTGAGCGGGGCGTTACTGTTGGGTAAACCCCGAATCATATTAACTGCATGCAAAAAGAGAATATGGTATTGCACAGTACAATACTTAACAGAACTTATTACATATTCGACCAGCAGTCAAACCCTCATTTGGCCCGAGGGCGTAATCAGAAAATAACTAAACCCTCAGGGTTCCATGGAAATACAGAATCGGTTTGGAAATGCCGCCTGTAAGCCACACCCAGATTTGAGCAAGGGGCAACAGACCTGAGACACATGAATACCATGCATGAGTCTCGTTCTGGCCATTGGGGACCGCCAACTCTTTACAACAGTTAACCCTATAGGGTAATACATACAGCAACGATGACTTACCCGGATGGTATGCGGGTCGACCAGATACTCCTTTGGATAGCAAAAAACGCAGAGTCCAACCTTCCTGCACAAAACCACCACTGTTAACAACTGTGAAAAAGGTAATGAACATAATAAGAACTGAAATAAACCGTCAAAGAGCTGACTGTAACCTTGGAAACTCGCCATGGTTGAAGGGGTTCATACCTGCGTAAGTGATAGAGTTGTGGAGTGGGGGAAGCTGTCGGAGGAGCTGCAGATGCATTGGCGCAAATGAGCCGAGGCCGAAGAACCCGGCAGACCATATATTGTCAACCAAACCCTTAAAGTGATCAGCGCCATCCGATTTGTGGAAGTGATCGCCACCGTCCGTTTGAGCGGGAGTGTGGCACACAAACCAAAGGTTCAATCCTCCGCGTGATCACATGGGCTTCACATGGCACGTAGCCACCTGGCCACGGAACGGTGAGTTGGTTTAACCTCCGCTCACCATGTGGCAACGAAAGTTAATGAACCCTCAATCAAACATTAAGACTGTCAAAGTAATGTGCGGGTGGTAGATGTGATTCCAACGCTTAACAAATAACATGTAAGGGGTTTAAAAACATAGATTATGTATCACCATGTTAATAAAGTTAACTGCACATATAGATCAGAGTATCACATATACCACGGTGACCCCAAGGTGTTAGGTAACATGAAATTTTTTTTTGTTGTTGGCATAAGTTAAGTTGAGATCGTGACAAGAACTTTTACATTGCCTTTACTGCTATTATTACAAGTTAAGTTAGTTTGGGTAGTAAATGAAGAATTTTTGTGTTGCTCGTTTGAAGTTTTCGAATCAACAAAGATATAACATAACGTCCATCATATTAAAGTAGTCATTTTCTATGAAAAGAATTAACACAGGATTTGAACCGACAATTTCAAAAGAATGTTGCCAACTAATTTATATCTAAAAATTTCTAGAAATTTAAAATATAATTAAAATTGTTTTTATATTTTTTTAGATAAGTAAATGTTTTTATTATTAAAAATTTATTTTCAAAAATAGAATAGAAAAATCCCTACAACCAACATAAGAATATGATGTAAATCTCTACATTCATCATAGAATCAAATCTCGTAGCGTCGAACTTATCTTGAGGGTGGTTTAATAACTTTTCAATTTACACATTTATTTGTACTGAGCTTGAGAATTCATCAATGCCATGTTTGTATTGGGTACTAATTCTTGTTTTTAAATTATAGTAGTCACTAATTGGTAAACATGCAATGATTTTTATGAAAATTAAGGCCAATTTTCTGGATTAAGTATAATAGGATGATACAGAAAGCAGTTTATTTCAAACAACAACTTCACTCTCAAATTGGACAACACTTCTTTCATTAATGGTTAATAAAATGATATAATGATATGTAAATTTATTCAAAGTACATCTCTTCCTACCAAGAGCGTTTGCGGGACTTGCACATCACAAAAGCTTTATATTTGAAATTAAATCGAGCACCCTTAATTTGGTACTCTACTGGAATTAATTAAATCGACCTTGAGAATATTTTCTCTGTTAGGCTATGTTGGCCTCACCCAAAAGATATTCAAGGATATAGTAACCCATTACAGTAGATGTATCAGCAGGTTGTTTTGGTTCTGCCCAAATTAATCTTCTACTTTCTGCCTGGGAATATTCTACTGCATTATATCCTAGCCTGCAAAGGAACATCAATTAAAAGGGAACAGAATCAATCTTCTACTTTCTGCCTGGGAATCCTCTATGGCATTGTATCTTAGCCTGCACAGGAACATCAACGGAATCAAGTAAATTAGTTTTTATTTCTAATATAAACTTTGATTTTAAAAGTGTGGAGCTCATAATATGTTGTTGGAGAAGATTTTAATGGCCTGGTAGGGAGCTTACATAGCTGAATGCCTAGACTTGATCCCATATCCATGCCTTCCATGCCCCAAACTCGAGAAAGAGCAGCCGCAGCCACAGATGGAAAAGAGATCTCGCCATGAGGAGCCTCTTGCTTATGTCCATTATGGAGTTCCCTTGGATGTTGTTGCAGTGGGGGACGGTGCCGACTCCCTGCGCGAGAAGCTCAAAATGAAGCAGAAAACCATTTCTTCCCTATTCAATAATCTGTTGCAGAAACTCTGCGCGCCATTTTTCAATTTGAAATCCCAGGTGGGAAGATATTTGAATTTTGAAATCCTTTAGTGCAGAGGTAGCATTGAATGCATTTAAGTTCATGTCTTATCCACCACTTGCATTCGCTTTTGGGAGCCGGAGTGGGGCAGGGTCAAGGGTTAAATTTGACACCCGTATGCCCTTTTTTGCATTCTTACACGTTAAATACTATTGGTTTCCAAATCTGCACGTCATCACTGACTGGTTAATAATATTTGAAAAAGTCATATTGACGGGTATATTGAAAATTGACAAGTTTTAATATCTTTATATATATTATTATATATATACACCACATACTGCAGTGACCGTACTCCGGCGTCTGCACTACGCTCACCCTGAGGCAAGACAAAGAGAAGCCAATTTCTGAACGAACACAAAGTACTAAGTAGCGCAGAGCAAGTAAGCACGTGATAGACCTCAACTGAGAAAAGGTCCCATCGACCAACAAAATTCCAAATAAATGTATTGCTTCGAGAAATTTTATGTACCACTCAATATAACATCGGACTTTCCTCCACTAATTTTCCTCTTTCCTTAACTTACTCACGCAGCCGCTGTCTATGCCATATGGAAATGTAACCAGCCAATGTTAGACTACACTCTATAAAACCGTTGTAGATCATTAATTGTGTATAGTAGATAAATTTTGTAAAAGGGCATCAAAATGAATCAAAGTTCTATATTCGAGTAGTTGGCATCATGGATTGGTTACCACTTTGTACCTCCATTGGTAGATTAAACAATGTTTAGCATGAGTATTGAGATGTCAATGGAGAATAATTTTGTTTTTTCAATTATAGAAATTAAAAATTCAATTTATATTTATAATAAAATGAAAATTTGAAATAAATTTATTATTTTGTATTTATATTAAAATACTAAGTTTTGCTACTCCACAATAATAAGATTCGTTGAGGCTCTAAAGTTGTCATGATGAGAAGATTACATAGTTAACACCCCAAGACTACGCAATAAATTTCAACGTTAAGTGTGAATGTCATCTTGACTTTTTATGCACTATGAATTAATTGTCATCTTGACTTTCTATGCCATATGAATTAATTGGGTTGGTGATTCGTGACCTCCCACCTAAGTTACCACTTATCAGCCTATCATTTATGATCACAACTTCCAGACTCCGGTGTTAGAGATCGCAGTTTGAGAACAGATTGCAAACCGCTCGCACAGTTTGAAATTCTAGCCATTTTAGAGATCCCAGTTTGAGAACAGATTGCGGACCACTTGCACACTTTGAAATTCTAGTCATTTTAGAGATCGCAGTTTGAGAATAGATTGCAGACCACTCGCACAGTTTGAGAACAAGAATTTGTTTGGTAGTTCTTAAGCTTCTTGCCAGTAGATTTCACCATAGGTAGGTGGTTTCTGCGCTTGGTTCTTTTGTGTTTTTTTTCGAATTTTTTTTGTGTTTTTGTCCCAAAGTTTTCAAGTATATAATGCAATATTGAAATAGTGGCTCCAATGAATATATTTACAGTTTTGATCAAAAGTGATTTTAATATATGAATACAGTTTGTATTTCACATATTTGTAGTTTAGTCATGAGATCTTGCAAAATACTCTTACTTTCACCGTTCTTTGAATTTCTTTCGCTTGTTCTTGTCAGAATTTTTCTTTGCTATTCACATGGATTTAGTAAGACTCAATTCTCCTCTCTCCTCTCGGTTCTTTATGGACCTCCGAGTAAGCCTCAGCTCTCCTCTCTCCTCTCGGTTCTTTATGGACCTCCGAGGTCTTGGTTCTATCAGTCTCTCTTTTCTCCCCCTTGTCTCATCATCCTAGTTTCTACTCCAGGAAAACCTAATTTGACTACCAATCCACATAACTCAAATGCCCATCTTATCGGTATATTAGCAAAGTCCGGTAAGATCGCCACCCAAACCCATAAAGGGAAGGCTAAATCAAAGTGAAATCCCCACCCAAACCCATAAGGGGAAGGCTAAGGCAAGGTGAAAACCGAGATTGGCCCCCTAAACCAACTGAGGATGCTTGATCCCCAAACCACAAATTCATAATCACTTTTCACTACCATTACGGGCTCTAGTTCCACAATAATAAGATTCATTGAGGCTCTAAAGTTGTCACGATGAGAAGATTACATAGTTAACACCCCAGGACTACGCAATAAATTTCAATGTTAAGTGTGGATGTCATCTCGATTTTTTATGCACTATGAATTAATTTTCATTTTGACTTTCTATGCCGTATGAATTAATTGGGTTGGCGATTCGTGACCTCCCACCTAAGTTACCACTTATCAGCCTATCATTTATGTTCACAGCTTCCAGACTCCAGTGTTAGAGATCGCAGTTTGAGAACAGATTGCAGACCACTCGCACAGTTTGAAATTCTAGCCATTTTAGAGATCGCAGTTTGAGAACAGATTGCAGACCACTTGCACAGTTTGAAATTCTAGCCATTTTAGAGATCACAGTTTGAGAATAGATTGCAGACCACTCGCACAGTTTGAGAACAAGAATCTGTTTGGTAGTTCTTAAGCTTCTTGTCAGTAGATTTCACCATAGGTAGGTGGTTTCTGGGCTTGGTTCTTTTGTGTTTTCTTTCGAAATTTTTTGTGTTTTTGTCTCAAAGTTTTCAAGTATATAATGCAATATTGAAATAGTGGCTCCAATGAATATATTTACAGTTTTGATCAAAAGTGATTTTAATATATGAATAGAGTTTGTATTTCACATATTTGTAGTTTAGTCATGAGATCTTGCAAAATACTCTTCCTTTCACCGTTCTTTGAATTTCTTCGGCTTGTTCTTGCCAGAATTTTTCTTTGCTATTCACATGGATTTAGTAAGACTCAATTCTCCTCTCTCCTCTCGGTTCTTTATGGACCTCCAAGCTCTTGGTTCTATTAGTCTCTCTTTTTTCCCCCTTGTCTCATCGTCGTAGTTTCTACTCCAGGAAAACTTAATTTGACTACCAATTTACATAACTCAAATACCCAACTTATCAGTATATTGGTAAAGTCTGGTAAGATTGCCACCCAAACCCATAAAGGGAAGGCTAAATCAAAGTGAAATCCCCACCCAAACCCATAACGGGAAGGCTAAGGCAAGGTGAAAACTGAGATTGGTCCCCTAAACCAACTGAGGAAGCTTGATCCCCAAACCACAAATTTATAATCACTTTTCACTACCATGATGGGCTCTAGTTCCACGGCCTCACCCTCTGTAAGGTCTTCGGGCGCGAGCGCGGTTGGGCGCCGGGCGAGTCGGCGTGCACGACGGGCGCCCGGGCGCACAGGTGGGCGTGGGTGCACGCTGCGACAATGCGACGAAGTGCGACGATAGAAGTGCGACATAATGCGACGAAGTGCGACATGAAAAATGGCTAAGGCAAAATGCGATGGCGATTTATAACCCGATGAGCGTAGAGAAGCATGGGCGTGGCCGACTTCAAGATATGGGCAGGCCGACATGTACAGAGCGTTCAAAGGGGTGTGTTAATGTTATTTTGGGGGTCGGCTGGAGAGCCACCACCCACGTTAAAACCCACGCTGACATATGTATATATTGCATAGCGTTGAGGTTCATTTGGCATCCAACGAAGCTTGGACAACTACGCATAAGCTTAAGGGTAAAACCAGTGCGCAGATTTGGAGAGGAGTGCGCATAACTCATGCGCATTACTTGAGGGCGCAGTCTTGGAGATACTTAGAGCCGGTCGAGGGTTGGGCAAGGTGTGCTCAAGGTTGTCTTAAGTGCAGAATTGTGTTGGGATTGACAAGGGTGTCTTGGTGGCTCGAGTGAGCACCCGCCCTTCATGCAAGGCGTGCACATGGTTATTGTAAAAGGCTGATTTGCCTATGTTGTAAAAGAAGCTAAGTATTGGCTTGGAGTTTGCCAAGCATTACTTGTGATGATTGTATTATGAAGAAAGATTGATTAATATATATTGTCGGGCAGACTCATTGTTCAGGGAGTTGCCCCTCCCTTTATACTGTGCAATTGTTGTTCTTGTTATAATTGCTGTTGATAATGAATGAGTATGGGTGTTCATTGGTATAAAGGATAAACATAATTTTACTTGGTTGCGAAACACAAACTAAGTAAGGACAAGTGAATTAGGCGTAGTCCATGAATGTTAGTATTGGTGAAAAGAAAGCATTCGGTGGTGCCGCACCTCGCTATAAGCGGTTGGAAGACTACCGCAGGTGTAGGGGCGTGACACCCTCCCTTTGGATTAGGAAGGAAGAACGATTTCTATGTGAAAATAAATGGTGATGGCTAATGCATTGCATCAACACCTGTATTGTCAAATATGTCATTTCCCTTATGTTTATATAGACCCGTTTTTGTTGTTAGTAATACACCCAATGCCCAAGCCAGACTCAAAATGATCTTAAATTTATATCATTTTTAAAAATGGTGTTTTTTCATCATTTTAAACTTCTTTTAAAATAAATCTATGAAACACTATATTTTTATATATTATATATCTTAAATTTACTGTTAATTAAAATTAAAAAAAATAATATAAAACATAGAATAATTAGACTACGTTATAAATATATATATAGGAATCATATTACGCTGGAGAGTGCTATAAAAGATTTGGGTTGGGCAATAATTAAGCACAAAACCAATGCCAACAGTCACTGGTTGCTTATTTTAGTGAATACTTATATCACATAACTAATTTTTTTTGTCTAATTTTAGTTGCAACAATATTTACATTCACTATTTTCATATGAGAATAATTATGAATATATATTTTTTTCATTTTATAATATATATTTTTGTTATTTTTTAGAAATAAAAAAATTACAGATATGTAGATACATATTTTCCATCTATTTTCTCACTATTTCCATCTTTACAAAAAAAAAAGGCTGAATATTTCAACAACTTAGAAAAATCACAAAAAAGTTTTATCAACACCTCTCAAATGAAATCGTAGCAATGACACTTAAGTTGATTGGTACAACAAAGCATGAGAATTTTGTAACAACTATAAATACAATTTACAAAAACTAAATGAAACTTGTAGAGATAAATATTAATAATCATGTGATGGGCAATTTAAAAGTAAAACCGTCATAAAAAATTCTTTGACTGGCAAGGGCACCGGTCAAATTTAACCCCTGGACAGGGTGCCGGAAATCAGGAGAGTTGTGAAATTGTCTGAAATTGAAAGTATTAAGGGAACGGCAACGGAGATGGATGGGGTCGTCAACAAACTTTAACACCCTGCAATCGAGATAAGCTCGTCGGTATACAGTTCCCCAAATGTACAACCCACATTTTCCATATTCGTGATCAAATATAATATAATTATATATATTTAATTAAAAAAAATCAATGTGTTGTAATTGTATACATTGTGTCTATACCTGTGTGCAGAATGGTTCAGAATTGCATGCACTGTGCCAATGGTCGAGATTTAATCGTGATGGTTGCAGAAGATTATGAATCTCTTGAAGCACTACACACTTTCGCAAGAAGTGGCACTTCCTCAACCAGTGACGTGAACTTCGGTACTGTGAAGCATTTTCGATCTTTTTCCATACCGCCTGTCACTTCAATTCGTTTAATGATTAGGTCTATTATATCTTTGTTCCTTGCACCGTTCATTCCTCTTTAATTTTAAGTGTGGGGCCCATGGAAGAGTTTATTTTTGGGAATGCAAGATCCAATTTGTGCAGTGCGGGGTGCAGCAATGCAATGAGTATTACAGAGACATTTTCTTGTTTAATTTATTTTGCATTGAATATAATGTGCTTGTAGACAAGGAAGGACACTCGAAACTTCTGTGAGCTCACCTGATACCACTCCTTTTGGAAGTGCAGAGTGCCTAATTCCCCCGCCTTTAAACAATTATATTCTTCGAACGTCCAGGTTTCCTATTGCATTTAAACCAGCTAAAACTTTTCATAGTTTGTTTGATTGATTACACGAGTCCATTGTTATTAGAATATGAATATGAAAGAGTATGATATAATACTAATTTATTGAACTATACGTGGGAGATTAAACTTGACTTTCATTTCTATCAATTGATTCTCAAATGTGATGTTCCATGAAGTTTGACTTCATACCACACACAATTTTATTAGAAATAATTATTTTAGGTTCAATATTAAGTGCTTGGTCGCCCAAGTCATTTAAATTACATTATAACAAGAGGAATATACTAGGTATATGTTTTTTGAATTTTTTATCTGATATAATGTCATCCTTTTAGAGAGTGTAATTCAATTTAGTAATATTTATAGACTTTTCCCATGTGCAGAATCAGCTTGCCACCTGAATCTAAACCTAAAAGCCACCGTAGCAATTTTGCCACTGCCTTGCAACATCTATGAAACACACGACATTCGTATGACTCGCCCGTATGTCCACATTCATTTCCATCCTATCGTAAGTAATTACTATCTGCATTGTGTCTCTTCAACCTGATGTTTTAGTGCCAAGCAAATGGGTACGGTAAAACACCCGTAAACGATATGGACATGTTGTCGATCGCGCTCTTCCCTTGCCGTAAAATTGGTCTGCAATTTTCGAGGTCGATTATGTTGTTTTTTTTAGCTTAGAATAGTTGGTGCCTATAGTTTGAGTAATCTGCGGCACCCGCCCCAAATTCTGTGGATGTTTTCATTGTGTTCAGGTTTTTTTTGCATCTTCATACTCTGCATAATGATTATCTTTAATCTTTTATTAATTTTTTTTATAAAATTAATTTTGTTGAAAGTAACTTCAATTATTGTGGTTGAAAATGCAAAGAAAGAAAATTATTTTTTTATTTTAATTTTTAAATATAAAATATTATTTTTTTAATATGTTATTTTATATATTTAAAATTTTATATTAATAATATTAATTATTTTTAGAAATTGATAAATTATTATTAAATAAATTTGATTGGGTCATAATCAATGTTTTATTTTGTCTAATTATAATAGTGTAGGGTTTTTGGAGGAAGCTTCCTCCACACAATGAAAAATTTGCATAATGAAATGTTGATTACTACAACTTTGGATTTCATACATTCATTCATTCATTAAAGGAATAGTGTAGGTTTTTGGAGGAAGCTTCCTCCACACAATGAAAAACTTGCATAATGAAATGTTGATTACTACAACCTTGGATTTCATATATTTATTCATTCATTAAAGGATATGAATAGCGGAGTCTCAACCCAATGGATGTTAGGATTATATTTATCTTTGGTTTTTGAAATTCCTCCTCTCTCAAAGTAACATGTTTCTACATAATCATATATAAATACGTGATCCATATCAATTCAACAAAAATCTCCAAATGCTTTTATGTAATTATTTGTAACTACCCAATCCATATCAATTAGTTTGTTCCAACGTTTTCCTCGTGTAAATACATGATGAGTATTAACTCAGTTAACTTGTTAGAAGTTTGACATCGTCCTAAGAATCACAACTATTAATTAAATGTTTTGGAACTTTGGGTTGGAATTTGGCTAAATACTTTAATTAGATTATACTTTTTTTAATTTTTTTATAATATAAATAAATATAATGTTATGAATAATTTTTTAATATTTAAACTACTTAAAATTTACAAATAAAATTGGTTATTCTTACAAATTCTTATAAAATTTTGAATAAAATTTACCAAAAAAAATCCAAAACCTAGAATAATTAAATATAGGTTTTCATAAATGACATTGAACCTATTTTTATAATAAATTTGATTTAGTCATAAAATTAAATTAATTTATATTTATAATTCTTAGTTTTATAATTTTTAAAAGAAAACTTTCATTAAAAAATACACACAATGAATTTCTTCAAATTAATACAAAAATAAGCTCCTTCACACAATAAAAACTTTCATTATAAATTTCATATAATAAATAGAATCAAATATGTTACTACAATTATGATTCTTAATTTACACCATAACCTTTTTTGTAAAAAATGCAATATATATTTTCCATTACACTTTGACAATTGGTTTGACATTGTATTCATTAACAACATGCTCACAACAAACAACTAACTCAATCTTTGGATATAAATTGCAATGTCCAAGAACCTCAAGGATTAACGAGAGCACATTTTTGCTTTTATTTTAAAATTTATTTGATGATTTTAGTGGAGTGTAATAAATACTAACAAAAAATCGTAATTAAAATATACAAAACCTTTTGATTTCAATAAACCCTAACAATTTCTTAATAAAAAATTTAAAATAGATGTGTATACATAGATCAATGGTATGTCATTGAAATAAGATTCTTTTGTTATACCATAGGGATTTTTGCTATATAAAAGGAAGGATATTATTGAAACAAGATTCTTTTGTTATATAATAGGCAAAATGCCGTATAAAAGGAATTTATGATAATAAAGGAATTTATTTCGTTAGAAGTTGTAAGCATAATTTCCTAATATTTCATAATACATTATATTATAAATTTTATTTTTCAAAATATGATAAAACTTTCCTATAATATTTTACAATAATTAATATTAAATTAATCTTTTTAATTAATTTAATTATACATATATACATTTCATTTTCCTAAAAAAATTAAGAACATGGTACTGGACTTTCTATATATATTCCTTCCACATATATAAAATGCTATCAAATTTTTAAACATTTATTTAATAAATAATATTTAACTTTAAACGTAAACCATGGTTACTTATTTACATGTAAACCACAGCTACAACGCTAGACTATATTTCAATTTGTTTTAATAATACCATGTGTTTTTAATCTCTTTATCTTATAAATATTAATATTTTTAATACATTTTAATATTAAACAGATCTCATCATTTATAATAAAAAACCATATGTTGTAAACATGTGAGTGATGAATCTGGAGTGGGTGTAACTGAGCGGAGTAATATGGCAAGTCGACGAAATGTATGCAACACCTGATGGGGCTAAGAATATTTTCGGCGAAGAAATGAGAGTGAAAGTCTATGTTATGCCCTACCATTAGGGTTTATTTGTTGTTTTTGATTCGTTTTAATAATTCTTTTTGGCACATTAAAGCCAATTGCAATTCAAATTTCAAAGTCGAACTAGAACTTACATGAAACTTAAACGAATATAAAGTTAAATTTGGACTTCCAATTTCTTTTGGACGTTCCAAATATTTTTGTAGTAATTTTATGTTTGTCACATCGTGCAGAGTGGGAAGCTAATGGAAAAAGGCCATATTTAATGTTTGTCACATGAGTGGGAAGCTAATGAAAAAAAGCCATCTTTACATTCTCCTCAACAATTCTTGTGTGGAGAGGATCATGGTGCAGAGTGCGGAGATGGTTTTCATTGGCTTCCCACTCCACACAATGTGACCAACGTAAAATTACTACAAAAATATTTGGAACGTCCAAAGCAAATTGCAAGTCCAAGTTTAACAATATATTCATTTAAGTTTCATGTAAGTTCTTGTTCGACTTTGAAATTCCAACAAATTAATGCTTTGCAAAGCATAAAACAATCTTAAACGCTTCATAAATGTTGAGCTCGTTTTGAAAATGTAATACTTGACTTGTTACGATTATTTTGTGGCTTCTGTTAGATAACTTGTTCAAAGTGTCCTGATCCTTGGAGCACAGCAGATTAAATGTCTATAAAATAAAACCTTTATGCTCTGATCATACTATGATTTTGTCATTCTCTTACGTTCACCCTTAGATTCTAAACAGAAGATTTTCTTCCACAAGTTCCTTTTGCAATAATTTGTCCAAGTGTCTTGTTTTAAGCAGAATTGCAAATAGTCTTTGGAATAAGGTTATACTAATTTTTTTTTAAGAAAAAGCATAATGTGCCCACCAATATCAGTATTTGCCAAATTTTTGAACCCTATTGTAGTCAATAATAGCAAAGTGGACATGGTCAATATTCCCATAATTTGGGAAACTTAGTTTGGAATAAGGTTATACTACTCTCTTCTTTTTTCTTTTGTTTTTGGGAAAAAGCATAATGTGCCAACGAATATCAGTATTGGTCAAATTGTTGAACCCGATTGTAGTCCATAAGAGCAAAGTGGACATTGTCAATATTCCCATAATTTGGAAAACTTAGATGAGGAAATTATATGAATGAATGTGAGTAATTATAGGTTAGAATGTTAATGCATTGTGCACAATCCCGGGGAAACTCTTTCCCCTCCTCTCTTCCTACCTTTATCATTTTTTCATATGCACCTCCACACTTCATAGAATGTATAAATGTTATGGAGCCCCACCCTCCTACTTAAGGGACCTGGGACTCTCTCATTTCTGGCATCATTAGGCAAAGGAGTAGCAATTGTAGACATAAAAATGAAAAACACTCACTAATGGAATAGACACTTACAAAATTAGTTTTTTTTTAAATGATTTTTTAGGCACTAATAAATACCGAAAATAAAAAGCCTGCCACCAAGGAAATTATATCACATCAAGCCTTTCTTAGCCAATGGAAAATTAGAAATAATATTTTCTAGATATTACAAAAATAAAAAAATTGAGTTTACACAAAAATAAAAATATTTAGCATTTTCCCGAAACTTTGATTAAAATTAGAAAAACTTACAAAATATTTGGAAGCGAACGCACTTTGACCGTGAAGCTAGCATTATAATCGCTCACAAAGCGAGGGCCAAAAAATTATTTTCGTCACAATTTATGTTAATTTAATTGTAAAAAAAAATAGTGTAATTTCCTTAAAATATACGTGTTAAATAGTTTATAAAAGTGAACTTATTCCTATATTTTATGTTTGATTATATATACGTATTATAAAAATTTATTTTTTATTTTATCAATAAATTTAATATTTTTAAATAAGTATATTTCCAATTGAATTATGTTTTGTTAATACTTATTATCTAATTAATTGCTTGAAGAGGTACTTTGTACAATTTATTACGAGGAAAATGTATAATTCTTATATATTTTTTTAAATATTTTATTAGAAGATTTAAATAAATTATTCAAATTTCGATGTTAACCAATTTACTTCAATATCAACATCGTGCATATATATATATATATATATATATAGAAAAATGTTATTGAAAGTAAAAAAATCGATTATTTGAGAAAGTAGTAAGATAGGTGTAATTTATTCAATTATTAATATAAAATTAATAATGCATTTTTTTATACTAATACCTACAAGGAGTTCCTTAATAGTGTACCCTATTACCCCTCTGTTAGCTACCTATACCAATAGGTTTCATATTTCATGATTGGCAAAGAAAGGTCCAAATATGCTCTGCTTTGATGATGCAAAGATCCCATATTTCCATGAAAAGACAAGGTGTGTATATAGCTTGATGTGGACTCAATTTTGATGGATGGTCCAACAGCCTAATCTGGATCATGCCATGTTTTAAATTTTCAGTTGTAGAATAGAGAAAGAAGTATGTCCAAACTGTTTAATCTTGGCAGATAAGTAGTTTAGGTAGAGAAGTAAGGCTCCCAACTGCTTAATCTGGGACCTTGGAAGCAATAAGGCTAGCATTAGATAGAAAATCAAAAGGAAAAAGCCAGAGAAAAGAAAAGGCAAATAAGGGTGTGCAAGTCTAAGTGCACCCTCCAAGAAGAAACAAAAAATGCTAGGCAAATAGATGGGTAGGCAGATGGGGTTGCAGAAGTGTCATTTCTAACAATTGAAAGTGTGCTAACCTGTTGCACAAAGCAAAATCAATGGATTGAGAAGGTCTTCTTCTCTATCAGGTTGCAGCAAAGCAAAGAAGCATGTCTAACTTCCCAGTTTTCCCCTTTTCCATTCATTACTAACATCCCCTCATCAGTTGAGATTCATGGAAGAATTGGTGGTTTTATGGTGGTTCTTAGTCCTTTAGAAGCCACATTTCTTGTCTAAAATTCTTTTCATTTTGATCTACTCCCTAAGCTAAGTGATTTTCAAATAAACTTAGTGTTATCACTCTCCATCCGCCCTTTTCATCTATATTAACCCCTAACATCTATTATATAATTCCCCTATGTTGCCCTTTCCCTACTATTGTAACACCATGGTGTATAAACCCCAAACATGGTATAAATATCCCTCCCCTTGGCATTATAGCCATATGTTCTCCGTCAGGGATCAAATTGACATCTGGTCAGTTTGATGAACCTAAGCCTTACCCCCCTTCCCCCTTCTGAATCCATTTGACCCATTAAACCTTCATTTGCTAAGAAAAACTTATGAAAAACCCTTTTTTCCCCATAACCCGCTTCATTTGCAAAAAGCGCATAAAAAACCACTTTTTTGACTTATCCAAAGTATCGGCGCCATATAATTTTTATTTGAAAATGCATTGAAAAACCATTACAATCCGCCGCATCCCAAAGGTTTCCGCCGAGCACAAATCCCGAAAGAAATATTAATTTAATCCCGCCCCCCTTCCGTATTGTCCGATCACCTCACTGATCCGTCAACCGTCGGATCAGACCCTTTTGATCCGACGGCCCTCATCCATATCGGACCGGCCCCGACGTCCCACAGATACCTTCCGATATCTGTCAGAGGGTGACGTCAGGCCTCTGCCACGCGTCACCCCCACAGCGTATCGGAGGTACGCCTGACAATTCTGCTTCCGTATCAAAAGTGGTGCGATGAGAAACCACTAACCACTTCCGGTTTCGGTGGATCCGCCCAGCCAACTTCATCACCACGTCAGACCCACGTCAGTGCCACCCCGCCGTCGCGTCAGCACCCTTGTCCGCCCCTGCGCTAATATGCCTGCCACCTCATTATCCCCGTGGACCAATCACAGCTAGCCACATCACCCGACGACGTCATGCTGACGTCACCCGGCCTTGACCCCACCTGATGATGTCATCCAAAAAAGGTGCCAATGTCCCAAAAAACCATATTTTGGCCGAATTTTCGCGTTTTTTATACTTTTTTGCCAAAACGCTGTTGCTTTCTCTGCATGGTTTTTACGTTCAAATGTGCACCACCTTGCTGAACTCGACCTGGAGACCTTCGGCGCATCATTTCTACATACATTCGTGACCGTTGCTCGCTATATACCAGGTATTTATCCTCGTAAATCCATCATACACCTGATTTGTCTGTAAATTCCCTCAGAAAAGCTTAAGAGACAAAGAAACTTGCAATTCGTCGGCAAAATCCCTGCGCCTAGTCCCCAGTTTCAACTGTAAGGTCAAAAATCATCAGCTGAGCCTTCTTTGCCTAAATTTCACCAAGAAACTGCACTCTGTTCGCGCAATCGCGAACCGGTTACTCAAATTATACCTACTTGTTATAAGAGAGAAACTAAGACCAGACATTAGTCTTATCTGCACTTTAAAGCAGTATTTCAATTGCTGCAGCTGATCATTTATCCTTTATCCTTGAATAATTCACATTTCTCTGATAAAGAAAACTCCTTTGTGTTGCTCTGCACAGCAACACCCATCTATAATCCTAGGAGAAACCACGGATCCACCAGTTGCCCTGGTGGCATTAAACGTTGCTCCATTGAATGCCCCTCAGAGACAATTGGAGTGGCAGCCTCTGGCAGACATGGACTATCAAATTTCAGAGGAAATGCTGATGAGGACCAAGTTCCACATCCACCTGCTCAATGAATTGAAGGCCAAACATGAGACTGGAACAGATGTGCTGGGCATATGGGAGTCTTTCCTCCCTATTTTCAAGCTCCCTCAGGTTAACCAATTCCCTGATTTGATCCACCTATGTGCTGAAAACTATGACCCTACTCAGAGGGCAGTTCTTGACCCTTCAGGCTCAGCTGTGTTTTATATCACCCCAGAAGCTATCAAAGAGATGCTCTGCTTCAAGACTGAGAGGAAACTGGTCCCTCTATCACTCATAGACTTGATAAATCAAGGAGCCAGATTGACAGATGCTCAGGTCACCAAATTAAATCAGCTGTACATTGACTCTGACTCTGTGATGTATCCTCCTATCAATGAGGTATACCTCAACCAATTGGGCAAAGATCTTGCTGACATGATTAGTCCCACTTTGGGCTACAATTCAATTGAGTTTGTTGATGAAACTGTGCTGGTAATGATGCTTATGTTTGCCCCTGGCAAGTCTCCTATCTGCTATGACTATGCCACCTATATATCAGACAAAATACATGAGCAATTAATGAACCTGGCAAGAGAGAGGGTGTTCAGATACACCTCTTACATTTACCACTCAATCTTATATCATCAACATCAGAAGTTCTCTTTTCCAATCAAAAGAGTGGATGCCCAAGGCAATCCAAGATCATTGGTCTATTGGTCTTTTGTTTTCCACTGTAGATCTGAGTCTCCTTATACTTATTGTGAGTTCATAGATCTCTTCATCCACCCAGCTATGTCTATGTTGATGAGCTCACCTCCTCCAAGGCTCACTGATGACATGCAAAAGATCCTGCAGTTATCCAAATCATACAGCATTGGGGACTGGTACTTTTACCAGAACCACACTGTCATCAGGATATATGGGTGTGAATTGCCTCCCTACAGACTACCCAGATATGTGCCTATGAGGCTGTTTGCCCTAGAATACTTCAGGCAGTTTGGCAATGTTGATGTGCTTCACTTTTCAGGTAGAGGCAAGAAAGCACAGTTGAAGGTCAGGAACCAACTTGGCCACTTTGTCTATAACCAGAGGGAGGAAGGTTGGAAAGAAGCAGACAGGATGCTTGAGTCCCTTGGCCTTCAAACCAGTTTCCTCTGGAAACCTTATGACCCCAATCACTTCATAGCTTTGAGAAGGCTCAAATATAAGCTCTCTGGCTATGATCATGTAAAGATTCCTCACATTGAAAAATATGCAAACCATGTAAAATGGAGGAGAGGAACCTTAGAAGAGCCTGTTACACAAGAAGAGCTGAATCAAAGAGCGGTGAGGAATCTAAAGAAGATGGCTGACCTTGAACTTTGTTCACAGGTGTTTTCCCTTCCAAGCACACAAGTGGGAGCAGTTGCATCCTCCTCGACTGCAAATCAGCAAGCAGCCAAAGCCACTGAGAATATATCTTGCAAAGGCCAGGAAAAGGAAATGGAGACCGAACAACCACCTCATGAGAAGGTGCAGCAACAACAGCAGCAGGTAGAACAACAACAACAACATGAATTACAGCAAGAAGAAGGGCAGCATGACAAAGAGCAGCCCCCACAGCAAGAAGGGGTAGTTGAGGCCCCAATTTTCACTGAGCAGCAGACACAAAACACAGTGCCTCCTAGGCAAGAAGTTACTACCGAAGCCTCAGTCCTCCAAACTCCACAAAAGGAGGATATAAGCAGGAAAAGGGACAGAGAGACTCCCTTAACCACATCAATAAGTCATGGTGAGAAAAGGCACAGAATGAATCCCTTCTCTGAGGAGGAAATGCCAATAGGGCAGTCTCTGGGCATGGGCCCACCTAGTAGAGAAGCATCTGCTAGCTCCTTCCAGCAGGGACAAGACAGAACAATAGGAGGAGAAGTCAGCTCCTCAAGCCACCAAAGAGAAGCTGAAGGAGGGATCAACCAGCAGTTTATTGATATTAAGAGGAGGAATGAGCCAATAAAGATACAACTATACAATCATCTGTTGAAAATGGCTCCCACTAACCAGCAAAGACTGATGTCTGCGTATGATGTTAGTGAAGGTAAATTGATCATGAGTCATTTTTTGCCAGTTGTAGCACAGCCCCAGTCCCCTGCAGACTATATAAGGACCAATCTTAAGGTCCTTGCCAAGGACATCCACCCGATGGACAAAATTGAACTACACAAACAAACGGGTGAGATGGTGTATGCCTCCTTGGCAGACAAGACATTGGATAATTATAGGCTAGAGAATAGCCTTAACAATACAGCAGCCCAACTTGAGTTGGAGAGAGCATCCTCTCAAGCAAAGGACAACAGAATTAGGTCCTTAGAAGATATAATCATAGAGATTGGGCATGATCCCAAGGATATCAAGGGCATACAGGAAATATTGAAGTTGAGGGATGCAGACATGGCAGCTTTGAGGAGAAAGATCAAAATTCCAGCCACTAACCTCAAACAGATGAAGTTGCCCAGCAGAGGCATGATCAAGATGCCACAGCCTTACTGGTGTCTCTATATAAGCAGCTAATCCAGACAAAAGAAAAGCTGGGAGAATCAGAGGCTGCACAGGCAGCATTACAGGCAGCTTTGAAGCAAAAAGAAGAAGGTCAGACCTCCCAGCCTCCTCCTAAAGTAATTAACCTTGAGGAAGCTGCTCCAACAACTGTTCCTCCTCCTCAACAAACAGAACAGGCAGCACCATCCACCTCAGCACCACCACCGACAACAGAGCAGGCCCCAAGCCTGGTCATGCAAAAGCTGAGAAATGAGATTCAGGCCTTGGAAGCACAAATGACAGAACTAAATGAGGCCAGAGAGAAACTAGCCAAGGTAAATGAAAGATATGACAAATCCAAGCAGACTGTGGCAGAAAAGGGCAGGGAAATAAAAGCCCTCAAAGACAGGATAAAGTGGTGGCTAAGATCAAGACAGTGCTATGGGCCAATATTGGCCAGTCTATTACTGACCAATGGCAGTATATTGACACAATCCATGAGCAGTTGGAGCTCATTGGAAATTCAGAGATCAAGGGCAGCTCTAGGCAATATGCCTGAAGTTGCCACCAGGATGATCAATGTGCTCAATAATAGAACAAGTTCTCAGTTAGCAACTATGGGAATTCCTCACAGGACTGAGACTATTATGTTGATAAAAAGGGTCCTTACACTGAGAAGCTTAGTGCAGAAATTGGAGAGAAGGACCCAAGACATGCAGACCGAGGTGAACAGATTTATGGATAAATTTGTGGTACTACAGAACAGAGGTCTCCCTGGCTTGCTGAACAGTGCAGGAAAACTGCTTACCCATGAGTAGTATGCCAAGAGGGTCAATACATTCACCACAAGTCAGATCACTGAAAGGCCCAGCACCTCAGAGGAAACAGGGCCAGCTACAGGGCAAAGTCTCTACAACAGAGTGGAGAATCTATTCTTTATAATGAATGAAATTACACACCTGTTTGAAGTGCCTCCTAACTTCTATAAATACACAGAGGCAGATGAGACTATGGATGCAATTCTTAGGCATCAACTGCCCACACAGGAATGGTGGACAAAGGCAATACAGATGATCCTATAGACCAGGAAGCCATTCTTCAAGTTTTTCATCAAAAAATACAAATTGGCATGCACAGGAAAACTTAGTAAAATCAGCATGCATGAAAAGATGAAAGCTGAGCCAACTCAGCAGAACTTTCGGCCAGCAAGTCAAGATGGACAGCTACAGGTGACAGGACCGAAAAGTCACAGCAGAGCAACCACGTCAGCGCATTTTCCAACATTTAAAGCAGATCATTCCAACCGACTCGGTGGCCTCCAAAGGCCAAAATATCTTCTGACTGATATAAATGAGCATTTATGTTGTATTAAAAGGAGCAATAACTTCTTATCTGCTATTTTGTACAAAGTTGGTGAAACATTTATTTCTCAGATGACTCAACGCCTTAGATATTTTGTATTACCGTTTGTATATATATTTGCCCCTCGCATAAGCTTGCAGGGGGTTGTGGTTGTTGATTTCTCTTGAAGAAGTTCCTATGCTGTAATCTTTGCAGAGTTTAATAACAGAAGTAATGGAATTTCTGAAGTTCTGAGGTGTCTGAATGCGTTCATGGTGTTTGTTGAAATTGGCAGGATCCCTGTGCATCTCATATACAATAAGTTTTCTGTAACTCTCTTCGTTTTGTGTTTTCAGTCTTTTGCAATCCATAAATATTTCTAAGTTCTAAATATTTAACAGCAAAGAAAAAGAATAGCGTTCAGGATTTATTCATGGAATACCCTGAGCTCAATCTATGTTGTTAATGAACGTTTTCCTCAGTTATAATCTTGATAAGTGTAATTCTTAATTGCTACACTTTCAGAATATATCTTTCACAGTGATCCTTGTTTCAGGAATTCAAGTTTGCTCCTGAGCAATATATTTCACTTTCACAACATTAGCTTAATGGAGAATTCTTAAATGCTTTCCATTGGCTAAACATGCATTATCATACATCATCACTTAAGCTTTAAATTTTGTTTGTTGAGATACCCAATAGGCCCTGCAGTCTGAACATTCCCACTGAAGAATTTCAAACATTTCACAGCTCTAGACTCCATTGCCCAATGAAATACAACTGTCTAAACATTACATCTTAGGTATTGAAAGACATCCTTCAACCAAAACATAAACAAAACCTGAGAAAAATAGCTAGCCTAAAATACTATCATAACGGAGACAAATCATAAAGAGAGAGCCCTCTCTGATTGCAGTTTGGCTAGAAACTGTAATCCAAAGATTGGTTAGTGGTTACCCCGGCCGTATTCCCTTGGGAGTCATAGGGAACAACCTGGGTGTTAACACCCTCCATTAGTGGGGGCACATCAATTTTTTCAAGCACGTCATTTATCACCATTGTAAGCCCAAGGTCACAAGTTACAACCATGTAAAAAACCATGTGAGGTCATGTATTAGGCATCCCACACTTGGTGTCTTTTCTTTTGAGTTTGTATTCATTGTGATTAGCCAGAGCATGACTTATCCCTTGAGAGCTTCATCCTAGTGATCTCGTCCCTAACTAGATTGGAGGACCTTGGGAGGACTTTCATGAGGACTCATGATTCCATGGGAGCCCTATCTTTGTAGGGGTGATCACTAACGTATGGTCCAATCTAGCGTGCATCAATGTGCACCTATTTCATTCCACATGGTTTTGTGTTTATCTAGTATGTAGGTGACCTTGCCTTTGGTGCAATATTCATTAGTGCAGCTCTAAGAGCATAGCAGTCTCTTGAACAATTTTCACATTTCCTAAGTTCACGTTTCCCAATGCGAAGTGGTTCTGTTGGTCAAAAAGTCAACTTAGTCTTAGATGGAAGAGCTTAAAGACACAATGATGTGCCACATAGTAATTTTCAGATCTCAGCAATGGTTAAAGAGTTATGGTTGGTCAACAAGGGTAGGCATTAGTTTTCTGGCCATATTTCTTAAGGTGTTATGTTGTTTTGGCCATGGATCATGTCCATGGTGATCTACTCAGTGAGGAAAACAAAAACTACCATTACTATATTTGGTTGGAAACTCTGATGGCGGAATATGACAGAACAAATAAAATCAGAAAAAATTGTTGGAAGTTAAATGTATTTTTTGTTTATTTTTCTAAATCCCGATGGTTGTCGAATATTTTCCAAGCTTTCTTTAATTGACAAATATCTGATAGATGTTCTTTACGCATTGCATATCCAACGTTTTTGTATTTTTATAATTTTTATCTTTTTTCTTATAATCTCAACAGTCGTCGAATATCTGATAGGATTTCTTTTACCATCGAATAGCTAATATTGCTTCCAATATGAAATATCTAATGTGTTGTCCATTATCTGAAAAATCACAATTAACTATTGTATAACATTCAATTCCACCATTAACAATTTTTTTCCATTGACAACATCTAATACGAGACCGATTTACATTGAGTTTAACTAATTATAATAAATATAACAATAATATTAGAATTAAATATAGTATTATTAATATATAATTCATATATATCTTAATATCAGTAATATATTAATATGCTATATATATATATATATATATATATATATATATAGAGAGAGAGAGAGAGAGAGAGAGAACTTTGACATAGTTCCTATGTTAGTTGTGATTGTTTTGAAAGGTTATAGACTTATTTTGAGGTTAATTTTTGAACAAAATAATTAGTGAAAGTTTGGTGACAAAAAATGTCACATAACATTCCTCAAGGAGACCAATTCTACATGGAATCAACATTGAGGGATTCTGAGGATTGAAGATGTTATTGCCCTTGTAGAAATTGCAAGGGCTTGACACCAAGGAGAATTCTAATGAAATTGGATAAAAAGCATTGTAGAGACTATGGACACATTGAATGTTGACATTCATATCATCCATTAGCAATTTATTCATTATATGTGTTTGTATTGTAGATTGCTTTTGTAAATGTTTAGATGTATAATGTATTTTATATTATATATTCTTTATATTGTAAATTGTATTGTATTTTTATAATAAATGTATTTTATATTGCTTTGGGAGGTGTTTGACCTATGTTGTCATATTGATGCGAAGAAACATTATTTGATTATTTTTCTTAGGGTCGATTAAGGAGTTAGGTTGATTTAGGGGTTAATTACTTTATGGGCTTCAATATAGGGGGTCATTGTTAAAGGGTTTAGAGGTTAGGGGTTAAGGGCTTAGGGGTTAGGGGTTTAAGGGCTTAGGGGAATGGGCTTAAGGTGTTAGGGGGTTAATGTATGTTTAGGGGTAGGGTTTAGGACCTAGAGGATTTAGAGGTTAGTCATGGGTTTTTATGGAGCATTACTAATAAGTTTTTAAAGTATATTAGGCACATAATTTAAAAGATGGATACAAAATACATTTTATAGGAAATAAGAAAATAATTATATAATATATTGTAATACAATTTTATAAGGAAAAATCATATATATATATATATATATATATATATATATATATATAATATAAATAAATTAAATAAATAATTTTTTGATTAAAAATAAAATTATTATAACGAAAGATGATTGGATAAAGATAAAAGGGGTCCATTTTATTAATTTAGGTAAGATGATAATTAATAAAAATACCATTTTTTATGAAAATAATTATATACAAAAAGAAATTACTTAATTTATTAAAAAGTTTAAATTTGTAAACCACAATTTATTAAAATGTTATGTTCCTAACCACAATCTATTTCTCTCATAAAAGACTCTTTCTCATTTTCTAAGGAAACAAGTATGGGACACCACTTGGTGTTTAAAAATGTTTTAAGTCACAATGAATCTTTTAAGCTCAAGTGATATAGAGTGAAGAATTCTCTATATAAAGTCTCACCTTGTGATAAGTAAAGGGTCTCGTTTCTTGTAAATTGTGAGAAAACTAATTGAAATAATATCAACGCTATAATAGCTCTAGGAAAATGGTAGATTAATGAAATGTTTGATAAATCATCAATGGTTATTTTATCCAAATTTATCTTACTTATTATCACTCATGCAAGGTAGAACATTCCATTTTAAATTGTCTTTTGAAGTAGGTGCAATTTTTTTATTCTATAACATTCACTTACCACTAAGTACAAAGGAGTGATTTTTTGACATTTTGGTCAAATCAAATAACTAGTCAAAAAGAAAGAATACCTAATTTTGTGTAGAATGAGAGAAATTTGACGTCATGCCTTAGTAAAAAAGGGTTTCCTATAAAAAAATGGTTTTAATGGGTTATCTATCACTTGCCTAAAGAAAAAAGTGCAATTGCTTTATGCAAGCTTAAACAAGCATAGCATCGTCCATCAAGACAGTATTTGTGTGATGTTCAACTCATGTCGATAGTCAGTGCACTTTTTTGTTGAAAACCTCCCTCACTTTGGTTGCATTTATACTTCTATTTTGGTGGGTTTTCTCAACTGTCATCTTTTGCACATTTTTTCTTTCACATTCACAGTTGTTGTTCTAACTTGCTTTCACTTTAATAAGTGGTCTTTTAATGTTATCTTCTCTCTTGCATGTGTCGCTTTTAAGTATGTTCACCCCTATATATTGTGTTGCACCTTTGTACATCACTAGAGTTAGTTCTGATGCACTTATCCACATTAAACTCTTAGTACATATCATTAGAATATGTGTCAGACACATTCCTATAGGCTGACACATTCCTATAAGTCACAAGTGTTGATTGTTCCTAAAAAAATTCAATATAATCTTAAACATCTTACTAAATTGCACAAACTTCATGATCACATTGACTTTTTGTGTTTGTTTCTTGCTCTCACCCAAGCTCACGATTTCTCACCAATCCTCTTAAAACTTCTAGTCTATAGTTGAAATTAAGAAAGAATATGACATTATAATGATGAATGCAAAATAAAATCAATATGTTTTTTATTATGGTTGTGATTATATATCTCATAAACTGGCTCACTTCCTACATGTCAATAAAAGTAAGATCTTTCTTATATTTTTTCAACATATTCTTAAATATCTTGATGAATTGCACATGCATCATCAGTGATTTTTTGTCTTTGTTTCTTGCTCTCATCTAAGTTGTATTTGTCTTTGTCTTTGTTTTTGTTGTCTTTGTTTTCCTTATATATTATATTTGTAAACGGTTGCATCGACGTTTAAATATTTTCTATATATACTAATATTACTTTATTGATTGTAATTGTATAGTATGGCTCCCCTAGGGCATTGCTCGACGAGGAAGAGGTGGTTGTAGTACAAGAGTTTGTTCAAGAACATGGATTAAATATTTGGGATCAAGCTAATGATCCTATGGAAAAAAATAATGATGTTGATAACAAAGTTGAAGAATATGGGACAAATAAATTGATCCAAGAGACAGTTAATAATGTGGGAATGGATGATGATGGAAACCAATATGATGAACGTTCTTTTGATATACATGTACTTGACAGGGAAATTCAACCTCTTTATGAAGGCTCAAAAACATCTCCTCTTTGTTATATTGTTATTGGTCAACTTAAAAGTGGTCAATGGTTTGTCAAACACCTGTGATACAACTCCTAAGGTATGTAATATATTTTATGACATTTAGTATTATATACGTGACAAATAAACTATTTTTTCCTTTGTTTTTAGCATTAGTACGTTGATCATCATTTAATTAATTTGTAACATTTGGATGTGATATGCACGGTTGATATTGTTTAGTACATTAACCAATACTACCTTTTTTTTATGTTGTAGATTATTAGGTGAATTTCTATTTCCACCATCAAATGTTTTACCTCATATGTACCAAGATTTACATGCCATTATGAAAGATATTGGAATGGAATATCAAGATATTCATGTGAATCTTAATGATGATATTCTTTATTGTAAAGAACACGTGTCGAAATAAAAATTCCTAAAATGTGATGAGAGTATATATAAAACTGATAAAGTAACAAAAAAGGTGCCTCGCAAGTTTCTTTGTTATATTCCCATAATTCCATGTCTGCGACAATTGTTCAAGTACAAAAGCATAGTAGAACTTATGGGTTATCATGCAATGAATAAAAGTGAAGATGGTGTTCTTCGAATGCCTACATATTGACCTGCATTTAGGAATATAAAGGAAAATGATCTAGAGTTTAAAAGAGAACCTCATAATATTAGGCTACCATTAGCAATTGATGGTGTCAATCCATTTAGAGAGCTTAGATCAACTTACTCGGTGTGGACCATTTTTTTTATCAACAATAACATTCTTATGTGGATGTCAATAAAGAGGGAGCACATAATGTTAACAATGACTATTCTAGGTATTATTTTATTTAGAATATTTTTTCTTAACATTAACGTCTCTTGTCTTGTTTGTTTCATAATTATGTCTTATATTTTTTTTTGTTTACTCATATATGTTCAATTATGTCTTATAATTTTTTTTATTTACTCATATATGTAGTAATTATGTATTGTATCTTCAATCAATTAGGTAAGTATTGGGTCAAAGATATGAATGTATATATCGAGCCTCTTATCGCTGAGTTAGTGGGGTTATGGAATGGTGTCACTATGTATTATATCTCTAGACCGACAAATGCATAAAGGGAACTTTAATTCCATGCAATGCTTGTATGGACAATTCATGATGTCATAGGGCTAACACATTTATGTAATATGTTATAACGTTACCCTACACTTTAATAATGTTTAATTTTATGAATTTCATTTCATGTATGATTTTTAAATAGCTCCTTCATTGTACATACTTAAAATAATTGATAATAAAATTACTCCATCTCTTTAGGTCTTCAAAAAAAGTGTTAATTTGTTTTTCCAAATTTTGGTCCTAAGATGAAATCTCATCATTCAAGAAGCTTAAGAAAGGAGGTGTTTGATAAGTATAGGCACTTCCTTTCTAAGAACCATAGGTACCAAAGTACCAAAAAACATATTTTTCAATGTGAAAGAATAGATTGGATTAAGACCACGAAGAATGACACCACGTGCATGAAAGTTGCAATATAATAGAGTTTCTCAATATATGGGTCAAATTATCTATGTATCAATATACATGATATGTTTAGATTATTTTATATTTTATAGAATTTTCTTCACTTTACTAATTCACAGGTTATATTGTTGTTATAATATCTTTAACTATGATTCACGTTGTAGGTCATCAATGCATTAATAATAAGGAACTTCCATAAGGAATGAAAAGTTATCCAGGGATATCCAATAGGCTCCCAATATGAACACCTAAAAAATTTCATTTGTTTGATACAATGCACATCAGGAAGAATGTAACGGAGACCTTATGGCAAATCTTAGAAGGAAGGAGAGATAAATAAAAAATTCTCAAGATTTGTAATGACATTAATGAGGTCAATCATGCATTTCAAAGTGAGACTCATTCAAATAACGATGGAGATAGACAAAATATAAGCACCCTTCCATTGTTATTGATAGAGTAGCAAAGAAAAGATGTTAAAGGGGTTATTCTAAAATTTAAATTTCTATCTGGGATTTCTTCAAACATAGACAATATCCTAACAAAGAAAGGTGAAGTAGGTGCGGTAAAAAATCATTATTGGAATACGTTCATTAAGGTAATTATTTTGGGGTATATATTCATACATTGGTGAAACATGTTGTTAGTTAGTGTTTTTTCTACTAATCTGAGAAAAAGTAATGATCAATCATTATTTTTGTTACAATATGTGCTACCTTTATCTCTTCTAGAAAACTTTGACAACAATGTCAAACATGTTATATCTAATCTTGGGAAATACATGAGGTAAGTGGGAATTTATGTGCAAAGTGTAATTTGTTCAATAAGTTGTTGTGTCGCATATTTTTTAATGCGTGCATTTTACTTGTCATCATGTACTATATAGTTTTTTTGTTGAAACCTACGATTTGTTTGCTTCATTTGTAGATGGTTTCCATATAAATAAATCGATAAAGAATATATAAAGTATTGGAGGAAAAAAATTCCCCGTCTAATGTAATAAATGCAAAAGTATCTACCTCCAACGTTTTTCAATGCACAATAATGCTACCTCATACACCAAGTCTAGGAGATTGAAAAGTGTGGACATGTACACACAAGACTAATGTGGATGGTTGAGAGGCACTTGAAATCACTAAATTATTTAGTCAGACAAGATCATGTCTTCAAGGTTCTATGGTATAGGGATATAAGGGAATAAAAAACCATGGTTTATATTCGTCATTATAGTTCTGCGATAGGAAAAGGTATTCATGTGTTAGAAATTGAAGGGGAGTACCTATTAGGGAAAGGTAGAATGAGGAAAGTGAGATGTAAGTATATAGTAGATATTTATAGCACATTTGACTTTTTTTTATGCATATCATACTTATTTAATTTTTAGTCTTCCTGCATAATCCATTAGTATGAAGGTATAACATCGTAACTAATTATATATATGTGAATTGTTATATTTTAATACATTCGGTCAAGAGTGGATTCAATAGATTTATACATTGCGAAAAAACTTGATTGGATGAAGGTATGGATTGAACAATGCAAACAAACTAATAATGGAAGATTATCATGGTATTGTGTGTTTACATTGGTCAAAGAAGTTCAACGTACTGGAGATACCAACCTTACATAGAGGGAAATTTATTTAGCATATGGTTTAAAATATTACCAGGCAGGAACATTCATCCATACTAATTAGTTTTATTTTATAATTATATTAATGCATATGGCATGTTTTTTTCTTAATTTGCAAATTTTGCAAGTATAAATATGTTTATAAATTGACAATGCATTTTTTATGTGTTTGACATATTGTAGTTGAAACACCACACCAAAATGTGGTGCGATGGCCACAAATTTTGCATCATGAGGTTGCATGAAAAGATGAAAACTTCTAATAGTGGGGTAACTATAGTTTTTCAGGTTATCAATGTTTCCCCTAGAGGTGATAGACATCCATAAGTATCTCACAATTGATACTCTGTATATTTGCATGACATACTTCAATGTGACTTAAATCCTTCAAGGTAGTTGTGTTCGATGTCAAATGGTTCACACTACAAATCCATGAGCATGACCTTGATAGAACTGTCATTGAGAATGTTAACGTATTTATGATGGTTGATAGAAGGAATGTTGAGATAGGATCAAAGTCATGTGTTCTTCCTAGCCAATGTGAATAGGGATTTTATGTAAATGTTCCAGGTAAAGCGGATTGGTCATATGTTGTTAGATATAATCCCAAAGGAAGGTCTGTAAAGTATAATGTAGCAGAAGAAGATGAAATTGATGAAGAAGATGATGTAAAGGAGCAAGGGGTTTATGCAGTTTTAGACAAAGACGTTGAAGAAGTTCAAGGAATATATGTTAATGGAGACAATGTTAATTTGAATGAAATAAATGATATTGACATTGTATTGGATGAAGATCTTGAACAAGTTGAACAAAATGTAGAAGAGCATGTTCCAGATGATGATATAGACAATGATGATGATGTTGATATGGTTAATCCTCTGAACATGAATTTTGAACTAGATGGTATAGATAATGAGTTGGATGAGCAACAAGATTAATGATATCAAAATCCTAAAAATTATGAGTTGTGTATTTATATGGTTTCAATTGGTTTGTTTCTTTCATTTAGCTTGAATTTGAATGTTACTATGTTTCTTTGAAATATATTATAATAGATACACTAGGTATGGGGGAATTGAGAGTGATGTGGGGTGGGAGGGGCTATATGAGCTTCCACCTTCACCTGGTTGGTTTGGTTCAATAGAGAATATATTAATCTTGAAATGAAGATAAGATAATTTACATTTATGACGTCATTTCCAATTTTTACTTTGGTTCACCTAGTAATTTCCAAGGTTTTCCATTTACTAATTATTAGTGGAAATTATGCGGTGACTCCGCAAAGAGTGACCTATGAAAGGGACTTGTTGTAGAACAAACTAGTAGGCTAAGGCAATAGGCCAAGACTTGAATGCATAAAGATAATTTGGGACTAATGTGTAACATGCAAAAAGGTGGGGCACCTAGGCGCCCAAAGGCGACTTGCACAAAAAGTTGATGGGTGGTCGAGTTGGGCATGTTGGGTGGACCAGGCAAGTAGAGTAATGGGTGAACCAGACAATACAATGGTTGGGCAGACATGCAAAATAAGAAAGGACCAAACGTTCGAGCAGTTGGGTGAACGATGATATATGAGTGAAGAAACTGACGAGAAAATTCATAGCATGGTGTGCATGACAAGGTGAATGATTGCACCCTGGGCGCGCCCTCACTAAGGCAGGGCGCCCAGGCACCCATAGGGGAATTACATGATGGGCACACAAGGTTGCTCACTTAGAAAGGGTGTCTGTGTAACGTAATGGTGGTTCAACCCGACTTGTAAAGGAGCATCTGTGAAAAGAAGTAAGGTCATCCCATGATTGCCCATGAACAGAGTTCCCACAAGGGGGTCTCATAATGATTTTTAGAAAATTGACTAATTTAATGTTTAGGTGTTAAAATTAGGTTTATAATTGATTTATTATGCAGCATGGCATGAACAAATGGTCATTTTTGTTTCCATTGATGAGCTAACAATTTATGTTGATTGATTTTCATAGTAGGGTGAACACCTGCACCTTGGGCGCACCCACACAAAGGAAAGGAGCTAGGGCGCCCATGGTGGTGCTGCATGTTAGGGATGCTAAGGGGTCTGTGTGATGAGTTGGTGGGTTGGCCCAACTTGTCAAGGGGTGCCCACACAAAATAAGTAAGGTTGGTCCATGACTATCTGTGAACAGATTCCCCACAAGGGGGTCTCATAATGATTTTTAGAAAATTCACTAAATTAATATTTAGGTGTTAATAGTCAGCTTATAATTGATTGATTATGCAGCATGGTACTAACAAATGATAATATTTTGTTTTCATTGACGAGCTAATGATTTTTTTTATTGATTACCACAATCGAGTGAACGCTTGCACCATGGGTGCGTCTACACAAAGGCGGGGCGCCCATGTGCCAATGGGGGCATTGCGTGTTGGGCATGCCATCATGCCTGCCCGTTCATCATGTAAGTGGGTCTGCCTGACTTGGCAAGGGCCGCCCAAAAAAAATATGTAAGGTTGGCCCATGACTTCCCACAAAGAGAGTTTCCACTTGGGAGTGTCATAATGATTTTAAGAAAATTGGCTAAATTAATGTTTAGGTGGTTAAAGTTAGTTTATAATTGATTGATTATGCAACATGGTACTAAAAATAATAATATTTTATTTTCATTGATGTATTAATGATTTATTTTGACTCAAAGTGGTGAAAAATCGAAGTATGAACCAAAGTGTGACCATGGGGGTGTTGCGTGCACAACATGGAGGCGAGCACCCTAGGCATGCCTAAATGAAGGCAAGGCATCTGGGCGCCCATGAGAAAATGAGGCATGCACGATGGGAAAACAAAACACGTGAAGTGAATCGAGGTCATCATGTGCATGACAAGGGCATGCACCCTGGCTGCACCTGGGATGACAAATGCGACTTTCATGACACAACGACGGAAAGACGAGTTGACCACATCAGGTAGGCCGGGTTAGTTGGGTGATTAATGAACCAAGCAAAATTATGGTTAAGAAAACGTGAAACATAAACAAGGAAAAGACGTGTAAGTCATGGGGTGAACAATGAAATATGAGCAAAGCAACAGAAGGGAAAAGTCATACTATGACATGCACGGTAGGGAAAATCCTCACACCCTGGTCTCGCCTGCACGAAGGCAGGGTACCCGTGCACCCATGGGGGTGTCGCGTGCTGGGAACACCAAGGCGCTTACTGAGTAGGGGTACCCATGCGACGAGTTGGTGGGTCAGCCTGACTTAGAAAGGGGCACCCACATAAAAGTAGTAAATTCAACCCATGACAGCCCATGCCCACTCAAAGTGGTGAAAAACCGAAGTGCGGCCGTGGGGGTATCGTGTGCACAACATGGAGGTGGGTGCCCTAGGTGGGCCCTCACTAATCCATGGTGCCTCGGTGCCCATGGGAAAATTGGGTGTACATGACGGGCAACACGATGGGCGACATGATGTGTGACATGATGGGTGACATGATGGGAAAAATAATTGAGTGAAGTGAACCGGTGGCATCATGTGCATGAGAAGAGAATGCACCCTAGGCGTACCCAGATGAAGGTTCGTTGCTCAGGTGCCCAAAGGCAACTTACACAACATTGCGACGGATGAACGATTTAGGCACGTTGAGTGAACCGGTCAAGTTCAAAAATGAGTGAATTGGGTGACATTGGGGTCGGGTAGACATGCGAAATAAGAAAGGACAAGATGTGCGAGCAGTCAGGTGAACGCTGACATATAAGAAAAGTAAATAATGAGCAAAGCCAAAGCATGACATGCACAACAAGGTGAATCCACATGCTCTGGGTGCCCGTGCACAAAGGCGGGGCACTTGGGAGCCCGTGGGGTTATCATGTGTTAGGCACGGTAGGGAACTTGCCTAGTAGGGTCACCGTGTAAAGAGTTTTTTGGTCAACCCTACTTGGAAAGGGTCACTCACTTAAAAGAAGTAACATTGACCCATGACTTCCCATGAAAACTCAATGTGGAAAACCCTAAAATATGACCTAAAGTGTCACTGTGGGGGTGTCACAAGCACCCTGATTACGCTCGCATGAAGGCATGGAATTCAGGCACCCACGAGAAACTAGGACATGCACTGCAGGTGACACAATAGACGACATGATGGGAAAACTTAAAGAGCGGAGTGAATTGAAGGCACCCTGTGTATGACAAGGGTGTGCACCTCGGGCGCTCCCACACAAAGGTGGGGTACCCTAGCACCCAAAGGTGATTTACGCAACAAAAATATGGAAAGAAACTTTGGGAACATCGGGTGGCCGAGGCGAGTTTAGCGACAAGTGAACTGGATGACACGACGGTTAAGAAAATGTGTGAAATAAGCAAGGACAAGACGTGCAGGTGATCAGGTAAACAATGATATATGAGTGAAGCAACTGACAAGAAAATTCATAGTGTGACGTGCATGATAAGGTGAACGGCCCCACCTTGGGTGCACCCGCACGAAGGTGGGGCATTCGAGCTCTCATGGGGTCATCGCATGCTAGGCACACTAAGACGCTAGCCCGGCAGGGGCACTTGTGCAATGATTTGGTTGGTTGTCCCAACTTAGCAAGGGGTGCCCACATAAAAGAATTCATTTTTTCCCATGACTTCCCATGCCCACTCAAAGTGGTGAAAAATCGAAGTGTGAACTGAAGTGCGAACATGGGGGTGTCACATACACAACATAGAGGTGAGTGCCCTGGGCTCACCCACACGAAGGTAAGGCACCCAGGACGCCATATGAAAACAATGTGTGCACAATCGCTGACACGATGCGAAAAACAAACAAGTGAAGTGAATCGAGTGCATGGTGTGCACGACAAACATCCATTCCCTAAGCGTGATCACACAAAGGTGGGGTACCTGGGCACCCAAAGTTGACTTGCTAGACACATTGACGGGTTGGGCACATTGGGTTGATTGGGTGAGTTGGGCGGTGAGTGAATCGAGTGACACGACGGTCGGGAAAACATGCGAAATAAGCAAGGACAAGACGTGTGAGCGATTCGACGAAAAATGACATATGAGTAAAGAAAGTGACAGGTAAAGTCATAGTGTGACATGCATGACATGAAAATTGCTCATGTCCACATGAAGGATGGGTTCTCTAGTGCCCAGGGAGGCGTCACGTGTTGGGCACACTAGGGCATTCGCTCAGTAGTGGCACCCATGCGACAAGTTGATCAATAAACCCAACTTGGTAAGGGGCACCCGCATAAAATAATTAAGGTTGGCCCATGACTGCCCATGCCCACTCAAAGTGGCGAAAAACCAAATTATGAATCAAAGTGCGACCATGGGGTTTTTTCATGCACAACATATAGGCGAGTGCTAATGAGAAAACAAGGTGTGAATGATAGGAAACATGATGGGGAAAACAAACAAGTAAACTGAACCGAGGACGTCGTGTGCATGACAAAGGTGTGCGCCCCAGGAACGTCCACATAAAGGTGCGACACCCAAGTGCCCAAAAGTAACTTGCACGACATGGAGACAAGTGGACGAGATGGGCACATCGAGTGCACTGAGCAAGTTGTTCGATGGGTGAATTGGACGACACGACAAGCAGTAAAACTTTGAAAAGAAGCAAGGACAAGACATGCGAGTAGGATTGAACAATAATGTATGAGAAAATAAATTGATAGGAAAGTCATAGCCTAACGTGCACGTCAGGTAGAACGTCTGCACCCTGGGCACGCACGCACGAAGGCGAGACACCTGAGCGCCCATGGGGGCATCGCATACTGGGAAGGCCAGGGCGCGTGTGTGATGAGTAGGTGGATTGTCCCAACTTGGCGATGGGAACCCATACAAAAGAATTTCATCTTTGTCTTCATGTTGAACATCTATATATCATGCGCTCTTATGTATCATTGCAAGTAACAACAAAGTTCCCACAAGGGGATCTCATAATGATTTTTAGAAAATGACTAAATTAATGTTTAGGTGTTAAAATTCAGTTTATAATTCATTGATTAAGAAACATGGTACTAAAAAATGATACTATTTTATTGTCATTGATGAGCTAATGATTTTTGTTGATTGATATATTTATTTCTCTACTACCAGGAAGTGTCACCATTATTATCATCACCATCATCATCCTCTGAAAGTGTTATCAATTGATTATATAATTTATTGTTTTTCACTGCCTATTCTTTGCAAGTTTTAGTGAATCGATTTCCATAGGGTTGCAGAAGTCTCTCGAGCTAGTCATGAAGTGACTTGATAATGGGGCCAACACTGAAATGTTTTCAGTTTGTTCTCGTATGCACTGAAATTTGACATGGTTATCATAAATGTATGCATTGATGATATGGGATGGTTTTGAGACTCAAATATGGCTCACAAAAATAATTTGACAATCAAATTCTTAAATTGTATATAATTGCTCTAGGAAATAATTATAAACCCACTGAAAAATGTTTAAAAGGACTTTTGGAAAAGTGTATAAGTTAGTAATATGTTTGATTTATTATATTTTCTAAAACGAATTTTCACCAAGTGCATAAAATTATCAATATGTTTTGAGTTATTATTATTTTCTTGTTATATTTTAAACAATTAGTCCAAACATGTTTCATTCCATTCATCACGGTGTTAATATTTTTGAATATTTTCTTCAACCCTATAGATCTTATTCTGTGTTTCTACTTATTTTGGCTTTATACCCACTTGGACATTTTTTTGAATCAATAGGTTCCTTGACGTTTATCCTCCACCCTTATAGATTTTATCCTCTGTTAGTTCTCTTAGTCATCGGGTAAACCTAGCAAACTTATACTCATCATACATTTGTATAGATTTAAGTTCCATAGGCTTAATTCCCACCCAAATACACATGCACTTTATAATTTAGAACTCTCACTCCCAACTCTCTTATGTCACATCACCATATAGACCTCATATTCACTTCTAGATATATTTGTTTCTGTACAACCGAGAGGTGTCACCATTACTACCATTTCCATCATCATCATTTGAAAGGGTTATCATTTGATTTTATAATTTATTGCTTTGCATTATATATTGTTTTCAAGTTTCAATGAATAGATTTCTAGAGGGTTGCATAAGTCTCTTGAGCTAGTTGTAATGTGACTTGAGAATGGGGAATTTCCCACATATCATACCAAATTCAAATCCAAATTCAAAATTAAAGTTGGAAACTATGCTTATGATATGTTAAATTGACTTGTACATGTTTAGGATATTTTTCCATGGTGGAAAATCAACTTATAATGGTTTCCTTGTTACTTTATACCAAAAAGCTCAATGTATGTTGAAATGGTGGAAAATTTCTAGTAAATTGTCGATATCCAAATATTATAGAGACAACTTTGGATTAGTCTATGAGTTCATATTCCTACTCGCTTAGGGAATGTCTTTTTTCTCCTTGACCCTCCCATCATGCACTACCCTTCATAGTGGACAAGTTGGACTAGACATCACATGTTCCATTCACGTGGCTTGCTAAATCCTCCCATTTCAAGATGGGCACTGCGATGCTTTGGAAACAATAGTTTCATTGGTTGTCATAGTTGATGTTTCTTGGAAATGAGAAAATTGTATTTCATGAACTCT
The DNA here is from genome assembly GCA_031772625.1 of Pinus tabuliformis. NCBI lineage: Eukaryota > Viridiplantae > Streptophyta > Pinopsida > Pinales > Pinaceae > Pinus > Pinus tabuliformis. The sequence goes on along the minus strand of CM062809.1, from coordinate 250,598,065 downwards.
TTTGTATACATTTAGAAATCAACTATGACAATGCTTAACTATATAAAGCCCTTGAAGAACCTAGACTTATGTGACCAATAACTTATTTGTCCTCAAGCCACTCATCAATAGCCTTCATGGAGGACAAGTCATACTCAACATCATATTTATATCTATGAAATATTATAACTTCAAAAACCATTATATCTATGAAATATATGAAATATTATAACTTAAAAAAACATTCTATCTATGAAATATATGAAATTTAAAATAAAATAAAAATATCCAAAAATAAATGAATAATAATAATATAATTCATTATAATTAAATAAATTACACAGTTTTTTTTACCAAATATATATACACTCTACATTTTAATTTTGGTTTATCAATATTTCCTTCTCTTCATCGTGTGCACACTCTTGCAAACACTGAGTGTTTCTTGATGGCTCCTCCCTACACCTGATTCTTGCATACCCTTCCTCGGTGGATCCTCCCTACATTTGATTATTGCAAACCCTGAGTGTTTCTCGGTGGATCCTCCTTACATTCGATTATTGTAGACCTTGAGTGTTTCTCAATGTCTCCTCCCTACATTTGAGTCTTGCAGACCTTGAGTGTTTATCGATGGCTCCTCCCTACATTCGATTCAACATTCCCTTCTATTGGTGTCCTATATTATAGTAGCCAAAAAACAAGTTTTCTCTTTTCAATTTATTTTGGCAAATGTCTAAAGGTTGGGCTATGATCTCTTAGACATCAAGCTATTAGACTTAGTAAAGAACGAAAAATTTCATTATTGACGTAATTATGTCAGAATGTGTGAAAGTTTGATGTAAAAATAGTTTATGATTTTCTAAAGGTTGAGTTAAGTGAGCCTAGGGTCATATCTCATAAAAAATCATCAGTGAGGTCATAGTGTGTCTTATCTTCTCATCATTAACACAAAATTGTAGGGTTAGTATGGTCAGTTAGGATGTCAAATAACATTGTGCCATGCCATCATCATTAGTACAACGGTTATGAGATGTGTTGCGCTTCTGATAGTTCATTAGGGGAATTTTGAGGTCTAAAATGGGCCTCCTAAGCAAATTATAAAATAATACTGAAAATAATAAAATAAGATTAGATTATATCATCAAATTTTAGAGGGAAAAAAGAAAAAACTATTTTTTTCAACTCGTATTTTCAACTTTTCTCCCTGTGGGTTTACTCGAATTTTGAGAAAACACACTCATTGGATGAAAAAATTGATTCCTCATCCAAGGCATACCCATCTTGCATACTTTCTATGTACCCTGCTACATGAAAAATGTGATTGCAATCACGTTTTTTCATATATTTCTCATTTTTCGTGTACCAGGGACCATTGGAAGTATGCAACATGGGTACTCCTTGGATGAGGAATTAAATTTTGCATCAAATGAGTACTCCCGCTCAAAATTGATTAAAACCTTAGGGAGATAAGTTTAAAATAGAAGTTCAAAAAGTAGTTTTATTATTTTATTATTTTTTAATATTTTTTATTTTTTACTCCAAAAATGGTGAATCAACCCCAATGGTTGACATCATCATCTTGAATCCTATTGGTTCTTATAAAGTTTAGTTTGATTGTACATTCTTCTTAGGAGGCCCATTTTAGACCTCAAAAATCCCCTAATAGTTGCACTTTCATGATTTGGGTTCAAAATCGCATTAGTGCCCTTGAAAGTCGGGTTTTGTCATTGGGGTGTTCAAAGGCTTCTTTTAACATCCAAAGATACCGAAGATACGTTCCTTCTTCCATCAATATCTTGCTAGATATCACTTGGCGTTCACTACACAAAGTCTACAGGGGACGTGTTGTGGTCACAAATAGTCATTGCACTCACAAACAATGATTGCACTTACAAACAATCGATGTGCACCTTCAAGCTAAGTGGTTATCGATGTTTCCAGATGCGAATTCCTCATTTCCTTACCTCATTTTTCTTGCATTTTGTCAAAACTTCTCTTATCTATTAAAGAAACACTCAAACAATCCTACAAAACTTGAATTCATAAGCTCCATGTGTTTCTAGTATGAGCATGGAGAATACGCTGCACTTTATCTCAGTCACTGTGTTTTATGTTGTTACTTCCATCAAACACTCAAAGTTTTATTTTCCACCCATGTTTTGAAGCCTAACATTCTTTTTAGTTGGCATGGAACCTTACATCTTTTTTTTTCCCCTCAAATATCAAGAAACGTTCTTTCTTTCATGCAGTGCGCTTCTCCCTACGCTTGTGATTTTTACGCTCCCACTGTAAGAAAAAAATCATTTTTAGCTTTTTTTTGGGGTTTGAGAGATGAGTATTGTTGTTTCAGTCTTCTATGTGGGGTTTTTGCATTCTAAATTCCTATAAAACTCTTATCTAAAGCCTTATTTTCATAATTTTTACCCTACCGCTGCACTCAAATTGTTAAACACTAAAATTGCACTCATAAACCCCAGGATTCATCTTTGTTGTGAATTCATAAAAGCTCCAAATAAAAAGAAGCAAAAGGGAGGAGACATAGTAAAGTTTGAACCCTAATACCTCACCTTGATAAACTCAAACCGAAAAATTAGAGTTGCATTTGAACAAGCTGGTTGCATCATATTTTGTGAGAAGATCCAGGGACATAGTCTACAACTCATCAAAGAGTTTGCCTTGAATTTCACTGGGCTAGATGTTAAGATTGGAGAGCTGATATTTCCAGTTTCATATGTCACCATCACAGCTAGTACAAAGATTCCTCTTCAAGGAGATTAGTGGGTTCAAGGGCATGCCTCTAGACATAGTTAACTACAAATATTTCTTGAAACCAAACTACAAAAACAGGTATGGAGCTATTGTACCAAGAGAATACCTGCTTGAACCCTACAAAAAAAAAAATTGAGGTAATCCAGAGATACTTCTTAATAGTCATGGAATAACCTGTTTTAGAGTCATATAACGCAACGTTTTGGACTTCTAAAGTGAGTCCATCTTCAAGGGAACACCATAATTTACGCTGAGAAGATTAATGTGAATTATATAGAGCTAAGATCTTGGTATTAGTGATTTAGCTCTGGATAATCTTATATTCTAAAAATGTTTTGTGTTTTCCATCATGTCCCTTCCATGGCAAGACAATATGATGTTTAATAACGAGTCCATACATGTGGAGATTTATTTTTTAATAGTTTGGGAGGATCTAACAATATCATTTTACGCTATTGGTGCACTTTACATGAAATATCCCTTTGAATGTGCCTTTTTATTTGTTCAGAAACATTAGTAAGATGCGAGATAAAGTTCAAGGTAAGAAAAGCCAAGTGGAGCCCTGTCTTTTCCATTTCTCTTTGAATAAGTTTTTGGTGGTAGAAAAATTGAACAAGAAAAATCAGACATGGCGGGCATTCATAGATTGATCAAAGTTGGCAACGGAATTACCAACTAGCCCTTGGAGCAAAAAGGACGCACCATCATCTACGGAAGGAGATGTGAAACCACCAGTTGAAATTTTAGTAAAAAAGACCATCAGTTTCAGTCGATTTATCATAAAAGAATGGTAAAAAGCTGCACTTTTTTCCTGAAGTAGTGGAGCTTCCCAAGAAGCCAGTCACTAGAGATACTGCAAAGAAACTACCTTTGGAGCACACACTTGCGTAACCAACTGAGGTTTTAGACACTATACCAAAGGATATCGTTCCAGGTGATAAAGAAAATGAGATTTTAGAACTACAAGAACAATTGAAGAAGACACACTTGGTTATTGCTCAACTATAGCATGACAACAGAGAATTGAAGAATATTGTTTTAGAAAGGGCACCTAATATTGTTGAAACATAACAAATAATAAAAGAATATCGATCTGTCACCAAGTCTAAAGGTAAAGAAAACGTAGTAACAAAAGACATTCAAGAATGAGAAGCTCCATCAGTAAGATTCACCAGGCCTTCAGCAAGAAAGTTGCAGTTGCAAAAGGAAGAATCAGTGCAACAAGAAAATAAAGATGAGGTAGATGAAGGGCAACATAATTTTCATAGATTGAGGATGTAGATGAAAAAATCCCAAAGTTAAATTTATGAACTTAAGAAGCAAGATGAAAGGGCTAGAAAAAAAGGTTTATGACCATTTGAACATGTGTGAGCCAGTGATATCAAATGCTTAGTATATGCTAAAAATGACTCTTCCCTTACATAGGAAGCTCAAAAACATATATAGATAGAACCTCACCTTGAGGAAGGAACTAAGGGCTTCCAAGCAGCAATTGAAAGAGATACAAGAGAACGGCATGGGAAATCCTGATTTTTTGGCTAAAGGTGCCAAAGTTTGAGCCTTGAAGTAGGTAATTGAAACAATTTGGTTTTGTTGGATTTTATCCTAGTATGCTAGTTGAATGGAGTAGAATAAGGAGCTTGAGAGTTTCATATTTTGTTTGAATTTTTTTGGAAGCACAGTCACTCAAATTTCTAAATTTTATGAAACGTTTTCCAAAGGGAGTAGCTCACACATCATGTTGCATTTTGACAAGGCATTAGGGTTTGATATAAATGTGAATTTTTGGCATATTTTTGGTGAGTGGGGACTTGAAGATCCTATCAAGCTTGTCATAATCATCATCAAGTTTTTTATCTTGTTCATAGACCTCAACACTGGTCAAAACCATGAAGGACAGGTTTCATTGTGCTTTCATACATGCATTGTGCTTTTACTGTAGGTAAAGTTTTGAGAGATGGAAGTTTCTCAGAATGAAAATAGTTTCATCAAGGGGACTTTTATCATGTCTAGGATATTTCACACATGCACCAGTCATTAAACAACTCAATAAGTGATCATAGTTATATGAAATATCAATTTGTTCCGCTTCTGTGTTGCGTTTCTGCTACACTAGGAGATAGTGAAGCGTCGACAATACGCTTCCACACAGTCAGCCCTTTGACCATTGAATTCATGTCTAAACTTTATGTAATTAATTTTTATGGTTATGGTTAACTTTTTGAGATGTACGAACTTTGAAACTCGATTTAGGCTTGGTATTTAATGTAATTTGTTTAAGAAATCCTTGGTCAAAACAATTCCCAGTTTTTAGAGAAGCAGTTCTATATTCTCCACATTAGGCATAAACATAAATCCATTTAGGTAATTCAAATCCTAGAGGTGGAGACTGATTGTTCTGATCTATTTATAATGGAATTTTCATAAATAAATCATGGGTCAGGGTTAGGAGAAGAAACAATGTGTGTATTGTATTTTTCTGATATTTTCCAGTGAATGAAAAAGACTAAAGTGTGACTTTACGGGGATTCCAGTGTCATTCCCTGATGGTGATGTGCTTTATTATGTTGTAATTTGTACCTCTTATTATTTACATGATTTTAATGTATGTCTTCATGTTTGGTTAAACAAGGATTCATCTCATAACTCACTATTAAAGTGCTCTAACATAGTTTGCTAAACAATTTATGTTTTCTTCTTAAATGGAATTTAGAATTCATCCCCTATCAAAATATCCCTCATCCCTTCACCCTCTAACTGGAAAAGCAACAAACTTGTTAAGACTGTATGCCCAATGGATCTTTCTTCTCCCTTACCAACAAAATTTTAAAACCTATCCCTTCGAGCATCATACCTAGCCTAATATCTAAGTGACTAGAGATTTGAACAAAGAGAACCCTCTGTGAAGCTAGAAGGGCTAGATTCCAAGTTCAAAGTGGTTTATGGTTACCTTTGGGTTCCTTTACTCAGTCTGGAGGAATTACAAAGTGCTCACTCCTTCCCTAAAAGATCAACCCATCTATGGCCTATTCTCTTCCTTTTTCTCCCTCGTTGTTCTAGAGAATTCATCATTCATTTGAGGTAGTGCTTCTTTAGGAAACTAGAAGGTGTGTTTAACAATGTCCAAAACCCACTCACAAGTAATTGAAATGGTAAGTCTCTTGAACACTTGCAAATCTAGGGTTTTCACTTTCTTCACATTGTTTAGGGTTCCCTTGGAGAACTTGATGTTGTAAATCTTGAGCACCTATGTTTCTAACCTCAAGAATTAAACCCTTATTTTGTAAATCTTTAACAATTGTGTTGGTTATATCCTTTTGTGATCCCTTCTTGTTGTTGAAACCAGAGGCAAACTCATATATTACCCGATTGATTTTTATGTTGTACTTGAATTTCTAGAGATGGTTTTCGCCCTCATTTATAGTGTTGTAGATGGGAAATGGCATATAGTTCGTTTGTGCATATTCTTATAATATGTTCTTGACGAAATCTGTAGGAGGAATTGTTTCTACAAATGAAGTGATAAACCCCAAACTATCTCCTCCTGTGATGAGAGATAACCTGCAATACAATATTGCAACACATGTAACTTATGTTTTTCAAATAATTTTCCTAATGTTCTTGACCAAATCTGCAGGATTCATTGTTTCCATAAATAAAGTGGGAAACCCCAAACTGTCTCCTCCTGCGACAATAGATCACCTGTAATACAATATTGCAACACATGTAACATATATTTTTCAAATAATCGCCCTAATTTATCTATAGGTTCCCTAATTTATGTCAATTCATGAACTTATATAGCTCCTCTACACTCACAATTAACAATTTCTGCACACGTATTAATTTTTTATATATTCACACACGAACATGTTATACAAGTATAGTATTTATGGGCACACATATATATATATATATATATATATATATATATATATATATATATATATTTGGTTTGTTAGGTAATGATTTACTTCTTCATGTGAAAATTCTTACATAAGAATGGAAATTTTCTCTTCCCAAACTAGTTTGCCGCTGTTGTTTGTGATTTCTAACATGGATCCCTTAAGAACATGCTAAAGTATGTTCTTATATCTTGATTTATGTATTAACATTCCTATTACTTCCCCCCTTTCGCATGAAATAATATTATCTTGTTGCGGTTTCTTCCTTGCATAATGGTTTGATGAAACGTTATAGTATTTTTCTGCCCTTTCTCAACCATTAAAGTCTATATTTTTCCCTCTGTAAACATTCTTCTTAAATATTATGAGCTATAGTTTCTTCACGAGTCATATTTTCCCCATTTTATATGTCCATTATTCTAGGTATTATAGTTTCCCATTGAGATGAGGCTACTTATTTTTCAAACTACATTTTGTCATAAGATGTTACCAAATTCTTCTTTGTTTGATTCTTTAAGGTGGTACCTGATTTTCTTGAGATTTTTTTGGGAAATGTACATTTTGGTGCCCATGATATTGATATATTATTTTCTCAAAATCCACATTTCTTCCTTGAAGTATGGTTGATTAAGAAAAACATTTGAAAACTAAAGGGGGTTGGACTCATGAATCTAATATTGTTCCATCATATAAAACCAGGAATCTAGTATCCCATTTCCCAAAATACTTCAAATACCATGAACTTAATTCAAACATACTACCACCATTTGGTATCTTCTTCTTCTGTTGTTCCAAGTATCAATGCCATATATGGTTTGGATATTTATGACCTTAACGTTCTTATTGAATTGCTTGAAATGGGTTTCATTTTCCCATAGTTTGTGAACTCCTTCTATTTTCTCGAATAAAGAGTTGAGAATGTTGAAATACCCTCATTGAATCCATTAAGTTTTTTGATTTCTTCCACCTAATTGTTGTATATAGTCAATGAAGGTTTCCTTAAGGTGGAACATTGATGAGCTATAAAAGTTGGTCATTGTGACTATTTCTTTGGATATATTTTCCTAGCAAGTTCTTAAATGAGGTGATTCTCCATTGTCACGTCTAAGAGGATGATATTAACAATTTTCTAAAGGATGGTTATTCCCTCTACCATTTCAATAACATTTTTTCTATTATGTCACTACTCGAAAAGCATGCTATGATGATATTATAAATGTGCCAAGGCCTACACTTTGTTTTTGTAATAGTAGGATGTCTAATTTTTATGTCATGACTTTATTTCTTAAGAGGAACCATTTTCCTTTTTTATTGAGGCCTCTTATATTCCAAGATATAAGTCACATATTTCATCAGGTAAGGTATGAATCAAATATTTATATAAAAGTTCTTTTCTTTGTCATAAGAGTGAATGCATGAATATGGGTAACACGTTTTTAGTGAAATGTGGTGATGAAAATTTTACCTTTTTCATATTTTAAAAATTTAGAAGCCCTTAAATGTCATATACACCTTCTGAATTTGGATGTGTAATGAAAGAACAATTTGTGGATAACTTTATTGTCTTTAGGTGTTTTTAAGGGTTTTTTTATGAAAAAACATTGTTCTTCTCAAGGAAGAGGTTCTTGATCCAAGCATGGGTCCCTCTTTAGATAATGAGGATGTTTATCTAATTGGATACTTGGATAAATATCTCTCCAAGGATCATATTTTCTTAGAGCTATTTATCGTAATTAGGATATAGAAAATCTCAAAAAATAACTCTAACAATGATACATGATTATATCATGGTGACATGATAGACTAGACGAGTAAGTATTCTCTGACAATTCCTAACATTTCCACTCATGGATTTGGCAGTGTACATCCACCATCATTTGAGATTAATAATAGGCTAGAGACCTCTCATGTGGCACTTGATATGAATTTGTTTGTGGGAGTGGACGTCCATAACATGACATGTAGCACTATCCCAATGCAATATGGGTCAAATTGTACGCTTGACACTCTTCGTCCTTTCCCTCCATCGGAGTGGGATTAGGGATTGACGAGCATAGAAATTCATTACTTGGTCCAAAGCCAAGCAACAATAGTCATTCGTATAGGTCAAGACCCATCAAATCCCATGGGAATAGTATTTCTCGTGGTAAGAAAGGGCATTTATCTTTATCAATTTGAGGAATTTATCAACATAACATTAGTAAGTAAGTTCTTCAATATATGTGTTAATATAGTTCATTTGTCTTTGTGGATGCAATAATTTGGGTTTCCTTTTCTCATGTAAAGCACCATTAGTCATTTCATGTTGAGAGGATGGTATGGTTTTATCCTCTACTATGAAGATGAAGCATGGAAGATATTGGCCCAAATGTAGCTTATGAATCATTGTTTTCCTGGGCTTACACTATGGTACCTTTTTTGTTGTTGTGTGGATATGTATAAACCATATAATGTTTTGATTTCAATAAAATTTCCTAATATTCCACTTGAATGTTAGGGTTTCCTTTACCCATGAAAAATTCCATTCATTTTCCCTATTTGATTGATTCCTTGACCTTTAGTGGGAGGGACCCATACCTCCTTAGACTCCAATCAAGATCTCAACCTAGTTGGGGTTTTAAGTTAATCTTGTCATTGATAGGGGTTGATGAAATTTGGAAATAAGTCTATCAAAATTATGTACATGAGTGTTAGAGGCATAGGAGGGAAGCCCAAAATATTATCCCTCTAAGTGTTAACTAGGTTAAAACACAACACATAATTTTACTACATGAATCCAAGACTAGTTGTGATTTTGTAATTAGTATTCGAGGGACAAATTTAAAGGTTGGCACTTTGTGGGCTAGATTACTTTGGGTCTTTGGGTGGATTAATTTTGTTTTGTAGGGATTCACTCCCCCTCTATTGAACTTTTACAGTTCACATAGGATTGATTATTTCTCTCCATGGTTGTTAATTTGCTATGAAACTTTACATATTGGATCTATATGGGCCCTACAAGGGAAAATAACTTTTTTTGGGTTGACTTTGTTCCATAAAATTTCTATAAGTGGATAATCACATCATAGGAGGTGATCTCAATCTCACACTAGATCAAATGGAAATATGAAGTAATCATGCTAGGGAGGATATATTATCCAACCTTTAACCATCTTGAACAAATTGGTTATGTTGACTTGGAGCTTATTGGTGATATGCCCACCTAGTTCAATAATAGAATGGGCAATGTTGTATTATCAAAATGACTATATTAATTCCTATCTCATTGGGATATGATTCTAACCAATACATATATTGCATGATGAAAGTGTGCATTTCAAACCATTATCCAATATTCTTGGAGCTAGGAAAAAGTGATCAAAAACCTAGTCCACCATTTAGGTACAATCCTCATTGGGGTGATGATGAGAATTATTTTATCCCTTATAATATAGAATTTGGTGCCCCTTTCATAGAATGATTTTCCACCATGTGCACAGTTTATATAGTCTAAGGAAATACCCACCTCCAACTGAGTTGTTATACATCCAAAAAATTTGCCTTGTATTCCACCAAAACTAGTTACATTCTTCAACATGTCGAAGTGTGTCGGTATTTTTTTGTAATGGAAGATTAAATTCTATGATATTATGTTTAATTATCAATTTATCGAGTGAGTTGATTCAACATTGCTTAAGATGAATAGGTTCTCAAGTTCTCAAGTTTTAAAATATTACTTGAATATTTGTAGAAAACTTACTTGTAAGTCACTTGTACTATTATAATGTTCTTGTGGTTTTGTCAATACAATTCTCAACATCCCTTATGACACTTGCTAATAGTTTCTCTCATTTGATGGAGCGTTATAGGACTTTAAACCAAATAGGTATTTTCCAAATCATTTTCTTCGAGTGACAGAAGTTCCAAGACATATACTAGAAACCACAATAAATGAAGGGGACCAAGATCAAGATATCATTGCTAAATACATATTTAAAAAAGAAAAAAGAACTGATAAAAATTATTGCACTAGTTTATTTAGAGCCTGATTTTTTTAGTACCACATTTTCGGCTGAGAGGTTGAATGCCTCATGCCATGTGCACATGTAATTTTTTACTATCTTAATAAAAAGACGTGATTTTTTCATTGGAAAAAAATAGAAAGACCTTGTTTCATATTATCTAAACATATTTGTTGTGATAAAAGTATCGAGATAAAATATTTTTCTGGTGTACAAATGTAAGGAATGAATGATGAAACCCTTTAAGGCATAATATGCTTTTGATCTTTCTTCACCCAACTCTTGTTTGAGGTGATGATTAAATTATAATGTAAGGAACTATTTATAGAGACTCAACCAAAACCCATGTAAACTGAATAAGGGTTAAAATCTAGAAGACACATTCTATAATTTGTCTCATATAAACTTTGGGGATTTTAAACATCTTGGTATGCAAGTCATTTTCAAATATGTACAACCTGTATGACTACTAGGCAAACCAAGGAAGTTTTCATAGGTTGTAAAACTAGTTTCCATAAGCTTTATAATTAAAACTGCCATGCATTGAACTTGTTTCTAAATATTTTCTTGTTTTTCTATTTATTTTTTTCTTGGTATTTTATTTATATTTTTTCTCTCTTTAAAAGTTAATTTTGAATTATTTTTACATTTTTTATGTTTGATTTTTTTCCCATATATATATATATATATATATATATATAGCATGATTTTTAATTTTATGATTTTATGTTATAACGTATATTTTTATTTAATTGTTATGATTTTTTTTAGATTGTGTTTTTATTCTTTTTGTTTTAATTTTTATTTTTCTCAGTGTTTTAATTTTTGTTTTCTCTTCTTTTTTTTCATATTTTTTTATTTTTTATTTTATGTTTTAATATATATTTTTATTTACTTGTTATTATTTTTTTAATTTTTTGTATTTTTTTTGTTTTTGTTTTTGTTTTTGTTTTTATTTTTATTTTTATTTTTTTCTATATTTTTATTTGTGTTTTTTGTTTATTTATTATTTTGTTTTATTTTTTTCCCGTAGAGTCTGTGTCGATCCTCAACAAGCACACCGATCACATTATATGTCAATTTGATAGTTGTTTTTAAAGTTTTCATTATAATGGACCGATTTTGCCCCTAAAATGTGTCAATTTCATGGTTGGTATTTAAGTTTTCATTGCAATGGGTTGAGTTCACCTACACTGCATGTTACTTTCATGGTTAACTTTTAAATTTTTGTTGTGTATCGAGTTGCCTTAAGCTAAAATTTTAAAGTCATTATATTTTTAGCATTTTGAAAAAAATTACTCTTGGTATAATGACTATTTCATTGAGGTGTTCAACTTTAAAGTTTTTTTGTCATTATTTTTTTTCATAATGCCATTGTTGAAATATGTTGAAAGCTTAAGGTTTTATGTAATCATGATCTTTGGTTTTAATTCTATAGTTGAAAATTTATCAAAATTTTAAGGTTTTTCTGAGTCGTCGTATTTTATCTTTAACGTTATGGTCGAAAATATTTATAAGTATTTTTTCTTTAACACCATGGCTGAAAATTGTTGGAATTTTAAAGCTTTTTAGAGACGTGATATTTTATGTTCAATGTCATGTTTGAAAAATAGTTGGAATTTTAAGGTTTTTCTAAGTCCTGATATTTTATCCTTGACGTCACAGCTAAAAAATGTTGAAAATTTTCCCGGAACAAAAGACGATATTCCAGCATCTACACTTTCTTTTTTTAGAGTGATTTTTGCACAGGAAAAATTAGTTTTTATTGGCTTTTACTACCATTTTTTAAAAATGTTGAAAATTTACCTAAGAATTAAATAAAAAACCTAAATTCAAAAAATTCAAACAAAAACAAACAAACAAAATTTTTTATTCCAACATCAACATTTTTTATTTATGGGCATTTTTTTGTGTTTTTTGGGGGTTTCTTGGCTAGAATTCTCATTTTGAGTTTACAACATTTCATAGTTTACTTTGTTAAAAATGAAGTTGATCACTAATGACTTGGGCCAGTGACTTGTACTTTTGGCATATGGAGTCCTAAATGCTTTAGATTAACTAAAATTGTCCTTAACAAGGTCAAGAATTGATGTCATCAGTACCAACCCTCAACAATTACCCACTCAAGAATTATGAAGTTTTATAGAGAAAAACAATATTTCACCACTATGAGCACACCACATGCCATATCATGAGTAGCATATGCAATTTCCAACCAAATAACTTTCAAAAATAAATCTTAAATAATTCTGGCATTATATAACATTAATCTAGTTCGAAAAATTCCATATATTAGATGTTATTTCAAGAACTTCAAAAAAGAACTTACAAGATGACAATATGATATATCCATCCCCAATTTATGAGACAACTCCAAACAAGATCAATATTTCAGCTCCAAACATCAAAATGCATTCAAGATCATCCAATAGCCAAACCAAGAACAAGTATGAATTTGTCAAGAAGGCCAAAATTTCCAAGTGTGATGATGATCCAATACAATTTGAGATAAGTTCTATTTATATGAGTCCTACTAGGTCGAATAATTTAGCTTAAACTCGTCAACATTATAAAAATGGGAAAGATGCATCGCTTGTTCACAAGCTAACCAAGTAACTTTACAAAATTGTGAATTAGCCATCCATATTCAAGTGAAAATGATGATGTCATGTTGATCTAGGGTCGTTGGAAGGCCATGTTGAGTCATCCTTGTGCCAAAATGAGTGAGAGGGATCCCTAAATCTCGAACAAGGGGATGGCCCCTTACTCTCTATGTAAGTCATCATGTGGGGCCCCTATTTGCGTTCGGGGCATAATAACTGATCTTATGGGTCTCCTAATGATAGAATAGTCTATAATTCTCCAATAATGAGGGCTCTAACGATGTTTCTTGCCCTCCCATGTCTTAAGGGCTGAGACAAACATCCTTTGGGCCTTGGATTATCTATCATATCACATGGCGCATGCTAAGTCGGCCATGGCACACTAGTCCAAGTGCATCATCTCGTAAATAGTTTTGGGCAATGAACAGATTGTTGAGGGTGTTGAAGGTGCCCAAGTCATGAAATGATGCTCCACTAGATATCAATGTTTCCCCTAAGGGTGTCAATATGATCCTCTACTGGAAATCGGGCCAATTAAGTTAATAATTCCATGATGAAACCACCTGTCAATTTCATATAATGTCCAGTGCTACATCCTCACCATCAAGTACAATAATTCAATAGTGCATCTAAGTGAACCAATCTTGTAACCAAGGACACATTGAGACTTCATATTGGGCTTCCCTTCCAAATTTGGGGTTTTAATCTTGTGATAGTGTTACATTCCTAGGTTGGAGTGGCTAATAAGCAACCATATCAAGTTTTTTCAACCCATAAGGGGAAATATGGGTCTTTGGTACACCCTTCAAGAGATAGGTTGCATATGAATGATGATGAAATGGATGGGGTCACACAGAGCTCCATGTCAAATGCCACAGGTAAAAGGATAACAATAATGAATGATGTCCACATATTGGATGTACATATGTAGGAGAGAGAAAATCATGATAACATGAGTTACCTCGACATTTATTTTTCCACCCCTTTTTATTTTCCTTTTTCCTTTTCTCGATTTTTCTTTGTATTATTGCTTAGGGCTCTAGAAAATTAGAGCATGTTGTGTATGATATAAATCAATTATTATCCCAATAAGGTGGGGTAGTTCATCTCCCACCAAGGGTTGGGATGTGCTTGGGTTCCTTAATGATTAAAGGGCACTCATGGGGCCCTAGGAACCAGAGTGATGGCCATGATGAAGGGGTGGAGCTCATGTTTATTATTTTCCCACATGGTATATTAAATATCTTGGCCATATTATGCATTTTATAATATTGTTTTATTTTATTTCTTTCTTATGACCATGAATGTTTTTAACATTATTTTAGCTGCATCAACATCCAGACCAAAATTTCCCGACCCGGCCCAAATATGTGGACAAGGGTGGGAGGGTATGGGGGAGGTTTCCAGTGCCTTGTGGACATAAAGAATAAAAATGATGAAATAGGTTTATAACGTGTAGAGGGGATTGAAAAATGTGGAACATGTAAGTGTGACCAGAAAACCAAAATTAGGATAAATCCCAAGTAATGCCCTTCCTGAAACCATAGGTTAATAGGAGAGATCCAACGAGACTAGGATTGATTATTAACCCCTCATTTAAGTTGAGGTAACAAAACCACAGTCAAATTCTTTCCTTCTTCCAAGTCACCTAATCATCAATTCCCAAGATGCCGAAGCAAAACAAGCATAAGAACTTTATTGCACAATGAAAAACATAAATTTTGGGTTGAATTTCCCAACTTCTAACATATCCTCTCGACAAATGGGTGAGGGGACATATCACTAGTGGAGAGAGAAAAGATCAACTAGTACAAGGTATCAGCTACACTCGTGGTTGTTAGTCATTATTGGCTATCAGCTGAAGAGATAACTAGGAGAAACTCTCCCCCGTGGGGTCACCCACTTTTGGTGGGTAAAATTTGGCTCCAATTGGGACATGAGCTCTCTGTAGAGTGCACGATCAATGTAATCGAACCTGGAGGTCATGAGAACACTAGCAATCCTTTAGAACCGAATACTTGTATCATGCACACCAAAAATAATGTTGGAAGCATGTGTCTTGGGCATACTTTTATCGGCCATGTTTTCATCAAATAATAAAACCATACAAGAAAAGTAAATCTATATCAAGATGCAATTATAATCTAGATGCACCTATTCTAGTATGAGAACATGATATGATGGTATTATCTATGCAAAACTAATATGCAATGCAGCGTAATCTAACATGCTTAAGTATAGCCATATAGCCAATGCACCCAACATATTAATATATAAAGGTCAAATTTCCTACCCCTCTAATCAATTATGATATATAATTTAAATAACACATGACAATTATGACACCCATATGCATAACGCTACATCAAAAACCATTCCTTTCATCTTGAACCTTGAAGAATTAATGATCAATCCCACACATTCCTTTCCAATCCCCCCCTTAAGCTTCTAATTCATCTCAACACTTATGGGAAAACTTTAGGAAGGGAACAGAAAAGGAGAGGGTAGGGATGTGAGATTACGAAAATTTGGTTGCTCACTACAAGGAACATGTTGAAAATGAGGAACCAACATAGGCTCATCGTTCCCAAGACTAGGGTTTAAGGACGGTTAAAAAATGTCAACAATCAAACCTTCATGATGAAATGAAATATATGGTAAGGCACAATTTCTATCATCATCGTCAATATCATAAATTAGGTCCTTGTTAAAGAAATAACCACTAGCATACCATTTCTATTCTTCTATATGCAACAAATCATCATTGTTATCCTTAAAGGAGTTGATAAAATCACCTTTCTTCAAGGTCTTTAAAAGGCGCATTGTCCTTGATAAGGGTAGAGCTAGACACAATCTCATATCCCACGACTTATGCCACTTCAACATGACCTTTATTACATTCACCTTTAGTATGGTCCTCAAGGTCCTCATTAATGCTCTCATCTTTATTGGTATACTCAACAAGCTCTTCCTCTAGGGCTATGTCTAAGATTTGACATGCTTCTTAAACAATATGAAAACCTCGTTCTTGATGCAAAAATAAAAATGAAACCAACATATAGAAAGAGGAAATGTTTTATGCTGATATGATTCAAGCCAATCGATATCTGGAACAACAGATAGGGCAAACATTTCCATCTTGTCATGAGGTTGGGTTATGTTGAATCTTGAAGTATACTTAATGAACTTTACTATATTATTGGGGACGTTGAAGGAAGATCCCCATCGAGTATTTCCATATACCTCATTTATTTCGATTTTGAGTGTTGTGTGATCCATGGTATATCCAAGGCAATTTATCAAAATGTTGTACGTATTTATATATCAATGACATGAGATTCACTAGGGTGAATGAAAATTTCCTTAAAGAATGCATGTTTCACTGTACAAGCATTGAACTTTGAATCTCAATGAACAACAAGGGCTTTATTCTTCCAATGGAGTTTATAGATAATGACATACACTGTTATTAAGGAGGAAAGTAAATATTTGATAAAGTTGACTTGTTTCTTCCCTAACAACGACACCAAAAATGTTACCACATAATCTAGCAGAACACGAGGAGGGAAAACCTATAGGTCAAAAGAGCTAGAATAAGTCATAACAATGGCGAAGTGGCCCACTATCACCTCAGCCAATGTTCCCTGCTCTTTACGACTTTCACCGATGGGAGGAATCCTAGTAGAATAATAATCACCTTTTGATGGATATTCTAAGCTTTATGGTGATAGTTGATCAGGTAAGGCCACTCAAGGGAAGCTCTATGTGATGATATGACACTTCAAAAAGTACTTCGCTCCCACTAAGAGACCTAGAAATAAATTACACAAGATTTAGGGTTTCATGAATTATCATCGACAAGGTATTCTCACTAGTACAAAATGGCTAATTAGTTACTAAAAAAATGACTAAAATTTAGATATAAATCATCATTTTTCAGTCGATGAGCAATAGTATTTAATTTATAGTATTTTATAACGCAACCAACATCTAATTATTTTTAACTTAGTCATTAATTGGTTTTCTCAATTTTACCGTTTAGTAGTATATTTAGTCATAAATTTGGCTATTAATTTATTCATTAATTGCCACATTAATGACCAAATATACAACAAAATATATTACTACATGAGCACCCAAGAAAATCAATTAATGACCAAAGACGTGACAAAAATGCTTGTCGTGTTATAAGATACTATAAATTAGATATTAATAGTCGTATATATACAAATTTTAGTCATCGTTTGAAGTCAATTAATGACCAAATAAATATGACTACATTTCAATCGTGTTATATGATATTGTAAATTAACTACTAACAGTCGTATATATGCAAAATTTAGTCGTCATTTATAACCACAAATTTATCATTTGCAGTATTCATTTATCTTTTTCTAGTAGTTCCATATTCATTATATAAACAAATGATTTAATAGTTTATATTCATTTCATTTACTTTCATTAATGATCATTCTAAACGACTAATTTAATCGTGTATTCAATTTCTCTGTGTCTGTCATGAATCAATATAAACTACTAATTTAGTAGTCTTAGAGTGATTTTATGTATTCATTATTAATCAACATATTTTAATTAGTATAATTTTACGACTAAAAAAAAAATGGGCATACAATGTGCATGTTCATCTAATATGAAAACAAAAAGTTACATATATTAATTACAATATTAAATAATATCAAGTGCAACTATAAATAATTTGAATCAAAATTATATTATATAAAAATTTCAAGTATGAGTTTCCAACTTAATATTAGTTGGACTACAATTTACACATGAAATATTGTTTCATCACTTCAAAAAGATATCACTGCGTTGCCAAGGCATTGCAAGTGAATTCACCAACTGGGAAGACTTGACCATCAGTCTCTATGCGTGTTCCTTATGCGGGATATTGGCTCTAAAAGTATCATTAGACTGGTTTTCTTCTCTCTCCCTTTTTGCATTTGTCGCTCCAGTGTTATTGTTCTCCTCTTTCCTCAATTCCTTCTTCTTACCGGCAATATTGATCAGTTCCTCTCCTCAAAACAAAAGAATATACAATGTAGAGTATAAGACGTGAAAGATGATGAACACTGTAATATGGACTAAAATAGAATATAAAATATTTATACAAATATACCTCAACATCAGTTATGTCAATTTCATTTTTCCCAATAAAAGTAAGAAACTCGAACAAGCTTTTTCACTTGGGTGATAGTGGCCACGATCTGGCCGGATGACCTGTATAAACAAAGAAAATAAAACATCACCATAGAAAAGAACACCTTAATAACTTAGTATTTAACCTTCTAAGAAATATTAAGCACAACCATGCCAACTTACATGCTAAAAATATCAAGATGTGGGTAATTTGTGAAAACAAAAAAATTTTGTGATGTCTAATCCTTGTCGTTTTATTCACAACAACATTTCATTCCCTAACGCGTGAACTTGGTTGAGTATATAGACAATTTGTTCTAAAATAACAACATGAAAGTAAACTTTTCTAATAGTCATGAAAATATTTTAACATAACAACGAAAACAATTTCAATTAATATAATGTAATACTAATCTCATCTTTAAGCTTTGGATGTTGTTTAAATGTACATTATACCAAGTATTTTCAATTTCATAGTTAAAATACAAAACAAAATCAAAGGAAAGGAAACATTCAAAATACAATCAAATAACAAAGAGAGGATATCATGGAATGGACATTGTAATTATAATAAATATGTTTACATGTCCATCGGTGTCTTGTCTAGCATTCTTAAAACTTTTTGTTTCCCAAAATAACCAT
Source organism: Pinus tabuliformis (assembly GCA_031772625.1). Classification (NCBI taxonomy): domain Eukaryota; kingdom Viridiplantae; phylum Streptophyta; class Pinopsida; order Pinales; family Pinaceae; genus Pinus; species Pinus tabuliformis. The sequence goes on along the minus strand of CM062809.1, from coordinate 250,579,006 downwards.
GAGGTCAAAGAATCACAACATTAAAAACCATAGTAATCCCTACTCGAAACATTTCCAAAGTCGATGGCTCAAGTGCCTTAGCTCCTCTTGTATTGGCAAACCATATGATGTACACAGTAAACTATCGTAAAATATTTTTTCTAGAAAATCTTTCACAATTGAATTTGGAGGTAGTTCTTGGACAATCATATATTTAAAAACAATAAGCAATCCTTTATTCATGAAATTGATATGATGGCAGAAATTTAAAACAACATACATAAAAAATTGTCTAAAAGATTAGCAAATGAATTTCAAAACATACATATTAGTTACTAATGGCAACACGGCATAAACACAATATGAATTTCAAAACAAGCAGATTAGCAAATGAATTCACATTGTGTTGCCAAGGAATTGTTCTTCTCTTTCTTCAGTTCTTGCTTCTTCCCATCAATACTGAGTTCAAATTTTGAAAATGAAAGAACATAAAATGCAAAGTATAAGATAGGAAAGACAATGAACACAAGAATATGATCTAAAGTAGACTATATATATTATTGTTTTGAGGCTTTTGTGATTAGTGCTTTGTGTGTTGTTTTCTTCTAGAGTTCTCGCATCCATGATTTGTTTGTATCGACGTTTCGAGCCCTCCACCGTAGCTCATCATCAAGATAGATCAGTAATTGTGTAGGACAGATCTCCTTGGGTTTGAATAAATAAGGATGAGAGATGCACAGGGAATGGAAGCCGACTTTGCCAAACTTATTTTGTAATATTTTTTTTATTAAATTAAATGGTATTTAATAAAAGAAAATAATTTAAATTGAGTTAGAAATATTTAATTATGTAATTGAATTGTTTAATTATTAATTATTAATTTTATGTTCATATATATATATATATATAGCTTTCTTATTTCTTTTTCTTTTTATTTATTTTTCTTTTATTTTTATTTATTAATTTATTTATGAATAATTATATTATGTTTGTTATTGTTTTATTTTATATTTAAATTCATTTTAGTTTTTGTTCTTGTTGTTTAGAGTTATATAGAAGTTTATAATTATGTGATAGGAATATTTAATTTATTCCAATATTAATATTAAAATGAATTTTTAATTTATTTTTATTTTTATTTATTGTTTATTTATTTATGATTAATTATATTATGTTTGTTACTACCTTGTTTCATACTTGATTTTATTTTAGTTTTGTTCTTATTATTTAGAGTAAATTAATTAGTTTGAATTTAATAATAATCTAATGTTAATTAGCACTAGTTTAATTTTAATGTTTGTTTCTATAATTTTAATGTTAATGAATATTAATGTTAATATTGTTAATCTAAGATTTATAGTTTATAGTTTTAAGATGTAAATTAATGTTTTTAATTTTAAGAGTTGGAAGTTTGGGTCAATGTTTAGTATAGGCAAGGAGAGTTTTAATGGGGGAAAGGGTTAGGTTAGGTTAGAAGAGGGTGTTCTATGACATTAAAGTAACAATCCAATTGTCAGTTATTTTCCATCCTTCGTCTCAATTGAGGTTGTTAGGGTTTTTACCTATTTCTATGGCTTCTCTTAGTTTTCTATGGTGACAATGATCAATTTTGGCTACTACTTTAGATTTTTCAATGCAGATGTGATGATTGGTCTTACTGGAATGTTCAGCCAAAGCTGAGGTTTTTGAGCGATTATGTTTTATATCAACAGCATGTTCCTGAATTCTAGTATGGATAGATCGACCAGTTTCTCCAATGTATGTTTTTCCGTAGGAACACGGAACCATGTAAACTCCTTTGTGGCATTTGGGATCAACAGGATATTTGAATGATTTTAGGCATATGCTGATAGTGTTTGTGGGTTTGAACGTGGTTCTAATTTTGTTCTTTCTTAATATGTGTGCAATTTTATCTGTTGTGCCTAATATGTAAGGGAGGTGTACCTTGCCTAGATGATCATCTAGTGGTTGTCAAATTGTCAAGAAATTTAGAAAGATAATTAGTCAACAAATTAATAAAAATCTCATCTATATCTTGAGTCCCATATAGCCTTGCATTTTACAATGTCCAAAATTAGCCTTATAGATTATTTGGCTACTCAAAAATCGAAAACAATAAACTTAGTGTTACATTCATTAAGAGTTTCCAACTTAGGGCTAAATTCCACTAAAATTATCCAAAAAGTGCTTCCCCTACTTTATTACAAACGTTGCCACACTTAGGAGTTGAATTTTTCCATGATATTTATCGTGCTGTCCTCGGGGTTGACTTTTTCCATGATATGTATCTCATTGTCCTCATATGTAGACCATGGTGGTTATTATGTAGGTTGTATTTGTACATAAATGAACAAAAGATGCCAAAAATACCTGAAACCTTGCAAGCTATTTTTCCTATCATTAAAAATTATAAGTGGTTTTATTTCTTATTATTTCTCTTTCTTTTTATAAAAAAAAAAAAAGCATAATCAACAATTAGGGTGATTGGAAACACCCATATAGGTTTGAAAAAGAAATATCTGCTTTGTAAATATTTCTAGTAGTTTTCGAGGCATTTCTAAGGTGTTTTGGTTTACATTTCTAATCGCGAAATATTGGTTTTGGGGGGTTGGGGGGCATTTTCTGCTACTTAGTTGTTGAAAACTTTATGCCCTCCTATATTAGATGTTTTCTTATCTAATATTGTTTGGAAGTAATGTATTGGATTGTTAGTAATCTTTTATTAAGTCTTATTTTTACTAAAGTTTCACATAACATGCACACACAAATTATTCTAGAGTGTGTCCCTAGGAGAACATGTTTGAGAATTTTTGGAAGGAAGTTGGAGGCAATTGACCATGACTCTCTTGATATTTGAGCTAAAGGAAAGAGCTCAATCATAACATATTGGTGCCTTGGGGGAGGGTGGTGGTGGGGAAAGCTACTATATTGTGCCAAGAGTTGAGGATAGATGAGTTTCACGGTTTCAGTGATATACATTTGGAAATATGTGAGGCATTTGTCGAAGAGAAAAGCATACACATCATGATAAGAGATACTCATCCTCATCATAGACAGACACTGTCAAGGTCACAATAGAAGAAATAGTGTAATTGTAGTAGGAAGCTTAAGGCATCTCTTGCAAGCCATATTTGACATATAAGGAGGCAATACACATCAAGGATGTGATTTTTCAGGTTGAGAAGACAATCAATAACAGTCTCTTGGTTTGGAGCTATTATTGTCTCTTCCATTAGAAAATAAGATCATTTTCATTATGTTTTATAGATAGTGCTACTTCTCATTTGATTAACACTTCCATGGATGTAAGAAACATATCTCACCTCCCAAAACTCTTCACATTCAACTCATCTCATAGGCACACTACTATTACTATTGTTACCTGTATTTTATCTTTTCTCACTTTTCTACTTAGCACACATTCTACATGCGGTATGGCAATTTTGATAGCATTATATTCCAATGAAATTACCACAAACAATTTGAAATTTATTTGTACAAAAAGTCTACCACTTACCATTTTGTTCAATTATGGATCTAACTCAAAGTTCAAATTCAAAACATATTGCAAGTTTCAATAAAAGTCATATTTTTGATAATAAATGCTAACAATGCATTTTCTCTATATTGATGAGATCAATTTATTCTTACTTATTCATAGTTCCATCCCCCAAAAGTTGGGCAGCATCAAAATTTGAGTGAAGGGATCCTAGCCAACAATTGAAACTTGAGGTACACACAATGCACCATGCAAGTATTAATACAGCTGGCAACTTCCAGTCTACAATCTTTCTTTCTGTAAATTAGACAAAATATCTGACAAAATTGCTAAAAATAAACTAGGACAAAACACCCATCTAAATTTTTAAAAATAAACTAGGACAAAACACCCATCAAAATTGCTAATTATAAAACACCACTGATGCAAATATGGTGTTGTAGACAATGATGAAAATGAACAAAAGCTTTAGTGATTATGTTCTTTACCGTGTGTTCCAACATTCCATACAGTTGGGCTTCAAGAAAAAGCATAAATCAAATGCATTTGGAATTTTTAAATCACTAAAACTCCATCATCAACGTTTTAGCAATTTTATTCAGAGAAACTTCAATATAACTGCAAAGAGTTCATGGAAAATATAGAGAAAAATTTGAGGAAACTTCAATGTGATTGCAAAGAGTCCATGGAGAATTTACATAAAAAAATTGGGAATTTATATTGAGACAATGGACTAATATTGTTGAAGCGCACTTCTAAATTCCACTGAGTAGCCTATTAGGGAAAGAAATACATAGTGGAGGAGTTTATCCAAGCATTGTATCCCTTACATTTCATCTATGTAGAGATCAGTTTACACAAGTATATCACTTAACTATATGTGACATGTCTCTTTTAAACATAAACACGCCAGTTGATTTAGAGGGGTTACATGTAATAATTACATGGCGCAATCAAATATTAAGCCAATTTCCAAAAGAAACAAATTGTTAATCAATCATATTGACCATATTTGATGTCAAGATGCATTTTTCCAATATCGTTTCTGCTCATTGCTACCAATAATGGTGCTTTACTTGACACTTTTTGAGGTACTAAATAGATCACTATTGATAATTATAGCTCAAACATGAACTTCTGCACAGGTTCAGTGTGAACATAAGAAGTAGTTAGAGATAATTTTGAAAAATAATTCTATTTTTGGAAAATTTATTCTATTTTATAATTCACTTTAGTAAAAAATTAAAATCCTCATGTTTCACAGTTGAGCCTAAGATTTTATCTCATGCATAACTTAGACAAGGAGGAATCTTAAAATAGATTCCCTGCTAAAAGTATATAAACAGGGAAATCTAGAGGCTTTCAACACACTTGGGCATTTTAGTAGGTTGAGCAACATATAGGAAGAGAGCAAGTAACTAGGAAATAGATGTTTCCGACAACACCCAGTCCCATACGGTCACATGGATAGCATAATACGTATATGTACAATCATACAAACATTACTGTTTGAATCAATGTTGCACAAAGTGGGACAAGGTGGCGATGTTTTTTGGAAGCAGGGAGCGAAGTATCATTCCCAAAAAATATAGGAAGTGAAGCATCTCGGAAGCGTCTACTATTCCAAAATACCAAATTAGTTATAGACATGAAAACATGCATATTCTTACACAAATAAAGATAAATATGGCATCCATTGTACATCACTGATTAATTATACCAACTTCAACCATCTAGATGCATCAACCATCTAGAATCTAGACTCCTCTTCTCTTGTCTAGATTTTGCCTCTACTTCGATTCTCTACGGATATTAGTCAACATTGCCCAATTTTGATCAAACGACCTAATCCTAGCCTTATATTATGGTAGAGAAAGCTTAACATGCTTGATCAATGATTTTGAACTGCGTGAAGGGTACATTTTTTCTAACTCCATGACAAAGAAGTTCAACAATCAACAACACCAACACTAAGGTACATATAGGGCTCAATGCTCTTGATTAAATGTCAATCGCATGCCCCCATACATGATATAATCCAATGAAACGCCACAATCCCATTGACCCTCAAAACTGTTAAGTCTGCTAAATTTTGAATGGGATATGAAAATCTATTTTTTTCCATATGAAGTCTAATGAGGTTGGAACAACTCTCAAACATCCTGAGTCATTTCATTGTAATGTTAAAAATTTAAAAGTAAAAGGATGAAAACGAAAGATAAATGAGAATGTCACTTTTAATTTAAGAATTTAACATTACCATTAGGGAGAATCTAAGAAGCATCTAGGGAGCATCAAGGGGCACCTTGGGAGTCTTCAGAAAGCATAGTTCCTCACATAACAGTTTGAAATTTCAAAAACAAAAAACAAAAAATCCCTGTGGAGTCGTCTACCTTCTCTCACATCCTCTCGTGATCCACATCGGATACACACTTGAACCTTCGTGGATCTGAAGCCAATCCTTTCTGGATCCGTAGATTGGGCAACTGGAACCTCGGATCGAGCCCCCGCAAATCTGTTTTTCCAGGAATTGCCAAAAAATGGCAGAATCACAAATCTACTTTTTGGATCCACGGTTCCACTGAGGATCGGTGGTGCATCCATATGGGAAGCGATTCTGCCTCGTGGTCCTTGGGGCTAGGGAAATGACGGGGGGGGTGGGGGGGGGGGCGGGGGCGGGGGGACAATTTCTACAACTATGGTTCAGCTCCATACAATTATATACAAAATCCATACATGTGTCCATGCAGTTTTTATGGTTGGCCAAACATCTATATAACAATCGCTTTTCTCAGTGCAATGTGTGTTTGGTATCCATACATGTGTTTGTACAGTTTGTATGGGCAAGACAAATCTGGTCAATGTTTGATCATATTTGTAACTTAATATGACCTAAGGCACTGGTGACAACCAACAATTGTAGCCAAAGAGAATATAGGAGGGCAAAAGAAAATCCCCTTTAAAATGAAATGAACAATGAGTACAAGAGAAACATGAAATGATATAAACATAGATGTACAAGATGTTGGAAATACTAAGGGGGTTGAATCGATATTTCTTTTCAATTGTTACTTTTACCATTTAGATCACTTATATTTAGAACACAAAATGAACAATGAGAATAAATGATTTTATTAATTTCTTCAATAAATCAAGTACAATATATGTAGTGCTCCAACCCTAAAAGAACAAACTGACCTTCAATCTCCCAGGCTCCAACCTGTATTTTCCAAGCACCGACTTAGACTTCCAAGGCTCCAACCTTGTCAATTTTGAGGCACCAACCTCAAGGGCTCCAACCCTATATCTGGTTTAGGCTCTGACCTAGTTTCTTGAGGACTCTAATCCTCTAGGGCTCCAACCCTATCTTATCCAAGGCACCAACCTTGAGTTTAAGAGCACCAACTCCAAGAACACCAATCCTATATTCTCCAAGCACCAACTTAGACTTTCCAAGGCACCAACCTTGTAAAGTTTGAGGCACCAACCCCAAGGGCCCCAACCCTATAGCTTCACTTTGTCAAGGTATGTTTGGTTATACTTCACGACTCCCAATGTCTTCTTCAACTAGCCCTATCAATCTTCAGCTATGCCTTCACTTAGTCTCCACATCACATCATCAATGACAACCTTTTTCTTCACATGAAGGTGTCACCATTGGTCTTCATGTTCCCCAAACAAAACTTCTTCAAGGTCACCTCATAATAGCTTCAATGCATCATGGTCTTCATTGATCTCCACAAATCCTCAATATGCTGCTTCACAAAGTTCTCCAACTTTGTCCTATTCTATTTTCAAGAGAAGACTTCAAGAAGCTCGATTTTTCCAATCCCAATAAATCAACACTTCGACCATGGCAACTACGGCAGCTTCAACCACGGAAACTACGGCAGCTTCAACCACGGCAACTATGACAGCGTCAACCACGACAATTATGGCAACTTCGACCAAGGCAAATACGGCAACTTCAACCATGACAACTACCACAACTTCACCCATAGCAACTACGGAAGCTTCGACCTCCACAACTACAGCAGTTTTGAACATGGCAACCATGGCAGCTTCAACCATGACAACTACGACAACTTCGACCAAGATTTTATGCCCAAACAAAATTATCATTTTTTTCATCATAAACAATAGTCTCCTTGTTCTCCTTGGCCTTATGTCTTCTCTTGTACTTCGTATCTCCGAATTCTTTCCTGAATTGCTAATCAAAATGAAGTGTTTAAACGTCTATTTATAGATATTTCGTTTATAACTGAAGGGACACGTCTATTTGAAGTGAGGCTCACTTGTATGACTGAATGTAGGTCGACTCACTGCTATGAATAATTTCCTTAACTTAAAAATTTTGGGGAAAATAAAGGCTCATTAGAAAGAGGAAAAAAATCCTCTTTAAATGGTCTAGGATCCATTTTCAAAGGATGCCTCCAAGGTGTCCAAAATAATTTTTCTTTGTGGCTGTCCTTAAATTTTATGCATAAAAAGTTTGAGACAACATGAGGAATGTTTGGGACAATGTGGCTTCTTCATTATTATGAATGTCCTCATAGGATCATAGAGTCATTATGTAGGAGTGCAACATCCATGTAGCATGACACATGAACAATCTCATCATATACTAGTGCAGTCATAGTGTAGCTTCATTAGGATAACTCCAAAATAATCTTCCAACCATCAAATGATCTCCAACCATGTTATCAAGACCTCATCAAGTGCCATAATCAATTGTGGACATTCATCAAGAAGATGACATCATCAAATGTAGTCCTCCATATGTCATCAAGGGCTTCTAAATACTTGGCACCTGGCACTTGACATCAATGACAACCTAGATTAACACAAGAGTGTTGTCCTCAAAAGGAAAACCCTAAAAAGTGAAGAAGGGGCAGTAAAAGAAGCATCGCCTAAACTAAGGTGCCACTACCACTAGAGTAAGTAGAATATCCTTCTCATCATCAAACTTAATGGTATGGACATCAATACCACGTGTTTGCCGAATCATTTCCTCTAAAATGATGCTTGGACTAATAGAATCTTGGTGAGTAATCCTGGATGACATAAAACTTCTCTTAATTATTGATTGAACTCTAGGAAGAAGAAGAAGTAGAACTACTCCTTACATACAGGCTTGAAGAACTCCTACTATATGGGGAGAAACTAGTAATGCTTCTCTGTGTAGGCGTTTTGCATTGGTGATGCTTCTGAGCAGCTTTGTTTCTCATAGCTGCCTCAAAGTGGCACAGTCTGGAGCCTTCACAGTGTTGGCTGGGGAGAAATGTTGCATGGCTACTACATTTTCCAAACAAGTGTCATGGATAATTTCAATCCCCCATTTTCCTGGAACTGATGAAAAGAGGAGGTGTTGTAGGTAGCTTCTCTACAATTTCTTTGAAATAGGCACAATCTAAGAGAAAATGTATCTCTAATTTGCAAGGCAGGGCATTGCTGATTGAAGCGTTTGAACAATGTTGATAAAATTCCACCCAAGTCCCTATAGATGTAATAAAAGCTCCCTCTTATCTCATTTAGATAGGAGATTTAAACATAAAGTTCTCCTTTGTCTCTACCTCGGGCAAAGAGCAAATTCTGCAAATCATTTCTGCCAGTGGAAGATGGTGATATGTCTCAACCCTAAATTGATGTGAGCGCATATAAATATATGCAGAGGAAAGGGAAGCCAAACAGATGCAATTGGAGATAATATGGTCAAACAAAGGAGATAATTGTGCCTTTGTTGTTCAGTTCTTGTCCCATATTTCTTAGAGATAAGTGATTAAAGATGTATAAAGAAGAGAACTACACCTGTTTATATCCACTTCTTGTCCCATATTCCCAAATCATTCTTGCTTGAGCAAGCCATTTATTATGTCTCATGTTTACCTTGATAATCATGATTGTGATACTGCATCAGTGCCACCATACCCAAGCCTTCTTGTTGTTGTCTGTTATAAGTTATGATCTAGTTTCAGTTGATGGGGCTCCCATCCCATGGGTTGCTGAAACTGACTTTGCATTCATTGTCCAGTCCTTTTCTATAACATCCATCAGAATTGATAGGCTACCCATTAGACTCCCCTCTGACAGTAGACCATCACCTTGCTTTCGACTCGATTGACTGTAAACCAGAATAGCGCAGAAGCACCAAGCTAGTATTTTCAAGTTGTGTTTCCAGCAAGCAATTCAATCAACCCTCATGCTGGCCACATGGACAATCGGACCCGACACTCAGCCTGCGACTGACTCCCTTAAAAAATTGCACAGAGGCCACTGACCTTACTCACTCAGCTGACTGAGGAAATTGTGCAGAAAGGTTAGACAAACACCAAGGGCCTGTCCCTGTCTCCCTCGGAAAAATGCGCATTTTTCTTAGTCAATCATCCCGACAGTCAACCAACTTTTCATCTCAGAAATGGCACAATGTTCACAAGCAGGCCTTCCGCTACCCATCAGTCAGCTCAACTTAGAAATTTCACAAAGATGATCAGCAGGTTGGCCTCCCAGCCTCAGTGTAGTTTCCCTTGCCAGCAGCCCCTAGCAGCAGATTTCCAGTTCCCTCCAGGAATTGTGTAGTTTCTGCTGCCAGTGTCTCCAACAGTCAACTGGCAGTTCCGTTTGGGGAATATGTAGTTTTTCCTCCCATTGACCACAGCTGCCAGCTGCCAGAACAGTTTTCGATACCAGTCTTCTAGGTAGTTCCACCAAAAAACTGTGCAATCCGTACCTATTGCCCCTTCATGCAGTCCAACCTGCTCCTCTGGAAAGTTGCGCAAATCAAGTTGTCCAACCCCTGTTTCCCATTCTTTCCAAAAATTTCACAGAGTATGTCTGCCTTGCATTCCAGTAGCTCGGACTATCCCTCCCAAAATTTGCGCAATTTTGCCTCCCAACCAAGCCAAACCTCGCATATATTCCCTATTGACTCAGATTTCCTATCTCCATCACTCAGTGACTCTTGCACAGTTTTCATCAGTAGTGCCTACAGCCATCATCCTGCTTCACAACCTTGTCGCCACTCTCGGTCACCTGCATCTGAAATGATTATGTGTCATGGTAGACTAGAAGGTTTTGAATTTGATTTCGTCTCGTCATGAGTGACTGCAAGTACAAGTACACCAACAAACATGGCAAGACGATGAATGGGATGAACAAAGGGAGCACATGTAGAAGGACAAGTTCACCCATGGACGAACAAATGATGCATGAGAAATGGATGAAGACGACGAATATGGACCTTCGCAAACAGATGAGCTTGTCAAGCATCCCAACCTACAAGCAAGGAACAACATGCAAAAGCTTCATCAAGCGAAACAAGGACCATCGAATACTCTGCGCACTTCGCCATGTAGAGGTGAAGCTATGATACACCATGAAGACATCCATCACCCAACAACACTGTACCTCAACATGCAATCCAGCCGCAACATGAATCTACCAGCACTGTCATGTCAAGTCATGTCGAATCATGTCATGAGTCGTGTCGCCCACATCTCCACTATGGGCTATGTTGTCAATCAATGTGATCTAATGTGGAAGTCCAAGAGACCCACTTGTTGAACAAAGAGTCATGTAAGTCAAAAAGTCATGGAATTCAAATGGTCATGACGATAGTCAAAGAGCCACAAGGGTCAGTTTCACCCTTGGCTATAAATACCTGCCCATTTGTACATGTAAAGGGATTTTTCACCTCAACTACTCCCACATAGACAAGAGAGTCTATAATCTTTTCTTTGAGGAGTAAGCACTGGCTCCAATGCCCCACACTCAGATTTAGTGATGTGTGGTGTAACTATGGTTTTGGAACTTTCACTTTATTCAGAAGCCTACTAACAGGCTAGCACGTTTTCACACATGTATTGTATCTACTGTAAGACTGATCTTTAACACTTGTAATGCATGCTTCCTTAATGTGTGTTCTACATCTGAACTATTTCATTTGTTGTAATGCATAATCTGTTAATGGAAATGTGTTGTATATGCTGTTAACGTTGTCCCGCTTGTGTAGACTACTCTCCCGGACATCAACATACCATTCACATGAAGCTTGTTGTAACAATTGTTGAACTCGTTTGGACTGATCCATTGATTGTTGTACGTGTTATCTTAACGTGTATGTTGTGACTGTCGCATCCATGTGGACTACTCCTCAGGAAGTTGAGCATGTCCTGTTGTGTTGTGTATTCCTAGTCGAGTTGGGACTACATCCCATCCAACTTGGGACTCACTTTCAGCCTCTCCCTTTACTGTGAAAGAACCATTGACATGAGTACACTTACACTCACCAGGCATGCGAAAATCACTTCCCGAAGACAATGCATATCACTTACCGAACCAACATACCAGATGGGACTCCCACACCAAACGGTGTGAGGTCTAGTTGGGACTTCATACCGAGGTGATCCCTCAATGTTGGCACGTCTAGCATCGTCAACAGAGGGCAAAACAAAATCCTCTTTAAAATGAAATGAACAATGAGTACAAGAGAAACATGAAATGAGATAAAATTAGATGTACAAGAGTGTCGTCCAGAGAAGGAAAATCCTAGAAAGTGAAGAAATGGTAGTAAAATCAGAGTTGTCTGAACTAAGGTGCAACTACCACTAGAGGAGGTAGACAATCCTTCTCTGTTGGGTCCATGGTATTGGATGCTTTGGCATGTATAAATATGTATTGTAACATTGAAATGACCATAATGAAAAATCAATCTAGTAATGTCGGTTTTGGGATCCAGGGGAAAATCTCTTTGTATATGTGTTTTATGTGTTATGCTCTCACATTGTTTACCTTTTGTGTTTTAGAACTCGTATGCAGGTAATTTGTGTACGGGGTTAAAACCTACACTTGGTAATAGAGTTGTTTTGGCTTGAAGGGGACGCCTTTGTTGTTGAGGGGTTTCACTCAGCCCTGTGGTAAACCATGTTCAGTGGGAGATGTGCGGGTTTAATTCTAGTGAAAGAAGATGGCGAGCAGTGGAAAGATAGAGATTAAGAAATTTAATGGTCAGAGTTTTGAGTTGTGGAAACTAAAGATGGAGGATCTGTTGGTGGATAAAGAGCAGTGGATCACGGTAGATCCAAGTACTAAACCAACAGGAGTGTCTGATGAAGAATGGAAGAAGTTGGATCGGAAGGCTAAGAGCACAATACGATTGTGTGTCTCAGATTCAATATTGCTGAATCTATCAAGGAAAGCTACGGTGAAGGCTTTGTGAGACAAGTTAGGGACTTTGTACCAATCTAAGCCTTTGGTGAATAAATTGTTCCTACAAAAAAGCTGTAGAACCTGAGGATGAAACATGCAGACTCGGTGACAGAGCATTTGAATGCATTTAATACTGTGGTAAGTCAGTTACTATCTGTTGATATTAAAATTTCAGATCAAGATAATTTCATTAGTTTGTTTTGTTCTCTACTAGAATCATGGAATAGTCTGGTTATTGCAATAGGTAGCAATGCAATTGCCTTGCATTTTTATGAAATGGTCTCATCCTTACAGGCGGAGGAGATGAAATGAAAAATATGGAAAGCCAGAATGGTGATGCCTTGTTTGTACGAGGGCGGTCTCAAAACATAAACAAAAATAAGTCATCAAGTAAGAGATCTAAATCTCCAGGAAAACCTGTAAAGGTGGTGTGCTGGAAATGTGGAAAAGAAGGACACTAAAAAATGGACTTTAAATCTAAAGCTCCTAACAAAGGAAAGGGATTTGATGATGCTCCTTTTGTAGAGGCGAAAACCACCTAAGATGAAGGTAAGTCAATGGTAAGTCAGTTATTATCTATTGATATTAAAATTTGAAATGAAGATAAGTCCATCACTTTGACTATACAAGGACGGTCCTAGAACAGAAACAAAAATAAGTCATCGAGTGGGAGATCTAAATCTAGAGGGAGATCTAAATCTTGAGGAAAACATGTAAAGGTGGTGTGCTCGAAATGCGGAAAGGAAATGCACTACAAAAGGGACTATAAATCTAAAGCTCCTAACAAAGGAAAGGAATCTGATGATGCTTCTTCTGCAGAGGAAAAAACCACCTCAGATTAAGGTGTGGATGTGTACTTGGCTTCTTCAAGTACATACGTAGATCATGAGGCATGGTTGATTAACTCAGGTGCATCCTTTCATTTCACTCCCCATGGACACTCTTTCTGCTAGTATGAGAAATATGATGGAGGTGATGTCTTCTTGGGGGATGACAAGAAGGCTAGAATCATTGGTGGCGGAAAAGTAAAGTTGAAGTTGCAAGGTGGAAGGGTTAGAACACTTCCCAATGTTCTGCATATTCCTGCATTGGCCAAAAATATGATTTTTGTAAGAAGGTTGGATGACGCAACTGTAAAAACAGTGTTCGAGAAGGATACCTGCAAGATGGTTCGAGGAGCACTGGTATTGATGCAGGGAGTTCGAATTGGAACTCTGTACAAGCTGCAATGTAGCACTATTGTTGATGGGTGCAACAGTTCTGTGGTTCCTGCAAGTGGAGAAAAAATCTAGTGGTCTTCAGAGACAAGACCATGTTGTGGCATCAAAGGCTTGGACATATTGGAGAAAAGGGCGTTCAAATACTTCATGGTAAAGGTATGGTAGAAGGTATGAGTAATATCTCTCTATATTTTGACTTCTGTAAAAATTGTGTATATGGGAAGCAGAATCGGGTGAGTTTCCTCTCTACTGGTAAGAGGGCGAAACAAATATTAGAGTTTGTGCACAGTGATGTGTTTGGACCTATGAAGATTCCATCATTGGGTAAGTCTGTGTACTATGTATCATTTATAATGACTTCTCAAGGAATACCTGAATATATTTCCTTAAGAAGAAATCTGAAGTCTTTGACATGTTTAAAGAATTTAAGGCTCTAGTGGAAAACCGGATATTGAATAAGATAAAGGTGTTGAGGTCAGATAACAATGGAGAGTTTTTCAAGAAGGAATTTGAGGAATTCTGTAAGAAGTGTGGTATAACAGGGCAGAAGACTACTCCATACACACTAAGCAAAATGGAGTTGCAGAAAGAATGAACAAGACGTTGATGGAAAGGGCAAGAAGAATGCTCAGCGATGTCGGGTTAGGACAGGAATTCTAGGCAGAGGCAGTGGAGACATCATGTTACCTAGTTAACAGATCACCTTCATCAGCGTTGGAGGATAAGACTCCACAAGAGGTATTGACTAGTAAGAGACCATCTCTTTCACCTCTGAGGGTATTCGGATGTCATGCATATGTAAATGTTCCAAAATAGAAAAGAACCAAGTTGGATAGTAAATCTGAAAAGTGCATCTTTTTTGGGTATAAGGATGCTTTAAAGGGTTATAAGCTTTTGAACCCAGTAACAAGGAAGGTTGTATACAGCTGAGATGTGGTGTTAAGAGAGGTGAAAGATGTTATTAAACATGAAGCCCCATCAAAGGAACTTGACAAGTTTGAGCTTAAGGATGAAGAATCAAACTCTACAGTAGAAGAGGAATCAAAAGATGAAGAGCCACAAACTTTGGGTGTGACAAGATCAATTCAAGAAAGAAGGCAGCCAGAAAGGTATAGTCCATCTGCTCTCTGTTCAAATTTTTCTTTATCTGTTACGGATGATGATCCCATAACTGTGAAGGAAGAAGTAGATTCAGAGGATGGAAAACTCTAGAAAGAGGCCATGGTTGATGAAATGGCGTCTTTGCACAAAAATGAGGCTTGGGATCTGGTGGAGTTTCCCGCTGGAAGGAAACCCATTAGCAGCAAATGGGTGTTCAAGAAGAAGACAAATGCAAAAGGAATGGTGGAGAAATACAAAGCTCGATTGGTAGCAAAAGGTCATTCCCAAGTGCCCGGAATTGATTTTGGTGATATTTTTTCTCCTATTGCCATGGTAGCATCTATTAGATTACTTTTATCTGTGGTTGCTGCTTTTGATTTTGAGGTAGAACAGACGAATGTGAAGACAACATTTCTTCACGGGGATCTGGTAGAGTAGTTCTACATGAAGCAACCTGAAGGCATTTTGGTGAAGGGTAAGAAAGAACTAGTATGCAAGTTAAAGAAGTTTCTATATGGGTTAAAATAGTCACCAAGGATGTGGTATTAGAAATTTGATACATTTATATGGGGACTTGGCTTCACCAAAAGCAAAGAAAATCACTGTGTGTATTTTATATTAATTGGTGACTATGTTATTTATCTGATCTTGTATGTGGATGATATGTTGCTGGTTGGAAATGACAAAAAAATTATCTAGGATTTGAAGACCTAATTGTCCTCCAAATTCGCCATGAAAGATCTTGGTGCTGCAAACTATATTTTGAGCATGGAAATTAAAAGAGATCAGGCAAATAGGAAGCTCTGGTTAAATCAGAGGAATCATGTCGAGACAATATTGCATAGGTTTAATATGCAAGATAGTAAACTGGTGAAGGTTCCTATTCCTGTAGGTGTAAACTTATTTGTTGAACAGTGTCCCAAGACACAAGAAGAGGAAGAGGACATGTCCCCTGTTCCATATGCAAGTGCACTCGGTAGCCTGATGTATGCGATGGCCTGTACTAGACCATACATTGCACATGTAGTGGAAGTATTGAGCAAGTTTTTGTCAAAACTAGGGAAGTAAAACTGCACAACAGTGAAGCGGGTTTTTAGGTATTTGCGTGGCACTAGTGATTATGGTTTGTGCTACTAAGGAAGACCAGGATTGGACAGAGTGTTGGATATTCGCGGCTTTGTTGATGTAGACAGGGCTGGAGATCTGGATTAGAGAAGATCTACAAATGGGTATGTGTTTAACCTATTTGGAGGTGCAGTCAGTTGGATGAGTAAGAAACAATCTGTAGTGGCACTATCAACTACAGAGGCAGAATACATGGCAGCCACTCATGCAAGCAAGGAAGAAATCTGGTTGCAGAGATTGTGTTCAAGTATGGGGTTGGTACAGGGAGCTATAAAGATAGACTGTGACAGCCAAAGTGCAATTTTCTTGGAAAAAAACCTTGCTTACCATTCAGAGACAAAGCACATTTATGTTCAATATCACTTTGTGAGGGATATGATAGAAGACAAAAAGGTGTTGCTGGTAAAGGTGGACACTTTGAAGAATACTGTAGATGCATTGACAAAATCTGTGAGCTCTGAGAAGTTCTCTTGGTGTAGAGAAACAATGGGTGTTGCAGGGCTGGATAAATGACTAATCTCTCCTGTCGCCCCCTGTGGAAAGAAAACAAGAAGTGGGATAATGATTGCGTAGCAAGCGGGTCACAGGGAGGGTGGAAGCCCCCCTTGTCTTGGGGGTTTGAGGGGGGTGGGTAGGCCCCCTCTACAAGGTCTGGGGCAGCACCCCGAGGAAAAAAAATTGGAGCCTATATTAGGTTGGGCGGACCTACCTATGGTTTTGTGCATGGTTTTTCGCACATGGTTTTGGCCGTGATGGTTTTCAGTCCATGTTTTTGGATGTGATGATTTTTGGTCTATGGTATTGGATGCTTCGACATGTATAAATATGTATTGTAACATTGAAAGGAACATAATGAAAAACCAATCTAGTAGTCCCGGTCTTGGGATCTAGAGGAAAATGTTTGTGTATATGTGTTTTATGTGTTATTCTCTCACATTGTTTATTTTTTGTGTTTTAGAATTCGTATGCAAGTAATTTATGTATGGGGTTAAAACCTACATTCTCATCATCCAACTTAATGATATGGACATCAACACCATGTGTTTGTCGAACAATTTCCTCTAGAAAGATGCCTGGACTAGTAGGTTTGTGGTGAGTAATCCCGATAGACATAAAAATGCTCTTGATTACTGGTTGAAGTGGAGGCGAAAGAAGAAGTAGAATCACTCCTCACATAAAGGGTTGAATAAATCCTACTAGATGGGGAGAAACTTGTAATGCTTCTCTATGTAGGCGTTCTTCAGTGGTGATGCTTCTGAGCAGCTTTGTTTCTCATAGGTGCCCTTAACGTGGCACGGTCTGGAGCCTTGGTGGTGCGGGCCAGGGAGAAATGTTGGATGGTTCGTGCATTTTCCAACCAAATATCATGAATAATTTCAATGCCCCATTGTCCTGTATTTGATGTAAAGAGGAGGCATTGTCGGTAATTGCTCTATAATTTCTCTGAAATAGGCACAATCTTAGAGAAAATGTATCTCTAATTTGCAAGCCAAGGAATTTCTAAGTGAAGTGATTGAAGAATGTGGATAATATTCTTCCAAAGTCCCTGTAGATGCAATAAAACTTCCCTTTTATCTCATTTAGACAGGATATTTAAACATAAATTTCTCCTTAGTCTCTACCTCAGGAAAACAACAAAGTCTACAAATCATTTCTGCCAAGGGAAGATGGTGATTCGTTTCAACCCTCAACTAATGTGAGCAC
The DNA here is from genome assembly GCA_031772625.1 of Pinus tabuliformis. Taxonomy (NCBI): domain Eukaryota; kingdom Viridiplantae; phylum Streptophyta; class Pinopsida; order Pinales; family Pinaceae; genus Pinus; species Pinus tabuliformis. Next base: position 250,561,174 of record CM062809.1, on the reverse strand, counting down.
ACCTAAAGCCGCTGAGAGGAAAGGGAAGCCCAACAAATGGAATTGGAGATAGTATGGCCAAACAAAGCAGAGAATTGTGGCTTCTGTTGTTCAGTTCTTGTCTCACATTGCTAATAAATAAGTGATTAAAGATGTATAAAGGAGATAACTACACTTATTTATATTCACTTCTTCTTCCATATTCCCAACTCATTCCTTCTAAAGCAAGACATTTATTATGTCTCGTGATTACCCTGATAATCTTGACAGTGATACTGCATTCGAACCACCATATGCAATCCTTCTTGTTGTTGTCTATTATAAGTTATAATCTGGTTTTATTTGATGTGGCTCCCATCTCATGGGTTGCTAAAACTGACTTTGCATTCATTTTCCAATCCTTTTCTATAAGATCCATCATAATTGACATGCTATCCACTTTTTCCTCCATGCCAACTTTATATCTATTGCCGACATATCCAATTGGGCATCAATGCCTAAGCTAGTAGGTGGCATTTTCCAACTAGTCTCTGGATATGAATCTGCATGAAGTCCTCATGACCAATCCATGTTGAGAGTAGCCTGCATATAGGTATATGCAATTAGATCAGTAGTCACTTGGAAAGTCCAATTTAAAGTTTAAACACTATTATTCATAACTTGGAATGTAAACACATTATCTCATCCATATCAAACTGCAATAAAGATAGTTATTCTTTGTGTTTATATGGAATTTGTCATTTTATTCCAATGAACTATAGGAGCCCCTGATATTTACATTCTGCAAGTTTTAGAAAACATAGCTATTGGACATAGATAAATTGGAATACAATGTGCACAAAATGCAAGAATACCAAGAAGATCCACTTTGTCCTCCATGCCAACTTTACCTCTACTTCCCACATCTCCCATTGGGCATCAATGCCCAAGCTAGCAGGTGGAATTTTCCAACCATTGTTTGGATATTAATTTGCATCAAGTCCTCATCACAAATCCATGTTGAGGGTAACATGCATCTCGGTACATGCAACCAGATTAGTAGTCATTTCGAAAGTCCATTTTAAAGTTTAAACATTGTGATTCATAACTTGGAATGTAAACACATTGTCTCATCTATATCAAACTCCAATCAAGATAGCTATTCTTTGTATTTACATGGATTTTGTCAGTTGATTCCAATGAACTGTAGGATCCCCTCGTATTTTCCTTCTACAAATTTTAGACAACATAGTTGTTGGGCACAAATAAAATCGCATACAATGTGCACAAAACACAAGAATTCCAAGAAGATCCACTTTGTCCTCCATGCCAAATTTACCTCTACTGCCCACATCTCCCATTGGGCATAAATGCCCAAGCTAGTAGGTGGAATTTTCCAACCAGTTTCTAGATATGAATTTTCATGAAGTCCTCATGACCAATCCATGTTCAAGGTAGCCTGCCTCTAGGTACATGCAATCGGATCAGTGGTCACTTGGAAAGTCTGGTTTAAAGTTTAAACACTATGATTCATAACTTGGAATGTAAACACATTATCTCATCTATATCAAATTGCAATCAAGATAACCATTCTTTGTGTTTACATAGAATTTGTAATTTGATTCCAATAAACTGTAGGATCCCCTGCTATTTTCCTTTTGCATGCTTTAGACAACATAGTTGTTGGGCACAAATAAAATGGCATAAAATGTTCACAAAACACAAGAATGCGAAGAAGTATGTAGTTCATGTAAGTAGCAACATTTTCCCCAAAAACATGAATTCTCTTGCATTAAAATTCAATGCATTGCTAAAGTAATGCTAGTATTAGCAAACTACTCATTCCCTTGAATGATTACTTACTGATCCATTTGTGATTAGAAAAGGGTAATGTAATGGACTTCAGAAATAAAGCTCAGATATTTCTTATTTTGTTGAATATTGTCCATGTCACAAAGAGGAAAATACAAACAATTTCATTCCTTGTTTCTCCATTCTTGGATTATGCACAAATCGGACAAATCTACTGCTAAAGAGACAATAGGATATTCACCATTGACCAAGTGGCTAGAGAATAGTAGCCATGAACATCCAGCCAGAAAAACACATTTAGCTCTAAAACCAATCACAATGAAGATATTTTTTCAACCACTACAAACTCTTTACTGCCTTCTTAGACATCAAAATAATTTCTCAAGTCTTTGCACTAGCCTAGGAAACAAAGCACATGAGGTTGCATTCTAAAACTGCTTTCACAACCATCAAAGAAACTTCATTTCCATTATCCTTTTGTTGCAAGAACAAGAGCCCAGTAAAACCGCAACATAGCATCACACATTGTTGCACCTTGTCCATCCATGCTTCACGATATCAAGAGATCAACACCTTTCCCAACTGTTCTTCATTCATTCACTTTTTCTTTTGTCACAATGGACAAAATTGTATGATTGCTAAAGTAGACAAATTGACCACAACCATGTTTGGATGTAGATCAACATACACAAAGAGGAGGATTCTAACTAGAAGTTAAACTGCTACAATCATCAAGAAATAGAAATTGCTTCAAATTAGATATGTTTACATAGAGTTGCAAGGAGTATAACAGTAAGAAAAGTAGCCTCCAACCTACCATCAAACACATCAAAATTAATGGCTTAAAGCCTTAGACATTAGTAAATAATATTTGAAGCAAGATCCAAGATATAACAGTTTCCAATCAAATTCAGCTAATACAAAAGTGGATTGTAAAAGATACTATAAAGAAACCATATCAAAGACACAACAAGGTTTACATTATTACCATTGAAACAATAAAAATTGTTGAAATTGAATTCCTTTGGACTCACACTGTATGGAAAGCCCAATAGAATCAGATTTCCTTATGCATCAAAATATTATTATGTTAAAATTCAAATATCAAAACAAGAATCATTTGCACATGCTAAACTCTAGGCTCTAACTTCTCTAGGGAACTGAAATCATAATTGCACGATGTACAATTCTTAAATTAACAACAAAAGTATAGTGGAATTCATCATAGTCCTATCTTGATATTAGCATGAGAAAGAGAGAGTGGATCTTCTTCAAAACTGTTGTCATATTTATGTTACCCACGATAACATATTTAAAATATATGTTTTTCACAAAAATTGGAGATCGAAGATAAATATAGCTCTTTAGCTTGCTATAGAACCTATTTTCACTAGATGAGCAACAAAATTATAGTGCTTGGCATGCACACCCCACAATGATATTCGAAGTTTGGAGGTAAGATGTGACCGCACAGATGCTATTCATGAAGAATCTTCGAGTTTCAACCCAAACACTCGTTTTGTTTCAATTAGGCAATTTGACCAAAACCAATTCATAGAAATGATTGTCTTTCAAACATAACTCCATCTATTAGAGAAACAAATTTGGAGATAAATTGGCGGTTTCAAGAAGTACCCCATATCCTCAATGTGCACAAAGGGAATTGGATATGTTCCAAAGTTGATGTTGTTGAGGTATTTTCTTCAATTTCCAAAGGTTTTGATCTACATGGTCTAGATACCCATAAAATAGAATTCAAGACATCCACTTTTGTGTTAATGCATGACCCACAAGATTGGTATTTCAAGATCAATTAGATTTCATTAAAGATGAACTTTTAAAATTTTAGAGTAGATTTTACTATTTAATAGATATGATCCATTTATCTTGGCCCTATACACAAATGAGTTTATCATTGCTGGAATTTTTGAACAACTCATGTCAGTGGTGTAAGAATATTTTGACTAGTGATGTTGACATGAACAACATAGGAGGCTGGTAGGTTTTTATGAAATTTTCCTTGTAAAAGGGATTTAAACCTTGAAGATTTTAAAGATATTTTGAAGTATAGAAGAAAAGAATGATCCAAGGTTATATTCTTCAACTTCATGGATGGTCAACATAATGATGAAACCCCTACCAAAGGATAAGTTCGAGGAAACAGAAGGAGAGATTTTATTTTTTCAATAACACTTTATTTACAAAGAGGGAGAGTTATTTTTTCCCTATTTCATCAAATAATTCTTTCTCCGATGGTGGCGTAGCAATCATCTTTAGTAATCAAGGCACAACAACAACAGGCACAATAGTCTAGATTTATGCAGGATACTTGTGCATTCATGATAAGGGTGCAGTTGATCCAGGTCCGGGTGTGACAAAGGACCCTTCCAAGACCTTTTACTTTCGTGATGTGTTATATTTCATTTTTAAAAGAACATTAATGAATACATTTCCATGTTGTAAAGAAGAGGAATATGTCAATCATCAACACGTGAAAACATAAGATGTTGATAACAGAGTTTGTTCAGGAGGGACTACGTCAACGGGCCCCGATGTCAAGATGGTGTAGGCCGCTGCATTAAGTGTTGTCAATAGTGATGATGTACACAAGAGATGATCTCGTGATCATACAAGGAAAATTCCCTGATGCAGGAGTGGCTCTAAGAGATGTTCGACTACAGCAACTCTCAATCAAAAGACTCCTATCAGTACGACACAAAACTCATGCATGATGAGCATCCCACCAACATGGCATAAAAGGGATATCATAACAAAAATGCATGGGGACACATGAGTATCCCATCAACATACAACAAAGGGATCTCAAAACACAACATGATGAGTCATGACAACAAGTACAACACATAGGCGATTCTGCGTCACATCAAGCAGGAATCATAAAAATGAGTAAGAAACAGGATCCCACATCAAACATCAATCAAGGACCTATGCAGCACAATGCATAGCAAAAGAAGTACATGAACACTGTATATACCTCACAACCAAGGGTCATCTAAAGAAGCAAATGTCAAACTGCTAACGCTATTCGGACCATCGATCTCACGGCATCAATCGCATGACTGCTCGCACATGGATTTTCACACCTACATTCCACTTAGAAAATTGTCTGAATAATAAAATCAAAGAATGAGAAATCTAAAGGCACCATCAGATTTGTGACATCGAATAGTGCAAAATGGCCTGCCCAATTTTTGAATTCTAAGAAGTTGAGAATCTGAGGCTCAAGGAATCTTTTAGATTCCCCCTAGATTCCTCAAAGGTTCTGCTCCATGGGTGGCTTGGAAATCTACAGCTCCAAAGGCGAATTTGACTTTGCCATTGCGATCCCTACAGAAAACGATGAAAAATAACTATAAACTTGACTACATTCCAACACGGAGAAAAATTACCTCCTCAAGAAAATTGCAAGAATCATGGTTCCGCTCCCTGTTTTTGCAGCAATCATGGTTCCACCCTCATACAGAAAACGGCCGAAAAATGCAAAACTTTAATGGAGACATGGACAGCTCCATTGCGTTTGAGGCGTCGAGAAGTGCTGAAACCATATGAAATTTGTCAAAATCTGACAAAGTGAAATTTCACTCATCCTACAAAACATTGCCTCGAACTATGTGCCAAGATTCTGCCTCCTCTATCTCGAAATCCGTGCCCGCTCTTGGTTCCTCCCTCTATCCCGTACACTGAAAAAACTGGGTTCTTTTAAAAGTTTTCGGGCGGATTACCCAATGAAATGGTTTAGGTGGATTGGTATAATGGGTAAATGGTTGAGGAGGGGTCAGGTGGTCAAACCCTGCCCCTCTCATTTTAATAAATTGTTATTTTTTTTAACCACCGCAATGTATTTTTGCTACGGGTCAGGTCTGCATTAGGCGGCCGACCCCATAACTCCCGTAATAATTTTAATGGGCATTGTATTAAATTGGGCGCGTCGTTGGAATGTACGACATACTAATGTTTGGGTCGTTTGCTTGTTAAGAGGGATGGTTGGTACATGGTACATGGTTCAACGTGCGGTCGTCGAGGGGGCGGGGCCGGCCCTCCCGCCAGCCATGGGTTCAACTCCCACCGGCCTCATTTCATATGGCGGCAACGTTAGTGTTTTGGGTGTGTGGACCGGGTCCACAGAAGGTGGCCTACACCCACCACATATGAATATGGTGTAATATAGTTACGGATGGAGGAGGGTTTTGCGGGGTCATTGCCACTAACCCAACATTTGAATTTTAAATGGTTTGTGTGGTTGGTTGTGGTTAGGCGGGCGGGGCTCATGGCCCATTGGCCTTATAACAATAACATTTTCGTTACGAAATGGTTTTGGGGGTGGTGGCCGGCCACCTCATTCATATATTTTTTTTAATTTCCATTTAAAATAGGAGTATATTTTCAAAACTTTCCAAAATAAGGGATATTGGGAACATTAACGAGGCCGCAATTTCAACCGATTTCGGGAGCTAGGTTTCATGCCTCAGGGTCGGTCAAATTGTAGGACACTTAACCCTGGCCCACAACCTAACTTTGACCAAAACTTTGACTGGCCCGTTCTCCCTCATACGAGATCGGATTAACGAACAGTTTGCACCTCCCTGATCAAGATGATGAGATCTACGCTTTAGTCCTATGTCGACATCATTCTTAACACTTTGATTTTCCAGTGTTCATAAACCCTCTTTATCCTATGTGTCTCTAGAGCCACCTGGATCAATCCTCCCCACTGAGGAGCTTTTGGTCCTCCAAAAGCATGAAAAATAATCTGCAGCTTCTCTGTACCTTGTCTACATCACAAGCGTCCTGAAAATGTCTCGCTTCCATCTCCTTCACCTTTGTTCTTCGGAGCCTTAAGCGACGAGGCGACACCTACTACCTCTGCAACTTATAGTACATTATTTTGCAAATTACATGCTTTACTTTTATGACCAACTAATGACCCAAACGTCCCACACTTGCCCCGAGTTTATAACACATACTAGGTGGTCAAGTTTACATTAAGATGGATGCAAGACCTTAGCTATCACGACTAGGCAAACCTATCATTATTGCTTCAACAAGTGATGGAAAACACATCATTATTGCAACACATGATTTACAAACATAAGACCAAACACTATTGTTTTGACAAGTGATGGAAACATAACATCACTTTCACAATTTAAAATGCGACACCAAATAAGACCAGACATCATTGTTGCTAAACAAGTGATGGAAAGCACATCATCACTTTTACATTTTAAAATGCAACAAATGATTCACAAAGGCACGACCATGAAACGACGACATGTTAAGAAAGCATTTTTTACTTATCAATGTGAACGCGTCACCTCCTTTTGGTGGCTTGGCTTGTTGAATAATTGTTTCACCTGGTTCATGCACTGACACTTTATCTTTGAGGCATTGCTCTAAATGGAACCTCCAACAAGTGGCTCTTTGATGGCCACTTCTATCCCAATGACGTCAATAGGTTTTATTCCTCCATATCTGCTTAACCCGTTTCTTTTCATGCTGTTGAGAGGGTCTTTCATGCCTCATCCTTTTGTGTGTTGCCATTCTTTTCCAACACTTAGAAAATGTATGCTTATGTAATCCACAAAAGGTACATCTTTCGATGCCATGTTTTACGTTCATCATTAACAACATGATCACAATCAAAATAAACATTCTAATGTCGAAAGTGGTTATACATTTCCTTGCCATCTCTAGTGTAAGTATGGCGATGAGAGCTTGCTTAAAATATTTCCTCGCCATGGAAACTTCCATGGGATGATGGGGATGTGTTCCCATCATTTTCCTTCCTTGATGATTTCGACGATGTTTCGAAAGAATCTGACACCTTCGAGCATTCTCCTTTGATGTATCTCAAGCCTGCAAATTGAGGACTCTACACAACCTCCAATGGTTGAGTTATGCATTGGTTATTAATACCAAGTTTTTCTTCCTTCTCGTACCTCGTCCTTGTAAGGACCCTAATGTTTGTCCCTGTAATTTGGATCTCCACATATCCAACAAAAATCATACTATGTGACGATGAAACTGAAAGGAAATTAACATCTTTTACCTCCTATGTTGGCTTGGAAAGAACTGGTAAGCGCTGCTCATCATCTGTTGTTGGTGGTTCGCTAATTGTCATGGCGCATTCCCCAACTTTCTTTCTGACATACCCAATTCCTGTTCGAAACGGTTATTCCTCTACTTTGATGGGGTTGATAATGCCTTGGCCATTGATGCCCAAGCCTTTTCCTTCATACCCCATTCTCTTCAACAGTTTGGAGCCAATTTCGATGGTCTGATTTTCGAAAACAGCGAAATCATCATCAGGACATATACATGAATTCAGAGAACTACTTTTTACCTCACACGGGTCACACTTCAGCTTTTCGAAGGCCACGTCCTTTTCTTGCAGTTGTCGTAGAAAACTTTGTTTTTCCTCTTCCTCTTCATGTAGACGCATCTTCAATTCAGCGTTCTTTGTTTGAAGATTATGTTTGTTGTGATTCAGTTCTTCCAAAGCCTCTTCTGTGGCTTGCAACTGAAGCTGCAATCACCCATTTTCATCTGTCTTGTTCTGTAGAGTTTCATACATTATCTCTACCCTTTTCAAAATGTTGAGCATGGTCTCGTGCATCGCTTTTTCATCCTCTGTCACTACACGTTCCATTGTTCACACTGCAATTCACATCAACGCAAAGACCGCTCTGATACCACTTGTTCCAAGTCTGGGTGTGACAAAGGACCCTTCCAAGACCTTTTACTTTCATGATGTGTTAAATTGCATTTTTGAAAGAACATTAATGTATACATCTACATGCTGTAAAGAAGAGGAACATGTCAATCATCAACAGATGAAAACATAAGACGTTGTTAATAGAGTCCGTCCAGGAGGGACTACATCTCCGGGCCCCGGTGTCAAGATGGTGTAGGCCCCTGCATTAAGTGCTGTCAATAGTGATGATGTACACAAGAGATGATGTCGCGATCATATAAGGAAAATCCCCTCACACAGGAGTGGCTCTAACAGATGTTCCACTACAGCAACTCTCAGTCAAAAGACTCCTATCAATATGACACAATACTCATGCATGATGAGCATCCCACCAACATGGCGTAAAAGGGATCTCAAAAAAAACATTCATTGCGACACAAGAGTATCCCATCAACATACAACAAATGGATCTCAAAACACAACATGATGAGTCATGACAAGTACATCACATAGGCGATTCCGCATTTCATCAACCAGACACCATAAAAATCAGTAAGAAACAGGATCCCACATCAAACATCAATTAAGGGCCTGTGCAACACAATGCATAGAAAAAGAAGTACATGAACACTACATATACCTCACAACAAAGGACCATCTGAAGAAGAGGATGTCAAACTGTTGATGTTGTTCGGACCATCGATCTCACAACATCAATCGCATGACTGCTTGCACATGGATGTTGACCCCTACATTCCACTTAGAAAAGTGGCTGAAGAATAGAATGGAGAATGAGAAATCTGAACGCACCATCAGATTTGCGACGTCGAATAGTACAAAATCAACTGGCCAATTTTTGAATTTTGAGAAGTTGAGAATCTGGGGCTTAAAGGATCTTTTAGATTCCCCCTAGATTCCTCAAAGATTCTACTCCATGGGTGGAATGAAAATATACAACTCCAAAGGTGAATTTGACTTTTCCACTACGATCCCTACAGAAAACCATGAAAAACGACTGTAAACTTGACTATATTCCGACATGGAAAAAAATTACCTCCTTAGGAAAATTGCAAGGATCATGGTTCCGCTCCCTGTTTTGGAGCGATCATGGTTCCACCCTCATACTAAAAATGGCCGAGAAATGCAGAATGCTAATGGAGACACGGACAGCACCATTGTGTTTGTGGCATCAAGAAGTGTTGAAACCATATAAAATTTGTCAAAATGTGACAAAGTGAATTTCACCCTTCCTGCAAAATGTTGCATCGAACTACATGCTAATATTCTACCTCTTCTATCTCGAAATCGGTGCCCACTCCTGGTTCCTCCATCTGTCTCGTGCACTGAAAAAGCTAGGTTCTTTTAAAAGTTTTTTGGAAGATTACCCAATGAAACGGTTTAGGTGGATTGGAATAATGGGTAAATGGTGGAGGAGGGATCGAGTGGTCAAACCCTGCCCCTCTCATTTTAATACATTATTGTTTTTGTTGTTTTTTAACAACCGCAATGTATTTTTGTTACGGGTCGGCTCCGCATTGGGCGGCCCACCCCATAATCCGCACAACAATTTTAATGGGCGTTGTATTAAATTGGGCGCGTTGTTGGAGCGTACGACGTATTAATGTTTTGGTTCTTTGATTGTTAAGAGGGATGGTTGGTACATGGTACATGGTTCAACGTGGATCCGTCGCATGGGCAACGCTGACCGTCCCGCCGTACGTAGGTTCAACTTCCACAGGCCTCGTTTCATATGGTGGTAACGTTAGTGTTTTGGGGGTGTGGGTCGGGTCCACCAGCGGTGGCTCGTGCCCACCCCATATGAATATGGCGTAATATAGTTATGGATGGAGGAGTGTTTGGCGGGGTCATGGCCGCCAACCCAACATTTGAATTTTAAATGGTTTGTGTGGTTGGTTGCGGTTAGGCGGGCAGGGGTCATGGCCCATCAGCTTTACAACAATAACATTTTTGTTACGAAATGGTTTTAGGGGTGGCAGGGGTGGTGGACCGCCACCTCATTCATATATATTTTTTTAATTTTCATTTAAAATAGGACGAGATTTTCAAAACTTTATAAAATAAGGGATATTGGACAAATTAACGAGGCCGCGATTTCGACCGATTTCAGGAGCTAAGTTTCATGCCTCAGCGTCAGTCAAATTCTAGGACACTTAAACCTGGCCCACAACCCAACTTTGACCAAAACTTTCACTGGCTCGTTCTCCCTCATACAATGTTGGATTGATGAACTTTTCACACCTCCTCGATCAAGACGACAATATCTACGCTCTATCCCTGGGTCGACATCATTCTGAACACTTTGATTTTCGAGCGTTCATAAACCCTCTGTCATGTGTGTCTCTGGAGCCACCTAGATCAACAGTTGAGGAGAATGAGGACTAAACACTAGAATGTCTAGAGTACTACATTGAAGTTATGTAAGAGATAGATTAAGAGGGTGCATGGATGCTAGAAGTTTTCCCTAGTGCATCAATTATTTTTCACTTCTATAGTGGCATAATAGTTTTGATTCTTGTGTAAGGTACTTGCATTGTCATAATAAGGGTGCCACGGAGGAAAATGGGGGTCAAACACTACATTTTCTATGATTCTAAACTATAATTATGCAACATAATATTGAGAGTGCACACACATGCCTTCAATCATGCGTGCGCCAACATCAACAAATTTTAGTTTTATGGTTTTTTTTCTAGATTTAGCATTTCAATTTTAGAATAGATGCTTTTCTTCTTCTAGAATTTGAAATCTAGATTTAGAAGTAGTTTTTTTTTTGCTTCAATTAACTTTTGTTCTAAGGTAGATTAAGCACATGATCTAGGGAAAATTCCAATTTTAGGGACATCATACTTCCCAAGATAGATTTTGATAATGGCTTTTCATTTCTAATTTTTAGCACCCATAAGAATGGGCTATTTTGTCTTCTCCTCTAACCTTCCCCATCTATATTATATAAATAAGGAAAGGAATAGGTGGTTATTTTTTAATGCTTTTAAGCATGATATTGAGTTATGCTAGTGATTTTTATGGTACTTTTGAGTTGTAGCTGTGTGTCATTTTTCCCAATTGAGCAAAAAACAGATCGAAGTTTTGGAAGTTCAGTTTCGTACACTTTGTCCTATATTTTCAATGTGATGTGTTAATAGATTACATGATCTAAAATTAAACAAGAAAACAATGAATTACAGATATATCCATAAATACAGAGATGCAGTAGAACTAACACTTCATTTCATTAATATTGAATAATGAAATATGCTTAGACACAAAATGGAAATAAGACTAGCTTGGGAGATCTTATCTTATCTCTACGAAGAGATGTGGTAGCTACATTCCTCTGAACTGTGTTACAATGAGTCTCGGAGGCCTATTTATTATTGAGAAATAATGGAAAACCATAAACATCCATCAACTTCATGGGGTCGTCACTTTGGGATACGATCTCTGTTTGATGTAGACAATACCTCGTTAGAAACATATATTTGAGGACTACAACTTTTGAGTGGCAAAAATAAATTGATTACCCATGTTGACCCTGATTTTTGCAAAAAGCATCATTTAGGGCCTCAAAACAGCTATGGAAGCTCAAGACTCGAGAAACCTCCAAAAATAGTAAATTGTGCTACAATTAAGGAAACTGAAAACATAAAAGACACAATGGCAGAAGTCCAAGTGGAATAGGCCGGTGGCCACCAAAATCCATTTGGATCAGTCCTCCCCCCTTAGGAGGAAATGGGTCCCATTCCGTTGAGTGCCTCCATGAGAAGCGGAAACTTCTATTGAACTTGGTGCCTGGTGAGCCACTTGCCTTGGTGGAAGAGTTGGCCACTTTTGACAACTCAATATTGTTGGATCTTTTGTTGGCAAGTGTCCTTCACCAATGTGTCCATAATCTGATTAGTTGTGGCCTGTTCCATGCATTTTGGTTTAATTAAGTTGGTGTGAGTTGTTCTACAATATCTGATGTGTCCAGTAATGGTGGGAAGTATGGTTGAAGGCAGTCCTCATTGAACACTAGGTGCGGGCCAAAGAATGGGGGAATGTTAAGCTCAAAATCATTGTATCCCACTACCTTGGTAATGGTGTAACGACCATATGAGAGTGGTCTGAGCTTCCAATGGGCTCTGGTAAGGCGTTCTTTCTGCAAATGCAACCAAAATTTGTCACCCACCTGAAACTTGTGTGGCATCGGTTGTTGATCATGTCTTTGCTTGTACTTGGCATTTGACTTCTCCAAGATGTCATGAACCTATTGGCGGATGTTTTGGATGCGTTCAATAAATATGGTCACTTTTTCAGCCTCGGATAATACATGTGTGGATTCTATCTGTGTAATCGCATGAGGCATGGAAACATCAATCAAACACAATGGTTGAAATCCTAGACCCACTTGAAAGGAACTGTGACCAATCGAGCTATGGAGAACTCTATTATAACTGTGTTTCACATATGGAATACTCTCATCCTCTTGGGTTGTGTTATATTCTTTCCACGACTACCCCATGTAGTTAACCAAGGGGTTAGACGGGGGGCGAGGCCCCCCTTCATTGTGCCGATTGCGTAGTGTGGGGATCACAAGGGGGGCAGTAGCCACCCCTGTCCCGGGGGTTTAAGGGGGGCGGGTAGCCCCCCTCTAAGGGGTCCGAGGCAGCGACCAGGGAAAAAAAATATGGACCCTATATTAGGTTGGGCAGACCTACCTATGGCTTTGTGCATGGTTTTTGCACATGGTTTTGAACGCGATGGTTTTTGGTCCATGGTTTTGGGCGCGATGGTTTTCATTCTATGGTATTGGATGCTTCAGAATGTATATATATGTATTGTAGCATTGAAAGGAACATAATGAAAAATCAAGTTGGTAGTCCCGGTTTTGGGATTCAAGGGAAATCTCTTTGTATATGTGCTTTATGTCTTATGCTCTTGTATTTTTTAATTTTTGTATTTTAAAATTCATATGCAGGTAATTTCTCTAGAGAGTTAAAATCTAAATTTGGTATCAGAGCTATTTTGGCTTCAAGGGGATCCTTTTGCTACTGAGGGGTTTCGCTCGGACCTGTCGTAGACCCTGTTCAGTAGAAGAACTGTGAGATCGATTCTAGTGGTGGAACAAGATGGCAAGCAGTGGAAAGATAGAGATCGAGAAATTTAATGGTCAGAGTTTTGAGTTGTGGAAACTCAAGATGGAGGATTTGTTGGTGGATAAAGATCAGTGGATAGTAGTGGATCAGGTGACTAAACCAACGGGAGTGTCTGATGAAGAATGGGAGAAGTTGGATCAGAAGGCAAAGAGCACAATACGATTCTATGTCTCAGATTCAGTATTGTTGAATGTATCAGGGGAAGCTACGGCAAAGGCTTTGTGGGACAAGTGAGGGAATTTTTACCAATCTAAGTCTCTGGTGAATAAAATGTTCGTGTGGAAAAAGCTATATAAGCTGAGGATGAAATATGGAGACTCGGTGACAGACCATCTGAACATTTAATACTGTGGTAAGTCAGTTATTGTCTGTTTAATTAAAATTTCAGATAAATATAAGTGAATCAGTTTGTTGTGTTCCCTACCAAATTCGTGGGTTAGTCTGGTTATTGAAATAGGTAGCAATGCAACTGCCTTGCAGTTTGATGAAATAGTCTCATCCTTGCTAACAGAGGAGATGAGAACGAAAAATATGGAGAGCCAGAATGGTGATTCCTTGTTTGTACAAGGACGGTCCCAGAACAGAAACAAAAATAAGTCATCGAGTAGGAGATCTAAATATAAAGGGAGATCTAAATCTCCAGGAAAACCTGTAAAGGTATTTCGTTGGAAATACGGAAAGTAAGGGCACTACAAAAGGGACTATAAATCTAAAGCTCCTGACAAAGGAAAGGGATCTGATGATACTCCTTTTACAGAGGCAAAAACCACCTCAGATGAAAATGGGGATGTGTACTTGGCTTCTTCAAGTACACATGTAGATCATGAAGCATGGTTGATTGACTTAGGTGCATCCTTTCACCTCACTCCCCATAAAGAGTGGTCCTGCAAGTGTGAGAAATATGATGGTGGTGATGTCTTCTTAGAGGATGATAGGAAGGCTAGAATCTTTGGTCACGGAAAACTAAAGTTGAAGTTGCAAGGTGGAAGGGTTAGAACACTTGCGGGTGTTCTGCATATTCCTTCATTGGCGAGAAATCTGATTTTTGTAAGCAAACTTAATGATGCAGGTGTAAAAATAGCTTTCAAGAAGGATACCTGCAAGATGGTTTGGGGAGCACTGTTATTGATGCAGGGAGTTCGGATTGGAACTCTGTACAAACTGCAAGGTAGCATTGTTGTTGATGGGTGCAACAATTCTGTGGTTCCTGAAAGTGGACCAAAAAATGTAGTGGTCTCTGGAGAGATGACTATGTTGTGACATCAAAGGCTTAGACATATTGGAGAGAAGGGCTTTCGAATACTTCATGGTAAAGTTATGGTAGAAAGTATGAGTAATAGCTCTCTGGATTTTTATTTCTGTAAAAATTATTTATATGGGAAGAAGAATTGGGTAAGTTTCCCCTTTGGTGGTAAGAAGGTGAAACAAATATTAGAGTTTGTGCACAGTAATGTGTTTGGACCTGTGAAGGTTCCATCATTGGATAAGTCTGTGTACTATGTATCATTTATAGATGACTTTTCAAGGAATACATGGATATATTTCCTCAAGAATAAATCTGAAGTCTTTGACAGGTTTAAAGAATTTAAGGCTCTGGTGGAAAACCAAACAACGAAGAAGATAAAGGTGTTGAGAACAGATAACGGTGGAGAGTTTCACAGCAAAGAATTTGAAGAATTCTGTAAGAAGTGTGGTATAGCACGACAAAAGACTACTTCATACACACCTGAGCAAAATGGAGTTACAGAGAGAATGAACAAGACGTTAATGGAAAGGGAAAGAAGCTTGCTCAGTGGTGTCGGGTTAGGACAGGAATTCTGAGCAGAGGTAGTGGAGACAACATGTTACCTAGTCAAAGGATCACCTTCATCAGTGTTGGAGGACAAGACTCCACAAGAGGTATGGACAGGTTTGAAACCCTCTCTTTCACATCTAAGGGCATTTGGATGTGATGCATATGTACATGTTCCAAAGGAGAAAAGAACCAAGTTGAATAGTAAATCTGAAAAATGCATTTTTATTGGGTATAACGATGGTTTAAAGGGTTATAAGCTTTGGAACCCAGTAACAAAGAAGGTTGTGTAGAGTCAAGATGTGATGTTCATAAAGGTGAAAGATGTTATTAACCATGAAGTCAATCCAAAGGAACCTGAGAAGATAGTTTGAGCTTAAGGAGGAAGAATCAGAATCTACAGCAGAAGATGAATCATAAGAAGAAGAGCCACAAACTCTGGGTGTGAGAAGATCAATTCGAGAAAGAAGGTAGCCAGAAAGCTAAAGTCCATCTGCTTTTTGTTCAAAGTTTGCCATCCTCTGAAGTAGTAGATTCCGAGGATGGCAAACTTTGAAAAGAGGCCATGGTTGATGAAATGACATCTTTGCACAAAAATGAGGCTTGGGATCTGGTGGTTTTGCCGACTGGAAGGCAACCCATTGGCAACAAATGGGTGTTGGAGAAAAATATAAATGCAGAAGGAAAGGTGGAGAAATACAAAGCTCAGTTGCTAGCAAAAGGTTATCACCAAGTGCCAGGAATTGATTTTAGTGATATTTTTTCTCCTATTGCCAAGGTAGCTTCTATTAGATTACTTTTATATGTTGTTGTTGCTTTTAATTTTGAGGTAAAATAGATGGATGAGAAGACAAAATTTCTTCACGGGGATCTAGAAGAGGAGATCTAGATGAAGCAACCTGAAGGTTTTGTGGTGAAGGGTAAGAAAGAATTGGTATGCAAGTTAAAGAAGTCTTTGTATGGGTTAAGACAGTCACCAAGGATGTGGTATCATAACTTTGATACATTTATACTAGGACTTGGCTTCACCAAAAGCAAAGCAAATCACTATGTGTGTTTTAAATTAATTGGTGACCGTGTTATTTATCTGATCTTGTATGTGGCTAATATGTTGATGGTTGGAAATGACAAATAAATTATCTAGGATTTGAAGGCACAATTGTCCTCCAAATTTGAAATGAAAGATCTTGGTGCTGCAAGATATATTTTGGTCATGGAAATTAAAAGAGATCGAGCAAAGAGGAAGCTTTGGTTAAACTAGAGGAAGTATGTCGAGACAATACTGCAGAGGTTTAATATGTGGGATAGTAAAACAGTGAAGGTTCCTATTCCTATAGGTGTGAAGTTATCTATTGAATAGTGTCCCAAGACACAAGAAGAGGAAGAGGACATGTCCCGTGTTCCATATTCAAGTGCAGTCGGTAGCCTGACGTAAGCAATGGTTTGTACTAGACCAGATATTTCACATGCAGTGGGAGTATTGAGCAAGTTTATGTTAAAACCAAGGAAGGAGCATTGGACAACAGTGGAGCGGGTTTTCAGGGATTTGTGTGGCACTAGTGATTATGGTTTGTGCTACCATGGAAGACCAGGATTGGACAGAGTTTTGGATATCCGTGGCTTTTTTAATGCAGACTGGGTTAGAGATCTAGATCAAAGAAGATCTACAAGTGGGTATGTGTTTAACCTATTTGGAGGTGCAGTCAGTTGGATGAGTAAGAAACAATCTTTAGTAGCACTATCAACTACAGAGGCATAATACATGGTAGCCACTCATGCAAGCAAGGAAGCAATTTGGTTGCAGAGATTGTGTTCAAGTATGGGTTAGTTCATGGAACTATAAGGATAGACTGTGATAGCGAAAGTGAAATTTTATTGGCAAAGAACCCTCCTTACCATTCAAAGACAAAGCACATTGAAGAATACTACAAATGCATTGACAAAACCTCTGAGATGTGATAAATTCTCTTTGTGTAGAGAAAAAATGGGTGTTGCAAGGCTGAATAAATGACTAAGATCTCCTTTGGCCTCCATTGGAAAGAAAGAAACAAGTGGGAGAATGTTTGGTTGTGTTATATTCTTCCCATGACTAGCCTACGTAGTGAAGCAAAGAATTAGAGGGGGAGCAGAGCCCCCATTCATTACACAGCAGGGGGGTCATGGGGGGGCAGAAGCCTATATTAGGTTGGGCAGACCTACCTATGGTTTTGAGTATGATTTTCGCACATGGTCCATGGTTTTGGATGCGATGTTTTTTAGTTCATGGTATTGGATGCTTCAGGATGTGTAAATATGTATTGTAAGGTTGAAAGGAACATAATGAAAAATCAAGATGGTAATCCCAGTTTTGGGATCCAAAGGAAAATCTTTGTGTATATGTGCTTTATGTGTTATGCTCTCGCATTGTTTATTTTCTGTGTTTTAGGATTCATATGCAGGTAATTTCTGTACAGGGTTAAAACCTACATTTGGTGGGGTGATAGATGCTTGGAGTTGTACATGCGGAGTATGTGCACTATCATCCTATTGACGACCTCCGTATAGCTATCAGTTCCTGGGATGGAAGGAAGTCAACTTGGTGAGCTTGGTGTCCAATAGTGTCGAGAGGCTTAACCAAAATGTGCTAAGGAGCCTGTTATCCCGATCTAATATAATGGTCTCTGAGATCCCAAAATATACCCATACTCGTTCAAAGAAGAGTTTGGCAATTTCCTCTGCTGTGATACTCTTCTTGCAAGTTGTTAGTATAGTCATCCTAGAAAATCCATCCACGACCACAAATACACAGTGATTACCATGCTTTGTAGAAGGGAGGCCAAACATATAGTCCATGGAGATGTATTCCCATGACTAGCTGGGAGTAGGAAGAGCAGTGTACAAAACTTTCTTTTTGATGGTTAGCTTAGTAATGGCGTAAGCAGTGTAGGATCTGATATATTACCCAACATTCAGTCATAATTTGGGGCAATTAAAGTACTTTTTTAGTAAAACCACAGTTTTCTCCACACCAAAGTGTCCTGTGACCCCACTGTAGTGCGCCTCCCAAATCATCCACGCATGCTTGCTTGTAGGAACACAATGGTAGCCCAGGTAGGATAATAATGCATCCTAGACATGGAGATCATGAGCTTTCTTTCCATTTACTAGCAGTTGGTATGTGGACACAAACTCTGGATCATTTTTTTATAGTTGCGGGCATCCAAAGGTCTCGTTTCCACAAGAGTTGAGAACAGTAGTTAGTGTCGCAACTGGGTGTCGATTGAGGTAGTCTACAACATTATTGGTGCTTCCCTTTTTGTATTTAATGTTCAAGTGGAATTGTTGCAGATATGTAGACCACTTCTGATGGTGATCATTATGCATCTTCCCTTTTTTCTATATAAATTGAAGAGGTCGGTGATCGGTGTGGATGATTGTCTCCTTCCCCAGATTGTAATTCTTCCTTTGCTAGCAAGCTTGCATGATGGAATACATCTCTTTATCATAGCTGGGGTACTTCTAATTTATATCGGAAAGTGTCTCACTATGATAGGCCACTAGATGTCTATGTTGGATGAGGACTACACCAATAGCATAGTCTAAGGCATCTGTCTCAATTTCAAATGGTTGTAAGAGGTCTGGTGTTGTAGGAACCTGTCTAGAGCGAAGTTGGTGCTTCCACTCAATGAATGCCTTCTGTTGGGACTCGAACAAAGATAAATTTGCTTTCGCCCCTCCCTTAGTAATATTAATCAAAGTTCAAGTTATATGGGAGAATCCCAACACAAACCTCCGATAAAAAATTTCAAGGCCCAAAAATATGTGAAGCTCTTTCAGAGTGGTCGAGGTTGGCAAATATCGAATGACTTGGGTCTTAGTTGAATCCACATGCACGCCATGCTGTCTATGATGTAACCCAAATATTGGACCTGGCTCATGCCAAAGGTGCATTTCTCCAAGTTGGCACACATTTTTTGCTACCTAAGGGTTTAAAGGACCTCTCGAATGTGTTGCAAGTGTTCTTCCAAACTCTTGTTGAAGATGACGATGTCATCTAGATAAACAACCACGAATGAGTTGGTGAAGGGCCGCAAGATGTCATCCATTAGCCTCATAAAAGTAGCAGGGTAATTTGTCAACCCGAAGGACATAACCAAACATTCAAAAATGCATTCCTTGCATTTGTAGGTGATCTTCCATAGATCTATGGGCTATATTTGAACCTGGTCATAGCCAGACTTTAGATCAATCTTGTTGAAGTACTTGGCCCCCTTGAGTTGGCCCAAAAGGTCATCAATATGTGGGATTTGATACCTATTCCTAACAATGATTTTGTTTAGTGCCCGATAATCAATGCAAAGCCTCCAGGTCCCATCCTTATTCTATAAAAGTACAGTCACCTGCAAGCTGAGATCCTACAAGCTGAGCGATGATATAAAGGTCCATTGGGTAGAGCTTTTACGGGTGTCATATAGATCGAATGCTTGACCTGACAGTGCAAGGGTACCACTGTGGGTGAGGAGAAGATGTCATTGTATTCTTCCACGACCATATCCACCTGCTTCTGCTACATGGAGGAACCCTTCCCAAGGGCCATCGATGTGGCTACGATCTTCCCCTTACTTGGAGAGTGAATCAGAAAGAAAACAAGTTTCCTAGTCTGGGAGATGATCTTACTGCGTTACTTATCGGAGATCAAAGAAATGGCGATAGGCAGCACTACCTCTCGTATCCTGTATAACTTACTACCCAAAGAAATATTAAAAGATTATGGTTTAGACTCATATACAGCATGCCACTTCCACACATATGGTTGTCCTAATAATACATCACAAATTTCAAGCGAAGCAACATCACACAATACCTCTAGGTCTCATCCTTCTTCTATACAAGTACAATCGGGCTCCAACAAGGCGAGGAACTTGGTCGAATGTGCCATTTTTGCAACAACTCCTATATTTTCCGCTTGATCTCTTTATTTTCCATAATGGAGTGACGATATATTGGCCCATTGGGTAGAGATTCTCACAAAGTCAAATAGATCGAATCCTTGACCTGACAGTGCAAGCGTCCCCTATGGGTGAGGAGAAGATGTCCTTGTATTCCTCCACAGTCATATCCACCTACTTCTGTTGCATGGAGAAACCCTTTCGAAGTGCCATGGATGTGGCTACGGTCTTCCCCTTACTTGGAGAGTGAATCAAAAAGAAAATAAGTTTCCCAGTCTGGGAGATGATGTTACTACATTGCTTAGCGGACGTCAAAGATATGGTGGTAGGCAGGGTTACCTGTAGTATCCCGTATAACTTACTACCTAAAGAAATATTAAATGTCTAGGGTCTAGACTCATATACAACATGCCACTTCCACAAGTATGGTTGTCCTAAAAATATATCACAAACTTCAAGCGGAGCAACATCACACAATACCTTATTCGCGAATGGCTTTATGATGTAGGGAATGCGGCACTGTTGGCTAACATAGAGATCTCATCATTGGTTAAGTCACTTGATGGTGTATGGTTGCAGATGTGTTGTAGTCGATAGGCCTAGCCACTTCACAACCTCTACCGAAATGAGATTCTTTCGGCATTCCCCCTCCTCTGGATCTCCAGGCTCAATCTTCTAGATCTTGATGGTGGCCACAATTGTACTGGGCTCTACGTCACTGATCTGCGTCCCTTTGTCATTCCCCTGGTCCAGTTCTGAATCATAGTTAGAACATCCATCTGACTCGGAAGCCTTCCACTCTGCCACAAGTGCCTGATTGGCCCGACACTCACTTTTGTTGTGAGTGGAGCTCTTATGGAACTCACACCACTTTCTCGTGTCCTTCTTTGCCTTCGTGGTGTTTTTCTTTGCTTGCAGCTTCGACACGTTATCCTTGGTCACCCCGCCTTGGCTTCTCCCTTTTCTATTTGGTTTGGGGATTCCTTTCCCTTGCTTTGGATTCGCATATACAAAGTCTCGCTTTTTTTGTTTAAACTTCTGCTGAATCTTGACATTGCATCGGTATGACGTGCTATGTGAGGAAATGTCCAGGAACTCCATCTCATCCTGCATGTACCTATGTAGGTTTTCGCGATACTTGAGTACCAAATGTTTCTCAGAATCCTCGATACCCAAATTCATGCGAAGGGTATGAAAAACATTCGTAAACTTTGGATTTCCCAGGCTATTCTTGCAAATGTTTGACCAATTTGAGCCCTAACATCTTATATCCTGACCTCGCTGGGGACATGCACAGCAAAACAGAGAAAGAGCAAACCACTCTCATGCCGCTAATCTAAACTTAAATAGGAATGCAATGAATTACATATACAACTATAAATACAAAGATGCAGCAAAAATAACACTTCATTTCATTAATATCAAATACTGAAATATACTTACAAACAAAATGGAAATAAGACTAGCTCGAGCAATGGTACCTTATGTCTTAGAAGATATGTGGTAGCTACATGTCATTGAATTGTGCTAAAATGATACTGAGAGGCCTATTTATTATTTAGAAACAATCAAAAACCTTAAACATATAAAAACCTAACCCTAGGATATGAAGCACCAAAATTATGGACACTATTTGGGTAAATTGGTACATCAACTTACAGGTGTCATAACTTTAGCATACGATCCCCTTTTGATGCGAACAATACCTCGTTAGAAATATCTATCCTAGGACTAGAACTTCGGGGTGGAAGATATGGTCATTGCCCGATATTGGCCCAGGGTTTCCCAAAAAACGTCATTTAGGGCCTCAAAACGACTCTGGAAGATCAGGACCCGAAAAGATACCAAAAATAGTAAATTGTGTTACAAATAAGGAAACTGAAAACCTGAAAGAGACAGTGGGGGGTCCAAGTGGAATGTGAGGGTGGCCACCAACATCCACTTGGATCATTACATATATAATTTGTATTTTTGATAGCCCTTAAAGTTTTATGTTTTAGCTGCTTGGGTTTTCTGAGTGCGTACTCTACCTACCATGGTAAAAAAATTTCTCTAAGTCAGACTTTTAACAACAGTATGGCAAGAATTCAATCTAAAACATGCATTTTCTAAGATCATTGGATCTAATCTTTTGTGATATATAAATTTAAAATCTGTTGAACATTTGCAGGATAGAGATTTAAGTAATGGGTAAGTATAAAACCTATATGATAATGAACATGACTATTGTAATATGGAGTAACATCCACACATCATAGAAATTTATGGGTATTGCTAGAGGCATTCTAATTGGAATGGTAAGAACTTTCTTCCTTCTTCACCCTTCCTCCTGATCCTGCCGTTCTAGGACACCAGGAAATTCATTTACCCAATCATTGCAAAGACCTACATCTAAAAAATATAGTTAAAACAATGCTACTTTTGAGAAGCATCCAAAGATAATAATCTAAATTCAGTGTTTTTTCCTAGTGTGCGTTATTCATTTCCTAATCTCATTTTTCCTTTTTATATAAATATTGTTAGAGAAAAGATATGAGAAAATTTCATTTGACATTGCCTTTTGGGTATGATGGATAAAATGAGAGGAAACATGGAAATGAAATCACATGATAGAGTTAATGGCTTAAGATTCATGCAACCATGATTACTTAACCTCCTCACCTTGATAAAATTAACAAAGCCAAACAAACATTTACAATCCCAAAAATAAATTTGATCTTCAATGCTTGATAGGTTTAAAATAACCTAATATAATTTAAAATAATTGTTAAATATTTTAAGAGGAAAAACGAATGAGGAAAGGGAAGGGTCTATGTTAGTCTCTCATTGCATGGTTCCTATAATTATTGATAAAAGGGTAGGCTATCAGATATAATTTTCAGTCAACTCCTAAATGGAAACTCCAGTCAAACAATAATGAATTACCATTAGCCTTTGCTGGAGTGTCTTGAGTATCTGATCTTTTGAATAGGCATGAAATGTCTTAACTCGAGGTTTACCTTCCAAAAAGAAACAATTGATTTAAGCATGATATTGAATCTTCTATAAAAAAATAAGAGCCAAAATCCTAGAATCCAAATGGAAAAGCCTTCAATTAATTTAGTTAATAATAGTGTCTAGTTCCTCATACAGCTAGACCACTCAAGAGGCATGAGATCCTCGAGACACACATTAACTCACAAGGTACAACTAACCAAATCATCACCAGTGACCAAACTACTCAACTCTACCATCAAATAGTTCATGACCAAAAATTCCAATAACGATCATGAAAGGCAAGCCAAGTCAGTGAAAGAAGACATTGTTGAGGACCGCACCTAGGTCAAATACTCAAACGAACTAGCCAATGCACCACCTGTAAAGGGACCATTGATCTACCCTAAGGATAACTTAGTCAAACCAAGTGGTTTTACAGTGTATGCAACATCCCTAAATTGGTGGCATATTCTTGACACTGCAGTATTAAGGAAACATCTTTAAAAAATTCAATATCCAAATCACCAACTACTAGAATTAAATAAACTGCATATTTTCAATCTCTTTATATAAATTTGACACTCACACGTGCTTTTTGTGCATTTTTCATCACTTTCTATACAATCAACTAATGTCCAACTCCTATGATCCCACCAATAATCATGTGTGCATATTACACTAATCATAAATGATGCAAAGACAAATAGTTCATACAATTTAAGGACTACAATTTGCGAAGAAACCGATCAGTAAAGTCTATTACATTTGAAATTCCTACACAAACAGATTCATTAAGGTGTTTCTATTACAAACCATTTAATAAAAATAAAGTTCATGATGTCTCTGAGTAATGAACAAAAGAAATATGTCTAGCATTATTATATATTTTACTTCTTTATTTGATGGATCTAATCCATTTATCTTGTCCCTATATACAAATGAGTTTATCATTATTGGAATTTCTAAAATACTCATGTTCATGGTGGAAGAATATTTTGGCTAGTGAAGTTGACATGAAGGACATCGGAGGTTGGTAGGTTTTTAATGAAGTTTTCCTTGTACAAGGGATTTTCACCTTGAATATTTTAAAGATATTTCAAAGTACATAAGAAAACAATGATCCAAGATTACATTGTTCAACTTCATGGATGGTTAACATAATGAAGAAACCCATAGCAAAGGAGAAGTTTGAGGAAACAGAAGGAAAGATTAGATTTGGTCAATAACGCTTTCTTCACAAAGAGGGAGTGTTAGTTTCTACCTATTGCATCAGACACTTCTTTCTCCCATCATGTCATAACAATCATCTTTAGTAGGAAAGGCACAACAAAAACAGGTACAAAAGTTTAGATTTATGCAGGGTACTTATGCAGTCATGATAAGGGTCTAGTTGAGGAGAATGAGGATGCAACACTAGAATGTCTAGGGTATTTCACTGCATTTATGTAGTAGATTGTTTGAGACAGTGCATGGATGCTATAATTTTTCCTTCTTGTGTCAGTTATTATTCTCTTCTATAGTGGCATAGCAGTCGACCAGCAAAGTCACACAAATAGAAACCATAGTAGTTTGGATTCTTGTGTAGGGTACTTATGTTGTCATAATAAGGGTGCAACTAAGGAAAATGGGGGTGCAAGACTACATTTTCTGTTATGCTAAATTGTAATTATCTAAGAGAATATTGAGAGTGCACACATGTGCCTTCCAACATGCATGTGCCAACATCAATCACTTCTAGTTTTATGGTTGTTTTCCCATATTTTACATTCCAAATTTGGAATAGATGCTTTTATTCTTTGGGAATTTGAAATCCTGATTTAGAAGTAGGTTGTTTTTAGCATCAATTAGCTTTTGTTCTAAAGTATATTTAGCACATGAGCCAGAAAATTCCAATTTTAGGGACATCATACTTCCCTAGAAAGGTTTAGATAGTGGGTTTTTCTTCCTAATTTTTAGCACCCATAGGAATGGGTTATTTTGTCTTCTCCTCTAACCTTCCTCGTCTATATTATATAAAGAAGGCAGGGAAAAGGCGGTTATTTTGTAACGCTATAAAGTGTGTGATTGAGTTGTGTTAGTGATTCTGATAATATTTTTAAGCTATAACAGTGTTTCATTTTTCCAGATTGAATGAATAACAGATTGCAATTTTGGAAGTTCAGTTTTGTACACTCTATCCTATATTTTCAATCTGATGTGTTAGTAGATTACATATACAGAATTTGCATTTTTGATATACCTTAAAGTTTTATGTTTTAGCTGCTTGGATTTTCTGATTGCAGACTCTTCCTATCATGGTCTGAAAATTTTGACAAGGCCGACATAATATTATGTCATCCACCACAATTTCATTAATCCTTGTGGTCTGCACCAACCAGATGACATGATTCATGAATCTCAAAGTAATCACACTAGGTGCAAACCCTAGGCAAGCTGGAGGAAGTTTGAGTTATACACGATCCAGGTGGATATTGGTGGCCACCAGCCTATTCCACTTGGACCCTCTTTGTTATTTCTTTCAGTTTTTCAATTTCCTTAATTGTAGCACAATTTACTTTTTTTGGCTGTTTTTTGAGTCATGAACTTCCAAAGCTTAGTCGTTTTAAGGCCCTAAATAACGTTTTTTTGGCCAAAATATTTTGTGGTTGATAAGGCAATTGCATCGGCAGTTTTAATCCTTGGAGAGATCTTTCCAACAAGGTATCATACGCGTCAAACAGAGATAATATGACCAAGTTATGACCCCGGGAAGTTGCTTGTCCAACTAACCCCAACGGGCCCATAAACTCTTGGTGTTACATCTCCTTGGGTTAGGATTTTTGTTTTTAGGGTTTTCTCTTATTGTTCAATAATAAAAAGGCCCTGGAGCCTGATTGTAACTCAATTCAGAGGCCTATAGCCGCCACATCTCTTCTAAGAGATAAGCTACCATCGCCCGAGCTATCTTATTTCCATTCTGTTTGTAAGCATAGTTCAGTATTTTTCTATTAATGAAATGAAGTGTTTTTTTGTTGCATCTTTGTGTTTATGATTACAAATGTAAGTTGTAACGTTCATGTTTTAGTTCGTATCAGTGGTATCATAGTGGTATTCTCTTTCTTTGTTTTTCTTTACATGTCCCCAATGAGGTCAGGGTATAAGGAGCTAGGGCTCCATTTGGTTGAACCATTGCAGGATGAGCCTTGAAAAACCTAACAACCTCCCATGGCAGAAGAAAAGAAAGAAGAGGGGGAAGGAGATCCTTTCAAAATGTGGCTTGAGGAAACCCTCGACTGATAGAGGGATGCGATGATGGAAAACTTTTCCCAGATCCTTCAATGGCTACCCACAGGCAATGCATCTTCATCCAGCAGCCACTCTAGAAGCGCTAATCCTTTTAAAGTAGAAGTTAACTTTGATATTCCCATATTTGAAGGTCTCATAGATGCAGAAGCCATAGATAAATGATTAAATCTGTTGAAATTATATTTTTCAGTTCATGACTTTTCTAATCAAGAAAATATTTTGCACTTCTCAAAGTTGCCCCACACGTCAAGGACTAGTGGGAAACCTACTGTGAACAAAAGGATGAGAGTGAACCCTCGTTGCTTTCAACCGCATCCACTTGGAATTCTTTTTGATACTCCATGAAGGAACAGTATTACCATGTTGGGAGCTATGAAGATAAATACATAAAGTGGACCACGCTATGGTAGGGAAGGGACCAAGATGTGCCAAATTTCACAAATACTTTCAATAACCTTCGCACGAAGTTAGGTATCAAGGATACTGAGTGACATTTGGTGTTCAAGTACTGTGGATGTATACACAACTACATCCAGGATGAGATGGAGTTCCTGGACATCTCATCACTCAGCACGACGTATCGGTACAATGTAAAGATTGAGCAGAAGTTTAAACAGAAGAATCAAGACTTTGGATCTGTGAATCCAAAGCAAGGAAAAGGTGCCCCCAAACAACAGAACAAAAGACCAAGCCAAGGCGGTGGTACCTAATACAACCCGCCGAAGCCGCAAGAAAAGAACAGCCTGAAGACGAAGGACACATGAAAATGGTGTGAGTTCCATAAGACCTCCACTCACAACACAAGTGAGTGTCTGGCCAAGGAGTCACTGGCGATCGTGCTGAAGGCTTCCAAATCGAACACAGGTTCTGACTCTGAATCAGAACTTGATAAGAGAACTCACAAAGGGTAGCAAATCATTCATGTGGAGCCTAGTGCCACCATGGCCATGACAAAGATCCATAAAATTGAGCCTCAAGATCCAAAGGAGGGGGAACGCCTATTCCACTCACAGTTATGGGTGAAACGTTATCCCCTGCAGATCATTATTGATAGCAGGAGCCAAAAGAACCTGATTTCAGCAGAGGTCATGAAACGGTTGGGCCTAAAGACTATAGCACTTCTATAGTGGTACATCATCGAGTGGCTTCACCAAGGATGAGATATTTGCGTCAGTGAGAAGTGTTGTCTTCCTTACATCATCAAGCCCTTCATGGATGAGGTACTGTGTGACGTTGCTCCTATTGAAGTTTTTGATATATTTTTGGGACAACCATACTTGAGGAAGCAACATGTTGTATATGAGTTTGGACCTTGTTCTGTGATTATTACTTTGGCTAATAAGTTGTACAGCATAGCAGAGGTAGCCCCGCCTACCACCATCTCTTTGATCACTGCACAAAAATGCAGAAATATCATTTCCCAGACTAGGAAATTTGTTTTTCCTATGATTCGCCCCCAAGGCAAGAAGAAGGTTGTGGACAAGGCTTCTAGGCAAGCCTCCTCTACACAATAGCAGCAGATAGACAAGGTCGCGGAGGAGTACAAGGATATTGTTGCCTCACCCACAATGGTACCTTTGCATTGTCAAGTCAAGCACTCCATCGATCTGCCGCGACCGCACCATTGCCCAATGGACAGATCTAACAACGCTCTTTTCTTCAGAATGATCATATCAAGAGGAAGATTCATGAACTACTACATAAAGGGCACATCGGGCCAAGCTCATCACCCTGTGGGAGCCCAATTGTATGGGTACAAAATAAGTATGGCACCTAGAGACTCTGTATTGACTATCGGGTGTTGAAAATGATCATTGTCTGAAATAGGTGCCCAATCCCATGAATTGATGACCTTCTAGACCACCTCAAGGGGGCAAAATATTTCAGCAAGATTGACTTGAAGTCAAGTTATCATCAGGTGCCTATCGAACCCTTTGATGTGTATAAGACTGCCTTCAAAACCAAGGAGGGCCTTTTCAAATGGTTGGTCATGCCCTTCAGATTGACGAACTCCCCTACAACCTTCATGAGACCAATGGACAACACCTTGCGGCCCTTCACCAATTTATTCGTGGTGGTGTATTTAGATGACATCTTGATCTTTAGCCAAAGTTCGGAGGAGCACCACCACCATATTCGACAAGGTCTTCAAACATTACGACAACACAAGTTGTGTGCTAACTTGGAGAAATGCACCTTTGGCCTGACCCAGGTTCAATATTTGGGGTACATCATTGATTAGCAGGGTGTACATGTGGACCCATCCAAAATACAAGTCATTCGAGATTGGCCATCCCCAACCACTCTAACAGAGCTCCACAGCTTTTTGGGTCTGGCCAACTTCTACCATAGGTTCGTGTAGGGGTTCTCTCATATCACTTGGCCTTTAAGTCAAGTCGCCACGGCGGAGCGAAAGAAAAGTTCTTTTGGTTGGAAACCCAACAACGAGCGTTCTCCGAAATGAAGAATCACCTCTGTTCTGCACCAGTGCTCACATTACCAGACCTACAACAACCATTTGAGATTGAGATAAATGACTATGACTATGTTACTAGTGCAGTTCTTACTGAGCATGGGCATCCAGAGGCTTACCACAGTGAGACTTCCATTATGTAGGCTCGCCGTCAATGGAAGTATTACATTATGGGGAAGGAAACAGTGATCCATATAGACGACCGGCCTCTACAGTTCATACAGGCACAAGGGAAGTTGCAGAATAAACGACATCAAAAATGGTCCACCTAACTACAACAATTCCATTTGAACATTAACTATAAGAAGGGCAGCACCAATGTCGTTGATTGCCTCAGGCGACCATCGTTCATGGCGCTAATCACTGTGCCTGACCCCTGTGGGCATGAGACACCGAGATGGCCACATCTTTACAAGAGCGATCCAGAATTCGACAACATATGCCAGACACCCTTGGAAGGGAAGAAAGTTCCAAATTTTCACCTTTAGGATGCACTGTTTTGCCACTTGGACCACATTTGTGTTCCTTGAAGTGAGTGTGCCAAGATGATTTGGGAGGTGCACTACAGTCGGGTCGCTAGACATTTCGAAGTAGAGAAAATAGTCACAATATTGCAGAATTATTTTTATTGGCCAAAACTTCGTCAAGATGTTGGGAAGTACATTAGAACCTGCACCGCCTACGCCATTTCCAAACCAACCATCAAGAAGCAAGGCCTGTATACTCCTCTACCTACTCCTAGTCGACTTTGGGAATCTATCTCCATGGGTTATATGTCGGGCCTTCCTTCTACTAAGCACAGCAATGATTGTGTTTTCGAGGTCACTGAAAAATTCTCTAAGAAGGCCATCATGGCGGCCTACAAAAAGAGTATCACAGCAGAGGCCACTGCTAAGCACTTCTTTGGGTGAGTGTGGGTACACTTTGGGATCCCACAGTCCATTCTCTGATCGAGACAACAAATTCCTAAGTGCATTGTGGTCAAGTCTCTGGTCTATGTTGGATACAAAACTTACTAAGTCCATGACTTTCCATCCCCAAACTAAGTGCCAAACAGAGGTTGTCAACAAGATGATCATACACATTTTGCGCATGTACAACTCAAAGCATACATGCACATGGGATGGAAGTCTCCCTATGTCCAACACAACTATAATAGAGCTCTCCACATCTCAACAGGCCACAATCCCTTTGAGGTAGGGCTAGGACTTTATCCATTATGCCCCATCGATGTGGCCATACCATTTGCAGCCACTCGGGTAGATTCGGCTCACGTGCAGTCCAAAACTAAAGGGGCTAACAACTTCATTCAGCGCATTCAACACATTCGCCAATAGGTCCATGATATATTGGACAGCACTAATGTTAAGTACAAGCAACACCATGATCAACATCGAGTGTTGCACAAGTTCCAGTTGGGCGACAAAGTTTGGCTACATTTGCAGAAGGAAAGCCTTTCTAGACCCCACCACAAGCTTCACATTCTCCAATATGGACCATACACCATCGCTAAGGTTGTCGGTGAAAATGCTTTTGAGCTCAACATCACATCGTTCCTTGGTCTTCACCCAGTGTTCAATGTAGATCGCCTTCAACCATACCTTCCACTATTGTTGGACAATTCTGACATTACAGAACAACTCACACCAACAAAGTTCAACTCGAACAACATGGAACAGGAAATAACTGATATCGAGTTGTCAAAGTAGGCCAACTCCTTCACCGAGGCAAATGGCTCACCAGGGACCAAGTTCAACAGAAGTTTCCTCCTCTCACGGAGGAACTGAATGTAATGGGCATTATTGCTTCCTAAGGGTGGAGCACTGGTCCATGTGGATAATGGTGGCCACCCGCCTATTCCACTTGGACCCTTGTCATTGTTTCTTTCAGTTTCTCAGTTTCCTTAATTGTAGCACAGTTTACTATTTCTAGCAGTTTTTCAGGTCCTGAACTTCCGGAGTTGTTTTGAGGTCCTAAACGACATTTTTTTGGAAAAATACTTGTAGTCCTTAAATCAAGTCGGTAGTTGTAGTCCTTAAAGAGATCTTTCCAACGAAGTATCATACACGTCAAACATAAATAATATGACCAAGTTACGACCCTGGGAAATTAGTTGTCCAACTAACCCCAATGGGGCCCATAAACTCTTGGTGTTACATCTCCTCGGTTAGGGATTTTGTTGTTTAGGGTTTTCACCTATTGTTCAATAATAAAAAGGCACTTAAGCCTCAATTGTAACTTAGTTCAGAGGCATGTATCCACCACATCTCTTCAGAGATAATCTACCATCGCCCAATATATCTTATTTCCATTCTGTTTGTAAGCATAGTTCAATATTCTTCCCTTAATGAAATGAAGTGATTTTCTGTTGCATCTTTGTGTTTATGATTATCACCGTAATTTGTAGCATTCTTCTTCAAGTTCGGATCAATACAGTGCAACTGTTGACCTTGGAATGTGTTTCTCTAAAAACTTCCAACAAACCAATAAAATACGACATTACAAAAACCTTCATCTTATGTTAGCCTACAAATTCTCAAGCTAGAAGTCTTATTTCATTTATTTGGTGTTGTTATGTTATTAATGGCTATTGACTTGGAAAAATACAGTTCTTTTCAATGGGAAAAAACTTTACGTCTGATATTTCTACAGGCAAATAAAAATATACCTTTTCCTTCACCTTCCAGGCCATAAAATATGTTATTGTTGTCAATAGCATGTCCCAGATACTCCTTATTACAGTTCTCCAACAAAATCATTTAGATAAACATCAACGCATCACAAAACCTACCTCAAATACTTAGTCCTCCTAAACCATTAATAGCACTGCTAATCTATTTTTATAAGAAAAATAGAGAAACGTCATCTTCCAGACTACTTAAAAAGGGAGCTCGCTGAAACCAAGGGTCCATCTCTAAATTCTTGAACTGTGATTATTCCTTCCTGCAGAGACAAGGCATCCTTTAAGAACCGTCCACCATTATATTAAATTCCCAATAAATGTGAATAAAAAAGCTAGACTCAAGCCTTCTTTTAATCTCTACAACTCTACTCATGACTGAGCTCAAAACCAAATTTTCTATCATATTTTTCCCATTAGACAAATCTATCAATAATTTAGAATCTCACAATACTTTAAGTGTTAGAATTCCCCTATCTGTAGCATATTTCATCAAAATAAAAAAGGCATAAAACTCAGATCAAATCTTAGTTCC
Organism: Pinus tabuliformis; assembly: GCA_031772625.1. Taxonomy (NCBI): domain Eukaryota; kingdom Viridiplantae; phylum Streptophyta; class Pinopsida; order Pinales; family Pinaceae; genus Pinus; species Pinus tabuliformis. Next base: position 250,528,864 of record CM062809.1, on the reverse strand, counting down.
ATGTCCAGCCTAATATTTTATATTAATTTAATGGGAAAGTGATGGAAATAAAATGCAACCAGAAACAAAATGATATGGGATCCCTTGTCAACCACATTAAAACAACCCCAAGCCACTAAATAGTCAACCGCATGTTCAATTAAAACCCTTGCAGATTTGGGAGTTGAAATTTTTGTATTTTCCCATAAGCACTCCTAATTTTGTGCGACATTTGCTTGGATGTGTATCTATTCCCTAAAAGAATGGTTTGTCCCTTGCTAGCCAAATCCACCACAAAAATAAAAATAAAAAATCCAAGCCTTGTGACTCGCAATATAATTGTCATGACACCAACGTTGAAAACACTTCCCAAAGAAATCCTTATCCCATTGATTTTTTCATGACTATTCAACTATGATATTACTTTCCAAACTAAATTAACTAAAGGGGAAAGGACAAAAAATGATCTATTTTCTCAATAACATATATAAAACCCTTGGAAAATGTAGTTCATGTGATTCTAAGCTGTCAAAATTTACCTCAACACAGATGCTACTAGAAGTGGACCTTGAAAGGCATTGACTGATTTTAGTAGTTTATTTGATGCTTGTACAATTGATATCAAGTCTATATACATATAAACAAAGATGTACAAATGACATGGAGGAATTACTCAAATGTTGATAAATAGGCTTTAACCTTATTTTTAGAAGTCATGCAAAAGTAACCTTTAGTTTGTGACTCATAAAATTTCCATAAGTCAGACCTTTAAAAACAGTATGGCTAGAATTCAATCTAAAATAAACATTTTTTGAGATCATTAGATCTAATGTTTCATCATCTGTAAATTCAAAATTTGTTGAAAATTTGCAGGATATATATTTCATTAATGGTTAAGTATAAAAACCCGGATGATGATGAACAGGATTGTCGTATTGAGGAGTAAGATCCGCACATCATAGACATTTTTGGGTATTTCTAGAAGCATCGTAATTTGAATAGTTAGCACATTCTTCCTTCTTCACCGTGGGCATTATATATTCCCTTCTTGGCAACTCCATTTCCATTTTCTGCTTGAGGACGTGTATATCCCATGTCTTGATAGCGCTATGAGAAGTGTAGATTTTAACACTGTACAGAAATTACCTGCATATGAATTCTAAAACACAGAAAAATAAACAATGCGAGAACATAACACATATACACAGAGATTTTTCCACTGGATCCCAAAACCGGGACTAACAGCTTGATTTTTCATTATATTCCTTTCAATGTTACAATACATATTTATACACGTCGAACCATCCAATAACATGGACTGAAGACCATCGCGTCCAATACCATGGACTGAAAACCATCACGTTCAATACCATGGACTGAAAACCATCGCGTCAAAAAAACATGTACGAAAATCATGCACAAAACCATAGGTGGGTCCGCCCAACCTAACATAGGGTCCAAAACCAAAATTTTCTGGGGTGTTACCCTAGACCCCATAAAGTGGGGTTATGGGTGCCCTTCAAACCCCCTGTTAACTACGTGGAAAGAATATAACACAACCCAACATTCTCTCACTTGTTGTTTTCTTTCCACAGGGGGCCACAAGAGAGCTTAGTCATTTTCCCAGCCCTGAAATTCCCATTGTCTCTCTACACCAAAAGAACTTCTCAAAGCTCACAGATTTTGTCAAAGAATCTACAGTATTCTTCAAAGTGTCCACCTTTACTAGCAACACCTTTTTGTCTTCTATCATATCCCTCACAAAGTGATACTGAACATCAATGTGCTTTGTCTTTGAATGATATGCAGGGTTCTTTGCCAAGAAAATTACACTTTGGCTATCACAAAATTCCTTATAACTTCCTGTACTAACCCCATACTTGAAGACAATCTCTGCAACCAAACTGCTTCCTTGCTTGCATGAGTGGCTGCCATGTATTCTGCCTCTGTAGTTGATAGTGCCACTACAGATTGTTTCTTACTCATCCAACTGACTGCACCTCCAAATAGGATAAACACATAGCCACTTGTAGATCTTCTCCGATCCAGATCTCTAGCCTAGTCTGCATCAACGAAGCCATGAATATCCAACACTTTGTCCAATCCTGGTCTTCCTTGGTAGCACAAACCATAATCACTAGTGCCACGCAAATACCTGAAAGCCTGCTTCACTGTTGTCCAATGCTCCTTTCCTGGTTTTGACATAAACTTGCTCAATACTCCCACTGCATGTGCAATTTTTGGTCTAGTATAGACCATTGCATACATCAGGCTACCGAGTGCACTTGCATATGGAACACGGGACATGTCCTCTTCCTCTTCCTGTGTCTTGGGACACTGTTTAGCAGATAACCTCACACCTACAAGAATAGGAACCTTCACCGGTTTACTATCCTGCCTATTAAACCTCTGCAGTATTGTCTAGACATACTTCCTTTGGTTTAACCAAAGCTTCCTCTTTGCCCAATCTCTTTTAATTTCCATGCCCAAAATATAGTTTGCAGCACCGAGATATTTCATGTCGAATTTGGAGGACAATTGGGTCTTCAAATCCTGGATAGCTTCTTTGTCATTTCCAACCAGCAACAGATCATCCACATACAAGACTAGATAAATAACACAGTCACCAATTAATTTAAAATACACACAATGATCTGCTTTGCTTCTGGTGAAGCCAAGTCCTAGTATAAATGTATCAAATTTCTGATACCACATCCTTGGTGACTGTTTTAACCCATACAGAGACTTTTTTAACTTGCATACCAGATCTTTCTTACCCTTCGCTACAAAGCCTTCAGGTTGCTTCATGTAGATTTCCTCTTCTAGATCCCCATGAAGAAATGTTTTCTTCACGTCCATCTGTTCTACCTCAAAATCAAAAGCAGCAACAACAAATAAAAGTAATCTAATAGAAGTTACCTTCTCAATAGGAGAAAAAATATCACCAAAATAAATTCCCAGCACCTGGAAGTAACATTTTTTATCAACCGAGCTTTCGATTTCTCCAATTTTCCTTCTGCATTTGTCTTCTTTTTGAACACCCATTTTCTCCCAATGCGTTTCCTTCCAGCCGGCAACTCCACCAAATCCCAAGCCTCATTTTTGTGCAAAGATGCCATTTCATCAACCATGGCCTCTTTCCATAGTTTTCCATCCTCTGAATATACTGCTTCCTTCACAGTTCTGGGATCATCGTCAGTAATAGATAAAGCAAAATTTGAACAGAAAGCAGATGGACTATACCTTCTAGGCTGCCTTCTTTCTCGAACTGATCTTCTCACAGCCAGAGTTTGTGGCTCTTCATCTTCTGATTCCTCCTCTGCTGTAGAGTCTGATTCTTCCTCCTTTAGTTCAAACTCTATCTTCTGAGGTTCCTTTCGTTGGACTTCATATTTAATAACATCTTTCACCTCTCTGAACACCACATCTCGGCTGTACACAACCTTCCGTGTGACTAGGTTCCAAAGCTTATAACCCTTTAAACCATCCTCTTGTGGAGTCTTATCCTCCAACGCCGATCAAGGTGACCTGTTGACCAGGTAACATGCAGTATGCACCGCCTCTGCCCAGAATTCCTATCCTAACCCGGCACCACTGAGCATGCTTCTTGCCCTTTCCACCAATGTCTTCTTCATTCTTTCTGCAACTCCATTTTGCTGATGTGTATATGGAGTAGTCTTCTGTCGTGCTATACCACACTTCTTACAGAATTCTTCAAATTCCTTACTGCAAAACTCTCCACCGTTATCTGTCCTCAGCACCTTTATCTTCTTCTCTGTCTAGTTTTTCACCAGAGCCTTAAATTCTTTAAACCTATCAAAGGCTTCAGATTTCTTCTTAGGAAAATATATCCATGTATTCCTCGAGAAGTCATCTATAAATGATACATAGTATGCAGACTTACCCAGTGATGGAACCTTCACAGGTCCAAGCACATCACTGTGCACAAGTTCTAATATATGTTTCACCCTCTTACTACCAGAGGGGAAACTCACCCGATTTTGCTTCCCATATACACAGTTTTCACAAAAATCAAAATCCAGAGAGTTATTACTCATACCTTTTACCATACCTTTACCATGAAGTATCCGAAGGCCCTTTTCTCCAATATGTCCAAGCCTTTGATCCCACATCATGGTCTTCTCTCCAAAGACCACTATATTTTATGCTCCACTTTCAGAAACCACAGAACTATTGCACCCATCAATAACAGTGCTACCTTGCAGCTTGTACAGAGTTCCAATCCGAACTCCCCACATCAATACCAGTGCTCCCCGAACCATCTTGCAAGTATCCTTCTCGAACACTTCTTTTACACATGCATTATCCACCTTGCTAACAGAAATAAGATTTCTGGCTAATGCAAGAATATGTAGAACACCTGGAAGTGTTCTAAACCCTTCCACCTTGCAACTTCAACTTTACTTTTCCGCGACCAACAATTCTAGCCTTCCTGTCATCCCCCAAGAAGACATCACCACCATCATATTTCTCATACTTGCAAAACCACTCTCTATGGGGAGTGAAGTGAAAGGACGCACCTGAGTCAATCAACCATGCCTCATGATCTACAAGTGTACTTGAAGAAGTCAAGTGCACATCCCCACCATCATCTGAGGTGGTTTTCGCCTCTGTAGAAGGAGCCTCATCAAATCCCTTTCCTTTGTCAAGACCTTTAGATTCACAGTCCCTTTTGTAGTGCCCTTCCTTTCCACATTTGCAGCACACCACCTTTACAGGTTTTCATGGAGATTTAGATCTCCCTTTAGATTTACATCTCCCACTCGATGACTTATTTTTGTTTCTGTTCTGGGTCCACCCTCGTACAGACAAGGCATCACCATTTTGTCTCTCCATATTTTTCTGTCTCATCTCCTCCGTCAGCAAGGATGAGACTATTTCATCAAAACGCAAGGCAGTTGCATTGCTACCTATTGCAATAACCAGACTATCCCACGAATCTAGTAGAGAACACAACAAGTTAATGCACTTATCTTCATATGAAATTTTAACATCAACATATGCTAACTAACTTACCACAGTATTAAACGCATTCAGATGCTCTCTCACCGAGTCTCATGCACAAAACCATAGGTGGGTCCGCTGAACCTAACATAGGGACCAAAACCAAAATTTTCAGGGGCGCTACCCCAGACCCCATAAAGTGGGGTTACGGGTGCCCTTCAAACCCCCTATTAACTACATCGAAAGAATATAACACAACCCAACAATAAGGACTCGCTCGGGTCTTCTTGAGCTGCTCACATCACCTCTCTTATTCATTTACCCTAACCAAATCTCATCGCTTCATCCTACTTTCTTAATCCGAACTATCTATTTGACATTATAACAAGGAGGTGGATACAACCTTGTGACTTTCCAATCTATTCACACACAGTCCTATCCTTTGAAAGTTATAAAATAAATTCCACAGCTTTCATACCCTTTCCAATATCACGTGAAACTGAACAAATAATAAAATTAGTAACATGATCCACCTCAACTATTTTCACCTTATTATCACTGTTGTCCTTTATCAAGCTACAAACTAATGTTAACATTTTGTTCATAATAAATGGCTTATTCCATCCTAGAAGGCTAACTAAAATATGAATGTAACCTTCTATTCCTATCCATTGTCTATGCTTTTCTTTCTCCTCACTTAAACTTAGTAATTCATTAAGATCATACAACACAATTTTCTCCTCATCAGAATCAAAATTAGGTTTCAATGAAGCTATTGTGACCATTGTATTTCTATCCTTCCACTCTTCTATAGACCTTCGAAGTATGTATTCGATCTGAGCTCTTTACTGATTAGCACCTGAATAGTCATGGGACAAGTACTGTTCCCCTCTGTAAACCATATTTCAATAGAACTTCTATCAAATGTTTGACAAGAAGAAATCTTAACAGGGTCTTCCATTTCCTCTTGAGAAATTGGACAATAAAAGGATTGTAAGGGAGAAAAAGAATGACTTCCCAAAAAGATCCTTTTCTCGTAATATATATTATCCCTCTCTTTGGTAGAAAACGCCACATCTACAAAATGAAGAAATCCAATGATTTGTTCCGTTTTAAATGCCTTTGCTTCATTTTTTCTCTCATTATGGTACCTTCCATATCCCTTTTAAACTCTTCATATTCATGTTTCAAAATTGATGTATCAGTGGAAACTCCCACCACTTTGGCAATCTGAAAAAGTAATTTATTTGCATAAACAGTATTAGTATGCCTTTCTATGATCTCAAATTCAATTTTATCAACTATCAAATTCACTATCTATAGAGTGTTAACGCCCCCCTCTTGCATCTCTTATCTCTATTTTGTTGCTAACATAATTTTATCTACTTGTTTACGCGCCGATCCTCCTTGGCCATACCCTCTATAATGTTGTCAACCTAATGTTATCCACCTAGTTTTCCAGCCAATATTCCTTGGCCATACCCCACCAATCCTCCTTGGTCATACCCTCTTAAATCCTAAATTTCATGAGTGGGAGAATGAAATTCCAAGTGAAAAGCCTCAAAACTTTTACCATAATGTAAAAAAAGTATTATTCAAATATAATAAATATTTAATTTTTTTTTTTAAGTTATCCAATGTTATAAATGTTTTAATATTTTCCGAAAAGAAAGGTAGTTGGATTTGCAAGCCATTTTATTTTTTGTTTGTGCATATTTGCACCTTACGAAATATTTGATTCCTCCGTCTTGGCACTTGGTAGATCCAAAGTTAAGATGGATATCAATTGTTTTAATTATTAATTATAATTATAGTTATAATTTTTTTTACAAAATCAAAATGTTAAATAGGACATCACAACATCTCTACCATGGGAGAGGAATTCAATTATTATGGAGAAACCCTATAGGTCCATGTAAAAATTGCAGGCGAAGAAAGGGGTGTCGATTTTCTGACTAGAGCGAGGCGTAGTTTTGAAAAAAGAGTGAATGGGCTCTGGACAATGTCAAGCTTTCATATCCTTGTCAAAATGAAAACTAAGATTAAATGATAACCATGAGATTTTTATTTACATGATGTATATTTTTTAAGTACAGAGATTGTTTTCATGATAAACCGTTTAAATACACACAACTACACATCAAACATGTGTTTTTAGATGAGATGTTGATTTCTTGCTGTGAGACCCACATGAAGGAGGAGGAGTTGGTGGATTATGCGTTGGAGGAGAGGGTTTTCAACAAATTTCGGCTAGCGCAAGGATTTTATATATTCACATTTGGAAGTTATATTAAAAGTTAACCATGCCTAGGATTTTGGGCCTATCAAGTCTTTAGAAAGAAAATTTAATGATTTAATAGGTCAGTGATCTAGTGATTCAGATGCCCTAACCCCTGCTCCAATTGTGCATTGTTCAGGTCCTCTAGTTTCAGTCAGCCTAGGGCTCGACGCCATTTGTCAGGGGATGCAAAACTCTTCTTGGGGTTGTCTAACTTTGAGTTTGGTTTCCCTTTCATCTTAGAGATAGAATAAAGACATGAAATGTATTATGACTTTCTTAGGGTTTTCATAAGTTTCATAAGTTACGACTTTCTCTGGTTTGTTTTCATGCTTCTCCTTTATCTCAAGTGCTATTGAGCTTGCCCTCCTTAGATGAACTGCTGAAGGAGAGCCTTTCCCCGATGACAAAGGAAGGTCGACCTAATGTTAATAATATTTGAAGCCATTTGCAGTGTTAAAATTTAGAGACAAAAAGTGTACTTATAATTTTAACTCTATAAATCAATTCAAAGAGCCCTTTATCTCTAAATTTTAAGACTGCAAATGGATTCAGAGACCCCTATAGTGAAATGAAACACTTCAATATCAAAAATTGAAATTTTCCATTTCCGGAGTGACACAATTAAAAATTACTAACATAAATGACTAATTCATATACTTGTTGTGCTTATTATTTGGTAATATTTTTATTCTTAGACTATAGTAGTCATTTACGTTAATCATTATTGATTTTGTCACTTATTATGTAGTCAGATATTTTAGTCCTAGACTAAATTAGTCATTTTGATTTGTCGCTTTTAGTTTGGTCACTTATTATATAGTCATATATTTTATCCCTAAACTAAATTAGTCGTTTAAGTTAGTCATTTTTAGTTCGGTCACTTAAAATTGTTCAAATTAGTAGTATTTCACTTGAAATAATTGCAGTGACTAACTTTTTTAGTCAACTAGTCAATAATTTCATCATTTTCTACTAGTGTCTCAAGTCCAAGGCAATGAAGACAAAGGGATTCTTATGATTTACTCCACTGAGTATAAATCTCATTCAACCCTCAAAGAATTCCTGGTGTCAAGGAAATGAAAACTAGGGCTTCCCTTCTTCAACACACCTAGGGCAAGAGGTTTTCTGGGAAGCTTACAAAATCTTGAGATACTGTAGGAAAGACGCTAGGCTTAAACTATATGCTCTCAGAATCCACCAATTCTTCCTCTAATGTGATTCAGTCTATGCCCTAACCTAGCCATCCTATTCAAGAGGACTAAAATTCAGAAGAAGGGAAATATGGAGAAAAAGTAAAGTTGATCACTAAAGGCTTCGACCAGTGCCTTCTCCTTTCGATATATGGGAACCTAGATGATTTATATTAGCTAGAATTATCCTTAACGAGGACAAGAATTGATGCCCTTGGTACCAACCCTTAAAAAGAACCCACTCAATATTTTTGGAGTTTTATGGAGAAAAACAATATTTCACTGCTAGGAACGTTCATCACATGTCATATCATGAGTAACATATGCAATTAACAACCAATTAGTTTCCAAAAATAATTCTTCAGTAATTAGGGTATAATTATAGCATAATATAGTTTCAACAATTCCATACATTAGACATTATTTTAATAATAACTTCAACAAAAAAAACTTACAAGATGACCATATGATGTATCCATCCAAAATTCATGACATAGATCCAAAGAAGATCAAGATTTCGGCTCCAAATATTGAAATTCATCCAAAATCATCCAATATCCAAACCAAGAACAAGTGTGAATTCGCCAAGAACGATAAAATTCCTAAGTGTAATGATGATCCCATACAATTGAAGTTATGTTCTATTTATATGAGTCCTACTAGGTGAAATAATTTAACCTAAACCCCTCAACATTATAAAAATGGTCAAGATATATCCCTTGGCCAAAGCTAACCAAGTAAATTCAAAAAATTATGAATTAGCCATCTAAATCCAAGTCAAAATAATGATGCCATGATGATGTAGGGTCATTGGAAGGCCATGACAAGTCCTATTTGGCCCAAAATGAGTGATATGGTTCCATAAATCTTGAATGAGGGGATGGCCTCTTAGTCTCCATGTAAGTCATCATGTGGGGCCCCAAATTGCGTGTGGGGCACAAAAACTAGTCACATAGGTCCCCTGATGATAAAATATCCTATAATGATCTAATACGAAGGGCTCTAACAATACTGCTTTCCCTCCCATTTCCCAAGGGTTAAGACAACCCTCTTCTAGGCCTTGGATCACCTTACATATCACATTGTGCATGCTAAGCCAACCAGGCACATTGTTCGAAGTGCACCATTTCATGAATAAAGTGTGGTAATTTGAAGAATATTGAGGGTGTTGATGGTGCCCATGGTATGAAATTATTCTTTGCACATTACGGAGCCCCATGGTTCTCAACTATTCCCCTAGGGGTTTCAATATGATCCTTTGGTTGACAAGAGCCTCAATTAAGTTTCCCAACCAATGATGAAGTTGCTTTGGAATTACATATAATGTCAAGTGCTACATCTTCACCATTTGGTGCAATAATTCATTAGTTTGTATAAGTGAACCAAGCTTCTAACCAAGGGCACATTGAAACTCCATATTTGGATTCTCTTCCAAATTTTACGTTTTAATCTCATAATAATAGTGTTACATCAGTAGGTAGGAGTGGCTAATAAACAACGCTATTAGGAATTCCTAGCCCCTAAGGCGAAGGTCAAGTCCTTGGGACACCCTTCAAGTAATAGGTGGCATATGAACGATGCTAAATGGATGGGGTCACAGGGGTCTCTAGGCCAAATTCCATGGGTACAAGGATAACAATAATTATGGATGTCCACATATTAGGTGTAGGAGGGAGAAAGTGAGGATACCTGAGTTACCCCAACATTTGTTGTTCCACCCCTATTTATTTTCCTTTTTCCTTTTATTGATTTTCCCCTATATTATTGCTTAGGGTTATGGGAAATTAGAGCATTTTGTGTACGATATAAAGTAATTACTATCCCGTTAAGATGGGGTAGTTCATCTCCCACCAGGGTTTGGGACGTCCATGGGTTACTTAATGATGTAAACGAACTCATGGGGCCCTAGGAACTAGGGTGATGGCCATGATGAAGGGGTAGAGCTCATGTTTTGCTTTTTCCCATGTTGTATATTAAATATCCTACCATCTTTCACATTTACAATATTATTTTCTTTTTTTCTTACTTGTGGCCATGATATGCTTTTAGTGTTCTTATAGCTGCATTATCCTTCAAGGAAACATTTCCAAGCTTAACCCAACTATGTAGACAAGGGCAGTGCTAATTCTTTGTGGACCCACTAGCCATGTGGACCCAGGGAAGGAAAATGGCAATATACGACTTTTAATGTGTGGAGGGGACTGAAAAATGTGGAATGGGAAAATGGGACCACACAAAAAAAATCAAGGTTTCTTGAGTAGTGCCCTTCCTAAAACCATAGCTCAATAGGGGAGATCCCACAACACTAGGATTGAGGACTAACCCCCAATTTAAAGTGAGCGATCAAAACCACGATCAAACACCTTCTTCCAAGTCACCTAATAATCCACGCCCAAGATGCCTAAGAAAAACAAGCATAAGCACCTAATTTCATGATGAAAACATACATTTTTGGTTGGATTTCCCGCCTTCTAACATGTTCTATCGACATACGGGTGAGGGAACATATGATTGATGGAGGGAGATGAGATCAATAGGCACAATGTATTGGCTACATTGGTGGTTGTTAAGGGATGATGGCTTTCAGATGAACAAATAACTAGGAGAAAATTTCTCCTAATAGGGTCACCCACTTTTTGTCGTTAACATAGCCAACTTGGAAAGCCCTAAGTATCTTATCAGCTTCCTCAAAAAGCACCCAATGGTTTATCAATGCTTTTCAACAAGTGATCTTCACCTAGTTACTCCTCTGATCATCACTCCAATCTTTCCATATTGGACACCACAATCCAACTACTCTAGTGCATTAATTTCTGGGATCTCACCCCAAAAGACTATGAGCACAAGTTCTCAAACATAATTCATTGATCCTTTTATGTGCTCCTTGCACTCCTTATCTTCATTTAGTGTCAAAGTATCTTGTCATTCTAAGTTCTGAGTATGTCATTTTAAACCTTGACTTCTTCCCTTTCCTGAATTAAATGTTTATTAAGAACCTTCAATTCATAAATATCTTACTGCAGATTCTCTTCAATTTTGTATCCCTATTTTGTTCTTGGTTATGTTGTTGAAGTCTCACCCGTTTCAAATTGAGATAACTTTTCTTTTTGTTGTGCTTTTTGCTCTAGATTCTTCATAATCGTAGATCTCTTGGCAAACTGGATCAATTTCTGGGGTTCTCCTTGTTGCACTGCCTATTGGACTTATTGTTGGAGTGATTGTATGAGGAGGTGTTTGAAATTATTTATCTTCAAGATTTATCGTTTCCAGTGATTGAATGTTTGTCAATTTCAAAATTCTTTTACTCCTAAAACTTATTCCTATGCTTCCAATGTTCTTCCTTTATACCTTTTTTCCTTCGTTTTATCTTTTCCATTAATTGAGTGTTTGTCAATTTTGAAATTATTTTACTGCTCAAAATTATTCTTAAACTTCCAATGTTTCGATTTTCTACTCTTATGTCGTCCATTTTCTTCTTTTGTTCAGGTATTGGCTTACTCGAGCTAGTTTTCTTCCTTCTAAGGTCTCGTTTGCTAATTTTTTCTTTATACTTTTCAAGGTATTGACACAGTGGAGTATTAGCTTCAAATAGGTCCACTAGAATTTCAGTCATATTTTGATTGTGCCAATTATCCCATTTTTCTTGTAAATGTGCTTGAATCAAGATTTTAACAAGTCCATGATGGTAGAGAGAGTTATCTATGGACCTAGATTCTCTTTGGATACTAAGGGCTATGTTCTTTAAACTTTGAAGAAGAAAGTATCGAAGATTGATTTCAAATCCATCGACAAAGTGCATCATCAACCTAGCATGATAAAAAAGCATCGTTCTGAATCTTCCTTCATGTGTTATAATTTTTTCAATTACAAGCAAAAAAATTCGCCCTTTTCCTTTTAATGTTGTCATTGGAATATCTTTCTTCAAATTAGATAAGTCCATACCTGGTTCTGTTAAAAAGTGAATCCAATCATTTTCTTTAATTATTATATTTTTGAACCAACTCACTCAATTCCTCGGTAAACATGTTGCTTCAACTACAAATGACTCTGTAAGGATGAGTTTAACATCTCCTATTTCAACTTCTACTCCATTAAATGCTCGGGCGAAAGCTTTAGTAATCTTAGTTTCATGCCCATCAAAATTTTCAAAGAACTAGAGACGACCCACTTGCTATAATTTCTCCTTAACCCATGGATAAACTTGCAGGAATTTCACACCATTTGGTTCATAACGCACAAGCATACTCATATCATGGAGAAATTTCTGACCTAGAATGCTCTTTTTGACTGAGAACTAGAAGGGAATGAGGGGAATGAAAGGCCGTGAAACGAGTACAATATTGATGGAGGAATTAGGTTTGCATCTGGATTGTACTTGCACAACTTCCCAAATTTGATTTCAAAGGATTGGTGTTATACAATTGATCTTATTAATCAGACCTTGATGTGACAAGCGATGCAATGATGAGGGGGTAAGGTGATAACAACTAACAAATTTGAGAAGATTCTCAATATTTTCATAATTGATCCATAATTAAAATCCAAGTTCTTAAATAAAAAATACAACTCAAATATTCTTGCATACCTTAACGTTTCTTTCGATATCCATCTTGCTGTTGAATTTGATTTTGATTGCAGAACTGTGAATTGGCTGCAAAATGATAAGAATTATGTCTCTACTCTTTATTCTCAGACTTCCTTTATTGATTAGAAGAAGGCTTCCCTATTTTTGCTACTACTGAAGATGATGATGATGACCAATAAAAATATTGATCATAAATGTAGTTTTGGCACCTGAAAAGAAAAAGAAAGACAAAATAAATAGAGACAAGAAAAAAGGTTTTTGAAAATCTAAACAACCAAGAAATCTTGGTTTTCAATTAAGACTTTATGCATATATATGCCAACATAGTTGGTTTTCATATTTATACTTTATTTTTTTATTATATATTATTTTTTATTTTATTGTTCTTTTTTTACTTATATAATTTTTTATTTTTTATTTTCTTCAAAAAAAAATACCATGAAGTTGGAAGGTCAGGAGAAGAATCATCTTCTTTAACCAACTTAAATTCAGAATTTTCATGAAAATATTTGAAAAATTCTTCCCTTGTTAGTGGTTTATGATACAATCTTAATCTATGGCCATTAACAGGGAAAGTAATTTGTTCATCATCAATAGTTTTGATCTTAGTTGCTCCATTATAAAAAATAGTGTTAATATCATAAGGACCAAGCCAATGATTTTGAAATTCTTCTTGAAAATATTTAAATTTGGAATCAAAGAGAAGAGCCCAATCACCTTTGCTTGAACTTTTTAGCTTTGATAAACTTGTCATGCCACTTAGATCTTCGTTGCTGACCTATGTTGTTTCTTTGAATAGCATCTTTTCCAATTTCATCTAGTGATTCAACTGAGAAAACTTTTCTTTCTGAGCTTCTAAGAGATCAAGGCTCAATTTGACTATTGTTCTCAATGTTTCCACTTTAAATTCAATTGGAAGCAAGGCTTGCTTCCCATAGATAAGCTCATTAGGAGTATGTCCAATCATGTTTCTCCATGTGGTTCGATATGCCCATAATGCTTCTGGAAGCTTTTCTCCACAATCATTTCTATGCAAATGCACAATTTTGGTAAAAATTGCTTCAGGAACTTTGTTGGTAGATTCATATTGCCCATTAGCTTGTGGATGATATGGAGTAGACTTTCGATGCTTGATTTTGTATTGCTCCATGATCTTTTTCACCAACTTTGATGTGAATTGAGTACCATGATCTGTTACATTTTCTCTTGGAACACCAAAACAAATGAACATATTCTCAAAAAGAGATGTAACTATATCATTTCCAGTTGCAAATAAAAGAGATTTAGCTTCGGCCCATTTTGTAACATAATCCATGCAAACAAGTATATAAATTTTCTATTTAGATGGAGGATTTATTGGTCCAACAAAATCTAAAGCACATTTTCAATGGGTTCTACAAGTGATTGAGGTTGTAAAGGCACCTGATCTGTTGGAATGAGTTTCTCCATTCTTTGACAACTATCACATCTCTTAACATATTCTTTGGCATCCTTAAAAATAGATGGCTAATAATATCCTAAAAAACCGATTTCGTAAGGAATTATTTTACCAACAAATTTCCTCCACATGGTTTATCATGACAATTTTTCATGATTTCAAGTACCTAATCTTCTCGCACACATCTTCGGATAATCAAATGTGGTCCATTTTTTCACAATTCCCCATCAATCCAGGGATAAGGTGCACTGGTTTTGATCACTTTTTGTTCTTCTATAGTTGATACTTGCGAAGGTAGCTTTTCTCTAGCCAAATAATTAGCAATATCTGCAAACCAAAGTGTTTTAGTAGATACAGAAAAAGGATGTTCATCAAGAAATTATCTTTTACAAGAACGTCCTTACTATTATTCTGCAATCTAGAAATAAAATCAACAATTGTATTTTGTTTTCTTGTTCTATCAAGAATAGTAATGTTGAATTCTTGTAGTAATAACAACCATCTTGTAACTCTGCTATTAGTAATTGGTTTTTTCATTAGATACCTAATGAAAGAATGTCATGTATGAATAAAAGTTTCATAACTAGTTGTGTAATGACGAAATTTATTCATGACATGAACAACAAATGTTGTGAAGATAAATCCCCTGTGCATAGAGGCGATCTCTCTAGCCCAATGAGTGGGTATAGAAACAAACTAAACAAACTAATGCATACTTTCCTAGCTTATGCTTAAAACTGCAGAGAGGGAGAGAGAGAAACCTACCTCGCTTTGATGCTAATTGGTGAATCCTTCGATGATGACTTTGATCCCTTATCTTTCAGACTCGCTCCTTGCTTCTTCCTTATATCCGAGTACATGTAAGAAAGATCAAATGACAATACAAGATACAAGAGCATACATAGTATATATCAAACATAAACTACTTGATACAGCAAGGGGTACGAAGCTAAATGCATAAGTATTTATACATTTATGGAAAGTGAACATTAGATGTATATATTAATGATTCAAAAAGCGAAGCATACGACCCTTACCTTGATGTTGGAGACCTTCTTATGGTGGATGTCTAAGTCCAAGCCAAGACACTTCAAGCACTCCTTCTCCAAGTTAGATGGACAACATTTAGGCATAATTTTAGGATATGAATGCAGGGAATCAATGACCAACCATTTGGGGATGGAAGTGATTTGATTTATAGGAAGCGAGAGGGAGTTAGGGATCCACAAAAGAGGGATAAACACCCACATATCAACGGGAAGGACCTTAAAGTTAGTATCAAGAGATCCAAATGTGAGGGCTCGACCATATATCTACGTAACAACATCTAGCTTGTTGCTTTTCAATGTTTCTAGGATACGGAGCTTCTCCTCCACTTTACGAAAACTTTCCATAAGAGGTTCAGGGCGAGATTTCATATCAAAACCCATGCTCACGGCGCTAGGTCAAATAGTTGCAACCTGCCATCACCATGGCCAAGCAGTGGAGCAAAGAGAGTTAGTCTTGAAATTTAGGGTTTCAGTCAACCTTCTCCAGAATTGACTCAGGCCAGTTTTTCTTCTATTCTTCAGGGATGTTTCAATATGTATTTCATGTTAGTAAACACGTCACAGTGGTCCACATTTTGGCACTCTGAGATGTGGAACAGGAAGTGAACAGGAGGTATGACAAAATACTCTGTAACAGATGCCCCCTAATAGGGAGTGATGGGTGAAATTCTTTACAAGTCAAGGTAACGACTGGAAAAATGTTGTCAGGAGACTTGAAAATCAAGCATATACATATGCATATCTAAAATCTCTTATATAAACATCCCTAATGATACATGAATATGCATCTAAGAATACATGAATCCACGGTATGAGTGCAACCATCCGAATAGAAAGGATCATGTGCATGGATCCATAGCATGGACGCAGCCATCTGAATAGAAAGGATCACATATATGGTATGGTCACAGCGATCCATATAATCATGCGCACAATCATGAATAACTCAAAACTCCACGCAACATGGATTTTATCAGATGCAACCTAGGGTCTTGAGCTTTGTCCCAATCCAATCACTGTATGAATTCTAGCATGCGAATAAATGTGTCGAAATAAAAAACACCTAATTACCAGTCAATGATATGATATATGGACCGGCGGTATGGTCACAGTGATCCATATAATCATGTGTACAATCATGAATACCTCAAAACTCCATGCAAAATGCATTTTATCGGATGCAACCCAGGGTCTTGAGCTTTGTCCCAATCCAATCACTGTATGAATTCTAACATGCGAATAGATGTGTCGAAGTCAAAAACACCTAATTATCGGTCAATGATATAAACCATTAATAGGCACAAGAGAAACCACCAATATTGATAATGGCTTTCAAGGTACAATCAACAAAATTCATGAGTCTAAATAATGAAGTTGAAGTCTAATGCAAAGAACTTGTCATCGAGGCATGCAAGCTTCAAGGTACTGGAAGGAAGTGTCTAGATCATCTTCTTGGATAATGAGATAAAGTTGACAGGAAGTGACCCATCAAAGTAGGGCCATAATGTATACCACATCATCGACACAAAACAAAGTATATAGTAGAGTAGGTAAGTTTGATTATGGACAATAGTAGAAAGTCATGCAATGTATATGCATTAAAAACTTTAGATAGGACTTTCCTTGAACATATCGGTGACATGACTCCAGAGTTTGCCAGCATTTTACTCAACATGGGATCAGAGGTCATGATGATGAATCAGTGTAATTAGATGAGAGGAAAAATGGATTTCCCAAACCCAGGAAAGTAAGTGATGAAGTGAGGATAACCCAAACCCAACACGAAAAACAGATAAGTGTCTTGTTCAAGAGTGACGAGCTGCCTTTACACTAAGTACAACAGATGTTCGCTTTCATTTCCCCCCACTATTTCTAATGAGTACCCCATTATTTTTTCATTGCAAACTTGAAGGGGAGACCTTATGATTGCCATATAATTTCATCCTTTGGATAAATCCATCCTAGTAAGTTTAACGAGTCCTAGCAAGGAGAAATGAGATCTCTTCATAGTGACAAGTCCTGTGCCATTTAAGTTTTACAACTCTGACGGATGAAACTCGTCATCTTTTTCATGTTTAGAGAGTTTGAAAAAGAGGTGAAAAAGAAAACCCCAAAGCTCCCTTTTTGTAGATCGTCCCTTGAATCACAAAAGGTAGGAAACAATATCCAAGAGAACCTCTTATCCATGTTCAACCAAGTTATTCCTTTTTCATAGAATAGTCTATCTCCGTCCGGAAAAGGGTTAAACTTATACTGAGTAAACGTCATTTTTGGTTCCTAAATTTTCCTAGTTTTTACCCAACTTTTTATCACTTTCTTGTACTCATTTCATATCCTTTTTGGTCGATTTATATTATAAACAGCAAAGGTATACCTATTGTCATGTGTTTTTGAATTATTAATCGATGAAGCATAGTCATAGGGGATTGTTACCTAAAGTGACTTGCTAACTCAAGTTTCCTTGTGGATTCGAAGGAATGATGATCAAGACCATGATTCAGCTTATGATGAATATCAAGTTAACATTTCTATCTTTAGATATCAGCTGCAATGGTGCTTCAACTTATCGACCAGCACAAGTGCTATCTTTATATTCTATTGTATCTTGAGAATATCTATGTATTTGTAGGCAAGCAACTCTCGTAATATTAGGAATTATCAACTATTAAATGAAATGTAAAAGTAGTGTTATGGGGCTTGGAAAGCCACCGCTAATAGATACACGAGAATTTTGAACTGTAACAACTTACTTCTGTAATGTTATTTTGATTAATGTTGATCTTTTGAGCATTTCATAGTTCTTGAACTTGCCGCAGTCCTGATCAAGGAGTTGGGCCGACTCTCCTGACCATGTGTTGTTGGATTAGTTGTGTGCATAGGCTTATTTTTATTACATTATTTTCTTACTGTGTAATGATTTATCAGTGTGTTGATGTGAGTCTTAACTTGTTGCTACTCTGATTGTTGCTACAGTTATTACTTTTTGTTACACATTGTTATATTCATGATTCAATGTTCAATGTTGGATAGGGAAATTGTGGCCTGCATATACCTTGAATCATAGCCTTGAAATAACAAGTCGATCCCTGGATTGAAAATTAATGTGGAATTGGGTGAACTTTATGATTAATATTTGAACACCAACGTTCATTTCATTTACTTTAACGATTTTTAAACAACAAGTACTCAATGACCTTTTCATGTTTTGAGAGTAAAAAAAGAGCTGAAAAATGACTCCATGGGGTTGCTTTTTGGTTTATTTTTTACGAAACCAAAAAATTGATAAAATAAAACTCATTGAATCAGTCATAATTAATCACTATCACCATGTTTCATGACCTTTCGTTGCACATTACGCATTTCAAGGAAAAATATGAAAATATAAGTGGAATTTGTCCTAATTCGATAAAAATGTAATTTAAAAACTTATAAAAGCTCAAACAAGTAAATAATTTTTACCATTTTACCACTTTGCAAATCAGAGAGCATTTTTACCCTATTTTACCTCGATCTTCAGGCAAAGAGTATGATCAGGACACCATTCGTCGAGCCATTCATGCAGGTAAGAGATATGTCCCTTCCTTTCAATTTGGTTTTATTTTCATGCATTTTCACCCATAGATTAGGTTGTAAGGAGGGATTAGCCAAAACTTATGTCGAGGGAAATCAACGTGGGTTTTACCCATCTGGCTAGCACTACTCACCTTGCGACCAACCATGGAAATGCGATGGAAGCACGGAAAAATACGCAGACAGACACACTGACACAGAGACGTTGTAAATTTTTTGAAAAATCCACCATGTTAAATGGTTTGTTTCTAGATTTGTTTCCATAGAAGCTCATGAATTGTTGTTCTATGGATGTACCACATATTAATCAACCAAAAATGGTGATCAAATGGAAAAAAAGAGGAGATGAAGTTGAAGACCATCAAGCAACCTAGGACCCAAATTACAATGCCTCCCTTTGAGACTGTGGGTTACTGAAATTCTTCTCGATTCCTGGAATTAGGAGTTAGGTAGAGTTACTACAACATTTGATTGGTTGGTGGGATGTGGATAACCAGTTGGTCATGATTGAGGACCAAGAACTCTACGGAGGGGAGAGCATGGATATGTTGATTGTGAGACATTATCAAGGCAATCAAAAAAATCAGAGTGGGAAGATAGATATAAAGACCATCACTAATCTCCCGCTACGAACAATCCTTCACACCATGGCCTGAATAGTTGGCGCTTAGGCTTTGCATGAAGCAACAAAGTCTCATTTCCAGGATTCAATTCACTGTCTAAGTCCCATGGTTTTCAACTAGTGTGAGGGATTGTTGGTCAATATGAAGAGCCAACTTACGAAGTGCAAGTCAAGAAAGCTTAAACAGTTTGGCTATGGATCCATCATGGTGACGTTCTACTTGGAACGTGTGTCATTGTTTCAATGTCAGTGGATAGCAGTTGATGCACCAGCGCCCAAAGATCCTCAGTTGATGAGGTGGGGTGCGTTGATGCCTCAACAGGGAGGTGGTCATTGGATTTCATTTCCCCCAGCATTTTTTGGATGGCTGCGACAACAGCTAATCATGGTAGATAATTGGGCATACACTAGCAAATATTTCCCAGGAGATCCAAACCTACCACTTCCACCAAGCGCATAGTGGATTGATGCAGGTAAAAACCAATTTTTGAAGTTTTTGATTTTTTTTTTTTTATGTATTGAGATTTGACACTTGTAATTTTTGTAGATGTTGGACCAGAGATACCTCAAGTGGTTTCTTCGATACCTAGGTGAGTGGCACGCCGGATAGAGTATGCTCCCTATGAGGAGGGAGTTGACGCCATTATTCAGGTAGAATGCAACCTGGAATTCCTCACAAGGGGCATTCCAGAATATGCATCGATTGATGAGGTGCCACTACGATATCATAGCCATATTATAGGGGTGCCCGCCAGAGTGCATCAGTTACTGAACCAAGTCATTACAACTATGTCATGCTACCATGAGCACCATGTGGGCAGATAGTCGTCTCTAATCTTTATTTTATGCGCTTATGTAAGTTTGAGAAGACATGTGTCTTAGAACACAATTTTTTACTTTTTGATGTAATAAAAAAATTTGCAAACACTTTACTATGTGATGGTTTTTTTGTTATATATGTTGCAGATGACTATTTAATACATAATTAGTCAATGTATATGTTAATGTGTTCAATCATCTCGGAAAATGTTGATAAGTGATATAATCAAAGTCTCATTTCAAGAGAAGAACTCACAAATACATTCTCAAAATTTGAGAGTTTTTAACTGAACAATTTCTGTTAAGTTGTAGTACAATGAGTTGTGAATCAAGATTAATGACTAAATATCTAAAGACAAGAGCAATGGCTTCTGAAAAAATCTCGTTAACAATACCATATTCAGTAATGTTATTTGTAGTATGACCTAAACATATGCCTTGTAAATTCACTAACTCACCACTGGGCTTATATATTGCCCATGCAGCTGAAGAGAAATTCCATGTACTATGACAAGCTCCATAACCAAAACTGACATAAAGGTTTGATGACATCTGCAAACCAAGTAGAACATGTTAGGGCCTAAATCTACCTCATGCTTAGAAAGGCAGGATCTAGGGTAACATCAAACCACGCTTAACCTGATAGCTAGCCCTACCATGTCGAGAGAGGGCTCTCTCCTTGTCAATCTCAGGAAAATATAGCAAAAGAGGCTTGAGATGACTGATTTAAAGACTAATTTTAGGCTAGGTATATGCTCAGAGGAGTTTGATTGAATTTAATTTTGGTTTGATAGCTCAAATGTGAAAGGTAGATTTGGGTCCGGGGAATGATATTTAGGGTTTAGGGTTGTTGATTAGGGTTTGGGACAAGTGAAGGTATGGATTAGGGTTATTATTTTTAGGGACAGGGGGAATATGTAAATGTAAGTGGAAAATGGAAGGGTAAAGAGATGAATGAAATGTAGTGAGGGAGTGATAATGGTAGGGGTGGGTTTTAGATAGCAAAAACAGTGATTTGTAAACCCTAGGTAGTTTTTTGACAAACTGTGCAAGGAACTAGGGTTTAATTATTTCCCTATTGAATCACCATAAATACTAAAGAAAACTCATGCATTGGCCATATGGGGGTGTTGACTTACTTGTGAAATGAGCAATTAGCGATTTGAGAGTTGTGGAGGAAGATTTAGATGAAGTTCAGGCCTTGAACACTGGTGCCCTGCGCCCACTAACAGGTGTACCGCACCTCTCTAGTGCATCACGCAAGTTAAAAATTTGAATGTGAACTACGCTCTGTGTGTGCCACACAGGCCAGCTACGTCGCGCTTTGACCCAGTTGTGTCGCGCTTGAAATTTTCACTTCTTTGAATGCAAAATTACTCATATGCTTCGAAAACGCAACTTGCACTTGATCTCATTCACTTTTGGACACAAATGAGCCTCCTTTGACATTTAAAAACTTTATATACCAATGGTTTTAATTTTTCACTTATGAAAACCCACTCTCCTAATGTTTGCCTTTCATTTTCTTTTTAGAACTCTGTTTTGGGCAGTTTGTCTTACTTTTTGCCTTTGATGGACTGAATGCTTTGAAATTTTGTTTCTTTTGCAGGAACTAGAGTTGTAGAGGCTTGGCAAGGTAACCAGGGCTTCCTCTTGAAATTATTACATATAGAAAAATGAAATTACATGAGATTTTGTACATAAAACATAAAAAAAACTATGTTTTTCCTTAAAACAAGGTTTTGAGGAAAAATCAATCACTGAGCATGTGATTATTGAAATTAGTGTTGCTGAGACTTTATTTGACCTTCTCATGTGTTTGCTGACCATTATTGAGCGTTTACAAGACCTTATTGATGAAACCCTAGAACTAATGAGACATAAAGCCCTAAAAATGACTTTTGCATATTTAAAGACAAAAATGACTGCAAATGACCTAAATGTATGAAAATGGGTCAGCAGGTAAAGAACATGAGGGAAAATTTATAATATGCCACTACCATCATATGATTCATGACCTTAATGGAATGCAGCTGATCAGATGAGACACCTAACATGCAATGCAACAAGAAAATTTGATCACTAATGGAAGGATGAAGATACCGACACTAATAGAACAAATGGTAAGCAGAGGAAAACATGTTTGAAAAAGAAACCAAACACAAAGAAAGCAAACTTCACTAATGTACAAATTGAAATCACGCATAATACTCCTTGAGGTAAAGCTCGTTTCTGGGCTTAACCAACTGATTTCCTTCAGAGTCAACCAAATCGTAGGAACCTCTCTGTAATACTCGTTTAACAATGTAAGGCCCATGCTACATTGGTTTGAGTTTCCCAACTCCCAATTTATCATTGTCTTGATCATATAACAAGGCCAAGTCACCTTTGACAAAAACATGGGGAGTAACAGTTTTATCGTATTATGCTTTAACTCATTTATTTTGAGCTTCAATTGCTAATGCATCAATACGGCGGGTTTCATCAAGGCTTTCGAGGTAAAGGAAATTTTCCTCCTCCGGTGAAGTTTCAGGGAGTAATTCGTCAGCTAGTTTTAATGAAGGAATCTCACATTCAATCAGAAGGGTTCCATCTAGACCATACAAAAACTAAAAGGGTGTGAATCCATTTGTTGTCTTAGATGCGGTTTGGTATACCCACAAAGCTAAAAATAGCATAAGGTGTCAATTCAATTTATGTATCCCAATAGTACGTTGAAGCATTGTAACCAAGACTTTGTTGATTGCCTCAACCTGGCCATTGGCCTGTGGATAGTAAGGAGTTGAGATGTCGTGATGCAGACCCAACTGAGCAGTAATCTCTGTCATCATATAATTTCTAAAATGAGAGCCATGATTAGTGACAATGGCTCGAGGGACACCAAATCGAGCTATTACGTGATTAAAAAGGAATTGAGCTGTAATTTTACCTTCAAAATCATATGTGGGGATCGCCTCAACCCATTTAGTGAAATAATCGACAACAACAAGGATATAACCATGCCCCGCGGATGAGCGAGGGTTACATGTCATGAAACCAATACGTCATTTGGAAAAGGGTTCGACGGTAATAACTGTGTGCAAGGGTGTGGGTGGGGCTGTTTGCAATTATAAATCTGGTGGGCATGACATTTTTAGACTGCTAAAATGCATTCTTTGAAGATCGAAGGCTAGAAATAACCAGCGCGAAGTATTTTTTGAGTTATGGCATATCCTCACATGTTACTGCCACAGGCCCCAGATTAATAGTCATTTAAGACTCTCTTAGCTTCTTCAAGGGTTAAACATCGAGGAAGGATTGAATCAACACCAACACGGTACAAAGTATCTCCAATGATTCGATAAGGTTAGGACTAATTTCGGATGTGTCGACATTCAGAGTTGGATAACTTTAGTTGAAATTTTTGGTTCCTGAGAGAGGTAATGATTTCTCTATACCATGGATCCAAAGTACTGATGAGGAAGAGAGTTTCATCATGAATTAGCTTGTCAAATGCAGTAGACGTGGTTACAGAAGGAAGGTCACAAATTAACTATGCAAAAACTAGTGATTTCTTCGATTTAGCTTTAAAAATTTCCAAATATAATTCTTGTAAGATAATAATCCATTTAGAATACTTTCCCCCCAGTAACTTACGAGTAAAAATGTACGTCATGGGGTTGCAGTCAGAAATCACAGTGCTTTTTCGTAAGAGAATATAGTACCAAAAGAGTTGAACAGTCTGAACAGCTGTTAAACCTAGTTTCTTGACATGGGCATATTGAGTTTCAACATCCAAATGATTTAGACTCAAGTAATAAATCACGTGTTCGTCTCCATCATCATCGTCCTGAACAAGTATCATAGCAATAGTACTATCGGTAACGGCCAAGTACAAGAAACAATCACTGAGATAATTTGGGGGATGTAGTAAAGGATCAC
This sequence comes from Pinus tabuliformis, assembly GCA_031772625.1. NCBI lineage: Eukaryota > Viridiplantae > Streptophyta > Pinopsida > Pinales > Pinaceae > Pinus > Pinus tabuliformis. The sequence goes on along the minus strand of CM062809.1, from coordinate 250,504,445 downwards.
TAATAAGGGATTTCCTCAATGCATCGAAGGACTTTTTAGCAACTTCATCCCAAACGAATGGGACCCCTTTCTTTAATAAGTGATTAAATCCCTTGGATAGTTCACCGTACTTCGGCACAAAATGACGAAGGAAATTCACTTTCCCTTGTAAACTGCTGATGTAAAGAGTATAGAGGGGGGGAATTAATGATGGCCTCCACCTTAAGGGGATCGATCTCGTTGCCTTCCTTTGATATGGAAAACCCTAAGAGATGACCAGGTTCGACGCAAAAGACTCATTTGTGTAAATTTAAAATAATATTGTAGTGTCGACAACGAAGAAATAACTCTCGAAGGTGATTACGATGGTCGTGACGCTTAGAAAAATGTGTTGATAAGTCATCGATATAAGGTTGAATGATATGTTTAATATCATGAAAGGAATAATGCATCGCTCGTTAGAAGGCAGTGCCAACATTTTTTAGAGAACAAAGGATTTTTTTGTAACCAAAGGTTCCCTAAGGACAAATGCTAGCAGTTTTATGTTGATCGATGAGCAGAATGTTAATTTGGTTGTATCTACAAAAATCATCCATAAAGGAAAAAATATCACTCCCTGCACATTCATCAATGATCTGATCTATAAATGGAGTCAGATAGTTATCTTTAGGACATTACCGATTGATATCACGATAGTCAACACAAGCACAGATAGTTCCTAGTTTCTTAGTCACTAGAACAATATTCGACACCCAATCTATCAATGGAATAGAATAAGTGAAACCAGATTTAAAAAAAAAAAAAAAAAAAAAAAATCAACTTCTCCCTTTATGGCAGCTTCCTTTCTAGGGTGCAAGGGACGAAGACATTGACGAAAGCCTTCGCATTCGAATAAGTAGGAATCCATGACATTTTTGCTACAACGTAATTTAACTCTGCATTAGTCAAATTTTTACTTGTATAATTAATGCCATAAGAAGATAAATATTTTTGTCCCAAGATAGCTCCTAGAGTCGTATCTAAATCATCAGTAGAAATATGGAAAGGAAGAGTCCAATTAGGTCCTCTTACAATTCGTGCTTCAGCAATATTTTGTTTCAATGTCTCAAATGCTTTCTAACAATCACGATTCTAAACAGATTCACAATATTTTGTAAGAAGCTTGAAAAGTGGGGAGGATATTTTTGTGAAATTTTCTATGAGTCTTATATAATATCCAATAAATCATAAAAAACGTGTTACATCCCTTTGCCAAACAGAGATTGATATTTTAGAAATTACTTCTACTTTAGATGTGTCCACTTTAATTCCATCACTTGAAATATGGTGCCCTAAAACATTCCCTTCATTGAACATCGTAAAACATTTCTCATGGCTTAATGAAAAATTTGTCTCCTTACATCTAACAAGAACTTTTTCAAAAGTTTCCATTTCTTCTTCAAAAGTATCACCATATACAACAAAATCATACATGTACACTTCTACACAATCATGAAATAGATCAGAAAAAATTACCTAAAAATTCTCTTTGAAATGTGGCAGGTGCATTACATAATCCAAAGGGATGGACCCCATAGACATAGGTTCCCATGGGCATGTAAAAGTAGTTTTATCTTGATCTTCTAATGCTAGTTGGATTTTATTATATCCACTAAAACCATCGAAGAATGAAAAATATGTTTTCCCTGCCAAGGTATCTAATACTTGATCTGTAAAAGGTAGTGGAAAATGATATTTTAAAATAGCTTTATTTAATTCTCTCTAATCAATGCACATTCCATTTTCCAGTTTTCTTAAGAAAAATCACTAAAGGTGACACCCATTCATTATCTGATATTGGATAAATGAAATTCACATTAAGTAATTTTGTAATTCCTCCTTGACAATTTCTCTCAGATTAGGATTCATCATTCTCTAAGGTTGTCTAACTGGTTTTGTATTTTCTACAACATAAATATGGTGCATACAATTTTTAGGATCAATCCCTTTCATGTTAGTGTATTCCCATGCGCAAGCAGAGGAGTGCCTTTGTAGCACCTGAATCAATTTTCTCTTTTGAAATTCTTCCAAATTGTTGTTAATATTCAATGTTTTATCTAGAAAAATTCTACTTGAAAATTGCCAACTTTTTTCCATTGAATGTAAACCTATTTGGTGAGATGATAAATATTCAATATTAAATTGTTCTTGAAAACTTTGATCTTGCTCACAATATCAAGAAGAATCATTATTAGTCATTAAATTTATCAATTGATCTTCTTCATCTAATTGTGAAAAAGTATAAACTGGTTGTAAATCATCAAATGTTTCATTATCATCATCTTACCAAGTCTCACGTTCTATTTTAGTTATTTTTTTGCAAGAGGATACCAGATCTACAACTTATGAATGCATCAATTGTAGCTAGCGAAGCTCTACCAAGGATCAATGGATGGCCTCCTAAATTATTCTTGGGAGTCAAAATCATGAAATATATAGGATATTCCCAAGAATCTAGAGAAACGGACACCTTCTAATACTCCATCTGGTTTGATAATAGATCGATCTACTAATTGTAATATTGTAGGAGTATATTGAAGATTTGGAAGCTTCAATTGTTCCAATGTTTGTCTACTCATGATATTAATGGTTGATCCTATATCAATTAAAGTATTTTGAATCTCAACACCATTGATATGAATTTTCACAATAGGACTACCAAGATCTAGATATTTTTGAACAGTAGGTTTTCCCATCATTATATCAACAATTTTTCCTACCAATTGGATCTTTTTGATATATTTTATTTTTCTTCCTAGTTTTCTAATCCATAGCTCATTGATAGTTTTTTCAAATATTGATATTTCCTTTATAGCTTGCAATAAACGAATTTTGATGTAAATATAAATTCATTTAGTATTTCATAATCTCGTAAAACAATTTGCCTTTCTATTCCTTTATCAATTTTAATTCTTTAATGAAAAGCTAGATCTTGTAACAAAATAGAAGGTTGTTCTACTAGAGGAATTGTAAGAGCTTCCTTTATTTCTTCATCCTCTGATAATATAAGAACATATTCCTCTAGAGGAATGTTTTCTTGATCAAGATGTTCATCTTTCTCAGGAACTCCATTTCTTTTAGCTTTTTGGGTGACAGTTGTGCGTGACTTGTTTGGTAAAACCCTACAAGATCTAAGTTGAACATCATTTAGACCTAATAGGGTAATCTAGAAGCTTGACAATTTTGTCCTTTGAAATTATAAATAGCTTGTTAATTTTTATTGTTTGGATTCCAAAGTGGTTGGGTAGGTAGTTGATTAGACTTTTGAGAAAATGGTAATGACATTTGCTAATTTGAATTTTTAAATTGAGGAAGTTGACTTGGTTGAGGAGGATAAAATTGTGGAGGAAAACAAAGATATGGTTGCTGGAACTAACGAAATTGAGGATGTTTTCCATAAAGATTTTTCCAACCTTGAGCTCGAGATGGATTTTGAGATTGTGGGGGCCAAGGTTGCCATGGCATGGGTGTCGTCCAATTTTTTTATGGTTGTGCATATGATTGAGTATTGAAACCTTGATTCATATTATATTGTTGATTTTGCCATAGTATTTTAGCAATAAAACAAAGAGATCCAACTTGACTTTTCTCATCTTCTCCTTGGAAAACAAATTTAAGACCAGGTATTGAAGGACATTCTTTCGTATTATGATTTTCAGCACATATGACACAAATTTATATACTATCAATGGGAAATTATCTTAGGTCATGTTCATTTCTACACTTGGGACAAAAAATAGGTAATGCAACATTTTCATCTTTCCACTTGTTTTGTATCTTAAGGGTGTCTATTTGTTCACAGAGACTCCCTAAGATATCTGTTTTAAAATTATCAAGCAAATTAGCTATTTTATCTCTACTTACCGTTCCAGTTGTAGATTTATTAATTCTAGACATCACAAGATCTCTTGGATTTTTGTCTGTCCTAGATTTACCCCTAGAGATATGTTTACATCAATCATATATTTATGCAAATGAAAGTTGTGGCACATCTCCCTTGCCCATTAAATTTAGAAGATCAATCCATTCATCTTTAATAGATTTTAACAAAAGAGCTTTCATTGTTTCATCATCTAAATTATACATTTTAGCTCTTTTGATGTTGTAAGCAAATATTTCAACTAGATCTTCAAGCCTCTCATCCTCTTTTTGCATCATCTTAAAGACTTCATTTTTAAGGTTATGGGGCATACAATAATCCTTGTATTTTCTAAGAACAAATTCTTCGTATCATCCCATGTTCTAATTGTATGTGTTCCTAATCCCATAAACCATTGAAGTGCTCCATATTTAAGAGTTTCTGAAAACAATTCAACTTTTCAGGATCAAGTAAATAATCATAAGTTCTACATAGAACTTCAAACTCAAAAGGAAATGTTTTGGGATCCTCATGTCTCAAACCATGGAAATTAGGGAGAATAGAGGGTGAGATGTTCTTCATTGTAGCGGTGGTATCTTCATAAAAAATTAGAAATCCATAAGGATCTAGTTCTCCCCTACCACCTCTACCACGACCTTGACCTCCACCCCCTCATCTATAACCTCCTCTACCTCTTCCACCTCCAATCCTAAATTCACCACCATTTACATTATGCACTTCTCCTTCTCCTTCCCTTGCCATTATAGATTCTTCATAGCTAATATAAGGTTCTATAATAACATTCTATAGCTCTTATTCTGGTTTCTCTACTAATGGTATATTAAAATACGTTTCTGCTTCTTCTACTTCTTCACTAGCCACGTCTAGTTCTTCTCCTAGAAATTGTTCTCATGTTGAAAAGAGGAAGATTACTCCTTATGTTGTGGATCTAAGTTCGTCAACTAGAACTTCTGTAGAAGAAGTTAGAGAATCTCTGGATTGGATTTTTGATCTATACACCTCATGAAGTCTATGTCTACCTTCCAATGATGGGATGTGAGTATGGTTGGATGGTGTGTTACTACGAGGTCTAGGTGGAATGGTTGGTGATGTTGGAATTGGACTTATACCTCTACTTACAAATTTACCCCTAGAATCTATTTCTCTATGCATAAATGTTTTTTTATCAATTTTCAATTTTATCAAATTAAAAATTCCCAGAATGAAATGCAAGAAATAAATCCTATAAACACTTCTCTAGAAACGATGCCAAAATGTTTGGTACATAAATTGTCTTTAATTTGCTTCATTAATTTTCAACTAGGATACGTGTTATTCTGAAGTGTATGTGCACTATATATGCTAGCATTTATTTTGCAAATTAAGTGATCTAAAAATGAAACTAATTTTAAAGATGAATGAATTTTTTTTATACAAATTGGAGAGAGTCAACACACATGTTCTTTCAATCTGGAATCCTATCTACGCTCATCGTTTTGAAAATAAAGTAACTTATCTATATTGTAGAAATACACACTTAATTCTAACTATAAAAAATGAAGTTTTGAAGATTAAACATGAAACAAAATGATCTAACTTTAATGCTACGGAATTGAACTCATTTTGCACTAATCGCTGAAAATAAAACTTTATGCTAATTGACAAATATGAAAGATCCGATAACGAAATTTAAACTGCAAAAAAATAAGGTTTGCTTCAAAAAAGGAATGATAATGAAATCCAAAATGTGAAACTTTAACTCAAAACTGATTACTAATGTGTGCATCCACCTTTTAAATGTACTTTGTTCAATATATAAGAACTTAAGTGAAATGAAGAAATAACTCAGAGAAACTAAAATTGAACGCTGAAACAACTAAGTAACAATGTCAAAAATGCATAGCATAAGTAAAATATTTTTGCTACTTTTATCTTTATGAGTACTCTATAACAATAACTGAAATGAAATAACTATAACAAAAAATGTTAAAACAAAACTAAAACAAAGCCTCATAGCTCACAAGGGGTCCTCCCAGAGTTCAGGGTTAATTTAATAATCAACCATTCTTCACGCACTCATTTGGAGAATAACAAGAACTTGAATTAATAAAACATAGTATCAGTTTATCCACAAAAAAATTATAAACTTAATAACGATAATCGTCACTACGACTACTGTGTTCTTTGTCTCGCTTACTTCTATTTATACAAATGATAAAAACAACTTGAAAGAGTTTTAAGCCAATAATTTGTAAGCAAATCTGACACCTATGAGATCGATATCTAAGAGTCCGTCTCTTTATGAATTGCTATTGAAAAACAAGTCAAAGGAGATTTCATGTTTTAACAGTTAAGTGTCTCACTCGCTTCATTATCTGCTTAAATTCCTCACACAGTTGATTATCTGCTTCATGTGTTCATCTGCAATAGGAATTTACAAGTTTGACTCAAAGTTTGACTTTAAGATCTCTGATTTCACTTAGCTTGCCAAGCAATGTCAATAGGTGGTTATCCATCTAGGAACCAAATGTCATTTTTTGATAGTCTTCTTTCTTCTTCTGGAATGTTGCAACCTATCTAACAATGGATTCTAATGTTGAAACAAATATCGGTTGAAGTATATACAAAATTTGGTAATTGCAATATACTTTTGTCATAATTTCACTAAACATTTAGAATTTAAATATGGATTATTATTACCTTGTAGGTATTCATTTTTACCTTAATATGTTGAGGCTTTTGTAGAAAAATAACGGAAAGTTGAAATGTGATGGGAAAAAGGGCGGTCAAAAAGAGAGATTTCTAGACTTCAACAAGACATATTTGCATTTTTGGTACAAAGTTGACCTTCAGCACAACTTATCATCCGCATAAAGATGAATAGATGAAGAGGGTCAATAATATATTGGAGGATATGTTGAGGATGTTGTTGGCATTATGATTCAAGTGTTGTCCTTGATGGCAACTCACTCAGAGGTTGGTACAGATACTCAGAAGTTGGTTCAGGTGATGGCAACTTACTCAGAAGACAGATCCTAGTACAGCTTGCCAAGGAAGTTCATACACGCAGGTTTGTTAAGCCCAAGTCGCGTGTACACGCAGGTTGGCTTCAGAAAAAGCGCGTGTATGTGGAAAAGCACCTTTGGTCCATGGCGGTTAGTCCTTGGAAGTTGTGCCTATGGTTTCGGACCATTGTATCTCGACGGGCGTGTCGATCCCTAGTTTTGAAGTTGATGGTATTGTGTTTCTATGGTTTTGGCTCTTGGTATTGAACAAGGCCTAAGGCTATATAAGGAGAAGATCACTAGGCAAAGAGTAAGTGTGTGTGGGTGTCTGACGCAGTGAGAGGATCTGGTATTGCTGGTTATCTGTTCGGGACGCTTGGCAAGGGTCGGATCTGACAGCAAAGGCAGAAGTAATCATTTCTAGATCTGCACGCGGGTTGCCTTTGGAGAAAGCGCGTATACACGCGGTTTTGGTACAGTGAAGTAGCGTATGCATGATAAGGGTTGATATTTCAGGTTGTTGCTGATTCTGGTGGTTGTTGCAGAGTTCTAGATTCTGGTTTGGGTTCTGTGTTCTTGATGACAGGGTTTCAGTGATTCGGTATTGGGTTGTTTAATGAATTATGATGCAAGTATAAGTTGATGATTGTATTGCGGTAATGTTTGCTTTGTACTCTTGGATCCAGTCTGAAAATTGATGAAACGTGGTCCCTGAAGGTTGTAGGGTCAGCACCTACGTACTAGTAAATGGATCAGCTAGTACAAGAGCTGAGGGGGTTGTAGCTCCCCTCCAAAAGTAGTTGGAAAACGAGAGAGAGGGTTGTAGCCCTCTGCAGGTTGTAGCCTGCATACTGGTAAAGGACTGCACCAGTATATTGTAAAAGAAGTTTCTCATTAAAGAAGAAAGAGACGAATTGCAGCAGGTGGTTTTCACCCACATTGGGTTTCCACCTTATATCATGGTGTTCATGTGTGTGGCTCTTGTGTGATGTTCTGTTCTGTTATACTGCACCTGTTTACTGCTAAATTGCTTAATAATGTTCTGATGCATTTACTGAAGATAAGATTAACTGAATCATAAGATATCTGCATATACGCTAGTTGCTTTAGACACAGTCGCGTGTACACGCGGGTTCACTTAACTGAAGTCGCGTATATGTTTCTGAGTATGAAATTGAAAAGGTTTTATTGATCTGATAATACTGATTCACCCCCCCTCTCAGTATTATTTCCAACAATTGGTATCAGAGCAGGTCCTTCAGAGGAAGCTTGATCGCTTGAAGGAAAAGATCCATCAAAATGGCTAATCCAGAAAGAGAGGCACACATCAGGCCACCAGTCTTTGACGGGAACAATTTTACTCACTGGAAGATAAGAACCACTGCATATCTACAGTCTCTTGGAGCAGAAGTTTGGGGACTCATAGAAGGAGGATACAAATTCCCATCAGCAACTCCTACAGATCCAGCAGAGAAAAAGCAATATGAGCTCAATGCCAAAGTAGTTAATGTCCTATTGAGTACTTTGACTCAATCAGAATTTATGAAGATCATGCATCTCAAATCAGCTAAGGAAATATGGGACAAAATCGTTACAAGCTACGAAGGAGATGATCAGGTAAAAATAGCGAAGCTTCAAACTCTCAGAATCCGGTATGAAACTCTTAAGATGCGAAGTAATGAAAGCGTAGCTAATTATTTCCTGCGTATGGATGAGATTGTGAATTGTATGAGGGATCTGGGTGAAGAATTTGAGGAAGTTGTCTTAGTTCAAAAGGTTTTGAGATCTCTGTCTACTAAATTTGATTCTAAAGTATCTGCCATAGAAGAAAAGGAGAATGTGCGAAAAATTACCATGTCACAGCTTCACGGGATCTTAACTGCTTTTGAAATGCGACTAGAGGTACCACCAGAGGCCGCATTCGAAGTGTCAGAGGAAGAAGATGAGGTAAATTTTGTCAAGAATCTTGAACGGGGAACTGGACGGTTCAAAGATAAGCTGCCTTTCAAATGTTTTCTATGTGGTAGAGTTGGTCACTATGCTGCTAGATGTCCTCATAACAAAGAAAGGATATATGAAGAAGATGGTAGAAGCTATTATTCCCATATTAAAAGTTCATTTAATGATAGTGAAGATATTAGAAGTCTCATGGCGCACAAGAAGAAGAATGCTTCATCCAATGATAGCGAGGATATTAAAAGTCTCATGGCACATGAAGAGAAGAATGCAGAAACTGAAGAAGCTGCCAAATTAAAAGAACTATTGGAAACAGAAACCAGGGTAAGGGAGAAATTGCAGGATATAGCAAAAGATCAGAGCACAACTATTCAGAGACTTGAATCAAAGATCCTCTCTCTAAAGGAAGATCTTGAAGATCAAGAACATGAAGTGATCAAACTAAAGCGACAAGTAGAAGAAGGGAGAAAAGTTGAAGAAGACCTAAGGAAGCAGTATCTGAAAAAGGAAGAACAACATCAAGTTGAGGTAAATATCTTGAAAGGTAAACTAGAAGAAAAGGATAAGCTTTTACGATTTCAAGATAGTTCTAAAGTCTTGGATGATATTCTTAATAGTCAAAGATCTCCTGCTATCAAGACTGGTCTTGGTTTTCATGAATATGTTGAAGGTGAATCTAGTTCACAAGGTGAGACAAGAAACTCTAATGAGAAATCTGAAATGCTCAAGGAACAACCAAGAAAAGAAATTCCTCAAGGAAGATCCTTTACTCCTAACTATGGACGTGATAGACGATTATTTCCTCCACTGAATAAAGTTGAATGTTATGTATGTCATAATCTTGGACATGTTGCAGCCAGATGCAGAAGTAGAATGGTTCAAGAAAGATCATCTCATCCCAGGTATTTCAGAGGGTATTGCTTTGCCTGTAATGCATATGGACACAAAGCAATTGATTGTGATAGAAGGAACATGAAAAATATAAGGTGTTATACATGCAACAACTATGGGCATAAAGCAAGGGAATGCAGAAGCAGATTTCAAAATTCAAGACAAGGGGACCATACATCATCACAGTTGCAGGAATTGAAGAAGACAGAGACAGAAAGGTGTGGGACAACTCAGTCAGCTGACATAACAGACACAGGGGAATCTGAAAGTGATGAGATTCAGTATTCCATCCTGCATACGCTGAGATAATGAAGACAAGTCGCGTATATACGCGAGTTACATGCTGCAAAGTCGCGTATATGGAGAAAGGGCAGCAGAACAGATGGTTATATGGAGAAAGGGCAGCAGAACAGACTCAGGAAATGGTTCAGACATGGTTGGCTCACACTCAGGGGGAGAATATTCTTCAAATAATGCATTGTTGGCATTATGGTTAGAAGTTGTTGATAAAGTCTATGAAGATAAATGATACATCTTACTGTTTAGGAATGGTATTGCAGGCTGATGCTTATATCATGATGCTGTTGGTGGCTCTCATAAGTCTTGGTCTAGATATTTCGTCTCTATGTCATGTATCTCTTGTGATATCTCTTTTATGGTGTCAAGGTCATGTAACGGCCTATGTTGGTTTCCCCACTATGCCTGGGATGAATGATGAATGTATGTTGAGTCTTTTGGTGATAGGAAGGTCTTCTATAATGTATAAGTCCTTGTTCTTCTTGAAGAACATCTTTTGCAGATCTTGCCTACAGTCAAGGGGAGCATGAACAGCACAATTCAGCAAGAGCAGGATGGATAGATTGGTACACTTTGGCATACACAAAGGGGGAGCATAGTTGGAGATTTCAGCAAGTACTCAGGGGGAGTATGGACAGCAGAAGGTATACCAAAGAAGAGAATATCTTGGTCCGCCCTTTGCCCTTGATGTCAAAGGGGGAGAGTGACTTGGTGTAGTGGTTGCCATCAAGTCCAAAGGGGGAGATTGTTGGCATTATGATTCAAGTGTTGTCCTTGATGGCAACTCACTCAGAGGTTGGTACAGATACTCAGAAGTTGGTTCAGGTGATGGCAACTTACTCAGAAGACAGATCCTAGTACAGCTTGCCAAGGAAGTTCATACACGCAGGTTTGTTAAGCCCAAGTCGCGTGTACACGCAGGTTGGCTTCAGAAAAAGCGCGTGTATGTGGAAAAGCACCTTTGGTCCATGGCGGTTAGTCCTTGGAAGTTGTGCCTATGGTTTCGGACCATTGTATCTCGACGGGCGTGTCGATCCCTAGTTTTGAAGTTGATGGTATTGTGTTTCTATGGTTTTGGCTCTTGGTATTGAACAAGGCCTAAGGCTATATAAGGAGAAGATCACTAGGCAAAGAGTAAGTGTGTGTGGGTGTCTGACGCAGTGAGAGGATCTGGTATTGCTGGTTATCTGTTCGGGACGCTTGGCAAGGGTCGGATCTGACAGCAAAGGCAGAAGTAATCATTTCTAGATCTGCACGCGGGTTGCCTTTGGAGAAAGCGCGTATACACGCGGTTTTGGTACAGTGAAGTAGCGTATGCATGATAAGGGTTGATATTTCAGGTTGTTGCTGATTCTGGTGGTTGTTGCAGAGTTCTAGATTCTGGTTTGGGTTCTGTGTTCTTGATGACAGGGTTTCAGTGATTCGGTATTGGGTTGTTTAATGAATTATGATGCAAGTATAAGTTGATGATTGTATTGCGGTAATGTTTGCTTTGTACTCTTGGATCCAGTCTGAAAATTGATGAAACGTGGTCCCTGAAGGTTGTAGGGTCAGCACCTACGTACTAGTAAATGGATCAGCTAGTACAAGAGCTGAGGGGGTTGTAGCTCCCCTCCAAAAGTAGTTGGAAAACGAGAGAGAGGGTTGTAGCCCTCTGCAGGTTGTAGCCTGCATACTGGTAAAGGACTGCACCAGTATATTGTAAAAGAAGTTTCTCATTAAAGAAGAAAGAGACGAATTGCAGCAGGTGGTTTTCACCCACATTGGGTTTCCACCTTATATCATGGTGTTCATGTGTGTGGCTCTTGTGTGATGTTCTGTTCTGTTATACTGCACCTGTTTACTGCTAAATTGCTTAATAATGTTCTGATGCATTTACTGAAGATAAGATTAACTGAATCATAAGATATCTGCATATACGCTAGTTGCTTTAGACACAGTCGCGTGTACACGCGGGTTCACTTAACTGAAGTCGCGTATATGTTTCTGAGTATGAAATTGAAAAGGTTTTATTGATCTGATAATACTGATTCACCCCCCCTCTCAGTATTATTTCCAACAGATGTATGTCATGCATCAACAATGAAAGTGCAAGGAGTATCTTCCACTGGTTGAGTTCACTTACAACAATGGGTATCAGGAATCTTTAAGGATAAATCTGTTTGAGGCATTGTATGGGCGAAGTGTAATACTCCCATCAATTGGAGTGATCCAGTGAACAAGGTGTTGATTGGACCAGACATGTTGGCAAATATGTTGTTTAAGGAGTTTCAGGTTTAGGAACAGGTGTACTTGTGCATAAACCCCAAGAAGAGCTCCTTGACTATTGGATCATGTGCCAAGATGGCATCTCGGATTTGTGGACCTTTCAAGATTCCTAAGGGATTGTACCCGTAGTCTATCAAATTGCAATTCCTCCAACAATGAAAGTTCATGATGTATTCCATGTGTCGTTGATTAAGAAGTGTATTAGGGATGTTGTTCATGTGATTGACTAGTTTGTATTCTAGATGGAACCTGAAGGAGAATTCCAATCAGAACCTCAATGAATTTTCTGTGGGAAGATGCCCATTCTCTGAAACTTAGCAATCGAGCAGGTTAAAGTGTAATGGAAACTCTTTGGGCTCAAGGAATCTACATGGGAGATGGTGATCAATGTGGCTTATGTATCCCTCTTTATTCATTAATTGGGTGAATATTTTTGGCATATGTTTTAGTGTGATGATTGGTCTATGTATATACTTATATGGATGTAATTACTGCCAAGAGTTGTGTTATGAAGATTCAATAAGCAGTATGGGTGTCATGTTATAGTTGTCATGTGGTTATGTTTCTCATGTTTTTTTCCTTCTCAACAGTTTGTTCAATGTAAAAAAAGCAACGAGCTAAGTTATAAAGCTCCATGGGAAGTATGTTTTTCTTTTCAGCAATCTTGTTGGTTTTAGGTGAACACCCAGGACAGTGTTCCCCCAAGGAGGAGGGCTCTGTAACAACCTTGTTCAAAAATCCATGTAATAAAGTTAATAAAGGAAAACTAATAAACATGGTCATGGAACACGTATTCCAAGTTGAATGTTAGGAAAAAACATAGTGATGGGTATCACTTGTGATTAATTAATGGCTATGGAAATTGGAAAAGGAAACGACAACAGCTTTGGAAAATCAAAGTGGCATTAATTGACATTTTATTTATAAAAACAACGGAAATTAGGAGAAAGTGGAGGTGAAAGATCACAGGTTGCATGTGAGGAGAAAAATGAAGAAAATTGATGGAAGATTGAAGAAAATAGAGGCCTCATTAATAAAAAGGTTTCTAAGGCTCAGTTTTGTTAGGATATTCCGACACATAGGATATAGTTAAGTTCAACTTGGTCTAGTATAGAGTTAGGTTAGAGTTAGGTAAAGTGTGTTTCTTTACCGTTGTACATTTTGTAACTTACAATCCGACGGTCACGATATGTAGTGATCCGACGGTTCACTCTCACCTCGGTATTACCGACACTTGATCCGTGGCTTGACACCCGATTGGTCCATGAGTTCTATTTAAAGCGCATGGAGGGTCATTGTTCGGGTAATCCGTGCATGAGAGAAGCTTATGTAAATTTTCATTCTTTGATTAATAAATTGTCTGTACCCACGTTGGGACAGGCCGTGGACTGTTTCCCTCCTTGCACTCTGAGGGTTTTAACCACGTCAAAAATACTGGTGTATTGATTTGAGATCTGGTTGTGAGCGGTGTCCTTTTGGTATTCTTTCTGAGGAACTTACCCTGTAAATTACTACATGGTATCAGAGCTATTTGAGGGCCACGTCCGTTGGTGATCCAAATCTGAAGCCGGTAGAACTGCATGCGGCTGTCGTTTCCTAGATCTGCTGTTTCTGACTGCTTTCGGGCCGAGAGGACTGCTCTGTTGCGTTCGGAGCATCTGTTTCAGTGAGGAACCCCTTTCGTTTCACGCGAAAAGGTTTCTGGTAGCCCTAGCTGCGTCATTTTTCAGATCGGGAGGTATACAGTGTTTTTTTTGCAGTTTACTGTCATTTTCTCTCTGCTTATTTCGGTTTCGGTTTATTTAGCCTTTTTTTTTCCCGGATCTATACCTTTCATTTCTGCGTATGCTCTTTGCCCTGCGACTCTGTGCGATCTGGGCAAATCAGAAACAGAAAGAAAGGATTTTTCTCATGCGTATGCTCTTTTCCCTGCACCTTAGTGTGATCTTGGAAAATCAGAAACATTGAGAAAAATATTTAGTTTTTCGGTTAAAAGCTAACTTTGAGATTTTTTTTAAAATTCTAGTTTTTTGGCTAAAGCTAACTTTGAGCCGTAAGGTTCGTTTTTTCTTTGCATATTCGTGTTGGGTTTTGTGTTTTGTAGGGGAAAAGAGCCTTCCCAAGGCAAGCACGCAAATCAAGGCCCCCCCCCCCCCCCTCTCTCTCTCTCTCTCTCTCTCTCTCTCTCTCTCAAATATTTTGTATAGATCAATTGGTTCAAAGACCTTTTAAGAGAGTAGAGGTCTTGGGTTCAAGTCTCCATTTTGTGGGGGCGGATTTTTTCATTCCCGCACATTCACGCACTTTGCCGGCAACGTCAACAATTTTTTTTCAAAAAGCCATAACTTCTTCATCCGGAAGCCTTTTTCAGAGCCGTTTTTTTTAAAACCGCCTATTTTTTCGAGATCTATCCATTGGACCACTTACTTTCAGCATCTTCAGCTTCAGTTTTTTTTCAAAAAAATGGAAAGTCCATGCCAAGTCATTCTTGACAGCACTAACTACTTCCAATGGGTAGCCTACATGGGAGATTTACTTAGAAGTAAAGGTCTCTTCAGAATAGCCACAGACCAAGAGAAGAAACCCAAAGATGAAGACAAGGCCGAAAAATGGGAAAATAGACAAGATCAAGCACGTGGTTTGATAGGAATGTCTGTTTCTCCTGATCTTAGATTCCACATTGCAGAAATTGAAACTCCTCATGAAGCATTAGAAAAACTTGCTAAAGCTTTTGGGATTAAAAATGAAATTAGAGCCCATCAACTTGAGAATGAGTTGCTTACTTTGGATCCTAATAATTTTTCTTGCATTGAAGATTTCTTGTCCAAATTCAAGACCCTTAGATATCTCTTGGAAGGTGTTAAAGTTAAGAAAGAAGATGGTAACCTTATTTATTCCATCCTTACTAAGTTGGGACCAGCCTACTCTGTATTTGTTTCCACTTTCCATTCTACAAGGGAAGCTTTCCTTTGTCAAGGCAAAGACTACAAACCCCCTTCCTTTGACTCCTTTTGTGATTCCTTAATAAGAGAACAAGAAAAACTCTTACACCTTGGTCTTCTTAATCTTGGAAACTCTTCCTCGAAAGCGTTAGCCGCCCAGCAGCAACCAAATTCAAAGAATCCTAAGAAGTCTTATCCTCAAAGGAATGGTCCTAAACCAACTCAGCCTCAAGATGAAAGATCATTTCAGCAAAATGACAAGACCAATAAAAACAAATGGAAGAGGACTGACAGACATTGTAACTTTTGTAATCGAGATGGCCACTTAGAATCTAAATGCTTTAAGAAGATGGAAGCCTTGGAAGCCGCAATGAAGAAACATAACATCCATCTGGAGCCTACTTCAACTTCAACTTCCGGAACGGCACTTTCTGCATGTCATCGTCAATCATCTCAGTCTGGTTATGCATTAAATGTATCTTCTTCTTCTTCTCATTCTCATGAGTGGCTCATTGATTCTGGAGCCTCTTGTCACATGGCCAAAAACCAAGCCATGTTTTCTTCTTTAAATGATTGTAACACCAAAAATATATATGTTGGTGATGATAGATCTCTTAATGTTGTAGGGACTGGAACTGTTCATCTAGACAATGGTCAGTTCAATGATGTATTATGTGTTCCAAACTTATCCTGCAACCTTCTATCTGTCTATCAGATAACTCATTCAGGTGAAGGTAAAATTGTTGAATTTTCACCTCATGATGTTGTAATCAAGGATCTAAAAGATCCTAAACAGATTCTAGCTACTGGTCTTGCTGATGATTCCAAAAGGTTGTATAAGTTTCACAACTTTGGGTCATCCCATCTTCCCTCAGTGTTTGTTGCTCATAATGATGAAGTGAGCAAACTTTGGCATGAGCGGTTTGGTCACTTAAACTATCGCTCCCTTCAGCATCTATGTAAAGAAAATATGGTGACAGGTCTTCCTATGGTATCTTGCAAAGATGGTGTTTGTTCCGGATGTGTACTCGGAAAACATCATCGGGACAGTTTTGACAAACGTGCCTCTTGGCACGCCTCAGCCCCTTTACAGCTTGTGCACAGTGATTTATGTGGTCCTCTTCCTGTTGCTTCATTCTCTGGCTGCAAGTACTTCTTAACTTTCATTGATGATTTCTCTAGACGCACTTGGGTATACTTCTTAAAACTCAAGAGCGAAGTATTTAGCACGTTTTTGGCCTTCAAAGCATTTGTTGAAAAACAATCTGGACATCACATTCTTAAGCTAAGAACTGATAATGGTGGAGAATATGTTAAAAACGCATTCATCAACTTTTGCACCGAAAATGGAATTCAAATGCAACATACTGTTCCATACACTCCACAACAAAATGGTGTAGCTGAAAGGAAAAATCGCACCTTAAAGGAAATGGCTAATTGTATGCTGCAATCTAAAGGACTCAGTCTTAGTTTTTGGGCCGAAGCAATTAATTGTGCAAATTATATAATCAATCGCACTCCTACTAAGGTTCTAGAGAATATCACTCCAGAAGAAGCTTGGAGTTCCATTAAACCAGATGTAAGTCACTTTCGTGTGTTTGGAAGTGAAGCATGGGCCCATATTCCAGATGAAAAGCATAAAGCTTTAGAACCTAAGAGTGAGAAATGTACTTTTGTTGGATATTCTGAAGATGTAAAAGGTTATAGACTTATTCCATTTAAGTCCAAAAATGTTATCATTAGAAGAGATGTAAAATTTGATGAAAATAAATCGGCCTGCGAGCCTAGTCCGGCGGATGTGCCACCTCTTCCTATCTCTTCTATCTTTGAAAACATTTCTTCTTCTGATGATGAAAGCGAGGATGATAATCCTCCCCCACCTTCTCAGGATCCTCAACTTCCAAGATGGGTCCGTGCTACTCGGGATGCAGCAGGTGATCTTGCCGGTGATCCTACAGATCAGCGACGTACACGTTCTCAGTTTGAAAGAGCCTCTTCTTTACTGGCTCAAGCTCCAGTAAATCATGATCCTGACACTTTCGCAGAAGCTTCAGGCCATCCACATTGGGAAGCAGCTATGAATGAAGAATATCATTCATTGATGACAAATGATACATGGGATCTTGTTCCTCTACCAAAGGGACGCAAACTTGTTAGATGCAAATGGGTTTACAGAACCAAGTATGGACCAGATGGGAAAGTTGATAAACATAAGGCTCGTCTAGTTGCTAAGGGCTTTTCACAGGTTGAAGGCATTGACTACACTGAAACCTTCTCTCCAGTTGCCAAAATGAACTCTATCCGCCTTGTTCTTTCCCTTGCTGCCTCTTTAAAATGGGAAGTCCATCAAATGGATGTTAAATCTGCCTTCTTGCATGGGGACTTGCAGGAAGAAATCTATATGGAACAACCCATTGGCTTCATACAAACAGACTCCAGCCTCGTTTGTCGACTTAAGAAATCCCTTTATGGCCTCAAACAAGCTCCTCGGGCTTGGTATGCCAAAATGGATAGCTTTCTTTTAGAATCTGGCTTTTCTAGGTGTCATTCTGACAATACTGTCTACACCAAGAAAGTGGGCAACTCTCTTATCATCCTTGTTCTTTATGTTGATGATCTTATTCTTACTGGTAGTGATCCCAACCTTATAAACCATGTGAAGTCCAGCCTTAAAAAGAAATTTGAAATGACAGACTTAGGACACTTACACTATTTTCTCGGTCTTCAAGTCTTGCAATCCCAAGAAGGTATTTTCCTTTCCCAGTCCAAGTATGCTTGTGATATTCTTCGTCATTTTCACATGGAAGACTGTAAGCCAGCCCCTTCTCCCTTTCAGTCTGGAGTCAAACTTTCAGTCTCTTGTACTTCTCCTGAAGTTGATGCTACCTTATACCGTCAACTTGTCGGAAAACTCTTGTATTTAACCCATACTCGTCCTGATCTTTCCTTTGCTGTTGGCCTTGTTGCTCGTTTTATGCAAAACCCCCGTGAAAGTCATTGGAAAGCAGCTAAAAGAATACTTCGTTATGTTCGAGGTACAGTACAGTTTGGGATTCATTACAGTGCCAAAGCAGCTCCTCTGTTAGTTGGTTTCACTGATTCTGATTGGGCTGGTGACCTTGATGATCGGAAGTCTACTGCCGGTTATGTCTTCACTCTTGGTTCAGGACCTATTACATGGGCTTGTAAGAAACAGGCTGCCATTTCTCTTTCGTCAGCAGAAGCAGAGTATCGTGGTGCCGTGGAAGCTAGTAAGGAAGCCTTGTGGCTTCGTCAGATCCTATCAGAATTTGGCTTTGAGCAGCAGCATCCAACCACACTTTGGTGTGATAATCAAAGTGCCATTCAGCTATGCAAAGATCCAGTCCAGCATCAGCGCAGCAAACACATTGAACTACACATGCACTTCATCAGAAAGCTCATTCATGACCATGTTCTTGAAGTGCAATATTGTCCAACGATGATCAGGTTGCAGACATCTTCACAAAGGCCCTCACAGAGGCGAAGTTCACTAAACTTCGATATATGCTTGGAGTTCAGGAAGTTGTCACTAAGGGGGGATAGGCTCTAGTGCCTCCTTCCTTCTCCTATTGTGTCATATTTGTAAATCCTTCAATCCTATCCCAAGTTGTTCTTAAGGGGGGATGTTAGGATATTCCGACACATAGGATATAGTTAAGTTCAACTTGGTCTAGTATAGAGTTAGGTTAGAGTTAGGTAAAGTGTGTTTCTTTACCGTTGTACATTTTGTAACTTACAATCCGACGGTCACGATATGTAGTGATCCGACGGTTCACTCTCACCTCGGTATTACCGACACTTGATCCGTGGCTTGACACCCGATTGGTCCATGAGTTCTATTTAAAGCGCATGGAGGGTCATTGTTCGGGTAATCCGTGCATGAGAGAATCTTATGTAAATTTTCATTCTTTGATTAATAAATTGTCTGTACCCACGTTGGGACAGGCCGTGGACTGTTTCCCTCCTTGCACTCTGAGGGTTTTAACCACGTCAAAAATACTGGTGTATTGATTTGAGATCTGGTTGTGAGCGGTGTCCTTTTGGTATTCTTTCTGAGGAACTTACCCTGTAAATTCCTACAAGTTTGAAGAATTTTGTTAGTTTTAACTTGGAGCTCTCTATTCTACTCACTCTTTCATACTCTTTAACACTTGAGAGTTTTCTTGGAGAACTCTTGGAGTAGTGCGGAATACTTCGAGTTTTGGAGCAAGAAGGAAAAGGAAGAGTAGAAAAGCACAAGATGACATCAAGATCAACAACTACATAAGGCTTTGTTTGCAGGTATCGAGTTGCATGTATGATTTCTTTGCTAGTTTTGGCATGCATGGAATGTGCATGTGGTTTCTTTGTTATGATGTATCACTGGCATGGAGGAATGCCTAGATTGACAATGGATTTACCTAGCCTTTTCATTTCTTGGATATCCATGGTGTTGTGGTTTTCTTTCCTTTTGTTTTATGTTTGGTTTTCATGTTCCTTTAGCTATGGGTTGTCTTATTAGTTCCTGGAGCCCTGGTTGGAAAAACACTTTGGAAGCCCTCTAATAGCTTGGGTTGAGTTACTAGTCCTAGAAGCCTTTGTTGGATAAATGATCTAGAAGCTCTTGGTGGGTTGAGTTACTAATCTTGGAACCCCTGGTTCGACAAACGCTCTAGAAACCCAACAATATTTGTGGGTTGAGTTCCCAGTCCTGGAAGCCCTAGTTGGAACAATTGATCTGGAACCCTAGATAGTTTGGGTAGAGACCAATCTAGTGATGGTTAGTGATGTTCAACCATGAGGTGGAATAAATGGTAGAGAGTTGAGGTGGTTTGGCCTCTAGAAGCCCTGATTTGGTTTTGTTGGAATTTTTTTCCATGAGATCCCACGTTCATGCTTGAAATATAGCACATGCTCGATTGGCTTGAATAAATATTTGGTTCAGCCAATTTATGGTTTGGTGCTACATGGAAGTCCTAGACCTAGTTTCATTTTTTATATTTTAATAAGAGCTCTTTTCATCTTGTATTTGATGGGTAAATATACTTTTTCACATGTGGTTTTTATTGTTGTTATATCTTAATTATTTATGTTGAATATATGTTAGTTATGAGGATGTTTTATGGTAGACTTGATGTGTAAATATCATCATGTTTTGATTATAAAATGAATGAACAATGAATATATGACCTAATAGATTATAATGTAGCTATTTTCATAAGGAATCAGTGCTTCCTTATGATTCTTCGATAAGTATGATACCTCTATGCTCAGATATGTTGTGATGACTTGTAAAATGCATATTTCTGACATGTTTGATAAAACGTCTGTCATGGATAGTAGGGGTAAAGTCAAGTCATTGATCAAATGTTTGAATTAGTACTCTTATTAATCATTTTTGAATCATTCGTGCAGTTCTAAGCAGTTCTATGTGAAGAAATTTACATGAATTTCTAGCCACAATATTTATAGAATTGTTTTTGGATTTTTTTTTTACAAAAAATTATTTGAGTTTGTTGTTATGGGAGGGTTTTCTCCTACTAAGTTTACTCTCAGATTTTTGTAGCTTATCAATGAAGAATTATTTGATTCAGATATGATAACACTTATTGCATTATCAAAAGTCATTTTTTTTTCTTTTTATGAAAAAAACTGCAGTATGACACTAAAAATGAAACTTTAGTTTTCATTTTGTACAATAAATTCCTCCACATAAATGTATGTGTAATAAACTATGAAAATATATTCTATAATCAATTTTGATTACAATACCACAAATAATACATAATTCTGTGACCTACGATTTAATTCAAAATAGCCATGTAACAAGAAGTAATGATAATCCTTATAAAATCTACATCACAATATGAATACACCAAAAAAAATATGACACCCCTATGCCTGATGGCCTCCAACATATTCATTGTATAATCATGTCGAGTTGCCTGCTTAAACCAAGTACGTTGGTCTACCTAAGAATGGCTAACTATGATATGTTAGATTGTTTCCATATGTTAGATTCCAATTTTTCTTGTGTACCCATGGAGGAAATGAGTAGCCGCGATGCACATTTGTGCTACTAACCCATGCATTAAGTGGTGGTGTCTGATAATCATACATAAGATTGGCACATGCAATCATAGGAATATAACAAGTGGGAAAACACCCTTGTTGATAATAGGGAATTTGGATGTTCATGACCTCTTGGGATAATGATGTATCATCTGCAATATGGTCCAATTTTTTTCAAAGCATCCTGTTTTCCTTGACTATGCTAGCATCATTGTCATCCCTTGTACTTTTTGAAAAAATAGTTGAGCCTTTCTTGATTCATTTTCCTGCATTTCCAATATTTTTTTGTGGTCCATCTCTTACCTTACTTTATATATTTCAAGTCTTTCATTTGCTCTATGTTTTGTTGCACAATAATTATTTCCTTATACTCCTCAACTGAATTCTTTTTTTTTCCAATTTTAAATCTTGAATTTCAATTTTATTTTGCCCAAACTCAACTAATAGTTTTGTATAGTCTTCTGACCTGAGTAATTGTGAATTTCAGCGTAAACAAAGGTTATATGTTGTTCCTAGTCTTTTTCATTGACACCCTCTCTAATGATAATTTCAGGAACTGACCAAACAATTAATCATTTAGTGACACTTGTTACCCTTATTTGAGTCTAACCTTTCAATATACCCAACAACCGATTCAAATTTATTGTTCTCTTCATCAAGTTCCCCATTATGTAGAATATCATCTTTTAGTAATCCATTGTCCACAGAAAAATGAGCAATTTCATTAGTTCAATTTTTCTAGTTTATTGGTTCTTGAGAAATTATGTTTGTTCACATTCACCATGGTTTTTACTGGACATAATGGTGGGGTTAGTTGGCTTGGAAATATCTCTTGTTCATTGTTGTTTCCTAGTGCATGACCACTTATAACCATATCCACATCGGCATTGTCATTTTCAACCACATTCTCATGGTTATTTTTATGATCAACAAATTCATTAAGAATAATAGCGCATGAAAAAGTTGCTTGTGCTTCAGTTGGTTTAACAACATCAATGTTACTGTCAGTTGGCTCAAAATTGTACTAAGTTTAATTTAGATGTTTATCACCATTACCATAGAAGTTTCATTAAGAGAAATATATCATATTATCAGATATAACTACATTTTCTTGTCCATGCACGTGTTCTTGGGAATAAAAAAATGCTTAGACATATCATTCTTCTTAATCATCCACATCAAATGACTCGCTACAACTAGAACCATGCATAAAAATAACATAATGCAATGGATATATTATGTTCCTCCTAAACCTGACCTTGATATTTGAACGCATGAAATCTCTTTTAAAGGTTTTACTTCCAATATCGACTTGCTCAACCCTTTATACCTCCAACGTTGTATTATTTGCCATGCATGAAACACACTCTAACTTGAAATAGTTCTTTAAAGCCTCAAACATACTGACATCAAGGGGTTTCAATCTGCGGGTGGTATGAGCGATTAGTGTCAACAAGTCGATTTCCATATTATTAGCCTCACCAACTATTTGGTCATCTAAAACTAGTAAGTGTTTGTTTTCAAGTAGAAAACCACCTGGTATAGATGTAACCAAGTGAAAAATTCAATTCAAAAATAGATTTTTAGTCATCCATGCATGGGAATGTGCAATCATGCATGCACCTGGTTCTTAATTTTGTATATAATTTTTCAGTTGAGCTTTCCTTTTGAATGGATAAAATCCTAAGATTTAAGCACTAGTTGCATTCGCACAACATAGAGTAGTTATACACTCCCTTCTCTTAGGAAAAATATTTCGCATATTTTGGCTCCTTACCTTGAAAATTTATCGCATGCCACAATTATTTCCTTCATTTAAACATGTTTTGTCATAGTTGTAGAAATTCTCACTGTAGATTAACCTGATAATGTAATATAACTAAAGCAAAATACTTTAATCTACTTCTACAATCAAACTTGCAGAAGCTTACTAGATTTGAGAAAGATCAAGAAGAACACATATAACCAGAAGAAGAATCAATGCACATGAAACACAGAAGAATACTCAGGGGAAAGCCTCACCTAAGAACCCCACTATCTGTATTATCATACAAGGTGGAAATATATCATAATTACACAAATCTTTATCTCTCACAGCTAGCCAGATCTCAGTACAATCCTCCTCGATGCTCACAGGAAAACAAGACTTCTCACAAACCTTCCCCTCTTCCCTCCAAGTCTCCTATTTCCTTGCGCTGTTTCTCCTGGATGATCCTACTGGTACCAAGTGTAACATTGATCACTCACACTAATCTCACACCCTGTAAAACTGCGCAATCCTCAAAGAACCTTATTCCTTCTGCATGGATGAGTTTCCTTTATAGGAAAACTCATGCCACTGATAGTACAATGTCCCTGTCTTTAATCTCATCTGCGTCTTTCTCTGAATAGACATGCATGAGTTATTTATGAGAGAATTTTCAGTTATCTGAAGTACACTAGTTTGATGAATGCATGCATCAACTGACTGAACTCACAATTAGTTCCTCAAACAGTTTGACACTAATTTAATTGGACATAACTCAGTTAACTGAGCTAACTAATTACAAATCAATTATAACTCATCCTTATCTGCTTAATTAAAGGATAATTGTTGCATGACTTCACAAAGTCTTCTAACTTGAATTTCTCCAACTAATTAATTCATAATGAATTAATTAATTATTTGTCAAGTAGCTAGTGAGACTAAATTCGAATTTTAATTCTCAATTTTAATTCAAGGACAAATTAAAATTGGAATATACTGGATTCTATTTTTATCATTTCTTGTTTCTATTTTAACAATAGTTCCATATATGGTATAAAGCATAACAATGTTTCATATATGCACTAGAAAGTATAAAAGAACTTAGACACAATTTCAGAGTATAGATTTAAACTCGTGTCTTTGTAAAGGCCCTCTATTGTATGTAATACAAGGACTAGATGCCTTTTTTTAAACCCAAACAACAATTATTTACCTGGAAACCCATATTTGAATAGGTTTTTGTTCGAAATGTAGTAGGAAAATGCTCAATTTTATCTTGTGTCTTAGTCAAATTAAGTAATTCAATTTTCCACATCACCAAAACGACTAGGATTGCAGTTAGCTAGAGTGGCATGGCTTTGTTTACTAGTTAAGGCAATAAATTCGAGTTTGTAGACTAGAAGTAGAGTCATGCATGTGTCGATGGCTGAGATATTGCAATAGAGTTGAATTATTATTAGTTGAACTCAATTAACTGAGCTCTATGAAAATTTGGATGCCCAAATTTGTACTGCAACAATTGATTATGTTTCTTTTGTTTGTTAATTACTAAACAAAATTATTTACTGTTTCCTACAATAAACACTAAATCTAATACACTACATCATTTACCATTTAAATAAAATTTGGAAACAAGAAACTGAAGAAGCAAGAAATACACAACACATATATATATAGTTTTTTTTGGACAAATGTCCTCAAATAAAGCCAATGCAGGAAAACAGGTGCAGTAGCTTCGCAGGTTTTATTATTATGAAGTAGTAATTTATTAATAAAATCTTTGGATGTCTTCTTGATAATCGAATTACATAGAATATCACTAACACAGAGATAAGTGAGGTTACCTCACACTATCACTAGAAATCCTCGTTGATCCAGGCACTAAATGAATTTCCCCTCACAGCCTATGTGTTGGCACTGTGTCATCCCAACGTCACATCCTCTGTAGACTATGTAACTCCTCCCATTTGATCGATTTTCCTTTCAGATTCTGACTTCTCCTCTCCTGGTCTCACACCTCGGCTTCCAACTACAGGAATTGATGTCGGCAAATTTTCAGACTTCCTCAAGGCATTGTATTGCCTCTTCGTGGCCCTATGTGGATCTGCATCAGCCTCTCAAGGTTTTCTCTGACTATACTGGACCTCTCTCTCTCTTCTCTACTGAGTATTTTTCGACCAAGAAATATTTCCATTCGGATACTATCCCTGCCCCTCACTGCAAAAGATCACTATCGAAAATATCTATTGCAGCTGCTCCGCTTCAGAAAATCAAACTTTTGATCTCCCCACTGTGTGTTCTCCAAGTGCCCCTCAAGCATCTTCTTATATATTTATGTTGGTCAACAAACGGCCCAGATTAACTTCTAATCAATTGCTTAGATAATTTTGGCTTGATCCTCGTCTTTTTCTAGAAGTTACACCTACAGTTTAAATTAATACCCATTAATTATTTTAATTTCCTAAGTTTAGACTTAGGGTCCCGTTAAAAATAATTAATTATTTTAATAAATATATCTCTGGGTGGAAATTTCCAATACGATTTTTAGGTATTGGAGACTGCATGTGTCTAAGCTTCCTTGCAAATTTTGAGACTTACATCACATCTGATTCTACCATAAATCAAGACTCCCACTAGCGAGGAGTATGTTCTAGCAATGCATGCTACTGAAGCATCACTCTATTTTGTAACATCTTCTTCTACATCGCTAACATCTGACATACTATCAACCAAGTAATGCACAAATTTTGCATTTGTACTGTTGTTGACCCTGCCGCTATCAACATTGCATCCATACTACAACTCCCTATCAATTATGCATGGTATTATTGATGGCACTTGCACTGCTAATACTGCATCTACACTGCAACCTTCTCTAACTGTTGCTGCTACTGCATCAACAATATAAAAACATCCCAAATCCTGAATTGGTGTTCAGTGTGATGCATTTTGTTACTGGAGTTCTGACTGCTACTAGTCTCTATGTTTAGCCTCTAAAGCCCCTATGTTGTTGTTGACTTTTCTCTATACCAACTACACTGATGTCAACTCTTGCTCTGAGCTCCTTAGTCTCTAGTGCTCCCAACCACTATAATTGTCACTCTAACACTCCTTTGCATCAACTTACTTGGTCCATCCTACTACTATTGATCTAGGCTCCCATAGCATGGTATTGATCTAAGAGGTGGACTCCTCAACAATCATGTCCAATTACAGTCCTTTCGAACTACAGCTCTAGATTAGCCCACCTCCCTCATGGAGATGCATAGGTTGTCATGGCAAACTCTTCCTCGATCTTCGTGATTGCAACCTTCAGATCATGCTTCTCATCTTTGTCCTTCTTCTTGAGAGGATACTATGTTTCTAAGCCTCCCCACAAACTTTGAGACTTAGAACATAGCTAATGTTAACAGAAATCAACAAGTTCCAGTAGATAATTGAGTCAGTAGAAGGCCAGTTGAGTAGTAGAACTGTTGTTAACTCAGTGATCTCTCAGTTAAACTAGTCAATCATCTAAAAAAGCCCAGATATGCACGAAATTTGAATTTCCGCGCTGGAGTAGAGGAAAAGGAAAATTGTAGTTTTCAATTCTATATTAGTTGAGTGTACAATCCTTGGCATTAAAATGGTAATCAATTTATTTAGGATCTGTGCAAGAAAATAGGAATTCCTCGTATTTTTTAGGGGCTAATGTCCTCAAGGATTGAGCAAAGGAATAGAAGGAATCTTGATATTTGAATTGGCTAATTGTTGGCCAAAGAAGGACAATAAACATGGGAGCATGTTTATTGTAATTTTCAATTTTATACTAGTTGAGTGTACAATGCTTGGCATTAAGAAGGTGATCAATTTCTTTAGGATATGCGTAAGGAAATAGGAATTCCTCATATATTTTAGGTGCTAATTTCCTGAAGGATTGTGCAATGAAATAGAAGGAGGCTTGACCTTTTAATTGGATAATTGTTCTCTAGAATTGGACAATGAAAAGGAGAACATGTTTATAGTGCAAGGTGTGCTTCAGATTTGAAACAAGTTATTGTAAAAGTGACAGAGGGGTTTTTTTCAAGTTGGTTTCCTTGTAAATCATTATGTTATTGTGGTTTTGTTGGTTTCATATCATTTCATGTGTTACTAAATTGTGATTTCCACTCTACGGAATAGTAGAGAAAATTTGAAATCTTTTCTTTTCCGTTCAAATTCATCAATAGTAACAAATTTTTATTAATTTCTACAATTTGCCTCTCTGACAAATTTTGAGCAACTATGGATTTTAGCTAGTTGTATCAACTCTATCCAATGTCCAAATGGGCCATCTCCTTACACCACTAAACCACATTGGTTTCCTCCTCTTCATTCTAACCTTAAAAGGTCATTTATGCCTTGTAGGAGTGGATCCATTTATCCAAAAACAATATTGCCGACGGAGCAATTTCATGCTCTTTTGTAAGTGTGAAAATTGAATATCCATTAACTTAATTATCATCAATCAAAACTAACACCTATGGTTTTTTCCATCCTCTTATAGCATTAATATTATTATTTGAAATTACACATCAATTATGGTTTATAGTGGCTCTGCGGTTGATAATGGGAAAACATCATCGTCTTCTACCGCATGGTCATCTTCAAAATCATTGCTGAGAGCATTGTTGAAATTCAAACGATCCACTATATCTTCATTTGATGAACTGCATTGTAGTTTGACACCGTTGGTCACTCATCTTCTTGGTTTCTTTCTACGAGCAAGATTACTAACTATTAGCATAACTGCAACTACCTGCTATTTATCACATATGTTTAATTAACAATATTGTACCATTACAAAAAAAAAATATGTACATCTTACATAATAAACAAAGATTGACGTTTTTTGTAATGGTAATTTGATTAATAGTGATTGTTAGTTAATTGTTTGCAATTGAAACCATATTATCTTAATTGTATAAGTTAATTGTGCATGTAAATGTATGTAAATGTGATCGTTGGCTAACTAACTGCAATTGAATCCTAATAAGTTCCTACTATAACTTGACCGTGCATGTAAATGTATGCAAATGTTTGAAGAATAGGGTTGGAAAACAAAAATAGAAATCTAGAACATGATTATATTATAAATAGAAATAACAAAAATATTATGTTGAAACCTAAATATAATCTACACACACTCTCTGATGGTATGTCTTCAACGTTGAAGAATAGTCTGAATGTTTAAAATCCATATCCATCAAGGGTTGAGATTCTTTTATAGTTATTTGTTATTGAATTGGAGTTTTAACAAAGATTGACATGGATTTCAATCTCTCAAATTTTTATGTGTATTCTAGATTGATTTGAGTGTCATATAAAGACTGAAAATTTGTTATAGTTTATCTTTGTTTTTTTTATCTATTTTATACAGAACTTTAATGGGCTGGGTGTCATTTATTGAACATAGTTTGTTGAATAATTGACATGTAGTCTTGGCTAACATTCATCAATATTGTATATGTACAAGTATGAATGTGTCTTTGAATACTTAGTTCCAATCGATTTCAGTTGGAATTTACGTAATCCATACCTTGTACTATTGAATTAGAATATTAGACATATTTCATAGTTTTATTTATTTTATATATCAAAACATACCTGAATGTAGTTGGGACAAAACGCTTTGTACTATTTTTATTAAAAAAATATTTATAAGTAGTGGCTAGCGTAGTCATCATATGGGCATGTTTTGGACATACTTTCAAATATTTTAGCACTTTATATTATATATATATTTTTTTTAAGTATTGCTAGCATATCCATCATGTTTAGGTGGCTTTGTGGGACTGATACTATAACAATAACTATTCCTTACACAATATACATCTCTATTATTGGTCATAGTCATGGTTATGTAGTTGTCATAGTATTGATCTCAAAAATATACCAAAACAAAACACATCTATCACTAATACTTGAATAAAAATATATAATATTAAGTGCCAAAATATTTTAAATTATATTAAAAACTTGTCCATATGTTGAATGGATGAACATTTGTCCATAAATAGCATTTTTAATAAAAAAATTACAAATTATATTGCCCCAACTACTTCCAAGTATGTTTCGTTATATGAAACAAATAAAATTATATAATGTTCTTGATAGTCTAAACCACGAATACAAAGTAATCATTACTTCAACCCCCATTGAACTCAATTGGAGCTAGGTATCCAAAAACACATTCATACATGCACATATACAAGATTAATGGATGTCAATCATAACTGCATTGTTATTCAACAATTAAACCCATTGAGTTCAATAAATGACACTCAATACATTAAATCCCCCCATTAAACAAATCAAAACACAAAAGTCAACCATAAAAAATTCTCAACCATTCGATCAATTCAAATCATTATATAACACATTTGAATTTAAAAGGATGCAATCCATGTCAATATTTGTTACCAATCAAATTCAACAACAAGTAACCATAAAATAATCCTGATACTTAATGAACTTGAATTTTAAACATTCAAAATATTCGCCAACCTTGGAAACATAGCATCAAAGAGTATGCATGGTATAATCAAGTTTCAGGACGATATTCTTTTTATCTTTGTTTCTATTATAATTATGTTACATTTTTATTTTCATATTTTCCAAGTTTATTCTTCAAAAATTTACATACGCAATTAACTTATAGTATCAACTTATTAGGACTTCAATTATAGACATTTAGCCAAGAATCACATTTACAAAAATTTACATGCATAATTAATTTATAGTATTAATATATCGGAGTTTCAATTGCAAAGAACTAACCAACGATAATTATTGATCAAATAACGCTTACAAATAACATAAAAATTTATTTATCGCGTAAATTTCAAGTATAAATTTGTTTGTAATCATATAGTATTGTTACCTAACCATATGTAATAAATCTCTAAGTAGTCGCAGTTATGTCAAGAGTTAGTGATATTTCTCGTATAAAGAAAACAAGGAGGTGAGTGAACAAAGGTGCCCAACAACGATGCACTTTATCAGAAGGGTACAAGTTAAATCATTTGTGTCAAAAAAGTTCCTAGAAACATTGTTGAGGATGACGATATGGTAGAATATGATGATGTTGTTCCACCATCAACCACAAAGCCACCGTCAAACACAATTCAAGGTGCAAGTTCAACGAAAAATATTAGTGCCATAAGAGAACAAACAAAAAAATATATATTAATTACAACTGATAATATAGAATTTAATGGATATTTAATTCACACATCTACAAAAAAGAATGGAATTGTTTTCTTATCAATATGATATTGGATAAATGAGATCACTAATAAAAGTGTAGAGAGCTTATTAAAATTATGAATGAAAGAAATGAAGTCAAATTAGTTCAGTGGTGTGAGAATATGGTCTAATTGAGACATCTACTAGAGTTGATACAACTAAAATCTTGAGTTGCTCAAATCTGTCAACGGAGGTCAACCTTGTTCAAAGATAAGTTTCCTAGTAAATCATGGTTGTTTGCGTTTAAGAAAGGGCATAAAAATATAGTGTTACATACAGTCGATGTCATTAACATAGGTAGAGCTTTAAATCTACCCCTTGCAATTGTGTCTATGTTATATGAAACTCTTTCTACTGCATAGGAGAAACACTCTTATGCACCATACCATATATGAAACAATGATTAAACATATTTACATGCAAGAAAAAATTGTGGTGTACAAGTAATATATAAGAGATAGCTAAAATGTGTCTAATATTTATCCTAAGATCGGGAAGTGGATAATTATTCTATGTTGTGTGAATGAAATTAGTGCTTCAATCACAATATTTTATTTATTCAAGGGTAAAACCCAACTAAAAAACTAAATACAAAATTATGAACTACGTACATGCATGGTTGCACATCTCCATGCATAAATGGCTAAATAAATTTTTTTGAATTGGGTTTCTCAGTTTGCTATATCTATACCAGGGGGTGTCTAACATAAAAGCAAACTTATGATTTTTATATAGTCATGGAAGCTACATTGTTGTAAAAACAACTGAGGAAGCTAACAATTTAGGTATTGACCTGTTAACATTGTCTGTTCATCTCACTCATAGATTGCAACCCGTTGATGTGAGCGTGTTTGAACCTTAAAATAACTATTTTAGGTCAAATTAGGTTTTATGCATTGAAAAAAATCTAGGGGTGGAAGTTAAATGGTTTAATCAATCTAAGTTTGCAAGTAAAATAAAGTCTTTAAAATGGCTCTCGCGCCTTCAAACATCAAGGATGGGTTAAAAAAGACTGGAATATAGCCACTGAATTATCATGGTCTTATGCATGACACTGGTTGTAGCAAGGAATTTGAAGTGGATGATAAAAAATAATGGGATGTACAAGCATATGTGGATAGAAAAGAATATGTGGTTATAACTAATAATATGATACCCCTCTCAAAGACACTTACATGGTAATGATGATGAACATGTAAGTGAAACACAATATAATCATGAACCAATTGATAGTCACATGGATGTTGTTACACCAATTAAAACACATCCAATTTCTACATGCGATATTCTTAATGAATTTGTTAATCATGAAACTGACAATGAGAATGTGGTTGAAAATGAGAATATCGATATAAATATAGTTGTTGGTGATCATACACTAAAAAAAAAGACCAATTGATATTTCCAAACCAGGTAATCCAACCATCATGACTCGAAGAATCCATGGTGAACAAAAAAAATATAATGTCTCAAAAACAATGAAGAAAGCATGAACATGCCTTCACCACTAGAAAAAATGAGTAATGAAATTGTTCATTTTTTTTGGAAAATGAATCAATGGAAGAATATACTATACCTAATGAGGATCTGGATGAAGAGAACAATAGAACTCAATCATTTTTCTCAGACATTGAACAATAAGTGTCAACGGAATAGCATTACTTGGTCAATCCCTAAAACTACCAGTAGAGAAAATTCCCATGAAGAGAAGGCAAAGAACAACATATAGTCTTTGGTTTAAGTCGAAATTCACAGTTACTCACCCAGAAAGCTATATTAAATTATTAATAATGTATAAAAAAAGACTTGAAATTCAAGGTTTAGAACCAAAAAAAAAAGATTTGGCCAAGGAAAAAAAGACAACAAGGATTGTTGCAGCATAATATCGAGCAGAGGAAAGACTTGAAAGAGAAAATTAAGGCAAAAAAATGACCATAAAAAATAATTGGTAAGGCAAGAAAATGAATAAAGAAGGGTTCAACACTTGCTTCAAAAAGAACAAGCAATGACATATATGGTTGACAATGATGCTAGTATAGTCAAGGAAAGCAGAACGATATTAAATACATTGTACAATATTGTAAATAATACACCATTATATCAAGACCTCATAATCATCAAGATCTCCTCCTACCAACATGGGGGTTTTCCTACTTGTTATATTTCTACCAATATAGGTGTTAATCATATTTATGATTATCAGACACCTCCACTTAATGGATGGTTTGGTAACACAACTATGAACGGTAGGTACTCATTTCCTCCGTGGCTACAAGGGGAAAATTGGACTCAGTCATATGGAATAAATCCAACAAATTCTAATTTTCCATTATTAGCTAGGTCAACATACTTGGCTCAAATAGGAAACTCAACAAGTTTTGGAAATGAATATTTTGGAAGCCATGAAACATAGGGGTGTCATATTATTTTTTCATGTAACCTCATCGCGATAGTGGATTTTATAAGGTATGTTTATGTTACTTGTTACATGGTCATTTTAGATTAAATCGTAGCTCATAGTATTCCAGGTCATTTGTGGTATTATAATCAAAATCAATTGTAGAAGACACATTCATGGTCTATTATACATACAATTATATCGCAAAAAATATTGTGCAAAATGAAGACTCTAGTTTCATTTTTAGCACCATACTATAATATTTTTTCCTCTAAAAGAATAAAAAAATAACTTTTGACAATGAAACAAATGTTTTCATTTTTGCTTAAAAGCAATATTCGTTGTTCTGTTAGAACAATTTGAGATAAACTATTGTAGAGAAACCACTCTTCCAAGAACAACCTAAAATACTTTGTTTCTAAAACAATCTAGGATTATATATATATGTGTGTGTGTGTGTGTGTGAATATTATGACAAGAAATTTCTGTAAAATTCTATATTTCTTTCTGCAATTTATGTAAATTTCTTCACATAAAACCCGCAGAAGGTCACATAACACCCTCAGTAAAAACCCACCAAACAATACAATAAATGCACCAAAACACACATAAAAATTCTCTCAATGGACTACAATTCCTAGCAGATTGGTATTTTAAATAATGCCAAGCAATTTGACTACTCGCATAACATCCATAGAAGTTCACATAATAGCCATAGAGAGAAACCCACTGAACGATATGAAAAATGCACAAAAACCCACATAATAATTTGATCAATGGACTATAATTCCCATCAAATTGAATGTCTTCATAAAAATAGTCATAGTTATAGTTGTTAGGATAAAAAATCCTATCAATGAACCAACCAAAAATATCCACTGCATGCCTAAATGTCGTTGCAACAATCATCAATACCCCGACATTTTTCCAAATCTTTCCATGCTCAAATGCCACTACAACAGTCATTAAACGCCAAAACGTCACCAATGTTTGCCATGCCAAACACCACTACAACAATCAACTAGACCCTAGCACGTCGCCAAATATTACTTGCAAAAGAGACAAAGAACAAGAAACAAAGACAAACAATGGGGTTAAACGAACATAAAATTGCGAAAACCCATTAGTTCACGAAGAGAACCAACTAAAAGCAAACTTACCCTCTTGAAAACCAACTAGAGTGAAAAGCCTCCAGGAATGCACATAGCCAACTGAAATCTCCCGCAAGGTATAATGTAAACGAAAAAACAAATTGTTGGTCTACCACGACCATGGGGCAACACTCCTTAAAAAAATAAACCATCAACCACTTCAAAACCATGACAAATATGTTATGAACCAAGTTGAACAATGACATAAAACCAATAATGCAACGACATAATTCAAGATGAACCAAAGAAAGAGGTCGATTGAACAAGTTTCGAGGTTGTTGAGTTCTCACACATAAGGCCAAAAACAACATTACACAATGTTCTGAAACCTTATAGAAACCACTCGAAAAAAAGTTTGAAAAGACACAGGGGTGCATATACGTGCCCACCCATTACAATAAGTGACACTTCCATTTCGACATATATCGTACTGATGTATTTCCATCATAATTGTCATTTTGAGTAGTGGAAGGTTGGCCATGCAACAATTGATGTCCCTCCCCTAGCTATCACATCCTAATGTAAGCATGCAGCTACTAGCCACCACTATTACACCCCCAAATGTAACATTGGAAAGTGGATAGCATGCCAAAATTAATTAAAAGGTACATCACAACAAGTTTTGACTGTAATAATATATCACAAAAAATGGAATCTATTTTAATATTTTATCTAATGATGGTAATTTATTTTATTTTGGTTATAAACAAAAGATAATGGCGTATTTTTAGGAGTGATGAATTAGAGACATTAAATATTTTGTATTTCTAAATTTTTGTCTACTTGTTGACATTTACTAATGCAATTATAAATTCTAAATTCGTGTTTACTTTTGACATTCACTAAATCCAATTAGAAAATTACCAATACCAATTATCAAAATAGCAAATATCAAAAAAATTATTGAATAATAAATATAAAAAAAAATGTGGCATATTCTTGTATTCATTAAATTTGACAACTTTAACTACCTTATCTTCTCTTTCTAAATCCATAAAATGATACCACTCTAATTATATCACATCCGAGTGTGCTAGTTTTAATTATTTTCCATCAACCAAATTATCCAATATAAAAGTTACAACGCTTAATACCACCTTTGTAAATACTATATCAAGATGGACTCAGGACACTTGTGTCCACCTCTATGGACCAGATGCAAATCTTTGTAGAATCATAGTCATTGGCGTAAGTCTCTTCAGCTCTAACATATAAATAAAATCCAAAAAATCTCAGGCGAAAAAATTGATGTATGTATTGATGGAATAGGAATTTCAACTCCAAAATGTATCTTTTCCATTCCAAATGCTACTCTCCTCGCCCATAGTTTGCAACTATAGAAACGAGCGAGACTCTTTGAGCACAGAAACTAAAACAAGGTCGACTGCAGATTGCAAGGCGATTAAAAAATCTAGGTCTCGGCATCAAAGGAATTGCAACAAATTCGTTGAAGATTAAATCACAGTTAATTTGTTTATCCTAAATCTAAAAGGAAGAATAATACTAGTTGGTTTCGATAATTTATCCCACAAGGCTTCCAAAAGGAATAAATATTCACCTGTTCGCCTATTCAACCATATACCTACTTACTGTCAATAAAAAGAATGGCAAAAATAGATCATAAAACCTTGATTTGAATTTTTTTTCATTTGGTAGACCAGTATCCTAATTCAAAAGCTCTCAAGGCTTGATCTCTATGCTTTGAATCTGCTTCACTGTGATAAATATTCTTAATGCTCCATGCTTTAACTTTTCCCTCTAATAAATTATTCTAGGCACTTTTTCAAATTGTACTCTCATTTAAATATTAATTATTTATGAGTAATTTTATCATGAAAATTGCATAGTGAGATATTCATATTTTTTAAGCTGACCAAAACTATCAATATCAAAATTTAATTACATAATAAAACCAACGTTAATTTCTCCACCCAACCCCTATTGTGCTCTATCATGTGAAAAAATTTTCCAGCAAGTTTTCTCTTCAATATAAACTTTTTACTCGTTTATTCATCAAGATAGTAATTATTGGCATTATGGCTAATGTGTTGTCTTTGATGGAAACCTACTTGATAAATATGTTAAAATTATGGTAATAGGAGGATGATGAAGATTGATACATATGTCACAAGTGATATAGACAAAAGAATATCAGTTCAAAGACAGATGATTAATAAAGGTGATATTTGGGAAAGTATATATGGATTCTATTCTATTCGGAACAGTCGCCTACGTACACAGCTACTGTAAAACAATGTCACATACATAATCCGCACCATTGTAACATGACTACCAGGGCTCTTTAACATGGTATTTTCACATAGTAATGAGCGCAATAATGGTTATTTGATCCCATCAAAGAAT
Source organism: Pinus tabuliformis (assembly GCA_031772625.1). Lineage (NCBI taxonomy): Eukaryota > Viridiplantae > Streptophyta > Pinopsida > Pinales > Pinaceae > Pinus > Pinus tabuliformis. Next base: position 250,468,211 of record CM062809.1, on the reverse strand, counting down.
AGTAACGACATTACCAAGGGATTGGCCTAAAGTATTGGCTAAGGCTAAAGCTATATAAGCAAATGGAGATCAAACTGTTAAGCATGCAAGTTATGGGTTATTAATCTTTTATCTGATATGAAATAGGGATGCATCAATGAAGCATGGAGATGGATCATATCTAATATACCTTAAAATGAATACATATTTCTTGATCTGTTTATGGTTTGATGGATCTATAATGATGTTATAATTATGTATGGCTATAACAGTTTATATGCCGAGATTTGGGTATGACATATGTTGTGTTGTGCAATAAAGGCTTAATTTAGTGATTTCAAATGTGTACACTAGTATTACTCAGGTTACTCATGTGCATACGCAGATTTGCTTATGGGTAGTCATGTATATATTATGTAAAGTGTTTTCAATATGTGCATATTTGTACATGGGTGTTGTGTATAGGAAGTGCATACATACGTTGATGTGTTTTGTGAAATTCACGTACACATGCTAGGGTTTTGTAGTATGGAATTTTGATGATATTTGATGATATTTGTTTTGTTTGCTGTTGTATGTCGATGTCTCTATCATGATAATCTATGTTTTACGGTATTGGTTGAGTTGAAATGGTTATGGAATGGAATGTTGATTAGTGATTATGCTACTATGTGGTGGCTTTTGTTTGGTTAAGTGATCATTAATGAATTCAGTGTATGATTCAGTGAGTGATTTAGTGTTGCAGTGATTCATGACGTAATATTCAATAATTTGAGATTTGTACATAGGTATGTCACAAAAGAAGTGCATACATACACTGGTGTTATTCAAGGAATTAGTGTATACATTTTAATATATGTTTGATCAAGGATTGCAACGACAACAGTTGGTTTCTGCGATGGATAATAATGTTTGGCTTAGTATATTTATGAGTGGTTGTGAATTGATATGATTTTTTATGGTTTGGATTGATCTTGTTGCAATAATTGCTTGATTGAGATTCACCGATTCATTTGTTAATTCATTTGATTGAATGATTGGTTTCAAGATTATTATTTGGTATTGAGCTTAATGGTGAAAGTAGGTCCATTCTGAAAATATGATAAAAGGAGGCCTACAAGTTTGATTTTTTAAGTCAGGTGGATCCAGTGTGAAACATTATGAAATACGGTCCACAGATGTGCTGAGGGTTGGAGCCATCAGTGAAAGAGTCGAAATTTCCTTCCAGTGGTAGCTGGTATATCTGTTTAGGGAATAAGGAGCTCCCTTCTGGTAGAAGTCGGTAAACGAGATCAAGGGGTTGCAACTTCCTTCTAATGGGTGTTGGAGAACGAGAGAAAGTTGTAGTCTTCTGTAGGTGGGTTCTTGCGTGTTGGTAAGAGTCTGCGCAAGTAAAATATTTCTTTATGTTATAAGAAAGAACACAAAGACGAAAACAATAATGCTTTTCTCCCACATTTGGTTTCCATCTAATATCCTGGTGTTCATCGATGTTGATATGTCTCTTGTGTATTGATGATATGTATACTCTTTATTAAAGATGAAAATTTAATAAAATATATGATAAATTAATTATCTGAATATATGTGATTTGCTTTGATAACAGTAGCGTAAATAAATCAAAATATAAAATGGAAAGGAAGTCATGATATTTAATCAACTAATTAACTTATAATTTTCTCACACATGACACATAAACGACATATAACTTGACACATAAACCTCTTGCATAACTGGGTAAATGAGACGATCCTAAACTTATTTTTAATTGATGAGGGAGATTGCATAGTATTCACAACTTTGCCCAAGATTTCAAAATTTCTTGCCCTCATCAGTTAAAAATATGTTTCAAATTGTCTTATTTACCCAATTATGCAAGAGGTTTATGAGTCAAGTTATATGTCTTTTATGTGTTATGTATGAGAAAACTATAAGTTAATTAGCTGCTTAAATATTATAGAAAACAAATGAAATGCAGATAAATATACACAGCAAAATCATAAGACAAATCTGATCAAGAAGTTTACCCTCGAGTACTGTGCTACATCTCCTAGGACCTTCTTCAATGGCTAAGCCCTCTTTGTAATTATTGGTCATATGTCTAATTACAAGCTTCCTCTAAACTCCAATGTCTTTTCGGACTGTACCATTGGGTTCAAAGGACAAAAAACCCAAAAATCATTACTAAATCCCTGGAAACTACCTCTCGCTGATCTTGGCATGAAGTCCTTTCGTGGTGGCCTTGTGCTTCCCTGAACTTCCCTGTGGGAAAATAACTTGTACAAGTCTTCTATTTCCTCTTAAACATATTCCACTATCTTCATAAAGTATAAATCATTCAAAATTGACTATTCATTTTCAAAAATTTGTCAAAAATTATTCAAAGTATGCTTCAATCAACGTTTTCCTACGAAATCCCATTAAAACTGAAAATGACTCCAATTGGCACCGCGAAAGTTGGCAATTCCACCGAAATTGGTGCGCCTCCAAAACTTCCGCCAACGTAAAAACAAATTAATTAATTTAAATTGGGATTAGCAGCGCTCTAACGGTGCTTGTCCGTTTAACGTTGGCCCTGGTTTACATGTTCTGGTAGTATGATGGTGGAGCTAGACCGTGGGGTTGGCTCCATCCGCTCCACCGTCAACTCCACTGTAGGTTTAAATATAATGTCATGGACACCGTTTAACAAAATCGGTTCTCGGTCCTATGATTATGTAACGGAGTTTAGAGGGGGAGATCATAGGTTCGACCCGTCCTCCACCCGTCCCTTCATATATTTTGTCCACCAAATAAAACTTTGCGCCACTTAATATTTCAATGCCTTTTGACTTTGACTATACCAAATGAAATTTAAAAATGTGCCACTGTATATCTATATGTGGATTTGGAATTTATAATGTTAATATATATATATATATATATATATATATATATATATATATATATATATATATATGATATTAAAATCATATAAAATAATATAATAAATATATATATTAATATTTCTAGAAAAATAATTTCCACATAATATTCATCATGAACCAATAATTCCACCTTGGAGGACAATGGGAAATTTCACCTTCACACAACCATACTAGCGAATTCATAAGTTGTACTTTTCACAGTCTCATTGGGAAAAAAATAAAGAATATTCTCCTTGTGTTGATTGTACTACCATGTCATCATTCTGTCATGCTCTGCAATTTTTTTAGCTATTTAAGAAAACGAACAGCAAGCCTTTTCTCTTTCATATGGACTCGGTTTTTAGTAAAACAAATTGTGTTGCAATTTTCTTAATGAGACAGACGTTGTCGTTTACGTTTCGATCCAATCTGAAAATTTTGATTTTTGAGCTAATTATGACCCTTAATCCAGATTCTAATCACTCTTTCCCACTGACAGGCTTTTGGACCCACAAAAGTTGGTTATCTGATTAAAGATGAATACTCTTCTCCTTCCCAAGTTCTATCAACTAATTCTACCTGAAGAAATCTCCATGACAACCACTTGGGTACACTTACATGCCTTGGATTGCAAATGGCTATGTTCCTCAACCACTGTTCTTCTTTTGTTGTTGATCCAATCTAACACTTGTTGGTTTCTTGTTTACTCATTATACACCATGTCGTACCAAAGTGATCCCTTGGTGCTTTGAAAATTGATTGATAGCCTTTCCACTGAGAATAATGTTCTTCTTTGCAACACATGCATTTGATGCAAGCTTCTTCATGAAAACCACTTTTCCAAGTTAAGCCCATAAGAGTAAACTACAATAATGAGTTTCAATATCAATAACAGCAACACAACAAATGACCATTCTTTTACCTCCACGGTTCCAAATTCCACATCTAGAAGAATGCATTCGCCATCTTTTTTGCTTCTTGGCGTCAACACAAAATAATGGTCTTCCATGGCTGCAAACTTTTTGGCATCTTGTCCACTGTCACTTCTTGCCTCTATCATCCTTCAGTTCAACATGATGCTCATGTCCTGATTTTAAAATGAAGGCTAAACATAAGCATCTTGCTCAATAATACACCTTCAACAATCTTGTAACATTTTGTCACAAAAAACACCCATTAAATAGAAAAACACATTATGAAAAAAATTGTAACTCGACGACATTTTCTTCTTTGTGACTTTCCAATGGTTGACCTTGAACCTCTTCAGAAATCCCTTTTATCTTCTTTTCATGTGTTGAGTAGGATATTGATCCCTTAATCCAAGAATCTTTTTCAACTCCCTAAGTTTTTCTTGTGCTTCTCTTTCTAACCTCTCAATAAGTACTTGGTGTGGTTGTTGAGGTATGTTAAGAGGTATCTCTTCCAGAATTTCTACAACAATAATTTTATCTTCCATAGGGGATTCCTCTATCCTTGGAAAAGATGTGAATGATCTTTTATTTTCAATGCTTCTTCCTTCTTGTCTTTTCTTTGATATATTTCTTGGATATAAAAAAGATTGCATAATATCATCTAGAAGTGTGCATTTGTTCAAAAGTTTCTTCATTTTCAACTGGTTCATGTTCCTTCTTAAATTATACAAGTGATTCTTATCTAAAAATGTTTCCCATGTCTCTCCCCTTTTTCTCAACTAATATTCAATAAGTATTTTTATTAATCCTTGATGGAAGTAGCCAGTTTATTTTCTTCCAGTTTTTCTTTTCACTCCTTCAACCATTTTCAAATATCTAGAAAAGAAATAAAGGATGTTTAATTTACAGTGACTTTTTATATTCTAGATGAATTTGATATGATATAGATGTACTATGTTATACCTCCCATCACAAGTGAAATATTTTTGAATAATAAGAACTATTTCTGACCATGGTTCTCTCAACCATTCTCTTGAAATCCTTTTGTTTTTGTCAAATGTTTCTCTCCTTTACTTTTCTAAAAAGTAGTTCCATCTCTTCTCCTTAAAATGTTTCCCTTTATGATATTTTTCCCGTCATTGATAGATTTGTAGCTTGAGAAAAGTACTCTGATGTGACTAGAACAAAAATGACTCCTACCATGGTTTTCTCACTATCATAGTTAGACACAAACATCTCTGTCACTTTTGCGTTATACCCATTAAATTTCCTAAGAAGATCTAATAAGCATGCTTGATAGAGTTTCTCTATAGTCTCCTTATTCCAATTTTCGATTTGAAATCTTATGGGCTCAATTCTTTGTTCTATTTTGAAATCTGAAGGGCTTTGTTTCTTCTTGTTTTGGTCTCTAAACCAATTGAAATATCCCTCAACAGTCAATAACCTCATAGAGAATAAAAAATATATTAAAAGAAATAAATTTTCTTGAAATCTATGTTGAAATGATAGAGTATTTTCTTTCGGTCGTGTAAATATGAGAGATAAAAATGTTTTCTGTGTTGATAAACTAGAAAAACATAAATATTTCACTTACCCAAAACAAATCACTGATTCTTTTCTTTAAAAAAAAAGAACTTAAGAAAGGTTATACCAAAATTCTGCTCTTTGATACTCTGCCTACCCACAAGAACAAAAAAATTTACGTTCTGATATTCTGCCTGCCCATAAAAAAATTGCATTTTGATATGGCTTCTTCTGGACAACATCAACCTTCTAAGAGTTTTTCTTATGTGCTCAAAAATTCTCTGCGTTTCTTAACCCAAACAGCCTTCTAGTGATATTGAATCTCCTCTGGCATTTGTGGACTCAACAGGACTTCTAGTTTTTAACACACAATCGCATCTATTTAACTCTTCTCTAGCAAATGACAACTAGACAACTCATGCAAACTAAAATGAAACTCAGCGTTTTTAATGAAACTGCCAATTATTTCAACCAACAAACCCGTGATTTAATCCTGGCTCAACTCGATTTCTCATAGGTTGCAAAATTTAGGGAGTCTTTTCTAATATTATTGCTTCAATTTGTCGAGATTTCCTTGCAAACTTCGCTACCCTAGAATTTCACATCGACATTTTAATCGCTTCCATCTTTCAAATGGCTTATAAAATCAACAGAGATTCTGGAGCTTTTGTTCCTTATCTTTTCTTCTAGCCAACTTTGAATCTGCACTTCTACTTTTCGAGCCTTTCATACCTTTCCCGATGCTTGAGCCTTCAAATTCGTGGATTGTTGGGCGTCTATGTTTCACACTTTCCCCCTGTATTTTGAATTTGTTGTAGCTGCAACTTTTGTTTTGATTTGAAAAATATGACCCTTCGTTTTTATCACTCTTTAAATCCTTTTAATACTGACTTTTTTTTACTTTTTTTTCTCGTATTATTCGTTGATTACCTTTTGTTGCGTGTAAGTGATGTGGAATGAAGCTTGTTCTTGTAATTTGTTCATAATCAATGAGCCTTGGGATAATGATAATGTTGCCAAAGAATGGGTCTTCTTTTTATCATTTGTTGGTAATCAGATGAGTCTTATGATAGATCATATTCCTCCTATCTTTTTATGATTATAATGACCATCTTCAAGTCTTTTTGAAATGATCCCTGTACTTTTCTTTTGACTTCTATCTTTGTAAGTTTTTTATTGCACAAGTACAAAATAATCATCAGTTTACATCTTCCATATGTTTCCTTTGATGATTTATTTTTGTATTGAGAATGACCATTTCAAAGTCATTTTGAAGACACAACAGAGCATGTTTTCATTTTTATTCTCAGACCATCTCTCTTTTATAGTTTTACCAAACAAATCTTGTGATACTAACCCATGTTTTGATGTGTCTTTTTGCAGAAAAAGAAACTTACTATTGTCTCTTATAACCATAACAAATCTATGTAATACGGACCCATATTTTGATGTAGCCCTTTGTAGGGAGAGACTCATTTTGCGAGTAAGAAATGAAATAAAAGGTTTATGAAGGCAAATAAAGGGTTTATGTTGGAAAATAAGGGTGTATACAAGGGTGAAAGTATTATGAAATATTATACTCTTATGCACCAAGGTTTCAATTAGTCTTCTAATTCAATAATTTGTTTCAAAATAAAAAAGATACATTTTAAAAATAAAGAGTGGAATTACTTCTTAGAAAAATAGAGGAAGGGAACATTTGATAAATTTAAAAAAATCATAAGGACTGGATAAGAGAACCTTGGGCAAAATTGGCTCTTATTACTCAAAAATACTTTATCTATGATAGGTGGTATAATATTGTACACCTATATCACATCAAATTCCAACACATTAAGGGTGAAAGCATTATGAAAGATTATACTCTTATGCACCAAGGTTTCAATTAGTCTTCTAATTCAAGAATTTGTTTCAGAATAAAAAAGATACATTTTAAAAATAATGAGTGGAATTACTTCTTAGAAAAATAGAGGAAGGGAACATTTGATAAAATTAAAAAAATCATAAGGACTGGATAAGAGAACCTTGGGTAGAATTGGCTCTTATTACCCAAAAATACTTTATCTATGATAGGTGGTATAGTATTTTACACCTATATCACATCAAATTCCAACACATTAAAGGTGACTGTAAAATAAATCTTCCCTATTTATTTTCCAACAGTTTGATGAATATCACTGAATGATTAAAAGGAAAAACAGAAAACAAAGAAGCTAGCTACTATCACCAAAAGTTAATAAAATGTTGATTAAGTTTCAATTGAAAAATAGAAGAGAAACATGAGAGAATTTTTTGGAAAAAAATCACTTTGTAGACGTCCGAAGGGAAAAACAATCAACCGAAAACGAGGAAACACTTGGACGATTGCATCTTTAAAAAAATCTTATGCAATCACCATTGTATCTAAGAACAAGATCAAGGAAGAAACAAGAAGACATAATCACTAAGAATGAGAGATCATTCATATCTATTCCAAAGAAGCAAAGAAGGAAAACAATAGGAGAACCATGTGAAAAAGGCCAAGATATTGAAGTGGAGATCCTAGAAGAAATGCCTCTTAGTACACGTCAACAATCACCTCATGAAGTCATTGAAAAACTAAAAAACGAGGCTTACGAGAAGCTTAGAAAGCTAAAAAATTATTTTGCTATGAAAACACATGGATTGAAGGATCATCATCCAATTCATATGCAAAAGAAATCAAAAAAGTTTCCAAAGAGGATCATAATGAATAATATGTCAAGAAGGTAGAAGACTTAACCACTCGTCCTCAAGTCAATGAAATTATGGAAAGACATCTTAAAAAGGAAAACAAGATATATAAAGAGAAAAACAACAAAGTCGTGAAACAAAACAAAATATTGAAGAAGAGAATGAAGAAGCTAGAAACACAGAATATCCTGATTTCAAAACAAACATACAGGTGGATAAGAAAGAAGAAACTTTGGCAGTATAAATATAAGAAACAAAAAGTGAAGAATGTCATCTACAAGGAAGAGAAAAAATGATAGGAAGGCATTGATATCCTTTTTCAAGAAGCTTCAACATCAAGGGGCATATCCACTAATAACTGCAGGAAAGTCAGCTTACGGAGGCAGAATATCAAAGAGACAGAGGCATGTATGAAGACATGCTTGAGACTCAGCAAAGGGGAGATGTTGGCCATCAGTTTTGACAATTTTTCACCATGCATAATACATTTATCTATCATCCCTTAACACAATACCATGGTCATATTTGCCATATTTTTCCCTCTTATTGCACATTAAAGTAAAATAGTAATGCCTTTTAAATTTTAGAATTCTTAGTAAAAATTAAGTATTTAAAAATAGTTTTTCCGATAAGAAAATTTCTCGTAACGGCTCCATTGAAGTCATCGGTGTAGGACACCTGAGTGGAAAATGAAGATATATTTGAAAAGTATGCGAAGAAAGGATGGACAAACTTCTATTGGCACAATCCAAATGAGTCAAAACAGGGCCAGTGAACGGTGGTCAAGCTTGACCAGTCACCCACAAATCTCTAAATAAAGGGGTATTCTTGTGGTTTAGTAGGATCCTACAATATTTTGTACAACAAAAAGGAGAATTTTGACATGATTAGATGGATTAAGACTCTTATAGGTTGTTACAGTTGTTTTAGTTGATTTTTTTATACGTCTTGCTTATTTAAGCAGAACTATTCAACAACTATGAACATGTATTATGATTGTTGATACTTTGTTACTTCTGAATATAATTTGAAGAACTTGTCTTCTATTTTATTGTTTTTCTTGCTATGGGATGTGATTTCTGATCTACTGTCTCTGATAGTTTCAACTGTACCAAGCAAGGGTGGAGGACTCTCATTATAAGCTAAGTACACTGCATTGTAATTTTGTGTATAACTGTGAATATTTTACATTGTTGTTTCACTTATAGTTTCTTGTGAATATTCTCTTAATAGATTCATTATATGTAATGTTCATTTATGTTTTTGAGTGAATTCCTTTCAGTAATTGGTTTTAGTAGGGAAGGTCAACCAATGAACCTCTAAACTCATTAGTACAGTCATGGCCATTCAAAGAGGTGTACAGTCTTCTAATTCAAGTATATGTTATAGTCATTATTGATATTGAAGGTTTTCCTTGTCTCTAATGGATGCATGAAGATAATATGATGACATTATGGTCCAAGATATTGATATTTATATCTCTTAATTCTATCTCTTCCTATATGTGGAAAAGGCGTGTTACATGAAGTCATGAGAATGCGTATTGATATGTTGTTGCTACCATTGCTTAGTGATGCTTGGAAACATTACACATTTGGTCAAGTATTGATGACTACATTGTCTTACTTAATGATGATGAAGATGTTTATGTTGTTGTCAAAGTTGTCGCATTGCATGTTCCTATATGTTGTATGATAGTTGTTGCTGACTATCGTGGTATTATCCTACAAGAGATTAATATGTATTTGATATTCGTGGATTGTGGATCTTCCTACAAATAGCATGGTGATCTTGATGATATGAGATATAGAAGATGAGTTACTAACAGAGCTTGACTGCAAAATCCCATGCTACGATTGGTTGATGATTTACTCACTATTGTTAGAATCTCTCATCGATATATACATATTGTTTTCACTATGTCATGGGTTATTAATAATGGATAAATTGTAAATAGGGATCTTATGGATGATTACTTGAGTTGAATTTTGGTGAATTTGTTTTTGGTGTGATAATTCTACTTGATAGACTTAATGAAGTATATCTTATGGTCATTAATGATGTTGAAGGTTTTTGTTGTCTCTGATGGATGAATGAAGATTATATGATGACATTATGGTCCAAGACTGCTTAGTGATGCCCAAAAACATTACACATTTTTTGACATATTGATGACTACAATGTCTTGCATAATGATGATGAGGATGTTCATGTTTTTGTCAATGTTGTTGTATTGTAGGTTCCTATATGATGTATGATAGTTGATGCTGCCTATCATGGTGTTTTCATGCAAGAGATTAATATGTATTTCATATTCATGGATTGTGTCTCTTCCTACAAATAGCATGGTGGTGATGATGATATGAAATAATAGAGATGAGTTATTAACAAAGCTTGACTGCAAAATCCCATGCTATGATTGGTTGATGATTTACTCGATTGGTTGGTAGTGTTAGCACTTGAATTTGGCCTCAGGCTGAAAAAGACAAAATCCAAGGCAACATCAAACCACTTAGCCTCGTAGCTAGCCCTACGGGGACAGGAGAGGGCTCTTTCCGGGTCTATCTCGGCAAAAGGTCTTCAAAGGGCTGAGATGACCAATAAAGAACACTGATTTTAGGCTAGTAAACTGATAGGGAAAGTTTGATTTTAAATTTTTTGCGTTTTGTTGGAAAGCTGAGCACGACAATTTTGGGTGTGGGGATGAGACACAGTTTTTGCAGAGGTCTTTTTGGGGCAAGGTAGGAGATTGTCTTGATGCCTTTGAAATAAGTGAATGGATAGATATGACCGGTGAGGAGCTAAGGAGAGCAAGAAACCATCGAGAGTTCTCCTTAAACAGATGAAAACATAGATATTAATCAAACTTAAAGGCAGAGCATAGAAACCATGAATTCTACCTTAACACTTCATTTACTTAATTTGCAGAAGAGAAGAGTAGGAAAATGATACACATAACAAACTTACAAGTACATGAGAGAAACACACCACAGGAATCCCAAATAGTGCTGCAAAACCCTGGTCTTTCCTTTGCCAAAATTGCAGAGATACAAAGAGTAATACAATCTAAGCTTATCCCTCAAGAGTCCAACCATGAAAATGACTAAGAAAGTACATAATATAGGCAAGCTAACACATTTCCTTGCCTCTAGGGGTCGAGCTCATCATCCTAGGAGCTGTTTCAACCAATTCTAAATTGAGCACTACAATCTAGGCAATCAAAACAACTTGCCTATATAAGTTAGGAAACCAATTCATTCATTAATTTTTTGCTATTTTATGAATGAATCTTCTAGAATAGGTAAATAAGTGTCATGTCAACATGAAATTACATCAATTACATCAAGGAGGATGAAAAATCCCACCAAAAAGTCAAAACTGGTCAAATGCTGCGTTTTCCTGAGCTGAAGGTGAAAAATTAAGAAAATATCCTGATGCGTAGCGCGCCATTTCTCAACGCATAGCGCGCCTTTGAGCCCACTTTTGGGGAACTTCGTGGGATCCAAATGAGGCACAAGTGGGCTTGTTGGAAAGGTCTGGATGTCTACTCTCCATCCCAAGTGGAATTTCGCAATTTGGTGGCCATTTGCCCCTCCAAAAATGCAATCTCCCAAGACTGCTTCCTGTGTCTCCAAAAAGTGGCAGAAGGTCATTTTTTGCTTGTTTTTTGACCTTTTGAGGACCCAAACCTCAATGAAATGTCTTGGAAGTGGCTGAGCAAGTGTATTTTGTCATGAAAAATCCAAAAATGCTGAGTTTTTGTGAAATGGACCTCCCCAACTTAAGGGTAGCGCGCGGCGCGCTACGCGTTGAGGGTAAAAACATGTTTTTAGCAAAAAAAATTCAAAATTGACCAAAATTGCTCCAAATTTTCTGAATTTTGAGCTGAGGGTGTGTCATTGAGCACCATGCTCCTTCAAGGTGGCTTCAGCCAAAATCTGAAGTGGATCGAGCCTTTTCCTCCGTTTTAGTGCCTTGGCCAAGCGTGCTTTGAGTACCTTCATTTTCGCTTTGCACACATGCATGCGGGCCCAATAATGATTCTTCATGTGGTGGAGCATATCTTTGTCCATGTTTGCCTTGGCTAGCAACCTCTCTAAATGAGTGTTCACCCGAATGAGCATAGACCCTTGCTCAATAGGTGTCAAATCACCGGGTCTCTTGCGAGCCAAGTTCCGGTCTTCTCGGATCCTCCGCAACTCATCAAGAGTGTGTTCATCCTCTAACTGCTTGTTGCGCTGCTCTAAGTATGTGATTGTCCAATTTGCCATTTCCAACTTTTGCTGCAACAAGTCATTTTCAGCCTTTTGTTGCTGAATGATCTCCTTTAGCTCTAATCTAGGAGAGTTGATATCAAGGTCAACAATATCTATGTCTGGATCACCTGATGGCACCTCATCAATCATGGGCTGCTTGCCTCTCTCCTGTACCTGTGCTGTTGTCGAAAGCGAGGCCCCTTCCACCTGATGTGGAGATAACACTCGTTGTGCTGATGAAGAAGGCGAGGCCCCTTCCACCTGGTGTGGAGATAATACTCGTCGTGCAGATGCAAATAAGGCCCTGTGGCCTCTCTAATATGCGCTGACATGCTCGGCCTCATGAATGTCAAACTGATGTGAAGGCCCTCCCTCATCATGGACAATCTCGTGAGGTGGCTGTGGCACCATGAAGAAATCGCGAGAAATGAAATCCTCCCAAGAAATACCCTGTTGTGCCAACTGATGCATCACTATGATCCCGTTCAGTGCATAATGATATATACTTTTGTGTTGCTGTGCGGGGTTCTTCCTTTGCACTACGGGCACCATCTTCTCTATATTTCGGCACATGAAAAATGGAATGTTCATCATTCGTACACGGGTGAAATGCATCAATAAACGGATATGGTACGACTATAAACGTGAAAATCTGCCCTCCCAAGTGAAATATCGCATAATGAGCCTCATCAAGGGTGCATACTCATCCCTTAGGAATCTGAAAGAAAAAACAGCAGTTAGGTGTCTCATGCATCCGGGCTTGATGTATGGTTGATAATGAAATCTGTCTAGCTGCTTGCGCTTGTTCCACTCCTCCCCAACATTTGGTATCCCGGTGGCTTGAGCAACAATTTCAGGTGATAGAGTGAAATCCACTCCTGCAAGGTTCACATGACCATTTTGCAAATGTAGGACAAACAAGCGGACTAGTTCTCTGTGGTGTTGAATTTGTGAGATTCGCTCACAATATCCAAGGCATGATTGATACTGAAAACATGTCATTGCAAGTGGACAAGCTTGCAAATGAGCCAGAGAAGTGGGCTCCTCCCTGACATGCCGACCACCCTTACCACCCTTGTGATGCCTCCTTGGCACTTCTACCTCCGGTGTTGAAACACTGTCATAACTCTGCTGATAATCTGATTTGGTTTCTGACATGGTTTTGAAGGCAAGATGGCTGAAATGTATTGCTGACTTTGCACCCAATTAACTGTTGTTTGACTTTTTCAAATGCTACAATTGCTTGAGAGAAAAGACGATTTGATAGCTTGCTGACAGTTTGTTGGGCGAAAAACCCAACGCGTAGCGTGCCTCGCCCAACGCGTAGCGCCCCTCTGACGCGTAGCGCACATGCAAATTTGTTCTCAGAAAGGTAGCCTGATGTGTAGCGCGCCCCTGACGCGTAGCGTGCCCTCCCTGATGCGTAGCGCACCTCTGAAACTGCCCAATTTGCTCAAGAACTCTTGAAATCGCCTTTGCAAGAATTCACTTAGCTTGTGAGAGGGAAATGAGTTGCTAATGAAGAGTGATGTGCTTTTATAGGCTTCCTTTAGATTTTTATTTGCCCAAAACCCACTTTATAATGTTTGAATGTTGACACTTTTTTTGAATTAATTGGCTCTGACTTTTGGTTTCTTTTCTTTTAAAAACTGGTTGAAATGATGATTTCTTCTGAAAATTTTTGCAGGGATAGCTTCCAAGATGCTTTGGCAAAGGAGACCAAGGCTGCGCTTCAACATTTGGAGAATTTGAAATTTTTACAATTTTTACAAAAACAAGATAATGACCTTTGTTTTTTCAGAGACAGAGTTTTGAAAACAAGGTGAAAATTTAGCTGTACAATAGTGAGAATTATTGAAATGATGCTTAATGAAGGACATCCCTCTGGCCTGCTGGTCCTTTATGACTTCTCGAGACAAAAATTGACTCAAACCTAGACTTAAGACCTCGAAACTTAAAGCAAGATGAATGACCCTTTGAAGATTTTATTAACTTAAACAAACCTAAACCAGCAGTGCAAAACAAGAGGGGAATAAAAGACACAAACTCCCTCCACCAGGATTATGGCATGCCTAATGGAATGCAACATGATCACACTAATGGGACACCTAATCATGAAATGCAAAGAGCTTTGATCTCTGGTGGAGGGCTACTAGACCGACTCTAACAGGTAGGATGCAAGATGTTGAAAGTCGAGTTCTGTTTGACTCACTTTAACGCAGCGAACAAGAAAATTTGTGGTTACAAGTTTTTATGTGAATGCATTTCTTTTGAAATCATTCTTCTTGTTGCATAATTTCGTCATCAAAGTGTGTGAAAGTTGAGTATGTTACGGACTTCATTTGCAGAAAATTTGTCATTCTTCTTGTTGCATATATTCGCCAAGAAAGTGTGTGAAAGTTAGGTATGTTAATCATTTCATTTGCAGCAAAATTGTCAATTCAACTCTTATATACCCATATATGCTTTTGGGCTTATTGTACTTGTGTTTGTACTTAAGAAAGAGTTGAAAAATTGTACATATACATGAGTGTTTGTCTGTCTGTGAACAATGAAACTAGCAACATGCATGATTGATTGATTTGTATTGGTCGATTGTTGTGTTAACATGTACGATTGACAACTTGAGAGTTTTCTTTCTGTTTCGATACATGCATGAGTGTCGACTTTTGTCAATTGTTGTCACATGTATGTCATATCGATTTCGAAGATTTTATTTTATCTCCAAAGATGAAAGGGATATGTTAACGGATTGTTGCATGAGATGTGAAATTATTGCTGTTTATGCGAAGAATCATCAAGTTTTTGTACATGCTTATGTTTGGCTCTTAAGTCAAGTCAATTGTTAGAGCATGTTTATTGACTTATGTTTATTCAATTATGTTTTTTTTTTTTTGTGACAGTCTATATTTTGTACACCAATATGCAATAGTACATGGCGATATTACGTGTTATGACAATTGTTGCTTTGAAGAAACAAAAAAGCAAGTCGTCGATTTACAATTTTTTGCATAATGTGTTTTTCATTTATCGAGTGTTTCTTATGACAAGATGTTACAAAATTGTGGAAAGTCCATTCTTGAGCAAGATGCACATGTTTAGCGTTCATTCTCAAATCATGACATCAACAACGTGCTGAACTTAAGGATGATAGAGGCAAAAAGTGACAATGGTTTGAAAATGTCAAAAAGTTTGCAGCCATGGAAAACCGTTGTTTTGTGTTGAAGCTAAGAAACAAAAGAGATGGCGAATGCATTCTTCCAAATGTGGAATTTGGAACCATGGCGATAAGAGAATGGTCATTCTGTTCTTGTTGTTACTGATATTGGAACTCATTGATCTAATTCACACAGATGGGCTTAACTTGAAAAAATGGTTTCCAAGAAGAAGCTTGCATCGAATACATGTGTTGTAGAGGAGGAAAATAATTCTCAGTGGGAAGGCTAGCAATGAGTTTTCCAAGAACCAAGAGATCACTTTGGTACAACGAGATGTATAATTAGTCAACAAGCAACCAGAAAGTGTTGGATTGGATCAATAGCAAAAGAAGAACAGTGGTTGAGAGATGGTAATTTACAATGCAAGGCATGTCAATGTAACCAAGTGGTTGTGATGGAGACCTTTCAAGTAAAATCAGTTGATAGAACTTGGAACAGATAAGAGTATTTAGCTCTCATTATATAACCTGCTTTTGTGAATCCAAAAGCCAATCAGTGAAAATGAGTGATCAAAATCTAAATTAGAAACAAAAATTAACTCAAAAAATCAGAGTTCTAATATTGGCTCGAAAATTAAACAAATGCGTAAGTCTCGCCAAGACGATCGCAACACAATTCGTTTCACTGAAAACTGAGTGCAGATGGAGAAAAACCCTGTTGTACATTTTCCTAAACAACTAAAACAAATTGCGGAACAAGACAGAATGATGACATGATAGTATAATGAGCATGATGAAAATCTTCTTTAGTTTTTTCCCAAAGAAACTGTGACAAGAATCACTTCAGAATTCGTCAGTTTGGTTATGTTAAGGTGAAACTATTCAATGTCCTCCAAAGTCGAATTATTGGTTTGAATTATTATTATTATTATTATAAACAATACATAGTTCTGAACTATATCAAAGTACACAAAATATTTGAATATGGCAATATTTTATATGGGGCGACAAAATGTATTAAAGGAGAGGCGAAGGTCGGGTCGAACACGTGACCTCCCTCTCCCAACTCCATTGCATTACCATTGAACCAAAGATAGGAATTCTAAATTGTGGCCCCAATATGTTATTCAAAATTACAGCAATGTCGATGGCAGTAGCGGAGGGAGCCAGCCTCGCAGACCAGCTCCCTCACCATACGACCACACCATGTGAACCAGGGTCAGCGCTAAACAGATAAGCACGCTTAGAGCGCTACTAATCCTGATTTAAATTAATTAATCTATTTTTCTGTCGAAATACGTTTTGGAGGCATGCCAATTTCAGCGGAATCGCAACTTTGGCGGTGCTAACTGAAGTCTTCTCCAATTTTAGCAAGGTTTCCAAGGAAAACATTCACTGAAACAATTTTGCACAATATTCGACAAGTTTTTTAAAATAAAGTCATTTTTCGATGATTTCGACCTTATGAAAACAATGGAATATGTTTTAGAGGCAATAAAATACTTTTATAGGTGATTTTTCTACAAGGAAGCATCGGGCCACTAGAGAAGGAGGTCATGCTCAGATCAGCAAGAGAGTTTTCAGCGATCTTGTTAGCGCTTGAAATTTCACCTCAGGCTAAGAAAGGCAAACTCCAAGGCAACATCAAACAACTTAGCCTCGTAGCTAGCCCTACAGGGCAGGAGAGGGCTCTCTCCGGTATATCTCAGCAAAGATCTTCAAAGGGCAGAGATAACCAATAAAGAACACTGATTTTAGGCTAGTAAACTGATAAAAGGTTTGATTTGAGATTTTTGGGATTTTGGTGGAAAATCGGGGAAAGGCAATTTTGGGTGCGGGGATTGGACACAATTTTTGCAGGGGGTTCTTTGGGGCAAGGTAGGAGACTGTATTGATGCCTTCGAAAGAGTCAGATGGGTAAGAATGACTGGTGAGGAGATAAGGAGAGCAAGTAAACACCTTGAGTTCTCCTTAAACAGATGAAAACATTGATATTAAGCAAACTTAAAAGCAGAGCATGGCAATCATGAATTCTACTTTAACACTTCATTTCCCTAATTTGTAGAAGGAAAAGTAAGAAGATGATTCACATAACAAACTTACAAGTACAAAGAGAAACACACCATCAATACATGTAACCACAGGAATCCCAAAAAGGACTGCAAAACCCTGGTCTTTCTTCCTTTGCCAAAATTGTAGAGATACAATGAGTAATACAATAGAAGCTTTTGTTGGCATTATGTTTCTGGTATGGCTATATGTTACAGATGTTGTACTTGATGGAAACTCCCGTGGCAAGGCTCTCAATTTGTTGAAAATTAAGAAGGACGCAGGAAATCAGTTACACTAGGTACACCAGGCAGGGACCGCGTCCAGATACGCAGGCCAGCCGTTCAGGAGGTGCGTCCCCCCAGTGCACACATTTCAAGGCAGAGAAAAGCACACGTGGGGTTTCTTATGTTTTACTCTTGGTATTTAGCCGACGGTATTGGGTTATTATGGTGTCGGCTCGTGGTATTGTTCCATGATTTTAGGAGAAGCTTGCCTATATAAAGCAAAGGAGATCACTTGGCTAAGCATCTTTTGCAATTGAATATCTTTAGATCTGAAATATTGGGTTATGGTCTAAAAATCTTGATCTATATGAAAGGAAGTTGAAGGCGAATCTGTGAAGGGTGATCTCTCGAGCGCATGATCAGATCTGAGCAACTGTGCCACTCTGGTGGACTGCCTATTCGGCCCTAATCAGAAGGACGCAGGTGTTTAACAGAAGAGCTGCGTGGGTACGCAGTGCAGAAACAGGAGATCTGCGTTGGGACACAGTGCAGAAACAGGAGATCTGCGTCGGTACGCAGAGCAGAAGAAGGATACCTGCGTCGGTACGCAGAGCGAGTGAGGTTCAGGTGCGTCCGCATAGTAAAAGTACGCGGCGCGATAATGTCTTTGGGTGCGTCCCTGCAGTAACAGTACGCGGCGCGATAGTATCTTTGGGTGCATCCCTGCAGTAACAGTACGCAGCGCAGTTCAAGGAACAGTGCGTGGGCACGCAGTGCGGCAGAAGGATCTCTGCGGGTAGACGCAGGAAAGCAGAAGGTGAACTGCGTAGCGACGCAGGCCACAGAAGGGAAAACTGCGTACCTGTCTTAAAAAGTTCTGTTGATTGAATTTTTCTGTTGATAAGGTGTTCTGGGTTAATTATGTTATTGCTGATCTGATAACTGTAGTGAACTGTAACATTCATGTACTTGATGTTCAATTGATGCTTTATGAAAAGAAGTAGGGGGTTGTAGCTCCCTTCCAGGAGAGACTGAAAACGAGAGAGAGAGAGTTGTAGCTCTCTGCAGGTTGCAGCCTGCGTACTGGTAAAGGACTGCACCAGTACAAAACCATTGTAAAAGAAGTTTCTAAGTTGAAAGAATATAGAGACATATTGCAGCAGGTGGTTTTCACCCACATTGGGTTTCCACCTTACATCTTGTGTTCTTTGGTGTGACTATCTGCTTTCCTTGTTCATGCTCATTATTTTATGGTATTGACATGCAAAAATAATTCAAACAACAAATAAGGAAGATTGATTAAAAGAATTAGATAATACTGATTCACCCCCCCTCTCAGTATTATTTCCAACAATTGGTATCAGAGAAGGTCCTTCAGAGAAGCTTGATCGCTTGAAGGTATATCGTTCATCATGAGCAACTACGAGAGAGAAGCATCAATCAGGCCACCGGTTTTTGATGGGACAAACTTAAATTATTGGAAGGTAAGAGTTACTACCTATCTTCAATCTCTTGGTACAGAAGTTTGGGACATCGTAGAGACAGGCTATGCTTTTCCTTCAGCTACTCCTACAGATACAGCCGAGAAAAAGAAGTATGAAACAAATGTGAAAGCAGTCAGTACTCTATTAGGATGTATATCTCAATCAGAATTCATGAAGGTAATGCACTATAAATCCGCAAAAGAAATATGGGACAAAATTGTCACGAGCTATGAAGGAGATGAACAGGTAAAACGTGCTAAACTTCAAACTCTCAGAATTCAGTATGAGACTCTCAAAATGTATAATGATGAAAGTGTGGCTAACTATTTTCTTCGGGTAGATGAGGTTGTTAATTGTATGAAAAACTTGGGTGAAGAAATAAAAGAGGCTATTGTGGTTGAAAAGGTTCTAAGATCATTGTCCCCCAAGTTTGAATCTAAAGTATCTGCAATAGAAGAAAAGGAAAATCTACGAATTCTTACTATGTCTCAGCTACATGGAATTCTAACTGCTTATGAAATGAGAAAGGGAGGTCCATCAGACAGAAGAGAAGTTGCTTTCAAGGCATCAGGCAAAGGAGATTATTATGAAGCAAGCCACGTCCCAGAAGAAGAGGAAGAAGAATCAAATTTTGTCAGAAATCTTCAAAGGGGTTCTGGAAGGTTCAGAGGTAAGTTACCTTTTAAATGCTTTGCTTGTGGAAGAGTAGGTCATTATGCTGCAAAATGTCCTTATAAGGATAAAGGAAAGGAACCTGCTAGATGGAGCAAGAAACAGAACGCAAATAAGAAAAGCTACTACACTCATGAAGATAGTGATGGTCTATCAAACAGTGATGAAGATGAAAAAGGTAATGAATATAAGTTGTTAATGGCATTTGAAGATGATGATTATATGGATGCTATAGATGTGGATAACCTTTATGATGAAATTACTAGACTCAAGATATGTATAGAAGAAAAGAACATGATTATTGATACTCTACAATTTCAAATTGATGAAAAGTAAAAACATCTTGAAAAATTAGAAGGTGAAATTGTTGGTCTTAGAAAAGAGATTGAGAAAACAAAAGCTATTAATCTCAAGTTTGTCAAAGGATCTGAAACTTTGGATGAGATTATCAATGTGCAGCGGTCTCCTCTAAACAAGACAGGTCTGGGCTATAATGGAGAAACTTCTCAAGCATCCACCTCAAAAAGTTATCTTGATGCAGCAAGAAGAAATGAGCAAAAGAACAAAGAAGATCAACAGGTAAAGCAGGAACGAATTACAAACAGAAACTATCAAGGGCAATCCATCTTAAGGGTGAACAAAAGCTACAACCAGCCACAGGTAAAATCTTCTCAATTTGGTTCAAGAATAGATGAAAATAGAAACTACAATCAGTTGGCTGGTAGATTCAATAACCGCAGAAGTTTCTTCAATGGACAATGTTTTTCTTGCCATAACTTTGGTCACAAAACAGCTCAATGTGTTGCATATAAAACGATCATGACTAGGGAAGCTCAAAAGCAAAGAAGTATGACAGGGATTACAAAAAGGACCTATAACAACTTTTCGGTTCTTGAAAATGAAGTTGAATGTTCTATTTGCAATAACTTTGGTCATGAAGACTCTGAATGCAGGAGCAGGTTTCAGCAGAAAAAGGAACAAGCCTCAAGCACCAAAACATGGAGAATAAAGGAACCTCAAACAGAAAGATGTGGGATAGCATTTTATGCAGAGGGACAGGAAAATCTATGGTATATTGACAGTGGATGTTCGAAGCATATGACAGGTGATAAAGAAAAACTCGAGTCTTATTCTGCTCTAGAAAAGGGAAAGAAAGTCTCTTTTGGAAATGATACTCCTGCAACTATAAAAGGAAAGGGCATTGCTCAGTTAAAAGAAAAGGTCAAGGCTGGAAATGTTTTGTATTTTGATGGATTGAAGCATAATCTTCTAAGTTTCAGCCAGATGTGTGATCAAAGAACCGAGGTTATATTCAGATCAAATGGATGTCTTGTTCGTGATCTTGATACAGGTAAAACAATGATCAAAGGAAAAAGAACTCCAAATAATCTGTACATATTTGAAGAAGGACAACAACAATGCTATCTGAGCAAGGATGATGAGCACTGGTTAGGGCATCTAAGCTTTTCACAAATAAGGAAAGCATGCAAATATCAGGCAGTTCGTGATCTTCCAGATATCAAAATTCCTGACAATACCATATGAAAATCATGTCAGTTTGGAAAACAAACCAGAACTAACTTTCCAGAGAAGGAAGGATCAGCTAGCATGCCTCTTGAGCTAGTTCATACAGATACATGCGGTCCATTCAGGAAAAGAACACCTAGAGGAGAAGAATACTTGATATTATTCATTGACGACTTCTCCAGGTTTGTCTGGCTAGGACTTATGAAGCACAAAGATGAAGCATTCGAAAAATTCAAATCCTTCAAAGCCTTGGTTGAAAATGAATCAGGTCACAAAATTAAGTGCCTCATATCCGACAGAGGTGGGCAGTTTACCTCAAATGAATTTTTCGATTTCTGTGAATAACATGGGATAAGAAGAGAATTCTCTACAGCTAGAACTCCTCAGCAAAATGGAGTTGTGGAAAGAATGAACAGAACAGTCCAACAAATGGCTCGTGCTATGTTTGATGAATCAGGAACTCCCGCAACTTTCTGGGGTGAAGCTGCACATGCTGCGGTTGTTATTCTCAACAAAACAAATGTCCGGGTAAACAGCACTCAAACTCCTCATGAGCTCTGGAGTGGTAAGACTCCTTCGGTAAAGCACTTCAAAATCTTTGGGAGCAAATGCTATATCAAGAATACTGATGAGCAGCTTGGCAAACCTGAACCTAGAGCAGATGAAGGCATTCTTCTTGGTTACTCTCCACATAGCAAAGCATACAAATGCTACAATAAAAGACTTGGCAAAATTGTTGACAACATTGATGTAGTGGTTGATGAGAAGGGATACATTCCTAGGCAAGTACATCATGAAGAAGAAGATGAAGGCTACCCCCAACGACAGAATAATGAAGAAGAAGAACCTCAAGAAGAACCAGAAGAGAAAACAAGAATAGAAGAAAAGTCTCCATCCAGATATGTTCAGAAGAATCATCCAGAATCTCAGATTATGGGGCAGAAAGAAGCAGGTGTACAAACAAGAAGAACAGTCGCAGAAGCTTCAAGCTATTTGGCATTAGTCTCCTCTACTAAACCACAAAATGTGAAAGAAGCATGCAAAGATGAATGTTGGGTGAAAGCAATGGATGAAGAACTTGAGCAAATCGAAAAGAACAACACTTGGGAGCTGGTTCCTAGACCAAAGGATAAGAATGTTATCGGAACAAAATGGGTCTTCAAAAACAAATTGAATGAAAATGGAGAAGTAATTAGAAACAAAGCCAGACTTGTTTGTAAAGGGTATGCGCAACAAGAAGGAATAGACTTTGAAGAAACCTTTGCTCCTGTTGCAAGACTTGAGGCCATCCGAATGTTCCTTGCTCTCTCAAGTTTTCAAAAATTCAAAGTATTTCAAATGGACGTGAAATCAGCCTTTCTGAATGGAGACCTGGAAGAAGAAGTATACATTGAACAGCCAGATGGGTTCATTCTTGGAAATGATCCAAAACTTGTATGCAGATTGAAAAAGGCTCTCTATGGTCTCAAACAAGCTCCAAGGGCTTGGTACTACCGTTTGGACAAATATCTTCACCAACAAGGTTTTTCAAAAGGATCAGCAGATAGCAATCTTTATATAAAAGTTGAAAATGACAAATTGCTAATACTTGTTGTGTACGTAGACGACATTATTTTTGGGAGCAATGAAGAAGCTATGAGTCAAAGCTTTGCCTCGGTCATGCAGAAAGAATTTGAAATGTCTTTGTTAGGAGAACTGACATATTTCCTTGGTTTGCAAATCCAACAAAAAGGAGGAATCTTTTTATCTCAAACCAAGTATCTCAAACAGATTTTGAAGAAATATGGTATGGAACATGCAAAACCAGTATGTACACCCATGGTCACAGGATGTAGCCTCAGTGCAAATGATGAATCTGCAGCTGTACATCAACCAACCTACAGATCTATGATTGGAAGTTTACTTTATTTGACAGGTACCCGACGAGACATCATGCATGCAGTTGGAATAGTTAGAAGATTTCAGGAAAATCCGAAGGAGACTCATCTTCAGGCAGTGAAGAGAATTTTCAAATATCTTCAAGGGATTCAAAATTATGGCTTATGGTATCCTAGAGATACAGATCTTACACTTCATGCTTATACAGATGCAGATTGGGCCGGAAGCGTGGATGACAGGAAAATCACAAGTGGTGGTGCATTCTTTATGGGTTCCAGACTGGTATCTTGGTTCAGCAAGAAACAGAGTTCGATTGCCTTGTCTACAGCTAAAGCGGAATATGTTGCTGTTGCATCTTGTTGCACTCAACTTCTTTGGATGATGCAGACTTTGCAAGATTTTCAAATCACTTGTACACCACCTATCCCCATCTTATGTGATAACACAAGTGCAATTATCATTTCAAAGAATCCGGTTATGCATTCAAAAACCAAGCACATACCAATCAAGTACCATTTTCTCCGAGAGCAAGTACTTGAACAGAAGGTCAAGTTGGAGTATGTTCCTTCTAAGGAACAAGTTGCTGATATTCTCGCCAAACCATTGCCCAGGGACACTTTTGAATACCTCAGGCAAAAGCTGGGGGTTGTTGATGCATCATCTTATTGTTGAACCTTTTCTGATTGATGGTACAGGTTCAGGGGGAGCATATAATGCATTGTTGGCATTATGGAGGATGGTCAGAAGGAGATCTTGGAAATAGCTGCAATATGTCTCTATCTCTTTCATGGTGGTTTATGGTTCCTTGTTGCAGATCTGATTCATATTCAGGGGGAGCATGTTCTTAGGGGGAGCATACCCCTTTGCCCTTGATGTCAAAGGGGAAGAATGAAGCTGAAGACTGAAGATTGTGAGGTTGCCATCAAGTCCAAAGGGGGAAATTGTTGGCATTATGTTTCTGGTATGGCTATATGTTACAGATGTTGTACTTGATGGCAACTCCCGTGGCAAGGCTCTCAATTTGTTGAAAATTAAGAAGGACGCAGGAAATCAGTTACACCAGGTACACGAGGCAGGGACCGTGTCCAGATACGCAGGCCAGCCGTTCAGGAGGTGCGTCCCCCCAGTGCACACATTTCAAGGCAGAGAAAAGCACACGTGGGGTTTCTTATGTTTTACTCTTGGTATTTAGCCGACGGTATTGGGTTATTATGGTGTCGGCTCGTGGTATTGTTCCATGATTTTAGGAGAAGCTTGCCTATATAAAGCAAAGGAGATCACTTGGCTAAGCATCTTTTGCAATTGAATATCTTTAGATCTGAAATATTGGGTTATGGTCTAAAAAGCTTGATCTATATGAAAGGAAGTTGAAGGCGAATCTGTGAAGGGTGATCTCTCGAGCGCATGATCAGATCTGAGCAACTGTGCCACTCTGGTGGACTGCCTATTCGGCCCTAATCAGAAGGACGCAGGTGTTTAACAGAAGAGCTGCGTGGGTACGCAGTGCAGAAACAGGAGATCTGCATCGGGACGCAGTGCAGAAACAGGAGATCTGCGTCGGTACGCAGAGCAGAAGAAGGATACCCGCGTCGATACGCAGAGCGAGTGAGGTTCAGGTGCATCCGCATAGTAAAAGTACGTGGCGCGATAATGTCTTTGGGTGTGTCCCCGCAGTAACAGTACGCGGCGCGATAGTATCTTTGGGTGCGTCCCTGCAGTAACAGTACGCAGCGCAGTTCAAGGAACAGTGCGTGGGCACGCAGTGCGGCAGAAGGATCTCTGCGGGTAACGCAGGAAAGCAGAAGGTGAACTGCGTAGCGACGCAGGCCACAGAAGGGAAAACTGCGTACCTGTCTTAAAAAGTTTTGTTGATTGAATTTTTCTGTTGATAAGGTGTTCTGGGTTAATTCTGTTATTGCTGATCTGATAACTGTAGTGAACTGTAACATTCATGTACTTGATGTTCAATTGATGCTTTATGAAAAGAAGTAGGGGGTTGTAGCTCCCTTCCAGGAGAGACTGAAAACGAGAGAGAGGGAGTTGTAGCTCTCTGCAGGTTGCAGCCTGCGTACTGGTAAAGGACTGCACCGGTACAAAACCATTGTAAAAGAAGTTTCTAAGTTGAAAGAAGATAGAGACATATTGCAGCAGGTGGTTTTCACCCACATTGGGTTTCCACCTTACATCTTGTGTTCTTTGGTGTGACTATCTGTTTTCCTTGTTCATGCTCATTATTTTATGGTATTGACATGCAAAAATAATTCAAAGAACAAATAAGGAAGATTGATTAAAAGAATTAGATAATACTGATTCACCCCTCCTCTCAGTATTATTTCCAACAGCTTTCTCCCTCAAGAGTCCAACCATGAAAATGACCAAGAAAGTACATAATATAGGCAATCTAACATCTTTACTTGCCTCTAGGGGTCGAGCTCACTATCCTAGGAGCTGTTTCAACCAATTCTAAACTGAGCACTAAAATCTAGGCAGTCAAAACAACTTGCCTCTATAAGCTAGGAAACCAATTCATTCATTAAATTTTTGCCTATTTCATGAATGAATCTTCTAGAAGAGATAAATAAGTGTCAAAGTATCATAAAATTACATCATTTACATCAAGGAGGATCAAAATCCACTCCAAAAAGTCAAACCTAGTGAAAACTGAGTTTTGCTGAGCTGTAGGTGCATTTCTGTGAAAATAGCCTGATGCGTAGCGCCCTGAATCTCAACGCGTAGCGCGCCTTTGGGCCTACTTTTGAGGCACTTCCCAGTGTCCAAATGAGGTAAAAGTGGGCTTGTTGGAAAGGTCTGGATGTCTACCTTCCAACCCAAGTGGAATTTCTCAATGTGGTGTCCATTTTCCCCTCCAAAATTTCAATCTCCTAAGACTGCTTCCTGTGTGTCAAAAAGGTGGCAGAAAGTCATTTTTTGCTTGTTTTTTGACCTTCTAGAGGCTCAAAACTTGTTGAAATTTCTTGGCAATTGCTGAGCAAGTGTATTTTTGCATGAAAAATCCAAAAATGCTGAGTTTTCATGAAAATGAGTTGCCCATCTTCAGGGTAGCGCGCGGCGCGTTACGCGTTGGGGAAGAAAACCTGTTTTTTGCCCAAAAATTCACAAATGACCAAAAATGCTCAAAATTTTTTGAAATTTGTGGAGAAGGTAAGTCATTTAGCACCATGCTCCTTCAAGGAAGCATCAGCCAAGATATCGAGGGGATCAGGCCCTTTTCTTCGTTTTAGTGCCTTGGCCAACCGTCCTTTGAGCACCTTCATTTTTGCCTTACATACATGCATTCGAGCCCAATAATGGTTTTTCATGTTCCAGAGCATGTCTTTATCTTTTTTAGCCTTGGCCAGCAACCTCTCCAAATGAGCATTGACCCGGAGAAGCATAGCCTCTCGCTCAATGGGTACCAAATCACCGGGTCTCTTACGAGCCAAGTTGCGGTCTTCATGGATCCTCCGCAACTCATCAAGAGTGTGTTCATCTTCTAGTTGGTTGTTGCGCTGCTCTAAGTAGGGGATTGTCCAATTTTCCATTTCCAACCTTTGCTGCAACGAGTCATTTTCAGCCCTCAGTTGTTGGACGATCTCCTTTGGCTCTAGGCTAGGAGAACTGATATCGAGGTCAACAACATCTATGCCTGGATCACCTGATGGCCCCTCATCAATCTTGGGCTGCTTGCCTCTCTCTTGTACCTGTGCTGTTGTCGGAAACGAGGCCCCTTCCACCTGGTGTGGAGATAACACTCGCGGTGTTGATGAAGAAGGCGAGACCCCTTCCACCTGATGTGGAGAAAATACTCGCCGAACTGATGCAAATAAGGCCCCATGGCCTCTCTGATATGTGACCAATGGAGGGGAGCTGACATGTCTGGGCTCAGGGATGTCATACTGCTGTGAAGGTCCTCCCTCCTCATGAACAACCTCAGGGGGTGGTGGCGCTGTGAATAAATCTCGAGAGATGAAATCCTCCCATGGAATACCCTGCTGGGCCAACTGATGCATGACCACAATCTTGATCAAAGCATAATGGTAGATGCTCCTGTGTTGTTGTGCTGGGCTCTTTCTCTGCACCAAGGGCACCATCCTCTCAATATTCCGGCACATGAAGAAAGGAATGTTCATCATCCGTACCCGTGTGAAATGCATCAACAAGCAGATATGGTACGAATACAAACGTGAAAATCTGCCTTCACAGGTGAAATAGCGAATGATGAGCCTCATCAAGGGTGCATACTCATCCCTCAAGAATCTGAAAGGAAATACACCAGTCAGGTGCCTCATATATACAGGTTTAATGTAGGGCTCAAACTGGAATCTGTCCAACAGCTGGCGCTTGTTCCACTCTTCTCCAACATTGGGTATCCCTGTTGCTTGAGCAACAACCTCAAGTGACAATGTAAAATCCACCCCTGCAAGATTCACATGCCCGTTGTGCAAATGCAAAACAAACAAGCGGACCAATTCCCTGTGGTGCTGAATTTGGGAAATTCTCTCGCAATATTCATAGCATGATTGATGACGGAAACATGTGACTGCAAGTGGACAAGCTTGCAAATAGGCCAAATAGGTGGGCTCCTCTCTCACATGTTGACCACCCTTACCACCCCTGTGAGGCCTCCTTGGCACCTCAACCTCCGGTGTTGACTCACGGTCATCACTTTGCTCATAGTCTGTTGCGGTTTCTGACATGGTTTCAAGAACAAAATGGCTGAAATGTACTGCTTCTTCTACTCAAATGGCCTGTTGTTTTGACTGTTTGAATGCTGCTCCAAGGGGACAAAAACACAAGGGAGATGTTAGGGAGGGGGACTTTTGAGGGGATTTAGGGAAAATATATATAAAAGGGAATTTAGGGAAGGAATTATGACACATACATCATCACACAATCATAATTTGTAGGGGTTTGATAGGAGGTAGGATTTAGGGAGATTTTATTGAATTTTAGGGATAGGTAGGGTTATAGGGCTTTTGATATTTTTGTTAGGGAAATTGTGTGAAAGTGACAAGGGAAGCGATAATGGGAATGTGGGGAAATGAGGGATTTTAAAAGAATGACCTTGGGCAGCAAACTCAAAACCCTAGCTTCACTTGCAATTTGAAATTTTTAAACATAATATATATGAATTTCATGCTTCACACTTGATGGCATTTGACACATTCTCCATGCTCATTTTTCTTTAGCAAGCAAAAAACATTGATGATTGGAGGCCTACCTGTAAAACTTAGGAGATTTGAGGTTGTTTTGAAGCTTCACTGGCGGTTTTTGTAGGTGAAAACCCAACGCGTAGTGCGCGGGTCCTGACGCCTAGCGCGCGCAAAACGCGTAGCGCCCGACCAAATCTTCCACTGCAGAGTGTGCCCTGACGCGTAGTGCGCGCCCAACGCGTAGCGCGCAGGCCCTGATGCGTAGCGCGCAGGTGCTGTCGCTCAATTCGCCCAGTTTCACACTAAATCGCCTTTCACACTTGCTCTTGGAGTCTTGGAGGCAAATGAATTGCAAAATGAGGAGAGAGGGGCTTTTATAAGCTTGATTTAAATTAATTTCCCCTCAAACCCACTTTATAATGTTTATGCAATGACACTTTTTAAAACTAATTACTGCTGACTTGTGGTTTCCTTTTTGTCATGAAATTGGTTGAAATGATGCTTTTTCTTGAAAATTTTTGCAGGGATAGCTTCTGAGGAGTCTTGGAAAAGGAGACCAAGGCCGCATGCCGACTTCTGGAGAATTTGAATTTTTTACAAATTTTTACAAAAATGAGAAAATGACCTTGCCTTCAAAAACAGGGTTTTTGAACTCAAGGTAAAAATTAGCTATACAATATGAAATCATCTGAAGTGATGCTTTGATGGACATCCCTCTGGCCTGCTGGGCACTTATTGACCTTAAAAGACATGACCTTAAAAGACAAAATTGGACTAAACCCTAGACCTAGTACTTTGACTTCAAGACAAGACCAATGACCCTGTAAAGAATTTATTGACTGAAACAAACTTAATCCAGCAGTGCCAAGAGGGGAATAAAAGACACAAGCTCCTCCGTCAGGGTTATGGCATGCCTAATGGAATGCAATAAGATGACACTGATGAGACACCTACTTATGCAAATGCAAAGAGCTTTGATCGCTGATGGAGGGTTACTAGACCGACTCTAACAGATCTAATAGTCATTTTTGGGTTGTTTGGGTCATATGAACCCAATGGTACAATCTAAAAATCCATTGGAGTTAAGAAAAATCTTGTAAACAGACATTTTATCAATAATTCCAAAAAAAGCCTAGCCATTTAAAGAGGTCCTAAGAGATGTAGCCCAGTACTGGAGGGTAAAACCCTTGATCAGAATTGTCTTATGATTTTTTTGTATATATTTTTCTACATTTCATTTGTTGTCCATAATATTTAATCAGCTAATTAGCTTATAATTTGCTCACACATGACACATAAAAAACATATAACTTGACACATAAACCTCTTACATAACTGAATATATGAGACGATCTTAAACATATTTTTAATTGATAAGAGAACTTGAATAGAATTTATAACTTTGCCCAAAATTTCAAGATTTCTTGCCTTCATTAGTTAAAAATATGTTTAGAGTCGTCTCATTTACCCAGTTATGCAAGAGATTGATGTGTCAAATTATATGTCTTTTATGTGTCATGTATGAGAAAACTATAAGTTAATTAATTTCTCAAATATCATGGAAAACAAATAAAATGCACATAAATATACACAGCAAAATTATAAGACAAATGTGATCAAGGAGATCACCCTCCAGTGCTAGACTACATATCCTAGGATATCCTTCAATGACTATGCCCTCTTTGGAATTATTGCTCAAATGTCTAACTACAACCTTTTGCTCAACTCCAATGTCTTTTTAGACTATACTATTAGTTGCAAAGTACACGAACACCCCAAAAATAATTATTACATCTCTGAAAACAGACTGTAGCTGATCTGCGCATGAAGACATTTCATGGTGGTCATATGCTTCCCTGAACTTCGCTGTGGAAAAATCACTTATATAAGTCTTGTATTTCCTTTGAAACATATTCCATTATCCGCATGAGATAGAAATAATCCAAAATTGACTATTCATTTTCAAAAATTAGTCGAAAATTTCTGAAGATATGCTTCAGACAATGTTTTCCAAAGAAACCCCATTAAAACTGAATTAAAAAAAAAAAAAAACAAAACAAAACAAAAACAAAAACAAACAAACAAACAAAACAAAACAAAACTCCGGTTAGCACCGCAAAAGTTGGAAATTCCGTCGAAATCGACACCCCTCCAAAACTTCCGCCAACATAAAAACAAATTAATTAATTTAAATCAAGATTAGCGGCACTCTAAGCACACTTATCCGTTTAGCGTTGGCCCTGGTTTACATGTCATGGTAATATGGTGATGGCACTGGCCCGCGTGACTAGCTCCCTCTGTTCCATCATCATTACCACTGTAAATTTAATTATAATGTCGTGGCCATCGTTTAACAAAATCAATGCTTGGTCTGATGGTTATGTAACGAAATTGGGAGGAAGTCACTGGTTCGACCCACCCTCTTCCCGTCACATCATATATTTTGTCTACCAAATAAAACTTTGTGCCATTTAATATTTCGATGCCTTTGGACTTTAACTATACCATATGACAATTAAAAATGTGCCATTGTATATCTATATGTGGATTTGGAATTTATAACACACACACACACACACACACATATATATATGGTATAAAAATCATATAAAATAATATATATATATATGGTATAAAAATCATATAGAATAATATATATATATATATATATATATATATATATATATATATATGGTATAAAAATCATATAGAATAATATATATATATATATATATATCAAAATTTCTTAAAAAAATAATTTCCACATAAAATTTATCATGAAAAAATAATTCCACCTTGGAGGACATTAGGTATTTCACCTTTACACAACCAAACCAGTGAATTCGGAAATGACACCTGTCACAGCCTCATTTGGCAAAAACTGAAGAAAATTCTCATCACGCTGATTG
This sequence comes from Pinus tabuliformis, assembly GCA_031772625.1. Classification (NCBI taxonomy): domain Eukaryota; kingdom Viridiplantae; phylum Streptophyta; class Pinopsida; order Pinales; family Pinaceae; genus Pinus; species Pinus tabuliformis. The sequence continues at coordinate 250,436,867 of CM062809.1, read as the reverse complement.
TATTGTCATTTCATCATTCTGTCATGCTCTGCAATTTTTTTAATTGTTTAGTAAAACAAACAGTAGGCTTTTTCTCCTTCATCCGTACTCGATTTTTAGTGAAACAAATTGCGTTGTGATCTTCTTAACGAGGCAGACGCAGTTGTTAATGTTGCGAACCAATCTGATAAATTTGATTTTTCAGTTAATTTTGGCCCCTAATGCAGATTCTAATAACTCGTTCCCACTGACAAGCTTCTAGACCCATAAAACTTGGTTATCTGATGAGAGATGAATACTCTTCTCCTTCCCAAATTTTATCAACTAATTTTACATGAAGAAATCTCCATGACAACCACTTGGGTACACTGACATGGCTTGAATTGCAAATGGTTGTCCCTCAACCAATGTTTTTCTTTTACTGCTGACCCAATCTAACACTTGTTGGTTTCTTGTTGACTCATTATACACCATGTTGTACCAAAGTGATCTCACGGTGCCTGGAAAACTCACAGATATCTCTCCCACTAAAAATCATGTTCCTCCTTTGCAACACATCCATTCGATGCAAGCTTATTCATGAAAAACATTTTTCCAAGTTCAGCCTATCATAGTGAACTACAGCAATGAGTTTCAATATCAGTAATAACAAGAAAATAAATGACCATTCCTTTACCTCCACGGTTCCAAATTCCACATCTAAAAGAGTGCATTCGCCATGTTTTTTTCTTTTTGGCGTCAACACAAATCAATGGTCTTTCATGGCTCCAAACTTTTTGGCATCTTGTCTACTGTCACTTCTTTCTTGTATCATCCTTCAATTCAACATGATACTCATGTCATGATTTGAGAATGAAAGCTAATCTTGAGCATTTTTCTGAAGAATGGACCTTCCACAATCTTGTAACATCTTGTCACAAGAAACACTCATTAATGGAAAAACACATTATGCAAGAAATTGTAAATCGATGACTTATTTTTTTACTCCTTCAAAGCAATAATTGTCACAACATCTAACATTGTCATGTACTTTTGCATCTTGGTGTACAAAATAGCGACTCACACAATCGATAAAATATCATCGACTAAACATAATTCAATAAACATGCTCCAACAATTGACTTGACTTAAGATCCAAATATATTCATGTATAGAAACTTGACAATTCTTTGCATAAACAATGAGAAAATTACATCTAATGCAACAATCTGTTAACATCTCCCTTTGATATTTGGAGAAAAAATAAACTCTTCCAAGCTGATATGACATATATGTGACAACAATCAACAAAATTAAACACTCATGCATGTATTCAAACACAATGAAAACTCTCAAGTTGTCAATCGTACATGTTAACACAACAATCGACCAATACAAGCCAATCATTCATGCATGTTGCTAGTTTCATTGTTTACACACACAAACTCTCATGCATGTGTATAATTCTTCAACTCTCCCCCAACTACAAACACGAGTACAATAAGCCCACAAAGATGTATGAGTACATTACAGCTGAATTGACAAATGAAGTGAGTAACATATCCAACTTTCACACACCTTCTTGGCGAATATATACAACAACAAGAACAACAAATTTGCTGCAAATGAAGTGAGTATTCAACTTTCACACACCACCATGGCAAAATTATGCAACAACAAGAATGATTTCAAAATAAATGCATTCACATAAAAACTTGTAACCACAAAGTCTTCTTTGTTGCATTAAAATGAGTCAAACAAAACTCCACTTTCAACATCTTGCATTATACAAGTTGCAGCATACTTTTAATAGAAAAGTAATGCATTCATAAGGTAAGGAAATGAATTTTTAAGGGAAAAAATTGATATGACCTTGTTTATGGCAATGAGTACAAAACAATTGCATCTTCTTTACAACATGGTTTCCATTGTCCAATGGACCTTTCGATTGTTGTCTCTTTTGCTTTAAAAGTTTCTTGTATGTGGCCATTTTCTTCCCATCTTCAATCATCTCTTGCACCACATCTCTCATGATTAAAAACTCCTTCATGGCCATCAACTGCTCATGAAGTCAACAAGATGCCTATTGATATGTTGTTGCTACCACTGCTTGGTGATGCTTTTAAACATTACACATTTGGTCACATATTGACGATTACACCATCTTACATAATAATCATGAGGATGTTCATGTTGTTGTCTATGTTACTGCATTGCAGGTTCCTATATGGTGTATGATAGTTGTTGATGATTATCATTGTCTTGCTACCTCACTATTTAGGCCTCTGGTTTTGGTCATGAATGTCATATCTGTCTCTTGATGTAAAGATCATGTAAAGACCCATGTAAATCCTTGTAAAATTCAATAATGTATGGATGACTGCGGTCAAATCATTTATGTATGTAATCCCTTTATTTTGGGCATTTCATGTAATGGTGTGTCAAAAATGTAGCCCAACCATGTTGGGTAATTGGTGTAAGCATGAACCATTGGTGATAAGAAAGGTCATATTTGGTTGAGTTGTAGAGTCATATACTACATTGAATATCTTCCAGAAGATTCAACATATGCTCAGTGGGAGCATCTTCAAGATATAGTTCTCATATTAAGTAGACCATATCTACAGTTTTTCTCTCTACACATGGAGAGAAAATTCTGGATTCAACATTTTTGAGTCATTTTCCCTTGATGTCAAAGAGGGAAAGATGCTTGGTGTTTCAATAAAAATTCTTAGCGAAAATATTTGGTATTTGCATGTGTGTTTACAAGTGATTACCACTGGGGACCAAACACCAAAATTGGTTGTCATCAAGTCCAAAGGAGGAGATTGCGAGATCATGGATAATGATTTATCCTTGATGGAAACCTACTTGATAAATATGTCAACATTATGGTAATAGGATGATTTTGTAGGCTAATATAGATGTGACAGATGATATGGACAAAGGAATATCAGTTCAGAAATAGATGAATTATAAAAGTGATGTTTGGAAAAGTACAAGTGAATCCCATTCAGAAGGGTCACATACATACACAACTACACTGAAACAAAGTCGCATACATAATCCACGCCATGGTAACTTGAATACAATGGGTCTTTACCAGAGGAGAACGCTTCACTTTGATAAATTCATTTAAGGTTTCTGATCCTTTAGCAAATCTAAAGATTGAGAGATTTACTTTTCTCAAGATCCTTTCTTAAACCCACAATTTCACATTCTAGCTTTTCATTGTGCTTTTCTCTTTCAGCAAGTTGGTATGTCAAGGTATTTATAATCATATTCTTTTCCTCTAAACAGATTTTAAGTTTAGAAATTTCTTCACAAAATTCATCTTCATCTAAAGCATCTAAAAAATCATCATCTTCATAAGCCATAAGAAGTCTATCTATACTCATTATTATTTTTATCTTCATCGCTATTTGATAAACCATCGCTATCTTCATGAGTGTAGTAGCTCCTCTTACTTACACCTTGTTTTCTATTCCATCTTTCAAATTCCTTCCCTTTATAACATTTATCTTTATGAGAACATTTGGCAACATAATGACCTACTTTACCAGAGGAAAACATTTGAAAGGTAGTTTACCTCTGAATCTTCCGAAACCCCGTCGAAGGTTCTTGACAAAGTTTTCTTCTTCTTCTTCTTCTGAAATATGTCCTGATTCATTGAGTTCTTCTTTTCCTTTTGCTAAAGCTTCAAATGCGGCTTCTCTCATATTTGATGGACCTCCTTTTCTCATCTCAAAGGCAGTTTATGTTCTATGAAGCTGTGTTACAGTCATAGTTTGTAGATCCTGCTTTTCTTCTATGGAAAATACTTTCGATTCAAATTTAGCAGACAACGATCTTAAAAAAATTTCAACTAAGGTAACTTCCTTTATCTCTTCACCCATATTCTTCACGCAATTAACAATCTCATCTACACATAAGAAGTAACTAGTGATACTTTCCTCATTGTGCATCTTGAAGTTTCATATTGAATTCTGAAAGTTTGCAGTTTAGCGCATTTTCCCTGAGAGTCTCGTTCGTAGCTTAGAACGATTTTGTCCCATATTTCTTTCGCTGATTTGAGCTGCATAATTTTGACAGACTCTAATTGTCACAGACTTCCTAATAATGTATTGACAACCTTGGCATTGGTTTCATATTGCTTTTTACCTACTGTATCTTTAGGAATTGCTGATGGAAATGTATATCCTCCTTCCACGATTTGCCAGACATTTGTTCGAAGTGATTGAAGATAGACTATGGTTCTTACCTTCCAGTAAACAAAGTTGCTCCCATCAAAGATTGGTGGTCTGATGGATCCCCCCCTTTCTTGATTACTCATGATGATGGATCTTCCTCCAAGCAATCAAGCTTCTTCTAAAGGACCTACTCTGATACCAATTTTTGGAAATAATATTGGAAAGGGGGGTGAATCAGTGTTATCAGAACAATAATTTAATTTTTCAAATCTGAATTGTATACGCTACTTCAACTCAGTGAACTAGTGTCTATACGCAACTGTAGTTAATGCAACCTGTGTATATGCGGAAATCTTTTGATTTACCCAAATTATCATACATTGAGCTTTAACCAGTATATCAAAAATTCATTAGACAGTGCAATAAAATCAAAATAAAGCATCACACATGAGCACCAAGATATAAGGTGGAAACCTAATGTAGGTGAAAACCACCTGCTGCAGTTGTCTTTGTCTTCTTTTAATAATAAGAAAATTATGTTTACAATTTTGTATTCGTGCAGTCTTTTACCAGTATGCAGGCTTCTACCTGCAGAAAGCTACAACCTTCTCTCGTTTCCAACTACTAATGGAAGGGAGCTATAACCCCCTAACTCTTGTAGTAGCCAATATGTTTACTACTACGTAGGTGCCAACCTACAGAAGGCTACGACCTTCCCTTTTTCTTCTAGGCACCACGTTTCATAAATTTTCAGACTGGATCCATCAACAACATCGTAAGTGTAATTCAATGATCAAATATATCTACATCAACCAATCACCTTTTGAACCAACCACAACCGAATCAATCACTCACTTTGACAACCCATCAATCTCATCATTCAGAATACTGTCACCAGAACCTAGAACGGACCCCAGAGCTCTGCAACAGTAACCAACAGCAACTAAAACATATTTATAAGATATACGCTACTTGCATGTGCCGAACTCGCATGTATATGTGATTTCCTCAAAGACAACCAGCGTATACATATGCAAATACTAGTTCATAATTCTGAAGTTATACCAGACTTCAGTTATACCCAAAACATATCATTTACAGAATAACATATGCATCAGTATTCAGATCGAGAATATTCATGAACAAAAACAAATAAAGATAGTTCATATTACGCCTTAAGATCGTGATCCCTCATTAAATCTTATCCTCCATCAACCGCTAAGGTTCCTCCTTGGTTCAGATCCAGCGAAGCACCATAACCCAATAACCTGCATACCAGATCTCACACTTCATCAGATATTCAATGCTTGTGTGCCTTGGCCTAATGATCTTCTCCTCCTTTTATAGTTTTAGGCCTTTTTCAATACCATAGACCAAAACCACTTAGGACCAATACCTTGGATCAAATACCTAGGGTCAATACCTTGGACCAAATACCATGGACCAATATCATGGATCAAAATACCATGGACCAAATACTTCGGACGAAAACTTAGCTTTCCAAGGTATACATGCTTTTCTTTCTATGAAAGTGCGTGTGTACATTATACACTCCTTTTCTTTTGTTAGCCCGCGTGCATACGCGGCTTGGTCAATACTGAACCTGCGTATACTTCTCTTTTGTCATTCTGTGAATATTGTTCTGTAATTCTTTGTTGTTTTCCTGCTATACTCTGATTTTTGGAAGCCGCCCTGCATTGCATTCTATCACATCTGATATCTCTTTCGTAGATTCATTTAGTTACGTTATACAAGTGAGTTGTTCTACTCCAAGTGGGTTGCCATCAAGTACAACACATACATCATAATGCCAACAATCTCTCCCTGTGGACTTGATGGCAACAACAACCACATGAATTCACTCTCCCCCTTTGACATTAAGTGCAAAGGGTCATGAGTGCATGCAAAATTCTCTGATATTCTGAAGTGTGCTGATTGAGTTTTCATGATCGAGTCCATGGTCCCCCTGAGCATAAGCAAGGTCTGCAAAAAGATGTTCTAAAAAGAAGAACATGACTCTATACATACATCACAAATGACCTTCCTATCACCAGAGACTCATACATACATCCATATCCCAACCAAGTGGGGATATACCAAATTTGACTCATCCTCCCAATCAAGTGGGGATATATCAATTGTTTATACATGTCAACAACAAGAAGCATTACATCATCCATCCCATCCATAGTGGGGTTACAAATTAGGTCTTTCCATGACCTTTACAAACAAGAACCAAAAAAATTTTAAACAAGATCACGAACACCATCAACAGTATCATCTAGGCTAGCAACCTGTATATGTCCATCATTAGTTCTCAAAAGATCATCAACAATGTTCTCCCCCTGACCCTGTTCCACCTGTTCACTGTCAGATCTGATATTGCATATGTCAGAAATAGATATCAAAGCATCATCATCAATCGGATATACATCAAGTTATCAACAACTTTATGAGGACCAATATATTTCCACATGTTATAAGCAGATTAAAACCATCATCAAATAGAGCAAATAATTGAGAGAACCATAGCAAACCGCTTTTCTTGAGTATGGCCCACTACTTTTCTTCAAACCAACATATACGCGACTTTGCCCACAGAAACCCACGTATGTATGCAACTACGCTTTATGAAACTCACGTATAACCACCTTTCTTTGAAGAAAATAGGATTTAACAGCAGGATGATGCAGCAACTACTCTCAGATTTTTTCTAACATATTCAAATGTCTCTTTGAGCAGTGGTTTAGTGAATATATCAGTAACATGTTCTTTGCAGAGAACATACTCCAGTTTGAACTTTTGTTCAAGCACTTGTTCTCATAGAAAATGATATTTGATGAGTATGTGCTTAGTCTCGGACTGCATCACTGGATTCTTTGAAACACTGATGGCACTTATGTTATCACATAGAATGGAGATAGGTGGAATACATGTGATCTGAATGTCTTTCCAGGTTTGCATCATCCAAAGTAGTCGTGTGTAGCAAGATGTAGCAGCCACGTATTCTGCCTTCATTGTCTTTCAAGCTCCAAAAGAGGAATACAAAACAATTATCAAGTTGTTGCTCCCTCTCCAATCGCCATGGTAACATCTTGATTTGGACGACATCTATCTGTTAAGTCTGTAAGGTTGGCTTGAGAACTGTCAAAGTCCTTCAATGGTGGGGCATCTCCACATATTGAGTGAAAATGAGGGATACTTGCATTTCTAGACCAAGGAAAGTTAGCTCTCAATCCATTAACATAAACATATGAAAAGAGAAATCAGTTTCAACAAAGCTGGAGATCTTTCATCACTCTCTCGTGCAAGAACGCCAGAGTATAAATGTGAAAAAATTCACAGAGTGATCCACATAGTCATTACACTTATTATAATATTTATTTCTTTTAAGTGTAAAAATTATTAGTCGCCTTGCTAATTGATGACCAATGATGTAATCTTCGATATACCTTTCCCACTAACAGGGTAAATCAAATCTAAAACGGTCAAATAAATGGTAAATATAAGATAGACTAACCTTAAGTTGCCTATCAAAACTCTCAAGAAACTCAAAAATGTCCAGGGATTGCAAACACTACGATGGTACCAAAGCCACTATAAATGATCAAAATATAAAAACTTGAAAGTTCTAACATGGTACTTCTCAAAAATAAGAATCACAAAACCTAAGTTTTGTAAATAACCATCTATTCTTCCCTACCTTGAACCTCTCCTCAAAGGATGATACCTCACCACAACCCTGGAAACGTTGGTGTCACTAGTAGTAAACATAGAGCAATCACAAGTCGCGGGTACACCCATGTCACAACTTCAATAACAGCTGTAGTAAAAAGGGGAAAAGTAAGGTTGTGGTATCCAGAATCTGATCTAGTGTCTTTATTACTCACAGGATCTATTAACCCATATTCAACTTCTACTCGCTTTACGTGGGAAGAAACTTTTCTTTCAATTTCTTCAACATTCTTAGTGCCACACTATTCAAGAGACTAAAGATACTCCATGAGTGTTACCTCCTATTCACATAGATTTTGCCTCATATTACACGTTTACAGTATCAAACCAGTGGTATACATATAAAGGAACAAAATAACTTAGCATCTTAAATGCAAGGAGATACACCTGCAACCTTCATCCAATCCACTGTCATTAAGAGTAGAAGCAACGTTTTCGATTGCGACTTCTTATTTGTTTTATTTCCTAGAACCCCCAAATATGTCATCACTACCAGAAGAATATTAATTCAAACCAAGTCCATTAAGCTCTCCCTTGTCCTCAATATCAGTTTAACCATCCTCACGAGTCCACTTTGAAGCCTGTAATATAGCACATTTTTTCATAGAATTTCATGTTAAAAGTCTTAGATCTGCTTGCGGGATTGATGACTTTGAGGTCCCCACCACACCAACATCTTTTAGTAAAGCTCCACTACACGATGCATCCACGAATTCACGTTCCTTATCCTGTGACCATAAATATGATTCTCCCTAAACATTTTGCCTGGATAAGGACATATAATCCTTATCGTTATCAAGTATGGATTTTATTTCTTCCCCTGTGCTCCAACTTTCCCTCCTATTGCAAAGTTATGCCCATACCTGACATCCTCATCTTGATCTCGGTTCTTATCGTTCTCTCCTCCTTCTAAGTTAAGCAATAGGGAAACCATTACCACCCTACCACCATGAATAGATAAACCATTTTTCTTACTCCGTCTCTTAAGCTCCACAGGAGGAATACTAAATAATTCTCAAGCTACTACCCCCTCTCCAATCTTCACAAAAGCATATTTATTTGAACCAGATCCATCTTTTATTTCCGTAATATTAGCTTCAGAACTATCAAGGTCATTCAATGGTAGGGCATATCCAGATATTAAATGAAAAGAGGGACACCTAAATTTCAATATCGAAGAAAGGTAGCTTCGAGTCCATTCACAAAAGAATTTGAAAAGAGAAACAGTCTGACCAAACCTGGAGAGATTTCATCGCTTTCTCCCTCAAAGCTTCTGTAGTAATCCAACCAATGATGTTTCAATATAAGTCATTAAATATTTCCATAATATCAAGAAACACTGCTTCAAACTTTGTCCTATATGCAAAATAATTTTTCATAGCAGCACTATTATTGTGAAGAATATCATAAACTAACATGAGCCTTGAAAATTTAGTTGGAATAGTCATCTCCTTTAGAGTCACAGACTTTGTAAGTACCTCAAATACCTCGCTAGTTGCGTCGACATTTTCTAGATAAAACCCCATTGCTTATTTTATCTGATTTCTCTCCAAGATTAAAGCACGAACCATGTCCTCAAATTCATCTCTTTAGCCCTCTGTTAAAGTGTGTTCCTGATCCACTCTCTTGGTCCTTCTAGCAACATGAGTTGCACTTGATGCTTTCTCATGCTCATGCATGTGTTAATATTTAATCACACAAGTGGGGAACTTAGGCATATTTCGAATTGATACACATGACTTTTTTGGATATATGTCTATAAGAGTTATTACTCGCAGTGAAAGCTACGTATTTTTTTCACAAGCGTGAAACAAATCATGTTACAAATATTCGAGGGAGGGATTGCTTTAAAAATTCAAGTTTTAGCCTACCTTTAGGATGGGTCAGTGCCTATGGAATCATAAATCACCTAAATATTGATTATATGCACGCCAACCAAAAAAAATGTATACCAAAATGGATCGATCAAAGCTACACTTGATGCTTTCTCATGCTCATGCATGTGTTAATATTTAATCACACGAGTGGGGAACTTAGACATATTTCGAATTGATACACATGATTTTTTTGTATATATGTCTATAAGAGTTATTACTCGCAGTGAAAGCTACGTATTTTTTTCACAAGCATGAAACAAATCATGTTACAAATATTCGAGGGAGGGATTGCTTTAAAAATTCAAGTTTTAGCCTACCTTTAGGATGGGTCAGTGCCTATGGAATCATAAATCACCTAAATATTGATTGTATGCATGCCAACAAAAAAAAATGTACACCAAAATGGATCAATCAAAGCTACATTTACAATGTTGAGAATTGGATTTGAAAGGCCTCTAGACTATATAAGTTTTCAATTAATTTCTAGAAAGGACAAATTGTAGTCTTTTAGCTGTAGACCCAAGATATTCTTGATTGTTTTCATAAAATTAGAAAACGTGGAGAATTTGAATCTCAGTGCAAGTTAAAGGAGCTCGATATTCATACATGCTTTTTTTCATCATTATTATCATCAACATGTTCTAGTATTTAGTGTGATATTTCGTGAATTGGTAGGCATTTTTTCCCACAATTTTTTATCATATCCCACACAATTACTAAATTTGGCCTCCTATACCTCCATAGGCTACACGTGTTAAAGAGGGTACAAAACACTAATGATATGTTCTTTTACCATAAGTTCTACCCATTTTTTGGATGGATTCTGTGGAAATTTTACGCATGCCAATTATGTGGCAAGAAAAAATGTTCCATTATTCTTTTTTATCATCTCATGTTTCTGAGGTAGCATGCTTCTATTGTACTATTTCATTATGCGTATGTCATGTAAAGATTGAGTTGAGTGGGTTTTATATTTTATTTCCACTATAGTCAACAACTGAATATATATGTTTTCTGTGTAGGTTGGATGATGGAACAACACACTTTGATTTCCCCTAGTGCTCTGTTTTTCATATACTATCACAAGTGCACAAACACAAACTAGCTTTTCTTTTCTTCTTTTTGGATAATTAAATAATGTTAGCTTTGTATTTTTTAGTGACAAGGATAACTATGTACTGGAGCTAGACCTTGAGCCATTCAATTCATCATTTCCTTACCCAACACGACCATCTCCTATTGGTAATGCAGCTCAATTTTTGAACTAACATTTGCCTTCAATACTATTTCATGATAAAAAAAGCACACCACCATTGTTGGATTTCCTTCAAGCACACAAATACCACAACCATGTCATTTTTCTTTCCTTAGTTAATATATTGCATCATTGCGTTTGATAATCAACTCATTATTATTTTATGCACAATAAATCTCTATCAAATAGCAGAGAAGGATGATCTCGTCGTTTTAGAGATATATAATATGAATTGATTAAAAATACGTATGGCTATTTTGATTCTCATCTTTTATTTCACTTCTTTACATAAAACTATATGTTCAAATACAAACTCAACTCAAATAAAAGTAAAATAGAGTATCCTAATTATGAAGATGTTTCTCTCTCCATACCCTTGCAATGACACTATTTTTCTGAATTATACTTGAATTTCATTGATAATAACCTGGATATATATATTGTTTTTAGTACGAAATTGACAACATGGTAAACATACAAATATCTCGTTAAATATGACCTAAAGATGATTCAAAAGATATTACCTTTTGTCTAAGCATGTGGTAAAATAATTCCTGAGGTATGAAGCTTTATTAGATGCATTGTTTGTTTGTTTACTTTAGTTAGACAAGGGTTTTCTCTTTATTTTATGTGACTTTCAATTTATCATATGTAGCATGTTGAGAAATGGGAAAGAATAATGTGTGACATTTATCTTGCAGAAATTGATGTTAAACGAAATGATATAGAGTTTAACCAAGATACAATCCAATTTGGTAAGAGCAGAAGGACATTTTAAAAAATTACCTAAGAATACACCATATATAGTGTTTGAACATGAGTAATATATGGTTTTTTCTTTTGCGGATATGTTGTTTTTTCTATCCAAGATATCACAGCAAAACAAATATTGACATTGTAGAAAGTGTTAGAAGACCTCATTTGGGTCAATTTTTCTAATGTCCTACTTGATTGATACCTTCTCATGATAGGAAGGCTTTAAATATGAATTAATATGTTCTTGTAACAAATTAGACTTAGATTTTATAGATATAAAATATAAGAACAAATGTCAACGCCTTCATTTGACTGTTACTTGATTCTAGTGTGGGCAGGTCACATGAAATGTGATTGGAAAAATGATGGTGAGACAATGTAGATCATGTTTTGGATATGATTCATTCTCTGTTGGAGATCCTTGACGCATTTGGGCCATCGAATTTGGAAATGTTTCTAGTAGGTATTCCTATGGTTTTTAATGTTGTGATTCTTTCACCGCCTGGTTATTTTGCGCAAACAAATGTTTTAGAAATGCCTGACAAGACATTGACGGACAAGTAAACAATTTTTTTATAATTGCAATGTCCATTCCATGATATATTCTCTTTATTATTTGATTGTATTTTGAATGTTTATTTTTATTTTCTTTGTTTTTTAACTATGAAACTAAAAATACGTGTGACCATGTGTATTCAAAAAATAGGCAAAGCTTGAAGATGAAATTAGTATTACACAATATTGATTGAAATCCTTTTAACTATACACTGTTGAAATATTTTCATGACTATTAAAAGAGTTTACTTTCATGTTGTTATTAGAGCACATGTTATTTATATAGTTGACCAAATTCATGCGTTAGAGAAAAAGATATTGTGGTGTATAAAATGACAAGGATTAGACATCACACCTCAAATTATTTATTTTCACAAGTTATTTACACCTTGAGCTTTTTTGCATATAACTTAGTTGGCATGATTGTGCCTAAGCTTCCCTGAAGGTTTAAGACTAACTTACTAAGGTGTTCTTTTCTATGGTGACGTTTATTTGTTTATATAGGTCATCTAACCACATAGTGGCCACTATCGCTCAACTGAAGAAAACTTGTTCGAGTTTCTTACTTATAAGGGGAAAAATGGCTTTAACATTGTTGATGTTGAGGTATATGTCATATAAATCCTTTATAGTCTTCTTTAATTTATATTCTAGTGTTCATCGTCTTTCATGTCTTACACTCTACATTGTATCTTCTTTTGTTTTCAGAAAAGGAACTGACTATTGATGGAAAGCAACATGATCTCAAAAAAGAGGAGAACACTAACACTGTAATGAAAAATGCAAAAAGAGAGAGAAGAGAACCGGTGTAGTGATACCCTTAAAAGAAATATCCCACATGAAACACGCACATAGAGATTGATGTTCAAGTGTTCAAAGTTGGCGAATTCACCTGCAATGGCTTGGAAACACAATGATAATGTTTTGTAATGATGAAACAATATTTCATGTGTAAATTGTAGCCCAATCAACAATATGACATTTCATATAATATAATTTATGTGGCTGAAATTATTTATAATTGCATTTGATATTGTTTAGTATTTTAATTAACATATGTAACTTTTCATTTTCATATGAAATGAACCAGTGCACATTGTATGACATTTTTTTTTAATTTAGTCGCAAAATCATACTAATTAATTTATGTTTATTAAAAATGAACACATAAAATCAATCTAAAACTACCAAATTAGTAATTTTTATTGATAAATGATGAACACAAATAAAATTAACATATGACTAAATTAGTCATTTATAATTATTATTATTTAAAATAAATGACATGAATATAAAATAATAAATTAGTCGTTTATGTAATGGATGAAACTACCAAAAAATTATAAATGACTACTGGAATTGATTAATTTTTTATTACAAATGAAAGCTAAATTTTCCATATACACGACTATTAGTAACTAATTTACAGTATCTTATAACACGACAAAAAATTAGTCATATTTCTTTTGTCAATAATTGGTTTCAAACGACAACTAAAATTTTCATATATATGACTATTAATAGCTAATTTACAATATCTTATAACACGACCAACATCTTGGTCATATTTTTGTTGTCATTAATTGGTTTTCTCGGATGACTGTATAGTAATATATTTTGTTGTATATTTGGTCATTAATTATGGAAATTAATGATTATATCAATGACTAAATGAATGACAAAATTAATGATCAAATTTATGACTAGATATATACTAGATGATAAAATGGACACAACAAATTAATGACTAAGCTAAAAACGACTACAAGTTGGTCGCGTTATAAGATATTGTAAATTAGCTACTACTAGTCACCGACTGAAAAATTGTCGTTTATATGTAAATTTTAGTCATTGTTTTAGTAACTAAGTACCCATTTTGTACTAATGTAAGTCAGCTCTTTTGCGCACTTATTCAGTCTCTTGGTGACTATAAATAGATGATACATCGCCCTCATTATTTGAAATAATACTGATAGGGGGGGTGAATCATTATTATAAGATCAATAATTCAATTTTCCAAACAGATTTGTATACGTTACTTCAGCTAGGTGAACTAGCGTGTATACGCGTTGTACTTAAGGCAACGAGTGTATATGCAGAGAAATTTTGATTTACCCAATTTATCATGCATTGAACTTTAACTAGTATATCAGATATTTATTGGACAGTGCAGTAAAAGCAAAATAAAGCATCGTACATAAGCAACACACATGAACACCAAGATATAAGGTGGAAATATAATGTGGGTGAAAACGACCTGCTGTAGTCGTCTCTCTTTTAATAATAAGGAAATCTGTTTATAATTTTGTACTGGTGCAGACTTTTACGGGTACGCAGACTTCTACCCGCAGAAAGTTACAACCTTCTCTTGTACTCCAGCTTCTCCTGGAAGGGAGCTACAACCCCCTAACTCTTGTACTAGCTGATATGTTTACTAGTACGTAGGCTGAGACCTACAGAAGGCTACAACCTTCTTTCTTCCTCCAAGGACCACGTTTCATAAATTTTCAGACTGAATCCATCATCAACATCATTACTGTAATTCAATCATCAAATACATCTGCATCAACCAATCACTTTCTGAACCAACCACAACCGAATCAATCAATCACTTTGACAACCCATCAATCTGATCATTCAGAATATTGTCACTAGAATACAGTAACCAAAACCCAAACCAGAACCCAGAACCTTACAACAACAGACAGAAACAACTAAAACATATTTTATAAGGTATACGCTACTTCCATGTGTCGAACCTACATGTATACACACTTTTCTCAAAGCTAACCTGCGTATACATCTGCAAATATTAATTCATAATTCTGCAACTATTCCAGACGTCAGTTATACCCAGATCATAATATTTACAGAACAACACATGCATCAATATACATATCTAGAATAAACATGACCAAACCATATAAAGATAATTCATTTCAAGCCTTAAGATCTCGATCCATCATTAGATCTTATCATCAACCGCTAAGGTTCATCCCTGGTTCAAATCAAGCATAGCACCATAAGCCAATAACTTGCATATTAAATCTCACACTTCATCAAATATTCGATACTTGCACACATTGACCTAATGATCTTCTCCTCCTTTTATAGTTTTAGGCCTTTCTCAATACCATGGACCAAAACACTCAGGACCAATACCTTGAACCAAATACCTAGGGTCAACACCTCAGACCAGATACCTTGGATGAATACCATAGATCAAAACACTATGAAAGTGTGTGTGTACGTATACGCTACTTGTGGTCAATTAACCTACATGTATACGCACCTTGGTCAAGGTGAACCTGTGTATACCTCTCTTTCTTCATTCTATGTAGGCTGATCTATAATTCTTTGTTGTTAACCTATTGTACTGTGATCTTTCATCTGAGTGAGTTGCCATCAAGGACAATACCTGTACCATAATGCCAACAATCTCTCCCTTTGGACATGATGGCAACAACAACATCAAGTCACTCTCCCCCTTTGACATCAAGGGCAAAGGGTAACGCTTCCCTTCTAACATACATTATGTTGGTCATGCTTCCCCTGAGTACATGCTGAATTCTCTGATACGCGGATGTGTATTGATTGAGCTCCCATGATTGAGTCCATAATCCCCCTGAGCACAAGCAAAGTTTGCAAAGATGCCTCTATAGATATATCACCAATGACCTTCCTATCACTAATGACTCATACATACATCCATCTACCAACCAAGTGGGGATATACCAAATTTGACTCATCCACCCAACCAAGTGGAGATATAGTAATTTTTTATACATGACAAGAAAAAGAAATATTACATCATCCATCCCATGCATAGTGGGGTTACAAATTAGTTATTTTCATAACCTTTACATTAAATGATATACATGACATTTATAATAAGGACAACCGATCTAAATAAGACCATGATAGTCATCGGCAACTATCATATACCATATATGATTTGCACCATCAGAGTCACCTGAAACAAAACAATGATGTGGATATGTACTAAGATATTCTAAGATAATGCCAACAATACATTATTAGAAGCATATGCTCCCCCTGAACATGTGCCAGATGTTCATTGTCAGATATGATTATTGCATATGTCAGTAAGAAATATGAAGGGATCATCATCAATCAGATATACATAAAATTATCAACAACTTATGAGGACTAACATATTTCCACATGTTATCACCAAATTGTATCCATCGTCAAACGGAGCAGATAATTCACAGAACCATATCATAACCATTTTTCCCGAGTCTAGCCCACTACTTTTCCTCAAACGAACATATATGTGACTGTGCCCACAGAAACCCATGTATGTACGCGACTGTGGTTTATGAAACTCACGTACAACAACCTTTCTCTAAAAAATAGGATTTAACGGCAGAATGATGCAGAAACTACTCTCAGCTTTTGTCTAAGATATTCAAATGTCTCTCTAGGCAGTGGTTTAGGGAATATATCAGCACCCTGTTATTTGGAGGGAACATACTCCAATTTGACATTTTGTTCAAGCACTTGTTCACGTAAAAATGATATTTAATGGGTATGTGCTTGGTCTTGGAGTGCATGACTGGATTCTTTGAAATATTGATGCACTTGTATTATCACATAGAATGGAGATGAGTGGAGTACATGTGATCTGAATGTCTTGCAAGGTTTGCATCATCCAAAGTAGTTGTGTGCAGCAAGATGCAATAGCCACATATTCTGCTTCAGCTGTAAATAATGCAATTGAACTTTGTTTCTTGCTGAACCAAGACACTAACCTAGAACCCATATAGAATGTACCACTACTAGTGCTTTTTCTGTCATCAACACTTCTTGCCCAATCTACATCTATATATGCATGAAGAGTAATATCTATATCTTTAGGATACCATAAACCAAAGTTCTGTGGTCTTTGAAGATATTTGAAAATCCTTTTGACTGCCTGAAGGTGTGATTCCTTTGGATTTGCTTGGAATCTTCCAACTATTCCTACTATATGCATGATGTTAGTTCAGGTACCTGTTCGATAAAGCGGACTGCCAATCATGGACCTGTAAGTTGGTTGATGTATTGCAATCTGATTCATTTTCAACCAAATCTTTGAAGGCTTTGAACTTTTCAAATGCTTCATCTTTATGCTTTAGAAGACCTAACCAACACATTCTGTAAAAATCATCAATAAACAATATAAATTATTCTTCTCCACGAGGTGACTTGTTTCTTGATGGTCCACATAAATTAGTATGAACAAGTTCAAGAAGCTTACTAGCTGACCCTTCTTTTTCAATGAAGTGAGATCTAGTTTGCTTACCGAATTGACATGGTTTACATATTGTATTTTCAGGAATGCTAATATCTGGAAGATCACGAACAGACTGGAATCTACATGGTTTTCCTGTTTGAGAAAAGCTTGGTTGTCCCAACCTTCTGTGCCATAGCCAGCTTTCATCATTTTTGTTTAGATAGCACTGTTGTTGTCCTCCCTTGAGTATGTATAAGTTGTTTGGAGTTCTTATACCTTTGATCATGGTTTCTCTTGTATCAAGCTCATGAACAATACATTCGTTTGGTCGAAGCACCACTTCATTTCCTTGATCACACATTTGACTGACACTCAACAAGTTATGCTTTAGACCATCTACATACATAACATTCCCAGCTTTGACATTTTCTTTCAAGAAAACAGAGCCTTTACCTTTTATGATAGCAGGAGTATCATTTCCACATGAGACATTCTTTTCCTTTTCTAAGGCATTATATGAGTGAAGTTTTTCTTTGTCACCTGTCAAGTGTTTTGAGCATCCACTGTCGACATACCACTGATTTTCTTGTCCTTCTACATAGAAGGATATACCACATCTTTCTGTTTGTGGCTCTTTCTTTCTCCATATTTTTGGATTTAATGGAGCTTTCTCTTTTTGACATATTTGCCAAAATTTACTCATGCATTCAGATTTTTCATGGCCAAAGTTGTTACAGATTCAGCATTCTATTTCATTTTCAAAAAGATAAAAGCTTTTATAGGAACTTTCCTTGATCCCTGTCACATTCCTTTGATTTCTTGCTTCTCTTGTCATGATGGTTTTGTAAGCAACACATTGAGAAACTTTGCATCCAAAATTATGACATGAGAAACATTGACCATTAAAGAAGTCCCTGCAATTATAGAATCTATTGACCTGGTGATTGTAGTTTCTATTGATATTCATCTTTGAAGAAAATTGAGTATGATTTACCTAAGGTTGGTTGTGGCTTTTGTTCATCATTGAAGAAAATCGAGCTTGATTTTCCTACTGATCTGCTTTATGCCTTTGCTGACGATTGTCATACTGTTCACTATTATTTGTTGCATCAAGATAGCTTTTGGTGGAAGTTGACAACTTCTATGATTGAGATGCTTCTTCAGTATATCCAAGACCTGTCTTTATCAGAGGAGAACACTGCACTTTGATAATATCATTTAAGGTTTCTGATCCTTTAGTAAATCTAAGATTGAGAGATTTTGTTTTCTCAAGATCCTTTCTTAGACCCACAATTTCACATTCTAGTTTTTCATTTTGTTTTTCTCTTTCAGCAAGTTGTTATGTCAAGGTATCTATAAAGATATTATTTTCTTCTAAACAGATTTTGAGTTTAGAGATTTCTTCATGCATTTAACAACTTCGTCTATATGTAAGAAGTAATTAGATATACTTTCATCATTGTGCATCTTAAGAGTTTCATATTGAATTCTGAGAGTTTGTAGTTTAGCACATTTTACCTGAGAGTCTCCTTTGTAATTTAGAATGATTTTGTCCCATATTGTTTTGACTGATTTGAGCTACATAACTTTGAAAAACTCTGATTGTGACAAAGTTTCCAATAGTGTATTGACAGCCCTCGCATCGGTTCCATATTGCTTTTTACCTACCGTATCTATAGAAATTGTTGATGGAAATGTATATCCTCTTTCCACGATTTCCCAGACATCCGTTCCAAGTGATTGTAAATAGGTTGTGGTTCTTATCTTCCAATAAACAAAGTTTCTCTCATCAAAGCTTGGCGGTCTGATGGGTCCCACGCTTGCTTGATTACTCATGATGATGGATCTCCCGTCAAGCGATCAAGTTTCTTCTGAAGGACCTGCTCTGATACTAATTGTTGGAAATAATACTAAGACGGGGGGTGAATTACTATTATCAAATCAATAATTTAATTTTCCAAACAGATTTGCATACACTACTTCAGCTAGGTGAACTAGCGTGTATACGCGACTGCACTTAAGGCAACCAACATATATGCAGAGAGCTTTTGATTTACCCAATTTATCATGCATTGAACATTAACCAATATATCAGAGATTTATTAGACAGCGCAGTAAAAGTGGAATAAAGCATCATACAGAAGCAACACACATGAACACCAATATATAAAGTGGAAACCAAATGTGGGTGAAAACCACCTGCTGTTGTCGTCTTTGTCTTTCAATAATAAGAAAATCTGTTTACAATTTTGCACTGGTGCAGATTTATACTAGTATGTAGGCTTCTACCTGCAGAAAGTTACAACCTTCCCTTGTTCTCCATCTTCTCTTGGAAGGGATCCACAACCCCCTAACTCTGTACTAGCCAATATGTTTACTAGTACATAGGCTGCGACCTACAGAAGGCTACGACCTTCTTTCTTCCTCCAAGGACCGCGTTTCATAAATTTTCACACTGGATCCATCAACAACATCATTACTGTAATTCAATCATCAAATACATCTGCATCAACCAATCACTTTCTGAACCAACCACAACCGAATTAATCAATCACTTTGATAACCCATCAATCTGATCATTCAGAATACTGTCACTAGAATACAGTACCTAGAACCCAAACGAGAACCCAGAACTCTGCGACAGCAAACAAAAACAACTGAAACATATTTTATAAGGTATACGCTACTTCCATGTGTCTAACCTGCATGTACACGTGTTTTTATCAAATCCAACCTACGTATACATCTGCAAATATTAATTCATAATTCTGCAGCTATTCCAGACTTCAGTTATATCCAGATCATAATATTTACAGAACAACACATGCGTCAGTATACAGATCTAGAATAAACATGATCAAACAATATAAAGATAATTCATTTCAAGCCTTAAGATCTCGATCCATCATTAGATCTTATCATCAACCACTAATGTTCATCCCTAGCTCAAATCAAGCATAGCACCATAAGCCAATAATCTGCATACTTGATCTCACACTTCATCAGATATTCGATACTTGCACACCTTGACCTAATGACCTTCTGCTCCTTTTATAGTTTTAGACGTTTCTTAATACCATGGACCAAAACCACTTAAGACCAATACCCTGCACCAAATACCGAGGGTCAATACCTCGGACCACATACCTTGGACCAATACCATGGATCAAAATACCATGGACCAAATACTTAGAACCAAAAACTTATTTTTCCATGGTATACACGTTTTTCCTTCTGTGAAAGTGCATGTGTACGTATGCACTACTTGTGGTTAGTGAACCTATGTGTATATGCACCTTGGTCAAGGTGAACCTGCGTATTCCTCTCTTTCTTCATTCTATGTAGATTGATTTGTAATTCTTTGTTGTTAACCTGTTCCACTGTGATATTTCATCTGACTGAGTTGCCATCAAGGACAATACATGTACCATAATGCCAACACTCATTTCATTCACATAATGAAGTGTGATGTCTATAATCAACAAAAGAAAGGAATAATGAATAACAGGAAGAAGGAGAGACCTAAAAAAGAAAAATATGCTTCGAGTTATTGATTTATTTACCCACAAGTGTGAAGAGAAATTAGGGTTTTTGTGTAAGTTGCGATCGCAGGTAGAGAAAAATTTATGAAGCTTTACAATATTTTAATAGGAAAAGTTTGACTTGATTAAAAAAAAAATCGGTGTAGATTGTTTTTTGTAGATTAAACAACTTATGTGACATCCTAAAACTCAAGACAAGAATCTACTATACTCTTCAACTGAAACCAAAATTGACCGATGAAAACAATGAGAAAAAAAGGACGAATATCTATCGCACATAACACAATATTTCTCTTCAAAAAGCAACTACTAAAAACCCTGTCTATCTATATTGCATGAACCAGAAGATATGAAAAGAAGACGCAATGCTTGTTCATCCTAAACAATTCCTGCACTAGTACAATCTAACTCTCTGCTTCCTAGACAAGCCTTGGATGAATACAATATGCTCTGCTCAACCTTGAGTTCAACCTGCACAACCATTTCCTATCCTCCGCCAGACTAAATGCCTTTGGCCAATACTTAGCCAAATTCCTAGCCTTCCAAGCTCTTACTTCCTTGCGCAATACCTAAGAGAATTAGCCTATATTTAATGCGGAAATTCCCTCTCCATAACTAGGCAATCCAGACTTATGTCCTCAATTGATCGCATGCACCATCTATACAACTCGGAAAATTATACAACTAATAGTACAATGTCCCTGAACTCTAATTTCAACTGGATCTTCATTTGAACTGACATGTATGAGTTATTTATGAGTGAATCTGATCCGGGTTTAAACAGGAACGCAACAAATTACAGAGATAACCATATACACAAAGATGCAGCGGAAATAATACTTCATTTCATTAATGGAAAATACTGAAATATGCTTACAAACAGAAATGGAAATAAACCAGCTAGGGCGATGGTAGCTTATCTCTGAGAAGAGATGTGGTGGATACATGCCTCTGAACTGTGTTACAATGAGGCTCGAAGGCCTATTTATTGTTGAGAAACAATGGAAAACCCTTAACATTCCAAAACCTAACCCTAGGAGATGAAACGCCAAACTGCGGGCCCCGTTTGGGGATAAATTGGTACATCAACTTCCCGGGGTCGTAGCTTTGGCATATGATCTCTGTTTGACGCGTACAATAGCTCGTTAGAAAGATCTATCCGAGTACTACCACTTTGGGAGGCAACATTGGTCCATGGCCCCGTGTTGCCCCAGATTCCCAAAAAAACGTCGTTTAGGGCCTCAAAACGGCTCCGGAAGTTCAGGACCCGAAAAATTGCGAAAAATAGTAAACTGTGCTACAATTAAGGAAACTGAAAATGTTGAGAAAGACAATGGTGGGGGTCCAGGTGGACTTGGCAGGTGGCCACCAATATCCACATGGATCAGAATCTTCAGTTAATTGGTGTGGTACTAGTGATGCCCTAGTGCACTACTCCACTACAAGATCTCTACTAGTTCCTCCAATAGTTATAACTAACTGACTATAATTCAATTACACTAAGTTATCTAATTACAACTCAAAATAACTCAACCTCAGCCCCTAAAGTTTAGGGATCACTTTATATGACTCTAGATAGACTTCCAGCTCGAATTATTAAGTCAATTAAGTCAGTTTAACTTAATTAACTATTAGATGTTGCTATGAGAATAGAATTTTGATTTAATTCTCTTTAATTCAAGGACAAATTAAATTGGAATTTTTAGATGTTATTTTTAACATTTTGTGTTGCTATTTTCAACACTCCCTCTCAACAAGAAGATAATTCAACTCTATCCTGATCTAGTACCTTTGGAATGTTTTTCATGCAACACTTCTCTCTAGTGTTGTTGCTACTACAACTTTTGAAACTTAAAAAACATCCAAACTGAATCAGTATGATGCTTTTGTCACAAAAGCCTCTGACTGCTACTAGCTCTGCCTCTATCAACTGAAAACTCTATTCTTCTACTAACTCTATCTTTGTGCCATCTGTTAGAGTCCGATAAATTATAGGATCTCAAAGTGATTTAGTATTCTTTATTTTTTATTTCATATTGTATATAAATTTCAATATTCAAATGATTTTCAGAAAAAATAGAAAAATAGAAAATGAAAAGAGGGTATGTTAGAAAAATAAATAAAGAAAATATGACCCCCACAAAAGAAAAATAGAAAATAAAACTGAAAGTGTTGCAAGTACAAGTGCCACTACTGATAAGTTAGCTCTTTTATTCCATTTTCAAATAAGAATTGTGTGCAAATTGTTCTTGAATACCACAATGATTAAAATTTTGTTCAGGTCATACAGTTTAATCATGAGTGAACACATTTAAAATTTTGTTAAATAGGTTAGTGAATGAAGGTTTACCAAATAGTTTAAACTTGGTAAATCAGTAGCTAGGCAGAAATAAAATTGTCTCAACAGTTCAATCTGAGCCAGTGGTGAAATTTATGATAAGATAAAGTAGATTTTCATAAAAGAAAAATGATTTGGGTTTGCTAGCTTAAGTGCATCCTGCAAAGAATGAAGTGATAATGTTAACTTAAAAAAATAAGGGAATGAAAAAGGGTAGGTAGAAGAACTATGGTAGTTAGTGGAAAAATGAAGATTTTATCCTAAAGCCAAATCTCAAGTATTATTTTCATGTGCAGATAAAAAAAAGCAAAGGAGTAAAGTTTTACTCTAAAGATTAATATATCAATTAATTTCGATGTATTAATCCCCTACTCCTAAGTTTCGATACCCCAAAGTCACCCCTCCGCTCATATTCTTGTCCACCCACCTATTCCTAAGTTTTATTACACTGCCATACCCTCCAACTATTCCCCACTATGCATTAAATTAATTTCCATCAATCCCACCAAGTACCCCATCATATTAGATTAACACTCTACCACCTCTCACCTCATCTGTGCCCACCTTCCACAATCCGACGGTCCATAATGTATTTCGGCCCCCACTCACCATCTGAACTTTACCGTCATGGGGGTCTGAAATGGGCAGTATTCAAAACCACGTCCACCGCTATGTGTCAACATTACAGCATTTCGAACCCCCCTTAGGGGAAACCATTAACTGCCTCCCCATATCCCCCGAAAAGTATTTTCTCTGCCTCCCTATACCACTCTTCTATCCATTATGCTCCTGCCACTCACCTTCCGCCACATCATTTTTCTGTTGACTCCACCAATTACATCCGCTCCCTCCAAAATTAAGTTGTTAAGTAATCAATTCTCTTAACCGTTAAGTCAATGGACCCGCGCCACCATCAACGGAAAAACCAAAGAGTTATATAATCCCTCCTTTTGATCATTAACTACATACTGAGTTTTTTCATTGCCACTGATATCGCTCTGTTACATGTGCACCACTGCGAACTACAAACACTTCACCAGGCTAGGAACATTTTCCGCTCACTCAATTTCAATCTTTTACCTATGTTCTTGTCCGCAAATCCTATGTCCTCTCTTTGTATTGAAGCTTGTAATCCACTTTTCACTATGATCCTTAGCCTTATCCGAAGATGCCTCCAAAAGACAAGGGACCAAAAGAACCTGTCAATCCTCTGATCTATCCTCCCATTTATTTTCACCACATCCCTTTGGCTGACAGAGACCATAAAATCCATGAAACTCTCTGCGAATTTGAAATTTTTGAGATGTATAGCTCGCTTGAGGAGAAATATATAGATAAATCCTATGACATTCAGCTGTGGGAATCCAATTTACCCCACTATATTTTTCCACATACCCACAACACCCAGGGATTTGTTAAGAAGTGTCATGCATGTTCTTTGCGAAGCCAAAGGGCCATCATTTCCCCCACTGGAGAACTTTTGTTCACTATCACTCCTCATGCCATAGACCAGATTTTGCAAGCCCCTACAGTAGAGAATGCCACCCCCTTTTCTAAGAAGCACTTGTTGAATTGTACCAGAAATTGGACTTTGCCAAGGGGGCCAAAACCCTTGAGATTTTTGTGGCAGAAGATGCCCCATTACCAAAGCAAAATCATCCCTATCCCTCCTCTATTTTCCCTGAGATAGCCAAGAAAATTATCACACTCATGTCTTACCTCCTTGGCTACTACTCATATCAGTGGGTAGATGAAGCCATCATAGGATTTCTTTCCATTTTCTCTGTTGATTCTAAGCCCTCCATCATGTTTAACATTAGCCAATTTCTTGCAGATTCTATTTATGAGAAGTTTATCAAATTCCAGACTGAGGAGGTGTTCAAGTATGCTTCTGTGTTAATCTATATGTTCTTATATTTTTAGGGAGACAACATCAAGCTTTCTTTACAAAAGTTGGATGAAGGAGGAAATCAACAATCAATCATCTTTTGGACTACTCTAGTGATAAAGTAACAAAAGGAATATACATACAAACAGTTCATAGAGATGTTTGTACATCCAACAATCAATCTCTTAGGTAGAAGAATATAAACAAAGATTAGTGAAGAAATTAGAAAGGTTTTGCAACTATTTGACCAAGTTCAAAGAAGGGATTGGTACCTCTATTAGAATTATACAGAATTGACAATATTTGAGTGAAATATTTCCCCTTACGAGCTGCCTAAATTCCTCCCAATGAGGATTTTTTCTATAGAGTACATAAGGAAGATGCTTAATATGGATTAAATAAACTTTGCAACTGCCAAGAAGAAGTCTTGATTCAAAATTAAAACAAAGATAGGGCCTTTGATTTGCAACAACAGGGCCGCGTGGGAAGAATCAAATAAGATACTAAAAGAAATGCAGTTCAGCCTTAGTTTCACCTGGTCATATGATCCATTATGGTTCACTCTAAATTAAGAGTGGAAAACAAATCCACTGCCTATTTTCACATAGCCAGACCAAAGATAGAAAAGTATAAAGACCAGCCGGAATGGGCTGAGAAGACCCTATAAGAGGCAGAAGAGAATATGGTATCATCCTCTACAGTATAGACTCCTACCATGCAAGAGAAAACAGCTAAGAGAAGCAGAGAAGAAGAGTCCCCTTCAACGACTGAAATTTTCAATGAAGGATTCATAATTATGTATAGGAAGAAGGCCAAGCTTAGTTCGAAACTAAGCCTCGGCAAGGATTCAAAGCAAGAGAATATTATCTCCACTGATGAGCCACTTGTTTCCTCATTAGTGGGTGATCATACCACATTGTCTCCCACTACCTCCACGGCTTCACAGGATTAGCAGAAAATTATGCATACCATGACATCTACTACAGAGGAGACATAGAAAAGTGTATTTGATATTTTTAAGGAGATAAAAGTGAGGAATGAGGCCTTGAAGATTAACACCTACAACCAGTTCTGGAAGCAGGCTTCCAGTTCTCAAAGCAGGCTATTGTCAGCCTTTGATTCAGAGAGGTAAAATGAAAATGGCATTCCTCCAAGAACAAGTTCCTCAATCTAAGGCATCATCATACTTCAAGAATACAACACTTGAGTTTGATGTAAAATACATACATCCCATTGACCAAATGGAGATGCACAAGCAGACCGGGGAAATGAATTTTTCCACTGTCACAAACGCTGCTATGAGTTTGTCTAAATTGCAGGTTAGATTAGCCAATGTTCAATCACAACTGAAGATGGAGAAGGCCTCTACACTTGCCAAAGACACCGGGATCAAAACATTGGAGGACTGGTGATCAAGGTGGGTTATGACCCTGAAAAAATCAATGATGCAAAAGAGCTTTTAAGAAAAAAGAATTTAGACATAGCAGCATTAAGGAAGTAGTTGAAATTACCAGCTACAGAAGATCCTTTGGCCAAGGATATTGAAGAAACAGAGACACAAAAGGCATACATGATGAAACTCATCATGAAGCACAGTGCACAGTTGAAGCAAATGGAGACAGAGATGGAAAAGGTGATTAAAGAAAAGGAGAAATATACCAAAATGGTTGTTTTCCCTTTGAAAGCACTCCCTATCACAACCATTCCTACAGCCACATCTTTTACAAAAAGCACAGGGGTTGTTGCAGATCAATTGGAAAATGCAGTGCAAAACATGTCTCTCCAGACTGAGAGATCAAAATATTTCAAACTCAAATCAATCTTCTACAAGATCATTAAACAAAGACTGAGAATTTTCATGTAACAGAGCTACAGAGAGCTCAAAATCAAATAGAGGCATGGAAGAAGTCAGCAGCTAAGTCCTCCATTGGCTACACACTGGCCCATGTTAAAGAAATTACATGGAACAATATCATTGAAGAAATAGATTAAATATGGCCATGTATCCAGATTATATTCGAGAAGAAGGAATTGATGGAGAAAGCCAAGAAAACCATTTCCACTATCAATGTTGAATTGGGAGAAATGCCTACTACATCCAACAACATCATAAGGTTACTCAATTTCAAAAATAGATATGAGTTGGATGTTCTAGGAGTAGATGAAAGAACAGAAATCATCCTGGAAGCAAATAAATTTCTAACAAAGAAGATCTTGGTTGCACAACTGACAGAGAATTGTCACACTCTAGAGCTAGAAGTTAACTAGTTTTTCACTAGAATACATGCATTGAAAAAAAATGGTATGCCTTCTTTATTTGTGATCAATGACAAATTGAGGACCAGGGAAGATTACAAGAAAAAGCTTCAAGACATTGCAAACGATACAGCTAAGTCTTCCCACATCACAGGCACTATGACAAGGAGAGTGTTTTATGAAGCTATCAGCAACATGAGTTTTATCCAACATGAGATAAAAAAACATTTTTGCAATAAACCTCACCTTTGCTCGGTATACTTAGGTAGATGAGATCTACCGCAATGTGACAAAGATTGTTATTCCAGATGAAGAGCAGTGGGATAAATTGCGTGAATTCCAGGATTAGAAACACAGGTCAACTTCACCAGCGCATTACCCAAATAGTGGCCACTCAGCAACTGTTCTCTTCCAAAGCAGTGCCATATGTCCAGATCACTTCACTAAATTCATTCCTTTTGACTGCACTATTTCATTTCTGTTAGTTCAAAGTCAACAATATAATGTCGTGGTACTGAGGCTTTAATTGTAATATTTTTGTAAATTTTGTTTAAATACTTCATTCTGTCAAAGTATTGAGGGTTGGTCCATGAGCATTGTAACTCTTTCTATCAAGCATTGTACCTTTTTTACATTGCTACAGCACCATTAATGAAAAGAATTTTCACAGGATACTTGTGTTACGAAATACTGATGATGTTTTTCCTACTGTAATTGTGTTTTCATTGTTATTCTTCTTATGTTATTAATCTGAAATCTAATTGTAAAACAGGAAATCTGAAAAATAAGATATGTTTTTGAACACCTTATTTGGACTGCGTTCACAATCTATATTTTTTCTTCTGAAAGTCTAATTGAGAAATTCATAAATGCTTCTCAATCCCTGCTCATTCACACCTTTTCTCCATCCCATAATTTAATTTAAGGATGTTGTAAATCTACCTAGCTTGCCCTGTGAGTACTCCTTTGAACTTTTGGTGCAGCATTCTAATTTTATTTGACTGCATAGCCCAGTGGAAAGAAATTAATTTAATCATAACAACCAACTAATCAACCAAACTCAAACAAACAACCAGGCATAGTTATAACTAGCCTAAAATCAACCTAAAAACCAAGTTAAATCATAAAGAGAGAGCCCTCTCTGAAGCTGGCAAGGCTAGATCCCAGCTTCAAAAGGTGGTTTGATGTTGTCCAATGTATTTTCTTCCACAACCTCAAAAATACAGAATTATAACACCATCGGCACTTTTGTCAACTCTTTTCTATGCTCCCCAGAATCTGATCGTTGTTAGCCTTTGCCTCTGTCACTCTGACATCCGACTACATCAATCGCCATAGATCCATCCTGCTACTATGTATTGTGGGATCCCATAGCA
This sequence comes from Pinus tabuliformis, assembly GCA_031772625.1. Classification (NCBI taxonomy): domain Eukaryota; kingdom Viridiplantae; phylum Streptophyta; class Pinopsida; order Pinales; family Pinaceae; genus Pinus; species Pinus tabuliformis. The sequence goes on along the minus strand of CM062809.1, from coordinate 250,407,902 downwards.
AGATAATGATCAATGAGACAAAACATCTCAATGGACCCTGCCCAAATTTCTACACTCCTGGGACTGCTACTTTACAACGCCCCACCTCTCACCTAGAGGTATGGCTGCATATGCTCCCTCTGACCACTTGGATTGAAATCCCCCCCTACTGGAAGTCTCTGCTTGAGTGGATGCCTCCACTCAGCCTCCCCTTTGCTTCTCCAATTGTGGTTACTCCAAAACTTTCTGAGGTTGCTTCTCTACTTTAGTGGATCTCTCCACTTGATCTTGTCTCTGCTTCTCTAATTATGGTTGCTCCACAAATTTCTGACACTGCTTCTGAGGCTGCTTCTAGGGTTGAATGTTGAGAGGTAATTCATGCTCCTTTACAACCACAAAGCCTTTAACTTTTTCCTTTCTTCTTAAGGATTTGCATGCAACATGTATCTCAAGTGCATACAAGTTCTCGACTCACACTCGTCACCACAAAATTTCCTAATGAGATAGATAAACAAACTAGCAAACAAACAAAAAATTTAAATCAGTGATATCTCCCAATTGAACTCTGATTCGACCGATTATTTTTTTTGAATTTGGGTATTTTTCCGCAAGGGATCCAGATTTGTTATTTGCTTTTGAAAAATTCAACAAAATTTTTTATCTCTTCTCTGCAAACTCGTTGCCCAAAAAAATTATTGCTCCTCAATCTGCCAAAATCAATGATCACAACTCCTTTTCTGTCACTAAACATTGGCTCACTAGTATTCCCACTAGCAGCCTTCTAACTCCATTAACAAGTCTTCACATAGGGTCTTTTGGATCTGCCCTGAGCTAGAGCTCCATAATTCTTCTCTTCTATAATGTCTTCAGTTCTGATACCATGTAGATTTCTACCATAGATTCAACATCTCATGTGATATGATAAAACACAGGGCAAGAATCGACTCTACTCTTCAGCGAAAACCAAAATTGATTGATGAAAATAATAAGGAGTAAATGAAGAATATAAATCACACATAACACAATATTTCTCTGGGGAAAGCAACTGCTAAAATCCTTGACTATCTATATTGCACTAACCAGAAGACCTAAGAAGAAAATACAACGCTTTTTCATCCTGAACAATTCTTGCACTAGTACAATCTAACTCTCTCCTTCCTAGGCAAGCCTTGTATGAATACAATATGTTATGCTCAACCTGCACAAGTATTTCCTATCCTCTACCTAACTAACTGCCTTTGGCCAATACTTAGCCAAATTCTTAGCCTTCCAAACTCCTACTTCCTTGCGTAATCCCTAAGAGAATTAGCCTGTATTTAACACGGAAATTCCCTCTCCATAATTGTGCAATCCAAACTTAGGTCCTCAACTGATTGCATGCACCATCTGTACAACTCAGAAAATTATACAACAAATAGTCCATTATCCCTAAACTCTAATCTCCCCTGGGTCTTCCTCTGAACTCTCATGCATTAGTTATTTATGAGTGAATCTTCAGGTCACTCGTGGTACTAGTGATGCACTGGTGCACTACTCCACTACTAGACCTCTACTAGCTCCTCCAATAGTTAGAAATAGTTTAACTAATTATACCTTAGTTTTAATGTGTTATCTAATTACAAGTCAAAAGAAAATTAGCCTTTATTTAATACGGAAAATCCCTCTCTATAATTGTGCAATCCAAACATAGGTCCTCAACTGATTGGATGCACCATCTGTACAACTCAGAAAATTATACAAATGATAGTACATTATCCCTAAACTCTAATCTCCACTGGGTCTTCCTCTGAACTCTCATGCATTAGTTATTTATGAGTGAATCTTCCGGTCACTCATGCGTAATCCCTAAGAGAATCAGCCTCTATTTAATACGAAAATTCCCTCTCCATAACTGTGCAATCCAAAATTAGGTCCTCAACTGATTGCATGCACCATCTGTACAACTCAGAAAATTATACAACTGATAGTAACATTATCCCTAAACTCTAATCTCCACTGGGTCTTCCTATAAACTCTCATGCATTAGTTATTTACGAGTGAATCTTCAGGTCACTCATGTGGTACTAGTGATGCACTGCTGCACTACTCCACTACTAGACCTCTACTAACTCCTCCAATAGTTAGAAATAGTTTAACTAACTATACCTCAGTTTTAATGTGTTATCTAATTATAAGTCAAAAGAGAATTAGTCTCTTTTTAATATGGAAATTTCCTTTCCATAACTGTGCAATCCAAACATAGGTTCTCAACTAATTGCATGCACCAATTGTACAACTCAGAAAATTATACAAATGATAGTACATTATCCCTGAACTCTAATCTCCACTGGGTCTTCCTCTGAACTCTCATGCATTAATTATTTATGAGTGAATCTTTAGGTCACTCATGTGGTACTAGTTATGCACTGGTGCACTACTCCACTACTAGACCTCTACTAGCTCCTCCAATAGTTAGAAATAGTTTAACTAACTATACCTCAGTTTTAATGTGTTATCTAATTACAAGTCAAAAGAACTCAACGTGGGCCCCTAAAATTTAGGGATCACTCTACATGACTCTAGATAGACTTCCAACTCGAATTTCCTAAGTCAATTTAACTTAATAAACTATTAAAAGGTTCCATGAGAATAGAACTTCGATTTAATTCAAGGACAAATTAAATTGGAATTTCTAAATATTATTTTTAACATTTTTTGTTGTTATTTCCAACATTTGGAGGGTTGACTTGGTGCTTGGAGGAGGTCTTGGGTCTTAAAGGTATCATTTTGATCTTATTCTATAAGAAGAGGATTTTTCAAGGTTTCCCCTGGCGTAGAGCCTATATCTTGTGGTATTTGTCTTTGTGATCTTCATGTTTTGGTAATTACTTGATGATGAATTAAAATTAAATAACAAATAGCCAAAAAATATCACAAGTAACTATAAACTAAAAGAGAATCAACCTAATATTTCAAATACCTTGATTTTCCAACATGGTTTCACAACAAAAGCCAAAACAGGAAGTTTTGAGTTAACATTTATTGAGTTTCGTATGACTTTATGAACAAGCATTCTATGATTTATATCTCTCATATGTGACTCACATCCCTTGAAGATATATTCTAATGGCTCAATATCTATAGTACATTTGTTATCACACGTTACAATGGCTTATTACAATGATCCCATATACAGAGTATCAACGCATCTACAGTGGCATTAACTCTATATAAGTGGCATTACCTCCATTCTAATGCAACTTTTTCAGGAAAGAAATTTCCAGAAGGATAAAGTTCTCAAGGAGTAAGTTGTGTTTTATAATCTAGTCATACTCATGGAAGGCTTATTCTTGTAATAAAACAACCTTGAGAAAAGTATCATCTTGATCAAAGAATTTCATAGAAATATAGTCCTTATGAAGGTCGCTAAAGCTTAGTAGGGCTACAAGAAAGAAGATATTCATGGGTGCATATTTCTCAAATGAAAGTTGAGGAATGGAAGACGACTTTCCTTAGGTTCGAACAGAAGAAACATGCCATTGATTCATTGTAAGACAAGAGAGGTCAGATGGTCAAGTTAGAAGGAAACTCTGAGCACAAGTTAAGGAGCAGAGTCTTTACTATAAGACTGAGGATTTTTGGACATTGTAAGAAGGGCGTAAGGCTTGTTTTGGAGTGCCAAGAGGCTTAGAAATAATTCGAGTTCAAGACCACATCCTTCAGAAAAATTACGCATAAGATCAAGGTCCAAGGAGAAGATCGTTGCTAGTTTGTGGCTACCCTATACTGGGCCTAAAACCTCAGTAGGAAGAGTACTCAGATCCGAGGCAATTTGAAGTCCCGGAAGGAAACTTTCAAGGAAAAACTAACATAAAGTGACATGGTTTATTAGTTTTGTTCTAAGGTAATTAGGACATAAATATAGAGCCCTATTAGGGTAGTTTCCTAGAATGTGTAGTCCCAAAAGTCTGTGATATGAATTTGCGTAAAGAGTAAAGGTTGAGCTTCTTGGATAGGGTACTATATTTGTAACAAGATCACCAATCTAGAAATAGGGAGCCTGAGGGTTTGTATGAGTAGTAGATCCAAGAGATGGCCACATTTTGGAGTAGAAGGATGAGAACAAGCAAGTATGTTGTGGAATATCATGAAGAGGAGAGAAAATTAATGTCTAAATAGAAGTAGTTTGTACTCTTAAAAAGGGATTCTTCCATTGTATTTAGACCTTATGGGTGTACCCTATACACAATATTGTTATTGCTCAAGGATGAATAAAAGTTGACTTACATTTTGAAGGAGAGAAAGTCTTCAAAGAACAAGTATATGGGCAATGAAGATGGGCTTGTACAATGAAGGTAAAAAGGAAAACTGATAGAAAATATTGGAAGTCTGATAATAGGTAATGAGCAACAATGTTATGAGGAGCCTCATCATTCAAATTATTGACAATAAAAACCTAGATCCTTTAACCCTAGATCTGTGGTCAAACCACTAGTGTGAGGGAATAATTATTTGATGGAGTTGTGATGACTGATAGAGCCTGTTTGAAAAGGTCATCCAATTTGTGTTCAAAGTTGATTGAGCAATGGATTAGCTAACCTTGTATTATAATAATCAGTCAGTTGAAGGAACTGTGTAATGGACTATTTTCAAGGCGGGAAGTAATGCAGTGCAAGTAGCATTGGACACAATTTAGGAAGTACTTGATGAAGACATACAGTACAGTATCATAAACTATTTGGAGGCATATTTAGATCCCTAATTCAAGGACTAGCAAGATGAGCAAGTTGAAGTACCTCTAGTATAGTGGCAAGTTGGAGCATCTCTAGTTCAAGGTTAAGCAAGTTCAAGCATCTCCAGTTTAATCCTAAAGTTTTAATGCACCTTTTATTTATTGATGATGTTACCATATTTGGTGCAGGTAACACCAAAGGCTTCAAATGTATTACTTTTATTCTGGATCTTTTTTGTGCTACCTCCATCATGCAAATTAACTAATTAGAGCAAGTCTTGTGTTATATATTTCCTTCCTAGTGAGTATCTTTGTCATTATCTAGGCTACATTATTTCATTTCTTAGAAAGATCATCGAGGTGGTATTGAGTTATCTCGATTTCCCGCTAAATCCCAGCTACTAAAATTTGTTATAATTGTTGTTCTTGTATGTAAAAATTGAGTCCAAAATTTCATTACAAGTCGATAGGTGCCTGTTTAGAGATGGAGGCTCAGTCTTGATTAGATCAGCAATACATAGTATTACAGTCTATTGGACATATATAGCAAAAGTGCCAAGGTATCTTAACAAAGATTTGAAAATATACTGCTTAGGTTTCATTTGGTCTATTAGAGGAGACAAATATGGAATTCCCCCTGTCAAATGATCCACAATTGCAAAGGAAAAGGAATTGGGTGGTTGTGGCATCAATATCATATATCAATTCAGCACTACAATAGTTGGTGAAAGTTTGTGGCACCTAGTTTGGAACTTTGTACTTTGGGGCAGAATGATACGCTCAAAATATCACAAAAGTATTCAAATTGAGGATTGGTTTAGGGAACCTCACAAATCCACTCAAAACACTTTAGTGGTATGGAAAGACTTTTTTGATTCCTTCCCCCCCCATTATAAGATGAAGGGATCAAAGAATAGGTTATGAAAGAAAATCAAGGATAAGGGAGAAACCCTGCACTAGTTCTCATCCTGATTATTGACACTTATCCAATCTAGTGAATATCATGCATGATCTCCAAATTTATGCATTGTGGGACACTAGGGCATAAATCTAAGACCCTTTTGTAATTGTCAATTGGAAATATGTTAATTCTTTGGACTCGCCTCATATTAGGCTCAAGGATGACATTGATGATGAACTGACATGGTCTAAAAATATCTAAATCTGTAGCTAGTCTACAAATCTAGGATCGAATCCCTGACAAAAAATAGGATGATGAAATCCTACCCTAGTTATGACAAAAATTGAGGATTATTAAATCCTCCTCTACTTGCAAGCTTGTTTATGGAAATCGAATGATCCTATCAAAAAAAAAAATCTTGTGGCTTTATTTGACGTGAGATCAAGGAGACAAGCATCACTAGCAAGGACCTAGCTACCACATCCTTTGTGGAAATAATGTTGAACCATCTTTCATCTCAACGTGGAATGTCATTATGCAAAGGTTTTCTAGCGCCTATTTGTAATTAGCTAAATCCAAAATTGGTTTGGAACAATAACAATCTTTTTCTATGTGTTCAAGACTATATCCTGGATTTTACAATTTCTTGTTATATATATATATATATATATATATATATATATATATATATATATATATATATATATATAGATATACACACCAGGGGCCTTGAAATGTTTATATTTTTCAAGAAAAAATTATCCTAGTTGATGTTGTTATAGGTTCGGTGAGAAAATTGCCTAAAGAATTCAAAATTGAGGTGAAGCCAATTAAAATCAAAGTCCCTATCGTGCTTTCCATTGACAATGGAACTTCTTGGGGTTCTTTTTTTACAATACCAACCAAGGGAATACTCCTGTGTGTGGCACTAGTATTGTTCTTTTCCTAAATCCTAAACATTTCTTGCATGTATCCTATGCTCACTGATTAGATAAAAACATGAAGGCGGAGCTAAAAGATCTCTTTGAATTGCTCCACATTGCATTATTCCATGCTATTCGCAAACTCTGAGCATTTAGAGGCTTAAATACTATTATATACTAAGCACTTAGTAAAAACAATTTGGAATAAAATAGTCTTCATCATCTACTCTTTCATATTTGACACTATATTCAAAATATGGTTGAAGTTTCCTTCTTTCATATTTTCAGAGAATTCAACCAAACTACCAATAAAATATCAAAAATTTCCCTATAATTCTAGGAGGTATTTGTTTCAATATCTAAGATTATGGAGTAAGGACTTGGACATCCAAACAACGTGTTTGTTTTAACATATTTCTCTCTTTATGTCAGTATGTTTTTGTACTCTATTTATTCTAATTTCAGCCAAGCAGATGCACTGATAAGATTGTATAGAGCATCATTGTTATATGCTTAAATATACTTTTTTTTATGATTCAGTGTGTAGCGATGGTTTAAGTTTGTGGAACTCTTAATGATTTTTGCTAGAAGTGTAGATATGGTCCTTTTGAAGGCAATTAGAAATTTTGTGCATGAAAAAATTGTTTCCAAGAAAGGTTGTGCATGAAAAGGCATGTAGCAACTGTAAAAAGTCCCTAAATATAGCCACATGTATATTATCAACATGAAATATAATGGATTTTTCCAAAGTAAAACAAAAATTAAAGAGGTGTAATTCCTTATATGCTTGGAATGGAGTTTATACATTGTGTGTGTAGAGTTGACATATCGAATAAAAAAATAAAAAATAAATAAATAAATAAAAATAAAAAATAATACTTTATATGGAAATCAAAATATTTTATCTATGGAGAGAGAGAAGTGGGGGGAGGGGGGGACAAGGGGTAGGGGCGCGTTGACATAAAAGAAATATATTTTATATGGAAATTGAAATATTTTATTTGTGGTTGAGAGAAAAATATTTTTTTGTTCTATATATATATATATATATATATATATATATATATATATATATATAGATATTGAACATAGAAGTAATTTCACATTTCCTTCATACTAGGTTGTTGAAATGAGCTAGCACAATGAGATTAACAATGAGAATATTGATGTTTTGTAATTCTTTCAATTAAAACTAACTGAATATGCATATTTATTTTTTGTTTTTAATTACATCAGCCATCGTTCTTTTATTTAGTGAATATTTGATTTTCATTATAAAATGGAAATGTATCAACCTCAAGTTGAACACAAGGAATTAAAGATCTCTTGCATGCTAACCCATGGAATGTTCCCCTCAACACAATAATTCTAGCTTTTTTTCTTTTATATTTAGAGATGAAAATTAATTTAAAAATGAAATTATAACATTGATTGGAAATAAATGATGGGAGTGCCTAAAGATATATGAGAAGACTCCATGGTGAGGATTATTCTAAAAGAACACGAGGAGGGTTAAGTAATTAGACAACTAGACCCCAATACCTTATCCAAATATGACATGTCATGGGTCATTCATCCAAAGTGCCGACACCCGACGAATTATGATATTATTTCATATGAAGTTCCTTCTACTCAGATGTTGTTCCTATCAAATCCATTGTACAATGAAGATGTGTTATGGTCTAGGGGTTATGATTGATGGCATTGCTCGTTCTAAGGCTCATAGTGCAAGTTATATAGATCAAAGTGGAATGTTTTCATTCCCATCACAAATATGTGTTGGAGACAAGGATAATTCTAGTAGACAATTTAGTATCTTTCAGTTTGTAATTGCTTTGATTTCTCTTCTTATTATCACAAGGCAAAAGGAAGGACCAAGCCCTCCTAACTTGTTACCTACTTTTTTCTTTCATTCATAATTAGGTATGCCTTCCTTATCCCTATGATCCCTTGGGTTGCAAGGGTACTTCAATGGTGTTGTGATTTTGATGAAGTTAGTGTAGTCGCCCCCTTACCACTCAGTCGCAGAGCATGATTTGCTTCAAGTATATAGTCTAATTCTTTCCTAGTTGTATCTCATTTCGCTTTTGAGATCATTTTGTATTGATATAATCCTTTTAGCTCTTTACTTCTTGGAGCCCCCCAGCCTCCATCCCCCACACATTTTCCATTGCAAGGCCAACTGTATTCTTAGTGCTACGAGGATTCCAATTTTCATTTACCTTCACTCCCCTTTTGAATAGATTGTCACCACCTCTGTTTCACACAGTGATTTCCCTTGGTATTTTTCTATGCATTGTCAACAAACTCAATCAAGGAGGGGAGTTGGTGCTACGGTGCACTTAGTAATGCTCAATCCCAAGTTCTAGATCATGCCTCTTCTAACAAGTACCATGGGCATACTCCACTGATTTTTCAACACGAAATTGATGATATCAAGCAAGAGGTTACAAAGGAATGGAATTAGTGTTTTTAATTCAAAGGTTTTGGTATCAGTTTCAAATTGGGTCCTTGATTTGGCCAGCAATATAGGTCACCAAAATTATTACCTCCATACTATTGACCTCTATTGGTAGATCAAGAATCTTATGGGAAAAGCTATATGTCCGAGGGCAATGAAACCGGGGATGAGCTTATCCTTCATATGGAAGAACTTCACTCACTCTACCAGATCATGTATGAACATATCCAATGCATGGAGGAAATAATTATATGCAGCAAAGCGTCAACTCCACTTGGAAACCCTAATTTCCCTATGTTAAGAAACCCTAAGTGCCATGTGCGAGGAAAGCCCAAGTATCATGTGCGAGGAAACCCTAAGATCCCTCAACTAATTTCATTATCTTTTATAATTATGTTGCAAATTTCATTATATTTTATAATTATGTTGCAGATCGTAACTTTTTTTCCCCTTGCTAATAGCTTAGTTTCATTTGCTTTTATTTTTTTGTTACTCTGATGTCAATGGCATTAATGCTTAATTTTAGTACTAGAAACATTAGGCATCCTACGCAGATCATGCAAATTTTTCAAAACCTATGTTTGATCCTCAATTATTGCCTATGGTTTGGTTTCGAAACTAGCAAACCAACGAAATTTGAGGTTCAATCCCATGTATGTGCTCTAAATATTTCTTTCATTAATAATAGAGTATGAGCTTACAAAAAAAACATACGTTAGAATTTTATTTTTTATAAATAATTATAATTACCATTATCATATTCAATTTTTCATATGTCTATATATATAAGTTATTTTTATTTAAAACTAATAAAAAAATATACTTTTTTAATATTAGTATAATAAATTTATTTTTAAATTTTAGTTAAATGGCAAAATGTACACAAAATTAATATAAAATTATTTCTAAGAAAATATCATTCAATGCAAAGACAATATAAAAAACAAATAAAGAAAATGGACATGTGAACCTCCATCTTATATAGAAAAGTATGTGCAGCGGTTTCCTTGTATATATCCTCGAAAATATATGCAACAGCGTCCTTGATATATCCTCAATATCTTCAAAAATATCTGTTTCAAAAATATTCAAACCTCCAATATCTCTATTTATTTTTTACATTGTCTTTGTATTGTATAATTTTCTCTCAAAAATAATTTGATATAAATTTTGTATACATTTTGCCATCTAACTAAAATTTAAAATAAATATTTACACCAATAAGTATATATATTTATCTATTTTAGACTAATACAATAAAGTTTATAAAATTTTAATTAATTATCAAGAATTATTAGGTGGATGATGAAAATTCAAACTCCATTGAACATTCTAGAATATTCTTAATGGTGGTCATAGATTAAAGAAGGTTAATATTTATCTCAAAATAAATTATGTTTTTTTCTACCCTTTTCATTAAATTGAATAATCGAAAAAATTGTCACACAAGCATGAGTTATTGTTCTTTGGGAATTTGATATTAAGAAATGGAATTGACCCATTAGATTGTAAAAGCTAAGAATATCCATGGTAAATTGTGTTTGAATCTCCATGGTCAAATATTTTATTACATGATAGGGCTATTGGCTCTGAGAGTGAGGCTTTGTGGATGTAAGGGTTTTTGAAATGTCAATGTTTTTAGTAGGTTGATGACCAATTCAGAGGGATTTGCACCTACGCCCCCTCCATTTGCTTCTAATGTAGATGTTTTTAACTCATTGGTTATGAATTGGTCGAGCTTTCATAAGGAAAAGTCTCCTCGTTTTGTAAAGAAATTGGAGGAAATCTCAAATGTGGAGGTATTTGTGCCTCATTGAAGAACCCAAAATCTGTAACTAACCAAGCATGTCTTGGTCAACCAATTCATAGGGATTTTTCCTTCTCGCATTGTGAGGATATGGGTGGAAAAAAATTGGAAAGCCATGATCAAGGGTTTTCTCCCTTTATTTGTTTGCAAAAAAGGATTTTTTACTTTCTTCACCAGAAACAACGACGATGAACACCTAATCTTTGGGAGCTCAATGGTTATATTTGGTTCAGTGGAGTTCACATTTTAACTTGGAAAGTGATGTTCCATATACAATCCCTATATGGGTGAAACTCCCCTTTGTTCCATTTCATTTTTTAATGATACTGCTTTCAAAAGTATTGGAAATGTTGTTAGAAAGTATATCAATTTTGCCAAGCCACAAGAGGGGATTTTCTCCTACACTACGATCAGCTTGGAAATGGATCCTAGCAGCCATAAATCTCAATATAGATAGTTGATCCCATATCCAATAGGTATACCACCATCATCTTCCATTCAAATGAAAAGTATGCCATGAATATGACTACTTTGCAAGAAAAGCAAGGCGATGAAGGAGAAGCAAAAAGTGGTGAGGAAGGAGAACAATGGAACCATAAAAAAAGGAGAAGAGGCCTAGTAAAACAATAGAACAATTAGCCAAGGAAACCAGATCAGAATGGGAATAAAGGAAATGGGCTAGCCTTCCCCAACAAAATCAATTCCGGAAGCAGAAGGGACCAATAAATGGAAGAAAGAGAATAGTAATACTTATGAGGCATTAAATATGGTGAATGAAGAAGGGTAAATTCCACAAAACAACCCCTCCTCACGAGAGAAAGATCAAAAAGAAATATCAACTCTAGATCCAGCCAAAAAAAAAGGATCAAAATATGTTGTTTTTAGTGCCAGAACAATAGATCGTGGAGTATTCTACAAAGGATGAATAACTCATCTACCCTAAAAACACCATGATGGGATCATCTTTTCCAAGTACAATAGACAATAAATCAACATCTAAGAAGGAAAAATAACTATAGATCCTCCAACGAAAGGAAGGTCGAAAGACTAATAGGGAGGTGAGATTGGAGAGAATAATAGAAGAAACACCTGAAAATGAGGAAACTTTGGCCCTCAACAATTGATAACAAGCACAAGTATTAAGTAATGAAGGTCCTCTCCTAGAAATATAAGGTAGTAAGGTCTGAAAAAAAAATGAGAGAGTAAAAGTGATTAATCAAGAAGGAAAAACTCTTAGTTCTCTTACTCTAGGAGGCAGAAATGGTGGATAAAGAGGTGCTTCAAAAATAACATAAGATTTGGATTGGCAATGGGATTATTTCTGTTAGTTTAAGACGAGCCTCAGATGTCCACCATATGGTCTCAATCATAGCTTAAGTTGATTGATCATCGATCATCCCCCCGCTGATTGGCTACTAGATTTTTTCATATCCCCTAAAATTCAGGTTTGCTTTTTTCTTAATATCTATATGCCAACACAATGTCAAGAAAAAAAATGTTTGGATTCTTTGTTGCCTCTAGCGGAAATCATTTTTTGCTCTTATTGCATCTTTGGAGAAGAATTTAATTAAACTTGACATCATTGGGAAAAGAAAGGGGGATCTCATGTTAGAAATCAATTTCGAGAAAAATTGGAAGATCTCATCTAGAAATTAAATTTGTTGGACATAAAGTCGTCCTCCAATAAATTTATTTGGAGAAACAAAAGATCTAGACTGGGCCATATCACTGCTCATTTAGATTGATTCTTACTAGTAGACTCATTCTTTTCTTAAAATATATTGTTTTGTTCACAAATCCTTCCTTGGAATGGTTTTGATCACAAACCAGTTTTTCTTGAAAGCACCAAAAATATTGATTTTGGGCCCCTTCTATCCGTTATAGTCCAATTTATGCAAGAATGTTGGGTTTCAAGGATCTAGTAAAGGAATTCTAGAGTGAATGGGTTATGGGAAAATCAATGATAATCTATGAACAAAATATTAATTGATTAAAAAGGCATTAAAAAAGTAGGTTGAAGAACAACAAATAAACAAACAATCACTGATACAAGCACATGAAAATACAATGGAAATTATACAATCCAAAATATAAGATTGAATTCTACCAAATGACTTGCCTAAGGAAGAAAGAAATAACACCAAGAGGTACTAAGGAGAAGGTGGCTCGTCACTTTAGTGATTTGTGCAGTGCAACAGCCCCAGGAGGCTCCGAAGTAGGTTTATCCATGTTGGAACAAATTCTTGAATCTATATCACATGAGGATAATATTTCTTTGATAAAAGACGCCACTGAAGAGGAAATCCATTAATCAGTATGCTCATTCAACCTAGACCAAGATTGAGGACTAAATGTATTTTATGCCCACTTCTATCATCAATTTTGGGAGGTAATAAACTTTGATTTTTTCATAATGGTGGATTATAATTTTAATAATAATTGCATCAGGGGTGGAATTAACTCTTTATTTTGAGTGTTGATTGCAAAATAATTAGACCTTGCTTTTTTTCCAAGATTTAGTCCCATTTTTCTTTCTTTTTTTCCAAGATTTAGTCCCATTTTTCTTTCTAATGTTTCATTTAAAGTGATTTCTACGATTTTAGCTAGAATACATGAGCCCCTTGTTCCAAAAATAATATCAAAAGGTTAAGGAGGCTTTGTGCATCAGAAGAAAACATTTGATAACATCATTCTTGTTCAAGAGGCTATCAGTTTCAGCCAAAATCACATTGATAAAGGAATGAACATCAAACTTTACATGGAAAATGCCTTTGATAGACTGATTTATGAATTCTTATTTAAGATGATGACAAAATTTGGCTTCGATGCTAAATTCATTCATTGGGTTTCTCTTTGCATAAAATCACCTTGGATTACCCCCTTGGTTAACGGGAGAGCAGTTGTTTTTTTCTGTGCCTCGTGAGGCCTTCGCCAAGGTTGCCACTTATCTCCCTTCTTGTAAACCATTATGGAGGATTCCCTCTATTCTAAATTGGAATTTGGAAGAAGATGTGAGAACCTCCTAAGAATGAGGATTGTTAGAGATATCAAGAGCATCAATCACTCTCAATTTGTTGATGATATGCTCTTGATGGGTGGAGCTTCCTAAAAAATAAAAAGAAGATTCAAAATGTTCTTGATCATTTTCTTGAAGCTTCGGGAGGTTAAAGAAACTCTGAGAAATACCAGATTTATACATGGAATATTTCATTTAGAAAGCAAAGAAAATTTGGAAGAATAATGGGCTTTTAATCAATGGAAACATGGAATGGAAATAAGATTCAAAACGATTCTAGATATAATTTTTGAAGCTTAAGAAGGTCAAACAAACTCTAGGAAATCTCAAACTTATACATGGAATGTTTCATTTAGAAAGCAAATACAAATTGGAAGAATAATGGCTTTTCAACCGATGGAGACGTGGAAAGAATTTAAATATTTAGTCATTCCCATTTTCCTGAAATCAAACTCAACCTAAGCTTAGGAAGTTGTTCTTTATAAATTCAAAGGAAAAATATGTCACCTGGGGGGTTAGATAACTCAATCTTGTAGGGTGTGTTGTTTTGATGAAAGAAATGCTCTCTCCTTTACCACTTTATCAATTTTTAATGCTTCTTGATCCAAAATAAGTCTCTTCGTTTTGGCAAAAGAGATTCGCAAGTTTATATGGGAAAGAGGAAAAACAAGTACAAATAATTTCCATCTAATTAAATGTGATACTGTGAAGCATCCTAAAAATCAAGGAAGGCTTGGCATTGGGACCCTATGATAATGAATAAAGCAATAGGAGAAAAGTTGGTTTGTATATTCATCACCCAAGAGGAAGATTGGTGGAAGGAAGTTCTCAAGGAGAAATAATAAGAAGTCTAGATTCAATTCAAGACTTGAGAGAGTGCTCCCTAATTTAAAAATTATTTGTATCAATGGCCCCTCTCATTCATTCAAATTTCTATTGGAAGCTAGGAAATGGGTAAAATTTAAATTTTTGGACTAACAAAATAATGGATCAATAGTCCTTGGAATATTTCTATGAGTTCATTCCTCTAAGATAATTATTATAAGGCCAAAGAAAATTCACCATAGTTGATATTTCCAATTGTGATGGAGAAGGTAATTGGATTAGATGGAAGCTTAGAAATATCCCATAAAATCCTTAGTACTTGGCCTTCAAGCTTCATGATCGACTAGTGGGATATGTGTCGTGGAGATCAGAGGAAGTGAATCAGGTAGGATGGAATTCCTCAGTTTATTCGACGAAGGAGGGATACATCACTCTACTCTTCTTGACCCGAATTACACCAAAGATCAACACTTTGAAAAAAAATATGGAAAGCAAACACCAATCCAATGCTAAACTCTTTTTCTTGGCTTCTTGGTCATAGGAAAATTTCGACAAGTAAGAATTTAAGAAAGATATGTATTCATGTCCCCTCGATGGCCTTTTTTCTTGCATCAAGCAGAAGAAATCTCCTATATTTCTCGACTATGTTTACAGCATAGCAGTTTAGATAGCAGTAATTGCTCCACTATTCAATAGAGTGAAATAGACGTCTAATGTTTAAGAATTATTCTATTCCAAGACAAAAATTATATTTTGGAAACTTTTAGAAGAAACCTCTCTTCAAAAATTATTTGGAAGCTCTCACAAAACTTATAGGTTGGAAAGCATGGTTAGCAAGGAACAAATCAATTTCTATAACATGAATACTCCTCCACATAGAACAACTATGGAAGAATACTAGAATTCTTCTCAACAAACCTTATATCAAATGGAAGGTTATTGGCTCTGAGAGTTTATAGTTTTAAACAACTTTTTGCAAAAAACTAGATGTAACAAGCTTCAAATAGACGAAGGTTGGAAGCTAAGACTAACAAAGGTAGAATTAAGAGCATGGTAGAGCTTGCGACAAGGTTGGATTCTCTATTTTTATTGTGCATCCAAATGAAACCTAAGGATGGCAACGGGGAGAGGGGTACTCTATAGCCAAGGAAGACAAAGTGTTCAAGTATCCATGGGTTCTTGGTAATATGAAAAATAATCAAAAAAGGAAATATGGTCTCTATTAGGGACATTTGTTAGCCGAAGAAAATCATGTGGACACACTTACAGTTGTGAGAAACTCTCGCTTAGTCCAACATCATCTAGTCAAAGGATCCCTCCCAAAGGAGAACTCTATGTAAAACGTCATGAAAACATTCCAAAAAATTCTAGAAGACATCCCATCCAAAGAATATTTTCGTGCGCTAAGAGACTTCAATAAAGAATTAGGCAATTATTCTAACAAGCGGTATAAATTGAAGATAGGTGATTTAAATATTAATAGCCAAATCAGTCCTGTTATAATTCCCCAATGGCGAACGAATTATATTTAAAAAATTCCTTAGTAGTTTAATGTGTTATGAATTTTTTGTTTTGTTTGGGTGGTTTTGTAAGGCATTCACTTACTATACCCCTCTTTTTGTTACTCAAATATATTCTCCTTTCGGAAATTATGTATTCCTATTGGAAACGAGGAAACAATTGGACTATTTTTGATGAATTAGCTCTATAATGCTTGATGTATTTCATAGGAACTAGACTCATAATTATATAATACAAATGCTATTTCCTATTTAATAATAATAAAAATACATGATTCTCTAAATGTATATATGTTTAGCTCGTAAGCTAATTTTTTTTTATAATAAAAATAATAATATAAAATAAATATAGAATTTAGTTAATTTTTAGGATTTTATTTATCTTGGAAATGTGAGATGTATCATGACGTACGTGTTTTGATGTTTATCTACATTTAAAATCCATTTAATTTATATAGATAATTAGTTAATAATCATAATAATAATAATAATAAAATATGAATTTTAAATAATATAAATTAATGAGTTTTCAACTCAGCAGGTTTTTTTAGAGTTTTCTACTACAGTTTTTTCTGTATATCCGCCAATGTCTTAGATTGTACCAAGAATTTGTACAAATGTTAGATCATTCAACAATCCCTCCAAACTCCTCATCATTGTCGTCCTTTTCAAATCTCAACTAGAGGTAATGGAAATTTTGGGCACTAAGAGAAACTATTTCTTGGAGCATTCTTACAAAATAAAATTATTGGACATTGCCTGCCAAAAGAAGTGCAAGATCCAAGTATGAGGTAAAATATAACAAGAATGAAAAATACGTCCAATATATGCAAGACAATGAGTTAATCTACAAGTTCCTCAAATTATGGTCCTATAAAAAGTCCTTGAACGGTTAGATCCAAAATAATTTGAACATCAAGGGACAAATAGATCTGAAACTATGAGAAAAATGGTTTTTCACAGTAACTTTTTCAATCTTGGAAGATAGAATGAAGGTTTTTTAACGAGGACCTTACTTTTTTAATAATGTTGGGCTCTTCATGCAAATTTGGAAAAAGGGTTATGGGTTGAGCTCTTTTCTCTTCCAAAAGAATATTAAGAGAAAGAAATCCTTTAGGGAATTGGCAATACCATTAGTAGCTTTGTCATGGTTCCTGCAGCAACTAAGGGAGGGAAATACATATCATATGCAAATATTTGTGCCGATGTGAATATTATTCAACCTCTTCTAGCTTCAATAAACATTTATTATTAGGACAATATTTGGACACAGACATTGGATTATGAAAACGTTTCATTTAGATGCATGAATTGTCATGAATATGAGTGTATTTTTAGAGACCGTCCTCTTATTGAAAATTATATGCTAGTAAATAAATCAATTTATACCAATAAAAGGGGTCTGGAAAATTTCCTGAAAGGATCAGGAATTTGAGACCTCAGGGAGCCACAAATTCCAACCAGACTCCCATAATCAGAAACAAGTTTTCATCTCTCTCCTCTTTGAATGAGACCCCAATGTAAGAAGTTAATCAATGGTTGTATTCCCAAGTATTTTGGGCCCCCAACAAAGACTAAGAAAAATTATCCAGAAGGTACTCTACAAAATTCTCTACCAAATGAGCCAACTAGCTTAGTGATGGAAGAGGATGAGATTAAAGACTTCCTAGAAGACATGTTTCTTGATATTCCATGCATCACTGCTTTGGAAAATACCTTCCTCAATAAAAATTCACAATCCAAGTCAAGCCATCAAATAGATAATACTCAAAATGGTATG
Source organism: Pinus tabuliformis (assembly GCA_031772625.1). NCBI lineage: Eukaryota > Viridiplantae > Streptophyta > Pinopsida > Pinales > Pinaceae > Pinus > Pinus tabuliformis. The sequence goes on along the minus strand of CM062809.1, from coordinate 250,389,979 downwards.
AGTTCTCCAAATCCCCATTTGGGAGCTCATACACAATTTTTCAAAGATCCCCGAATTTCTTCAGGATAAATTGAAAAGAAAAGAAGTCAAGAGCATTAAAGCATTGGACTAAGAAGGTGGAGAAAACTTAGTCAACCACTGAAAAATCATTGCATTATTGAAGGAATTTCCTTCTCCTCAACCCAAAGAAACCTAAAAAAATTTCATTATAATATTCAAAAAATAATATGTTTTTGTTATTGTGAATTTGTCCTAATACCTTTGGTTAATAAGTAAAAATTTATAATTTTTTATGATATATATATAATAAATAATTTTATTTTTGTTTATATTTTTTATTTAATTAAAAACATTTTTTATTTTATTTATATTTTTTTAAGAATAAGTTTAATCTTTTTATATTTTCTCAATAATATTGAAACCTCGAATCTCTTTCTTCAATTTTTTCCATTACCTTTTCATCCTCTATAATTTTGTTTCTAACAGTAATTTTAGCCAAATTTTGCATATATTCTAGCATCTTACTAAAGTTTTAGACTCTTCCATGATAGGAAAAATTAGAATAGTATTTAATAGTGGTAATATGAATTGATTTATAACACACCTCGAATCTCTTTCTTCAATTTTTTCCATTACCTTTTCATCCTCTGTAATGTTGTTTCAATAGTAATTTTAGCCAAATTTTGCATATATTCTAGCATCTTACTAAATTTTTAGATTTTTCCATGATAGGAAAAATTAAAATAGTTTTTAAGAGTGGTAGTATGAATTGATTTATAACGCAAGTTTAATTGTGATAAATAATTTTAGTTTTATTCTTATAATATTTTTATTTTAATAAAAATATAAATCGATTTCTCATAAATTTTATTAAAACTTTGTTTATAATTTATAATTAATTTTTTAATAATAATTAAATGTATGGTTTTTCATTATTATCTTTTTATATCTTCACAGTAATATTGAAACCTCAATCTCTATCAATCTCTTTCTTCAATTTTTTCCATTATCTTTTCATCCTTGTAATTTTGTTTCAATAGTGATTTTGGCCAAATTTTGCATATATTCTAGCATCTTACTAAAGTTTTAGACTCTTCCATAATAGGAAAAATTAAAATAGTATTTAATAGTGGTAGTATGAATTGATTTATAACGCAAGTTTAGTTGTGATAAATAGTTTTAGTTTTATTCTTATAATCTTCTTATTTTAATAAAAATATAAATCGATTTCTCATCAATTTTATTATAGCTTTGTTTATAATTTATAATTAATTTTTTTATAGTAATTAAATGTATGGTTTTTAATTATTTATGAAAAATAACAATTTTGTTAAATAAAAGTTTTTTTTATTATATTTTTATATTTAATTGTGATTGATATTTTTTACAATTCACTTTTAAAAAAACGTGTAATTCTCTAATTTAATTGAAATTGAAATTGATATATATATAATTATAATTATATAATTATAATTTGGCTTCTTACGTAATTGTTTATTTTCTATTTTAAAAGATGTGTTTAATTTCAAATTGACTTGTGCTTTCTTGAAATAAAAACATGATATTATTTAAATAGAAAATAGTGTCCACTATAATTAAAAAATTGAAATATATATATATATATATTTGGCTCCTTACGTAACTGCTTATTTTCTATTTTAAAAGTTGTGTTTAATTTCAAATTGACTTGTGCTTTCTTGAAATGAAAACATAATATTATTTTAATAGAAAATAGTGTCCACTATAATTAAAAAACAAAAATGAATATTCATATTTAGTTAACTATAATTAATATTATTTTGAAAATTCAAGAATTCATGTGTATTTATAAATATATTATTACTAAATAAGAACATTTTAATGTGAATAACATAGTTCATAAATATTAAATAAAATATTTCAATGATCTTATTAAATAAATATTTCAATATTAGTTATTAATATATTATACCTAGTTTTATAAACAAAATAATGTATATATCATATAAAGAAGTTGAAAATGTTTATGTTTTATAAATTTCATTATTTTTGTTATTTTACATTTTGTTCATTTTCCACTCAATTCTGTCTGAAATCTCATAAAAAAAATTCTTAAATTGGTAAATTTAAACCATATAACTTACACAATCCAAGCGCTCAAAACATTTTTCAAAATATTAAATTCATATATATATATATAAAAAACAGTTTTTCGAATATTACACTCTAAAAAATATCTCACACCTGCTAAATTCGTAAATATATCTTGATATATATCACCGCTAAAAATAAAAGGCCATGTGAAATATATTTAGTCCTACGTGTGATATATATATATAAGAGTAAACTCTTTCTAAATAATTATATATAAAATCCTATCTCTTGAATTTTTATTAAATTGTTGTACCAGATTTGATGTTAAAGGAAAATTTTTGGCCGGAAAGAAAAACAATAGACTTTCATAAAAATAACTTAAATTTTATTATTATTTTTTTCATACGAGGAGAAGATGCCTTTCTCTTCTGTCAGCGTGTATATTTAACTCCTCACGGAACGTTGAACGAATTGCGTGTTTCGATCTAACTCCTCATCGAACGTTGGACGAATTCACCCATGCTTTAAGAATTTTTAGTGAGAAGCACCTAGAGGAGCAAAAATCTTACTTTCTAAAACTTTTTGAAAATAATCCCTATAGAAAAACTCAAGGTAAGGGTTTTCGAGGAGCCCGTAAAGAATCTAGGGTTAGTTCTTCTCATGATGATCCTATCACTAAGGTGTAGCTCCTGTTTATCTAAGGGAACACTGACAAGATTTCCCATATTCTTAAAAAGAATAAATTGTATGCTTCATTCAAACCCCTTAATACCATTAGAAATTCTCTCAGATCTGTTAAGGACCCTATATACGCTAAATACATGAAAGGGGTCTACTCGATCCCTTGTTCCTGCGGGATTCCCTACATTGGAGAAACAGGTCGCTCCATTAACTAGAGAATCCAAGATCATACAACAAACATTAGGCTCAACCATTCCCACTCATCAGCTCTAGTTGAACATGCATAGAAATATAAGCACCATATATGCATTGAGAATGTGAGTCATTGCAAGTGTTGATCACTTCCAAAATAAGAAGCTATGGGAGACTATTGAGATTGAGAAGCATGCAATCAATCTAAACAAGGACAATGGTTAGAAATTAAGTAGGAGTTGAATTTGTGTCCTCTTCTTGATTTGCCCCCCTTTTATTTACTCCATTTTTTTTAATTAATATCATTGAGTAAAAATTACATAAATTCTTTAATTATTTTATTGTATTTTAATTCAATTTTAATGTTATCCTTATTTTATTGAATTTTATTATTCTAAATTCTTAAAAAAAATTTGACCAATTTTATTAATGTAACAAAATAGTACAAGAACAATGGTTAATAATACCTCAAAAAACGATCAATTTGACTTGTTTCTTAGTGCTAAGCTCTAAACAAAGTGCCCAAGATGAAGGGAAAAAGATCGTGACTAGCGCTTCATGACTGCTTAGGGTTTCTGCAAAACTCCGCAGCAATTGAACCTCTCTGCACAACACCAAACTGCAACAACTCAGCCTCTTTGGCGACAGCATTACTCAGCAATTAAGCCCACTGCAATGGATCCCCTTCCAGGGGGGACTTGGAGCCTCCTTCCAACAGCAGCAGCGAGATTCGGACTCCCAATGGCCCTGAAAGGGCTTTTGATACGGTTCAGCCTGACAGCACTGCAAAGAAGACTGACCCAGCAGAGCAAGGGAAACAAAAGTCACCACAGAATACGGAGGCAATTCCTCAGACACAGCAGCAAGATCATCCTACATTGAACAGAGAGATCCCCAAAGTGACCTCTTCCACTTGCAAACCTATTGCAGCAGAACGACCCAAGATAGAACTACCTGATCACCGGATCAATACTCAAATCCAATTTATAAAGTGCCACGTTCTCATAGGCAAATTTATTGGCTTCTGACCAACGGAGAAAGCCCTATAGGGATGGATTGCTACCAAATGGAAACCTAAAGGACATGTCACCCTGGAGCTCGAACCTAAAGGCTTCTTTACAGCTATCTTCAACTGCATAGAAGACCGTAACAGAGTCCTAGATGACGACCCCTACTTCTTCAACTCCGCAGTCCTGTATCTGAGAGACTAGATTGAAAGATTCAATCCAAACAAATTGGATTTCAATTGGGTGTCAGTCTGGATCCGCCTGTATTCCCTTCCATTGGAGAACTGGGATGAAGAATTGCTAAAAGACATTGGAAATGGTCTCGCAACTTCATAAAGATAGCATAAGAAACGAAACTTAGAAGGTACACCTCTTATGCTCGCATCTGTGTCTACATGCATCTAAACAAGGCACTCCCGGACTCGGTAAGTCTAGATCATGATGATTTTGAATGGATTCAGACTATAGATTATGAACATGTTCCATTCAGATGCAGAAAATGTCATGCCCATGGTCATATTTTCCGTGACTGCCCTCTAAATGCAACTCCCAAAACCAATACCACCTCAGAAAAACCTGATTCGAAAGGATTTACAAAAGTCAGTGTCCAGAAAAAGCACCACAAAAAGCCTACTTTGAGCTCTAGAAATCCTTCAACCATCTCCTCCATACCCTCCACCAGCGATAGCTTTGATATCTTAGCACAACCAACATTGAATGACTTTGAACCCTCGAATCAAACCGATGATATACCCAAGTCATCTTTGGTAATCCAACCCTCAGACATAGGGAAAGCTTCGAAGCCACCTCAAACCATGGTACCCCGAAATCCAATCCCAACAAGGAAACCGAATGGAAGTTTAATGGAATGGAAATTGGTGTCTTTCTCCAAGAACCAATCCATTCAAATGACTTAGTAGGAGGAAATAGTGAGCCCAAACATATGGAAGAGGAGCCTGAAAGTATTAACATCATGGATTTAGACATATTAAGCTTTGAGCAAGCATGTAGAAAGAAAGAGTTTGATAAAATCCCGGAAAGACAGTTAGAAATTTTGGGGGTAATCCTTTTTAGAGCACATCAGGAGCGAACTTTAGGGATCCAACCGAGTAGTCAATGGGATGGGAAAAACCTTCCTAAAGATACCAAGAAACGAGGAAGAAAGACAGATTCGCAAAGAACCATCATCATTGGGGAAATGTTGGTGGAGTCAGGAAGATATTCCAAGTTGACGAAGTATTACAGGCCGCTACCCAATATTCAACCATGAATTTCACATCATGGAACTTAAGAGGGTTAAACAGCCCTGTGAAGTATAGAATGATCAAAAACATGATACAACAGGAAAACCCTCAAATTTTCTTCATGCAAGAAAAAAATGTAACAGTAATACACTTGGCACCATTCTCTCAAAACCCTGGCCAGGAAGTCATTCAATAGCAGTGGACGCCTCGGGAGCTTCAGGTGGACTGACAATAGCATGCGATACACACGCTATTTTGCTCACTGATATCCATGTGACTCATAATCTCATTCAAGCTACATTTCATATTATTGGGACCAATGCTCACGGACATCCCACCAATGTCTATTTCCCTCAAGATGCAACGAACAAGTTAGCATTTTTGAACACAATTGCATCGTTCAACTCTACCAGAGTCCATCCTCTTTGGATTACAGGTGGCAACTTTAAAATGATTACTAAACTTGAGGAAAAGAATGGAGGACGAGTTAGATTAAACATGGAAAGCAGCCACTTCAAGGATTTTATACAAATTAACTAGATCATTGATCTGCCCTTTAACAATGGAATGTACACCTGGAACAATAAAAGATCATGCTCGCAGCAAATAGCCTCGCAGTTGCATCGATTCTTGTTATCTAGCAATGCCATTCATTTAGGAAGAGACTTCACTACTTTAATCTTGCCTCTATCTTGGTCAGATCATTGGCCCATATCTCTTCAATGGCAAAGACCTGGCAACTCCACAAGGAAACCCTTCCATTTTGAAGCATTTTCGCTTACTCACCCAGAATTCAACAATCTGGTCTTCTCAGTATGGAAAATCTTCATTACCCCTGAAGGATAAAAAAATGTATCAATTTCAACAACGACTCAAATATCTCAAAATGCATATCAAACAGTGGAATCAAACAACCTTTGGAATATCTTTCAAGCCCAAAAAACTCTAGCACAAAAAATGATATAACTTCAACAGAAAATAATTAATGAAGGAAGGACAGAAGCATTGGTAGAAAAGAAACAAAAACTTCAAAATCAGCTGAATGAAAGAAGAAAGCAAGAGGAGATCCTCTGGAAGCAGAAACTTAGAGTAAGATGGCTAAAAGAGGAAGAGTGGAATACGAAATTCTTTCACCGCACCACCATACAAAGAAGAATGCACAACAACATCACACACATTCAAAATCCGCAGGGAGAAAAGCTGGAAGAACACGATGATATTGAAAGGGAGCTCCTCCAACGTTTCAAAAACGTTCATCAGGAACCACAAATCAACAGAAAGCCAATTATAGATCGAATTCTCCAGTATATCCCTAAAATCATAACAGAAGAAAATAATCAATTACTCCTTCGACCGGTCACTCTACAGGAAGTTGAAACAGCAATGATTCAGCTCAAGGATGGGAAAGCTCCTGGACCAGATGGTTTTACCTCCAACTTCTTTCATAAATTCTGGGATCTCATCAAAGTGGACGTATGGCAGGTTGTGGAAAAATCTGAGACTTTGCATTGGTTACTTTCATCTCTAAATACTACCTTTATTGCACTCATCCCTAAAGAAGAGCACTCTATGACTCCAGACAAATTTAGGCCAATAGCTCTCTACAATGTTATCTACAAAGTCATCTCCAAAATCATTCCTTACCATTTGAAACCGCTGCTTCCCTTGCTAATATCACCAGAACAATCGGAATACGTAAAAGGAAAGAAAATCATTGACGGCATCATCCTCACCCATGAGATCATTCTTTCATTAAAGCAAAACAAAAAAGAAAGTATGCTTCTCTTAGTTGATCTCTCTAAAGCTTTTGACAAGTTAAAATGGACCTACATTCAAAAAATGCTTACTACCTTTGGATTCTCTCCTCCCTGAGTCAGATGGGTAATGAATCTTGTCTCCTCTACTTTTTTCTCCATATTGATAAATGGCATTCTCTCTCGTCCTTTCCACCCCTCTAAAGGCATTCGTCAAGGAGATACCCTATCTCCTTTTCTTTTTGTGCTAATGGCTGAAGGGTTAGGATGTATATTAAAGAACGTTTTTCAAACTCAGCAGCTCAGGGGCATTTCACTCCATGACTCCCCAGCGATCACACATCAACAATTTGTGGATGAAAACATGTTGTTTGGACACCCTTCAATTCAAGAAGCATTAATGTTTAAATCCCTACGTGATGAATATTCAGAGGCATCTGAAGCCAGTGTCAACATTGAAAAATCCAAAATTTTCGTTTTTCACACTCCCCCCACCCACTCAATCTGCTATAACACACATTCTCAGATTCTCTAAAGCTTCTCTACCCACAAGTATTTAGGAGTCCCTTTGATCGATTCAGCACTTAAACATGCCTCTTGGCAATTGCTCCTCGAAAAACTTGAAGCCCGCCTTTCTTCCTGGACCTTTAAAGTCCTTAATATCGCTATTCGATTGGTGCTAGTTAAAGCCATTTTATAATCGATGCCTCTATATCTATTCTCTATTTTAGCAGCACCAAAATTTTCTTCCTGAACCTTTAAAGCCCTTAATATGGCTATTCGGCTGGTGCTCGTTAAAGTCATTTTACAATTGATGTCTCTATATCTATTCTCTATTTTAGCGGCACCAAAATGCATGCTTAAGAGAATCAAAAATTTACAATGTAGCTTTATATGAGGATCCTCAGGCCAAAATAGTAAATGGACATTGGTCAAATGGATGACTGTTTGCCTTCCCAAAAAATATGGAGATGCGGGTCTCCGAGATCCTCAACACAGCAATGCAATTATGGGAGCAAGGATATGATGGAAATGTCTCTTAGCTCCATACACACTGTGGACTACACTTTGGACTACCAAATATGCAAATAACAGACCGCCAGAAGATTTAAACAGACTTCAATCCACTGAAAAAGACTCCTTAATATGGAATGCACCCAGACAGCATAGCGACATGACACAGAAGCACAGCTTCTAGGAAATTAGAGACAGTAGCAATGCTCATTCCAAGGTTGACTCTTGGAAACAAAAACCATCTCTCATCAATTTGTTCAAACCTCCACATACAAATGATTGGGCAACGCAACAGAAGTAAAAAGTCAATTAGCAATGAATTCCAACCCTCAATCAGGGATATAGACAATGGCTAAAAGCGGCACAAATTATCAGACAAGGAACAGAGAAAATCCACCATGAGATTGAGACAGAACTCGCGAATAGGAAAATTAGATTCTCAGACAAGAATGATATTCTGAAATGGGGGTATACTATACGTGGGATGTTCACCACTAAAGAAGCATACAACCTTTTGAATAATAATAAGGATTCAAAAGATCATATTTGGGACAAAATCTGGTCTCATGGTATTTGGCTCAAAATCTCGACGTTTCTCTAGCTGCTATGTCAAAAAGGATTCTCACGTAAGACAATCGAAGGAAAAAAAACTTCCATAAGCCCTCAAAATGCCCCAATTGCAACCAACAGAAAGAGACAATACAACGTCTTATGTAGACGTGCAACCTAGCCAATAAACTATGGGAAAAAACCAACTTTAGATGTCAAAAAAGAGTTTGAGTAATAGGGGATATTACAAACACCATCCATAATTGGGTAATCGATCCTTACAAGAGCAGGTTGCTAAACTTTCTATGGAAAATTATTCTAGGCCTTCTTCTCTGAACTTTATGGAAAGAAAGAAACAGACACATTTTTAAGAATCAATGCACGCATCTCGATAACATATGGAGTAATTTCTACAACAATCTTCAAGAAACCTTTTCACTTCAAAAATGGCATGAAGAGGACTTTCCTACCCTTCCTCGGGAGAAGAACATATGGGAGAATTGGAATCTTCGGATTACCCAAACGCTGGTAAACCCCAGCAACCTTTCTCAAATTCCCAAAGCACCAAGTAAATGGCAGCCTCCCCCTCAAAGAATGATATAATTAAACTTTGACGGAGCCTCCAAAGGCAACCCAAGCATGGCAGGTTATGGCAGGTTGGGACACGAACAATTCAGCTGAACTAGAAAGACTGTCGCAGGGACTTTGCTTAGCTCAACATCATGGATTTTTTCCTATTGTAATTTAATGAGACTCACAAATCCTTATCAACATAGCCAGTAAAATTCTCCAAGGAACACCTGCTCACAAAGTAGGCAGCAGCTAGAGATTAGAAGCACATTTAGAGCTCATAGAACAATAGCTCTTAACCAATAGAGCAATCACATTCTAACATGTCAAAAGGCAAGGCAATAAAGTGACGAATCTTCTGGAAAATCTAGGGGTGGATATTGATCGAGTTCTAAAGGCAGACTCATTTGACATCTTAAATGACAGCTTTCATTTACAGGAATTCATTCACTTGGTGCAGAACGATGCGGGTGTTTAAAAGTGTTGGTACAGCGCAACAAATTTGGTTTGGCAAATGGTGCGAACACCTGGTCACCCACGCTTCCATCCAGAAGATCACCACCGACATTAATGGCGTTTTAATGTAGTGTGCGGGCCAAGGAAACCTCAATATAGTTCTTAAGATGGCATATTCGGACCGCCTTCCCCCTGTTCCGCCTCCTCTGAAATGCAATTGTCACCCTACTGTTGTATTGCTGAGCTCGATGCCATATTCTTTGCTACATTGAGATGGTAGATGGTGCCCATTTCTCGCAGTCTCCTTTGTTGCCTTCGAACTGATGCTTCGGCCTTGAATATTGATTTTGAACCGCGAATAACCTATCCTCCTACTCCCACTGGCCATTCAATCCCTGGCATTGATCCTACTTATCCTCGTCTACCTAATTTCAACCAGGGGAACATGCTTCGTCTGCGTCACAGGATGCACTACAGGAGGGGCAGCAGCAGAGGAAGAGAAATTCGCCCACCCCCCCCCCCCCCCCCCCGGCTGTCCCTCTCTAACTTGACCCATTTAGACTCTTCCTCCCCCTCAACGACGACTCATTTCACAAGACGTTATCCAGCCACCCGCAGCAGTCGGAGGCGAAATCAGACTGCAGGTTCTCAGCGTGTTAAAGACGCTCCACTTCCAACAGATGTCTTTGTCTGACCTGTGCAACCCAGTCACTCTACCCAATTCCAGTTCAGCTGCACCTTGGAGTGTCCTTGCGTAATTGCAACCATTTCAATAGCTTTTAGAGAGGAGACTCAAAGCTCTGAATTCCCAGCTCACAATTTTCAGGAGAGGATTAACACCAGCGAAAGAAAATCCCCTAGCAGTAGCTTAGGGACACATAGAAGCCTTGAAGAAGCTCTGGGCCGCTCAGGTGCAGCTCAGGGTTGCAATAAGTCAAGTCGCTTCAAGACTATGAAAGCAACGCCGAGAGTTCAACAGGACAAGACAAATGACATGGATGCATACAAGTGTCTGATAATGGAAGAACCTCCTCCTACTACTGACACCTAACTGGCCAAGGTTGTTTTTCAGGTTTTAGGTTCCCGGCTCCCTTCCTTAGGGGTATATTCTGTTGTTTCTTTTATGAAATTGTTGTTAATTTTGATCTTTGTTCGGTTGTTACTCCTGCGTGGGTAGAAAACACTTCTAGTTTTGGACTGGTTTCCCCAGTGAGGGCGGTCTCTTTCAGTTATTGGTTGTTAAACATGGCATAATCTAAGGCTTTCTCTGTAGAGGCTGGTGCCTCCTTGTACCAATTTTGTTACATTAATAGAATTCGTCTTATTTAGAAAAAAAACAAAAACAAAATAGTACAAAGAGGCACCAGCTTCCGCATAGCACGGCCAAAATATGCCACGCTTAACAACTAAAACTGAAAGAGACTGCGCTCACCGAAGAAACTAGTCCAAAATTATAGAAGTTTGTTGCGCACGCAGAGACAACAGCCTGTAGTACTAGACATTTCATAATAAAAAACATCAGAATAAAGCCGGGAACCCAAAACCTAAAAATACCTTGACCAGCTAAGTGTCATTAGGCGGAGGAGGTTCTTCCACTATCATACACATGTACGTCTCCATATCTTCTTCTGCATCCTGAGCTACCTTTGTGTGTCCCTGAACATCTTCACTGCCTCTGTGCTTCCCTGAGCTGCTGCCAAGAGCTTTTCTGTTGCTGGAAATGTTCCGCGTCCGAGTATTACGGTCTGGCTCTTCAGAGCTTTGTGGCTCCTCTCTAAAAGCCACCGTGATGGTCGCAATTACGCAGGGTCATTCCATCGTGCAGCGGAAAATGAAATTGAGCGGAATGGCTGGGATGCAAGGATGAAACAGACACAGTATGAGGCTGGTGATCAACATCAACAGGCCAAGGACCTGCAGTCTGAGCTTTCCCCCGACCGCTGCCAGTGGCTGGGTAGCGTCCAGATAAATGAGCCGTCAAAGGGGAGGATGAATCAAACGGGGATGACTCAAAGAGAGACAAAGAGGGGGGGCAAATTGTTCTTTCTTTGCTACTTCCCCTCCTGTAGCGCATTTTATGACGTAAACGATGCATTTTTTCCTGGCAAAAACAAGCGGACGAGGACAAGAAAGAGCATAGCCAAAAAATGAGTGGAAAATTGGAGCAGAAATGGCAGAAATCAGCGGTTCAAAACTGAGATTCAAGACCGAAGAACCAGTCTAAATGCAACATAAAAGATTATGCGAGAAGTGTGCACCATCCACCATCTCAATATAGCAAAAAATTTGGCAACGTCTCCCCGTTGTTATGCGCGAGCTCAGCTCTGCAACAATAGGAAGACAATTGCAGTTCAGAGGAGGCGAAGCAGGGGGATGACGGTCTGAAGAAGCCATTTTAAAACCCGAATTGATGAAGCCTAGGCCCGCGCAGTGCATTAATATGCCATTAATTTCGACGGTGACCTTCTGAGTGGAAGCATGGGTGACCAGGTGGCCTCGCCACTTGCCAACCCATCGTCGCTCAATCATACCAACACGTTTAAATACCCGCATTCGGGAGTTCTGCATCATTCTGCACGAGATCAATACATTCCTATAGATGAGAGCTATCATTTAAAATTTCAAGCGAGCCTGTGATTAGAACTCGATCACTGTCCACCCCCAAATTTGTTAGGAGATCTGCCACTTTATTGCCTTCCCTTTTGACATGTTAGAAAGTGATTTCTCTAGTTGTTAAGAGCCATTGTTCTATGAGCTCTAAACGAGTTGTTAATCTCCAGCTGTAGGCTACTTTGTGAGCAGGTGTCCCCTGAAAAATTAAATTAGCCATGTTGATAAAGATCTGTGAGTCTCCTTCAATTACAATTGGAAAGAAACCATGCTACTGAGCTAAGTAGAGTCCCTGCCACTGTCCTTCTAATTCAAGTGAATTGTTCGTGTCCCATCTTATTGAGCCAAGGAAGAGCGGGAGTGGTTTTCCTCCATGATCCATGAAGATGCCTCCATAACCTGTCATGCTTGGGTTGTCTTTGGAGACTCCATAAAAATTTAATTGTGTCATTCTTTGGTGAGGAGGCTGCCATTTGCTTGGTACATGGGATTTTGAAAAAAGTTGTTTGGGTTCTCATATGTTTGGGTAATCCGAAGATGTCAATTCTCGCATATGTTCTGCTCCTGTGGAAGGGTAGGAAAGTCATCTTCATGCCATTTTTGAAGCACCAGAGTTTCCTGAAGATTGTTACAAAAATTACTCCAGCTGTTATCTAGAGGTGTACATTAATTCTTAAAAATGCGTCTATTTCTTTCTTTCCATAATGTCTAGAGCAGAAGACCTAGAATAATTTTCCAAAAATAGTTTAGGAACCTGCTCTTGTAAGGATTGATCGTCCAAGTACGGATGGTGCTTATAATATCACTTGCTACTCTACATCTTTTTTGACACCTAAAGTTGATTTTTTCCCATAGTTTGTTGGCTAAATGGCACGAGTCCATAAGATGTTGTATGGTCCCTCTCCGTTAGTTGCAACTGGGACATCTTGAGGGCCTGTGGAAACTTTTTTTTCTTAGATTGTCCCAGGTGAGTATCCTTTTTTGACATAGCAACCAGACAAACGTCGAAATCTTGGGCCAAATTCCGGGAGACCGAATTTTGTCCCAAAGAGGGTCTTTCGAATCCTGATTGCTAATCAAAAGGTTGTACGTCTCCTCAGTCGTAAAAATCACATGTGGTGTGTACCCCCATCTCAAAATATGCTTCTTGTCTGAGAATCTAATTTTCATATTCGTGAGTTCTATATCAATCTCATTGTGGATTTGCTCCATTCTTTGTCTGATGATTTGTGTCGCTTTTAACCATTATCTATATTCCTAGTTGAGGACTAGAATCCAGTGTTGATTGACTTTTCCCTTCTGTTGCGTGGCCTAATCATCTGTTTGTGGAGATTTGAACATATTGCTTAGCATGGGTCTTTGTTTCCAAAAGTCAACCCAGAATCTAGCATCGCTGCCATCTATGATTTCCCAAAAATTGTGCTTCTGAATCATGGCGCTACACTATCTGGCTGCATTCCATATTTAGGAGCTCTTTTCGGTGGACTGAAGTCTGATTAAATCTTCCAACAGTTTGTTATTTGCATATTTGGCAGTCCAAAATATAGCACACGGTGTGTGTGTAGCTGAGAGCCATTTCCAACATATTCTTGCTCCCATAACTGTTTTGTTGTGTTGAGGATCTCGGAGACCCGTACTTCCATATTTTTTTGGAAGGCAAACTACAGTCGATTTGACCAATGTCCATTTACAATTTTGGCCTGAGGATCCCCATAAAAAGTTACATTGTATATTTTTATCCTCTTAAACACCCATTTTGGTGCCGCCAAAATAGAGAAAAGATATAAAGGCATCGATTGTAAAACAGCTTTAACCAGCACCAACCGACTATCCATATTGAAGGATCTGTAGTTCCAAGAGGAAAGGCGGGCTTCAAATTTTTCGAGGAGCAATTACCATGAGGCATGTTTTAGAGCTGAATTAGTCAAAGGAGTGCCTAAATACTTTGAGAGTAGAAAAGCTACAGAGAATCCAAGAATACAAGATATAGAGAATTGAGTAGTGGATGGAGTGTGAAAAAAGAATATTTGGGATTTTGCAGTGTTAATGTTGGCTCCAAATGCTTCCGAATAGTCATCAAACATGGATTTAAATATTAATGTTTCTTGAACTGAAGGATGCCCAAACAACATGTTGTCATCCACAAATTGTTGATGAATGATAGCTAGAGAGTCATGGGCTAAAATGCCTTTAAGCTGCTGAGTTTGAAGAGTGTTCTTGATCATACGATGTAACCCTTCAGCCATTAGTACAAAAAGAAAGAGAGAGGGGATCTCCTTGACGAATGCCTCTAGAGGGGTGGAAAGGACGAAAAAGAATGCCATTTACCAAAATGGAGAAAAAGGTAGAGGAGATAAGATTCATTACCCATCTAATCCATGGAGAAGAGAAACCAAAGGTTGTAAACATTTTTTGAATGTAGATCCAGCTTAACTTGTCAAAAGCTTTAGAGAGATCAATTTTGAGAAGCATACCTACTTTTTTGTTGAGATTTAGTAAATGAATGATCTCATGGGTGAGAATGATGCCATCAATGATTTGCCGTCCTTCTACGTATCCTGATTGTTCTGACAATATGAATAAGGGAAGCAGCGGTTTTTGATGAAAAGAAATCACTTTGGAGATAACTTTGTAGATAACATTGCAGAGCGCTATTGGCCTGAATTTGTCCGGAGTAATAGAGTGTTTTTCTTTATGGATGAGTGCAAAGGTGGCATTTAGAGATGGAAGCAACCAATGAAAAATCCTAGATTCTTCCACAACCTGCCATACGTTCACTTTGATGAGATCCCAGAACTTATGAAATAAGTTGGAGGTAAAACCATCTGGTCCAAGAGCTTTACCCTCCTTGAGCTTATTCATTTCTAATTCAACTTCCTGTAGAGTAACCGAGAGAAGGAGCAATTGATTATGTTCTTCCGTTATGATTTTTGGGATATGCTGGAGAATCCGTTCTATAGCTGGCTGTCTGTTGATTTGTTGTTCCTGGTGAACGTTTTTAAAATGCTTGAGCTCTCTTTCAATATCATTGTGTTCTTTCAGCCTTTCTCCTTGCTGATTCTGTATTTGTGTAATGTTGTTGTGAATTCTTCTCTGTATGGTGGTGCGGTAAAAGAATTGTGTATTCCGCTCTCCGTCCTTTAGCCTTCTTACAATGGATTTTTGCTTCCAGAGGATCTCCTCTTGCTCTCTTCTCTCGTCCAATTGATTCTAAAGGTTCTGTTCCTTTTCCACCAGTGCTTCTTTCTTTCCTTCATTAATTATTTTCTGCTGAAGGTCCATCATTTCTTGTGCTAGAGCATTTTGGGCATGAAAGATATTTCCAAAAGTCGTTTGATTCCACTGCTTGATGTGCGTTTTGATTCTACATGATTTCTCAAGGCTGAATATGTCCAGATCCCCAATGTCAATACTTTTAGGCTCCTCTTCCATATGTTCGGGCTCACTGCTTCCTGCTATGAAGTCATTTGAATGGATTGGTTCTTGGAGAAAGATACCAATTTCCATTCCATTAGACCTCCCTTCAGATTCCTTATTGGGATTGGATGATGGGCTTATATCGGCATGAGGTGGCTTTAGTGCATTCCTTGTGTCTAAGGGTTGGATTAGTGAAGATAGCTTGGATTTTTCAGCGGTATGATTGGGGGGCTCAGAGTCTTTCAGAACTGGTTGTGCCAAGATATCAAAGCTATTGCTGGTAGAGGGTTTGGAGGCTTTGGTTGTGGGATTTCTAAAGCCCGAGGCGGACTTTTTGTGATGCTTTTCCCTGTTATCGACTTTTGTAAATCCTTCTGAATTAGGTTTTTCTGAGGTGGCATTTGTTTTGGGGGTTGCATTTAGGGGGCAATCATGGAAAGGATGACCATGGGCATGACATTTTCTGCATCTAAATGGAACATGTTCATAATCTATAAGCTAAATCCATTCAAAATCATCATGATATAGACTTACCGCATCCGGGAGTGCTTTGTCTAGGTGCATGTAGACACAGATGCAAGCAAAAGAGGTGTACCGTCTGAGTTTCGATTCTTCGGCTATCATTATGAACTCTCCCTGACCATTTCCTATATCTTTTAGCGATTCTTCATCCTAGTATTCCATTGGAAGGGAATACATTCGGATCCATACCGGCGCCCAACTAAAATCCTCTTTGTTCCGATTGAATCTTTCGATCCAGTCTCTCAGATACAGGCCCGCAGAGTTGAAGAAGTAGGGTCCACCATCTAGGACTCTATTACGGTCTTCTATGCAGTTGAAGATAACCGTAAAAAAACCTTTGGTCCGAGTTGCAGGGTGACATGTCCTTTACGTTTCCATTTCGTCTCAATCCATCCCTGCAGGACCTTCTTCGTCGGCTAGAAGCCGATAAATTTCCCTATGATAGCATGGTCCTTCATAAACTGGATTTGGGTATTGATCCGGTGAACATGTAGTTCTATTTTGGGTCGCTTTGCTGCATTGGGTTTGCAAGTGGCAAAAGTCGCTTTGGGGATCTCTCTATTCATTATAAAATCTTGCTGCTGAGACACTATATTAATTGAAGGCCGGAATCCTTTACAAAAAGAATTCAATTTCTACATATCCTATTCCTATTCCTGTTCCAGCACATTTTTTCTTTCTTGCCTTTCTACTGATCTACAAAATTTTGCTTTGACTAAAATTATAAATCCTCCAAAAAAACACTACCAAAAACTGCATATTTTCAATTCATTTAAATGTTAAAATATGGAAATAGGTTGTCATCTTTTTCCTTATTATTTTTTGGGCACTTATCCACCACCTCTTCCGCACTACTAGATCATTGACATGGAGGGAAAATCCCACTAAGGGAGTCCAAGAGAGGTCCCCTCCTCTCATATTAGTTGAATTCTCTACTGAAGGCCTGAGATATTCTAGATTTCCTCGCACTGAATCCACCAGGAGGAGACCGATTTCTTCCATAATCAAGGAATGGGGTAATTTCCCATTGATTCCCAATTGATCAACAAGTTTCCTTGGGGCAGCGCTGCACCAAAATTAGCCATTTCGTCTGTTTTTTTTTTTTGTGCTCTTGGAACATGAAATAGTTCAATTTCTTCAAATGCTTCCAACTGATGGATGATTTGAAATTGCAGAGTCTCCAGGTGAATCCATGCAAAAAAATTTCTTGTTCAATTGTTCAATAACCAAGAGAGAGTCCACTATGACTACCAATTTTTTTATTTCTCCTTCCCTGGTCAATCTTAGGCCTTGTAAGAGAGCTACAAACTCTTCTTCATTATTTGTAAAGAACCTAAGCCCCCATGCATATTTTGTTTCTTCATCTTCTTTGGAATCGATAAGAACCCCACCTCCTCCTGCATGTCCCAAATTTCCTTTTGATGCCTCATTGAAAACAGGAAGGAGCTACGTTTTCCCTTCCTCCAAATTTTTAATTCAAGATCATCCATCTGAAGCTTCCAATTAGGCCTAAAAATAGGCTTCAAACACCAATTAGCTTGAAGGAAGATTTAAGTTTTGCCATTTCCTTTTTGCTTCCAAAATGATTAAGATATCAGTTAGATTGAATTCCTTAGTTGGTATTGCCTCTACTACTAATTACTTTGATTTGGCAGTTGTGACACTAGATTTAACATCTTTATTCTGAAAAATTGTTTGGTTACGAGCTTTCTAGACTAGCCAACAAATATATTTGGGGAGGATGCTCCAATACTGAATGAATGTTGCTTCTTTTGAGCACTTCCACATAATTTTTGAATACAAGTTGTATACATCTCTTCCCAATACGCAGGGCAAGCGTCCATCTCAATTACTTCATTAAAAATTTCCTTCCAAACAGAATGAGCATAATTGTAGTTCTTGAATAGATGATCAATTGTCTCTTCCTTCTCTTTACACAGGACACATCTAGATGGTCCTTGAATTTTTATTTTCTTTAAATTTTCTGTTGTGAGCATTTTCCACAGAACAAGCTCTCAATAGAAAATGTTTACCTTGGGAAATCCATCAATATTCCAAATAGAATTCCACATTCCCATAGAAGATAGATTCTCACAATTGTGAAGAAGCACTTCATATTCTCTTTTAACTGAGTATGAGAGATTATTGGTGGTCATCCAAACTCTTTCATCCACGAGTTTTGTGTTGATAAGAGCACACCCTTTTAGAGCACGAATCGTCAGACTCCATTCATTCAATAGATGTTCTGGAACAACTGGACAGATTCAGCGTCTCCAATGGCCATTATCATCCAAGGAAGAAAGGTCGGTAATATAAACTAATTGATGGGATTTCATCCATTCTTCCTATTCATACATTTTGGCGCTTCATTCAAAAGCTCTTTCATATGAGAATGATCCTTCCATAATGAAATCCTTTTCCCATTTTCGACTTACCATCTTAGATGGTCAAGTATCAATGGGGTGAACTCCCTTGCAAAGCTTCCAAATCTTTGATCCCTTCTCGTTCCAATTTTCAATTTCAGGTCTCAGGAGTCGGCTTTTGTGAAAGTACTTTCTGAGGAGCGTTGGCTTCCACTATTCAGATGTAGGAGAGATCAACCTCCAAACGATCTTGGCACCCATTTTTGTGTTCATAAATTTGGGGTCCTTTAACACCTAATACCCCACAAAGGATGGGAATCCTGCTTGTCTACCAATTGACAAGATGAAATCTATTTTTATTGGACTTGCCTCGTTGCGACAAAAACTTTCTAAAAATCCCCCCCCATTTTGGACATAACCCCTTTAGGAGCTAAAAGTGCCATGCCAGAATAGAGAGGAAGGGCATAATTCACTGCTTTAATGAGGACATCTTTCCCAACAGCGTTAATCCATTTTGTTCCCCAATTCAAAAAAAAAAATGGATCGTGGTTTCCCAATCATCACTGTGAGTTTCTCCTGTGGATATTTCCAATCTAACATATTTAAATGTTTTCCATTCATTGTAGACTGAGAAGGAAATAGTCCTTGCAATTTCAGTTAAGAGATCCTCACTGTTGTTCCAGCCATAGATGTGGAACTTCTCCTTGTTAACTTCCCTTCGGATAACTCATGATAACTACACATTATCTTCTGCAATCGATTTGCAACAATTTTAGAGGCCCCTCCCAATAACAAGGTGTCGTTTGCAAAGAGAGAGTGATTTACATTTTTGCATTATGAGAAATGCATAGCCCAACTAGTTTTCCTTCCATCTTAACCTTTTACAAATTCTTGCTAAAAGGTTTTGCCAAGATGATATATAACGAGGGAGAAGGAAGGATCCCTTGTGATTTAGGGCAAGAGTTCTTCACTATTGTTCCAGCCATAGATGTGGCACTTCTCCTTGTTAACCTTCCCTTCGGATAACTCATGATAACTACACATTATATTTTGGAATTGACCTGCAACAATTTGAAAGGCCCCTCCCAATAACAAGGCGTCGTCTGCAAAGAGAAAGTGGTTTACATTTTTGACATTACGAGCAATGCATAGCCTAACTAATTTTCCTTCCAATCTGGCCTTTTCCAAATTTCTACTAAAAGGTTTTGCCAAGATGATATATAACAAGGGAGACATAGGGAAAACTTGCCTCAATCCTCTCGTTGCTCTAAGAGAGCCCTCAAGGCTTGTATTCACCAATGGGGCTATCCAAGGGGAGCTTATACAGGCTGCAATCCAACGAATTACCTTCTCATTGAAGCCCATTTTCCTCATAGTTTTGAATAGGAAGATGTGCCTCACATTATCGAAGGCATTCTCCATGTCCGACTTTATTACCATACCTACTTATCCTAATTCTTTAGTAGAATGGATAGCCTCCTACACTAAAATTATGTTGTCTATTATTTGTCTCTTCTTCATGAATCCCCCTTGGTTTTCAGAGATCAAAGAAGGCAGAAAACTTCTTGTTGCTCATCTTGATCGATTCTTAAAGGAGATTTCAACATAGTTTTAAAGGGCGCAGAGAAAAGAGGAGGATGCCTTGTTCGAGATCCTTTCCGAGAGCGGATGGAAGATTTAATGTTGGAGTGGGAATTAGTGTATTTGCTACCAAAGACCGGGAAGTTTACTTGGTCAAAAAAATTTGCCTTGTATTTTTGCCTTTTTACTTCGAAGAATTTTTTGGACGTTGTTGTTTCACTCTTTCCCTTACTAGTTTGATCTTTGCTGATCTACTTTTTTCTTGTTTTCACCCTTCTTTTGAGCGTGTCATTCATCCACTTACTCATCCGTCACATTTTTAGAAAGAGCATTTTTGCAATCCCTTGCAAAGTTCCCATACTCATGACAGTATCGGCATTTGAAAGGAATATGTTTGTAATCCATGAACTAACAATGGATCCAATCCCCTAGATTTAAGTTGATCTCTAATGAAAAGTCTTCAAGGTCAACCTCCACACATATTTTTGCACATGCAAACTGTGATCCTTTTGGTTCTTCCCGATCAATATATTTTCTGACTCCGTTGCCTATTTCCCTCAGGCATTCATCGCTCCAACAAGATAAGGGGAGTCTGGGCAGTTTTACCCATACAGGGATAACGGTTGGGGTGTCTTCGTTTGGATTAAATTCCAGAGTCCATTTATTGAGATACATCCCCCTATTTCCAAAGAAGTAAGGTCTGTTTCTGAATATAATGTCTCTGTCTTCTTTGTTTTTAAATAGGAAGGCAAAAAAGCCATTACCAACAGCATATAACTTAATATTACTAGTCATGATTGACCTTCAGGTTTTACAATCCATACCTCCATTGATTTTGGGGATGGCCACATCCCAGTGAACTTCCCTATGAGGACACGTTCTGAGAAGGCGAAAAAGGTTATCCTCGCTCCCAAAGGCAACTCTACCAAAGGGATGTCTTCAGATTTCTTTACAAACTTTGCATTTAGTTCTCTTTTCCAGTGTCAATTTTTCAGTAGTTGAAACCAGAGCTTGAAACACAGTGTTCTCATCAATTTTGGGACGAGGAGAAAGGGGGCCCCACAACATCCATGGCCGCCAACATGCTCACGACTAGGGAACAAGCTCAATTGGCACACACTTGGAATTTCAAAACTAGAACACAGATCGATGCGATTGAAAAAATATATGTGTGTTAATAACATATTTTAAAATAATAATTATGTATATAGATGAAAAAAATTACTCCATATTGCTGGTTCATTTTTATTTATTAGTTGAAAAGGAAAAATGACAGAATATAAATTTTAAAACTTTAAAATTGAATATAAATTTTAAAACTTTAAAATTTAATATATATTTTAAAACTTTAAAATTTAATATCAAATTGTAGTAAAGTTTAATAATTAATAATACAATATAAATATATACATTTTATTTAAAATTTATTATTAAATGAATAAAAGACTTACGATGGAATTTTCTATTCTTGAAGGTGAGGAATATGTGGCATGTTTGAATTATATAAAAATACATATTTAAAGTGATTTAATTTAAATGATTATGTAATTAATATTTTTTAAATATTATATAATTGTATAAATATTTAATTTTAACGATATTTTAAGTAAAGTTTTTCTTTTTTTTCGAAAGAAATTATATAAGAGAAATTTTTGGCATGTTCGTTTTGAATCAATAAATACGGTTTATCATCAAAGCCAGATGATAAAACATACCATAAAAAAAAGTTTAAATAAAAAACAATGTAAAGACATAATTTCAAATAATTTAATTTCTTTTTTATAAATATTAATTAACTTAATTTAATTTTTATAAATATAAATGTGTTATAATTATATTTATTTTCATTGAAATATGTGGATTTAGGTTGGATTCACATTCTACTACTTATTTTTTAAAAATAACAATAATTATTGAGTTTTTTAAAGATTGACATTGGTAAGAAATAAATAGTTTTTACATATTTTGAATTTTTTAAAATAAAGATAATATGATATTTATTAATGGTTAGAAAATACGGGTCGAACAATAAAGTCAAACATGAAGTAAAAATGGTTTTTTTAGTCCACCAACTTCACTAGGTGCATATAAAATGAGTATGTATTGAATTTATTTGATTTATTTAATATTTAATTTAATTCTTTGAAATTTTATTTTTTAATTAATATATATTTTGATTTATTTATGATTTAGAAAAATATTAATATATATAAATCTATAATTTCAATTTTACAATAATATTTATATTTAATTCAATATAGTTTTTATCATTATATTTATTTTAATGTTTTAAAAAATATTGTATTTCCACATTTAAGTTTAAATTTTATATTATTATTAAAGAAAATTTGTTATAATTATAAACATTTTTGGGAGAGTTTTTACGATACTATAGAGATGGATATGGGGTGTAGACTTCTCTTGAAGCCACAATGTTATCAATATATACCTAGGTAGTCATATGTATGAATACGCTAACCTTGGCTAAAACCCAAAGGGATTTACACAAGAAAACACATGATGGGTGAATCAGTGAACCAAACGAACTCAAAGAGTTACATACTTGTATTATAAAGGAAAGGTAAGTTGGTCACCTTGGACATGTGGTTATGCCAAGAGACTTGCCCAAGCATGAACTAAGATGAGTTACAAATATCAAAAGTGGCACAAATTGGCATGGATGTTTAGACCACACAAATGGAGGCATATGATCGATCGAGATATCATGGGACACATTAACTAGTTGCACGGTTTGGTGCATGACCGTTCAAATAGCCCAGAGAGAAACAAAGGGTTGATACTTGGATAGCACACTAGGTGGGGGCACCATGTGTTGATGAATCAATAAGATTACATAAGTAGAGTTTGCGAACAAGCACGAGTTAACAAAAAAACAATGGGCACAGGACATGGGATGCACCGAGTGGCTAGATAAACACGTACATGCAAATGTTTGGAGGCACAAGTTATCCAACACAAGTTGAAATCGACAAATCGACTAGCATCGCAAAAAGAAATGTGGACAAATCTACTAGCATGCCAAAAAGAAGTGCAACACCATATATAGAGAGAATCATTCGTCTAACACAAGTTTGCATACACAAGAGTTGCATGGGTAATCTAGTCGTAGTGATGGAGAAAAGATCATACTGCAAGGGGAGAACAAAGAAGAAGAATGAAGGGATCATGTTGGCAATCAGAGAACAAAGAAGAAGGGCAAGGGAAAGTGTTCTCAATTGGTACTTCTTATGTGCACACCATCGAAGATAGAATGAGTTGGGTGCACAAGATTATGTGACAATATTATATGGGTTTTGTAAGCTAAAAGTGGCATGACTTTGTATTTGGGAATCAAGCAATTTCAGGATCGAGTGTTAGGCAAGTTGGGCCTCCCAAGTTAAAAAGACGTGTGTACATATAATCTATACAATGTGGTTATGTTGTAATTGATTCTTACCATAATTGTGGATTTAATAAACACAAATGTACAAGACAACAATTGCAATACGATTGTGATTAAGGAACATAGTCTGGGTTTGCAAACTCTTGGATTGGCCAAGACAGTAAGACAAATGAGTTGTTGATCCACATGACCTATAATGATGACGAACATGGGAGCACCAAGACGAGTTGGGTGCCCAAGTGACTTGTTCGACAAGCAAAGGAGGTAATGCACAAATTTCACACACACAATTACACAAATTGTGATTGCTATATTGATCACATAAAAACTTGATGATTACAATGAACCCGGTGAGCAATATTTAAACTTTTCGACTAGCAACTCACTCAAAATAACTTTAACATGCAACTACACACTAAATTCAACTTTGCCTAAAATAAGACTTAACTCAAACTCACTCACACTTGATTCGATTAACTCACTCACTAAATTTAGACAACTGCATGCGAGTAATTATCTATCATTAACATGGCTTTAGAGCAAATGATAGTGTATCAAAACATTCTTAAATGCAACCATTTCCATGTCAGGTGGTTGTAGAGCAAGACCTCAAGCAGTGATAATGGGTGGTACATGAGACATGATTCATCTGATCAATCAAAACAAGTTCAATGAGAAAGATGTGCAATAGGAGTAGCATAACAAGGACTAGAATGATATGTGAATATCTGAGTTGGAAAGCCTATTTATAAGTAGCAAACCAAACCCTGACCTTGATAAGGGATATTGCTACACTAAGTGACTTGTGCAAAGAAAAGGTGATGAAATTGTTGGCTTACATTGATGCTTAGAAAGTGTTGAAGATGGATGTATCTAAGATGAGATGGGTCCATGTCAACGACAACATTGTCATGGAACAATCCTCTCTGATTGAAGAGATTGAAGAGAACGATCAAGTGCTTCATAAGTTTAAGGGAACACTTTGCATAGGATTGCTCAAATGGATGGATGTGGTTCAACACCTTGAAAGAAGTCAGAGAGGATTTCGTCAAGGTAGATCCATGCACATTGAAGGAGACACAGAGTCTGCTTCCTGTTGAAGAATAAGTGAAGGATGGAGTCATCTTCGTGGGAGAGTAACCCCATCAATGTACGAAAAAAAGTGAGTTGTGTGAGTTTCTTTTATGTCACTTTTGTTCACAAAACCATTATGTGAACAGTTGTCCATGGAGGGGTAGGTTGGTTGAGTCAACAGAGGATATAGTCATGCCAAAACCTGATGTGCTTGAAGAAGAGCACTCACAAGTTTGTACAACAAAGAAAAGAAAACTATTTGAATGATATCTATGCTCAACATCGCACTATGCGAGGGATTTCCATTAAAGGGGATGTACATTCGATTTGGTTAGAATGAGGACATCCCTTAAGGTAGTAAGGGCAGTTCTGTTAATGAAAGCAGATCATTTGTTCTTCTTGGATAAGGGTAATGCATCAAGCCTATTGATGGTGAGGAAAGCAAGCTTGGACAGAAGCAAGGGCAACACATCAAGCGTATCGCTGTTGAGGAAAATAAAGCTTGGAACCGAAGCTGTAAATTTCTATGATCAGGTTATTTAGAGAAGTTTGTGGGGTGACGGAAAACACTCAACCCGTGATACGTAGTTGAGAAGCAACTAGGTCATTTCTACCATGCACCAAGAGAAGTAGGATGTTAGGACTATAACACAATGTCCTGTAGGAAGATTGAGCCGATAATTTACAAGTTGATTAATAGCCACAGGTAGGAGACAAGGTTCACTCCATACTCGCGATTGTGACGAAATGAAACGATCAACCAAAATCACCACCAAAGCAGCAGAGTTGAGGGAGTTAACCTAATATCCTCCACAAGAGGATTGGACCGAGTGTAGCAGTTGAAGAGAGTTTGGAAACTCTCACTCAACCGAACTTGAACGAAGACGAAGGGGTAGCAGAAGAGGACAAGGATCCCACAGCCATTGTGAAATTTTGTTGGAGGGTCATGGGCGTATGTGACTTTCGGTTGACGGCTGAACAACTTTTAAAGTTGGGTTGTTTGCCACGGTAGTTGGTCTTGTTTACCTACCGATGAATCAATCAGACACAATGATCGCTCAGAGTCTCAGGGCAGATCTCCGAGCCTATGTCTATTAAGACCACTTGCGGACAAATACATTGTCATAAAAATAAATAAACACCCACGCTTTGAGGTAAGTGACATCATAGTAGTATTGAGCAAAGCTAAGAGGAGGAGCAGTTGCATCATTGGTACAATGAAAAGCTTGGCAATTCAAGGAGACAGAAAGGCAAACAAAAACTAGTTTTCTTTGTCGTCAGAATATATGTTCTCCCGAGTTGAGCGTGACAATTGGATTAGCTATCCAACCCGTCCAAAGCATGGGGAAATCTATGTGAAAAGACATGGCCAAAGAAATTGAAATACAGTTACAAGGAGATTCCGAAGAAGCGAACTTGTCAGAGTTGAAGACTTAGTGACAGGTTCCATAGTGAAGACATTCCAATTGGTAGATTTAGAGGTTGAGAGGTTTGCTAGTTGGGAGGTTGTTCGATGTGGAAACGATCTTGGAATGGGGAATCATGCATGATTGCAAGGAGGACATCATTATGCCATAGGTATATCTATTTCAACTTAATTTATGGATGTGAGATTGAGAAATTGTAATTTTTTAATAAATAGACCAGTTTTGATTTCAAGAGAATATTTTTCATATAATACATCATTAAATAGATGATATCAAACTTATTTGAACTGGTTTTCAATTTCAAATTAGTAAATAATAAATTAAATTTAAATATCATATATTTTTCCACTAGTTTAGCGGGTGGGCTGAATCTATTAGGCCCATTGGAATTGAACCATCGTTTCATTTCAATTGTTTTTGTTTAGTTCGTAGTGCTCTAACCGCACATATGTAACAAATTCTTTGTAAAAGAGCCCTGGTATGGCTTTCACAGGTCTCTCTATATCAAATTTCAATTGAAATTTCCAGCCTAAGAGTCGAATGCTGCAGAGGTTAAGTAGCTGCATCAAGGTCTTCTTCGGTGGCGATCGATTGAGAAGCCACTTTGTAGGAAAACGTTTTATTGGAGGAAGCAAGCGCAGTCAATCACTTGGGCAAGGGCTCTTTTCTGTCTGCAAAAAGTTGTGTTTGGCATCTCCCCATTCTCCTAGCACCAGTGGCATTGTTACCATGGTTCTTCCTTTCCAAAGAGGAACTGCATGGGAGCAGTCGCTTCCAGATCGAGCATCATACTTGCTTAAAAGTCACATTATCTATTTGGGAATGTCACTTGTTCCAGCTATAATAGAATTAATTATCGCAGAATTACTCTATCTACAGTATAATGCACCAGAGAAACCAATTTACATGTATATCAATTCCATGGGTCAATGGGTACTACAAAGCATAGCTACCAAATACGCCCGTATCAGAGAAATAAATACGGAAATTCGGCAATTCGATTCGAACATCGAATAATTCGATGAAAATTCGATTCGGTTCATGGTAACTTCGTTTGGATAACAGAAAATTCACTATTTATAGTTTATTATAATTTATTGCACGGATTTGTTAATAGTAAGTTCAGTGATCTTTGTTAATTTGCGTTTTTGAGAATAGTAAAGTAGTAATCCTTAAGCATAAAATAGATAGGTGCCTTATTGCAGTAGGAAATGGAAAGGCCACTGGATTGTAGGTAGGAAATGGAAACAAATTTTGAGTGGAGAAAATTTCTTATTTTTAATTTGAGTATTGCTTCAAAGGGTTTAGATAATAAAGAAAGAAGCAAAATCTTGAAGAGTAAATTTTATAATAATTAGTTGATTTTCTAAATATAATATATTTATATTAAGAGAAATCTTATAAACATATTTTTGAATGTTTAATTTTTAAATATGTATTAATTATAAAAGATTTTAGATAAAATTTGAAATTAAAGAAAAGTAGTTTTGAGTTTAGAATGTTTAATTTTTAAATAAATATTAATCATAAAATATTTTTAAATAAGATTTGAAAGTAAGAGGGAAGTTTTGAATTATAAAAGATTTTAGATAAAATTTGAAATTAAAGAAAAGTAGTTTTGAGTTTAGAATATTTAATTTTTAAATAAATATTAATCATAAAATATTTTTAAATAAGATTTGAAAGTAAGAGGGAAGTTTTGAATTTTGAAAAGAAGAGAGATCTTGGAGCTAAGACAAATGTGGTTATAGTTTTAGTAAGTAAACTCTAATTTTAAAATTGTCTATATTGATTAAAATTATTAAAAATTATTTAAATTTCAAAATGAATGGGGAAAATTGAATGCATTGTTGTTACAAGAAAAAGAGTATATATATTTAAATGTTTAAGATATAAACTATCGAATTTTTCCGAATTGAAATTTTTCTAGTCAAATTTTTGTGGTAATTCGAATCCGAATTCAAATTCCAACTTGGTAACTATGCTACAAAGGAGGGGCAAAAGCGAGACTGAGGCTTTTGTAGTTTATGATACAATGCGGTGAAGGAAGCAATTTTTACTCTTTGGATCAGTAAGTATGGGTGGTAGCATCTTTGCTTTTCGTGTGTAGTGCAAAAGGAAATCGTGCTTCCTTGCCATCATCTACCATAATGATAAAACAGTCAATCGCACAAGTCCGAGGCCAAGCAAATGATATTGATCTTGCACGTAAAGAAGTTAGAAATGTGAAGAACGAGCTGGTTGCTCTTCATGCACGACATACCAAACAGCCCAAAGAAAAAATTGAATGAGATATTAAGAGACCACAATATTTCAGTCCCGAGGAAGCCATTGAGTATGGGATAATTGAGGATTTTGGTGTTCTTGTCGACTTTAAAAATCACAGTTAATATAAATAGTGGAGGTTGGTTGTTTACAACACCATAAACTTATTTCTACGATCAAGATTAAAAAAAATGTAGATGTGGTGATTTTGGAATAGCTTTTTTATATTTTTAATTTAATTAACAGGAATAATCTATAATACACATTTACATATTTCATCATTCATTTTACATTGCTAACATTGAAAAAAACTATAAAATGTGGATTTCTTAAGTGCATATTTTCTTGACAGGTTATTTACTTCATTTATTTGGTTAATGTATTCTTTCACTAGCAATAGTAGATTATTGATATAAACATATAAGATATATCAACTACATTAATAAATGTGGTTATGCATGTATGAAAGTGCATGGAGGCACAACCTCAACATCATAGAGCTATACCCATATGAGCAAATAAGCACACCTTGACCAAAAACCAAGGGGTTCACACTATGAGACACATGATGGGTGGACAAGCTAACCAAATGAACCTAGGGAGATTCATAATATTACCAAAAAGTTGGTGGCTTTGGGCATCTCATTTTGTCAAGGGTCATACCTAAGCGTGGACGGAGTTGAGTTACACACAATGAAGGATGGCATGATCAACTTGCATATTGAGTTGGAATTTGCGCTGCTAGTGAAATTTGATGGTTTTTACATTTTTTTTTGTAAATTTGTTTTCGCAGTTTAAAACAAACATCTTAATAATATCACAGATTTTGTTAAAAAAAATTAACTGTATTGACAAACAAATCACTCAATAACGCACCACTTGCTTTTCACATCAAATTCCATCCCTCACTCATAACATTGCTTTGCCTGCCAAATTTCATCCCTATCCCCTAAGAGAGAAGCATGAGACGGACCAATAAACAACATAGGTCGCATCAAACGTGTGGGTCATATGACCAATTGCCTTGGTGAACAGTGTCATATGATCATTCGTATATCATGGTTCATACATGAGTGCACAGCAAGTGGTGGCACCATGTGTCGACAAACCTACGAAAGCGCATAAGTGGAGCATGTGCACGAGCATACATGGAGTCGACTAAATAAAGGATGGTTGTGGAACATGGCGCCTGTGGATGGAAGTCTGGAGCAGGCTTGGAATCAAATTTGTTCAGCCCATGAAATCAAAATTCAATGGAAATTATTTTTTTTCATCTCCAATTTTATGCAAATATGTGTCAAAAATTTTCCTTCTGTTATATTGCAACTTACAAATTTATAAATAACAACCTTCAATACTCAACATAACAACATAATGGTCTGATAATGTATTATGCCTATTATATCTCCTTAATATAATATCATGTCGATTTTCTCTCTGAAAAAACATAACAACATAATTGTGATTAAGAGAAATATTTTCATATTCATTCAATATTTACCACCATTTTGAGGTTAAAATTTTCAATGTTCGAGTCTAAGACCACAAATTCATGTGGAATGAAGTACAAGTAAATAATTAAACTTAATCAGATTATTACTCTCCAACATCTGGAAAAAGTGGATGATATTCAAAGCGATCTCTGAATTTTGAGAGCTGGTTTTTTCCTTGAAGGATATCAGGCGCTTCTCCAATGGACCACGGCACCTGCGTTTCTCTCCTACAGGCCTGTGCCAACACCAGAACTCTGGCAGATGGCAAGCAAATGCACACCCGAATACTCATAACTGTTTTAGGCACGAAGCTCGCAAATTTGTATGCCATAAGGGTTTCATTCAGGGATGCCGAGATTGCGTTCCAGAGGATACCGAAGCGGAACGTTTATGCCTGCAATGCCCGGATCAGAGGATATGTAAAGCACGGATATAGCGGCGAGGCCCTGGAGTTTTATGATCAGATGCAACAGGAAGGCGTGGCTCCAGAAAATCTTACATCTCCCCTCTTTCTGAAAGCGTGCACGGAGCTCTCCGCTCTGCAGAAAGGGACCGAAGTGCATGATTGTATTGCCAGAACAGGGCTCGGTTCCAATGTGTTTCTGGCAAATGGCCTGTTAGACATAAATGGAAAATGGGGCCTAATCGAGGATGCGCGCCAAGTGTTTGGAAAAATGTCTGAAAAAGATGTTGCCTCATGGACAGCGTTAAATACAGGGTATATTCAGAGCGGTCAGATTGATGAGGCCTGGAAGCTTTTATATGGAATGCAGGAGGAATGTGTCGAACCCAAATCGATGACCGTGGCAACCGTTATTTCAGCGTGCGCAGTCCAAGGGGCTCTGCAACAGGGTAAGGAGATTCATGACTCTTTGCTTAAAAGGGGTTTCGAATGTGATATATTTGTAGGGAGAGCTTTGGTAGACATGTATGCAAAAGGACCACCCAGACGGCCAGATCCAACAAAGCAAGGGTTCAACAAGATCCATCCACTTCGCATGGACGCTGATCTGGTACAGCGAAGGCTCCACAAGACCAATCTACCCAGCACGGAAGCAGACCTGATTCAGATTTTTATCAAAGAAGTTGAGGGCAAACACATTTGTATGCGGCTGAGTAAGGCAATGAGTATCCATGCGCTAAAAAAGGAAATCCAGGCTCGCTTTGGAACCCCTGCACGCTGTCAAAATCTCATTTACTCAGGGTACAGTATGCAGGACAACAAAACCCTCCAGTACTATGGCATAGCAAAAAATTCAACCATTATCATAAACCTTCGGCTGAGAGGAGGATACTCTGGGTCCAGTTCAAAGAATACAGGCTCCTTCAAGGACGCGGTGAACGGTAAAGGGGAAAACATTCAACCCAAACCAGCACCAGCACCAGAGCTACCAGGTCCCTATATTGTGGAACAAACACTGGAATCTCCAACGATCCAAGTAACTTCACCGGAGGTAACTAGTCTACACACTGATCTAGCCACTCATGCTGTTATATGTAGATTTAATGGGTTCTGGCCAAAATCAGATGCACTGCATCACTGGATCCTCTCAACATGGTCACCTGACTGTGAAATTCACCTATGCTCAAAGGGTTTCTTCATAGTTCGCTTTACAACAGAACAAGAACGTGACAACATTATCAATCAGGGGCCTTGGTTCTGGGGAAAGGCTGGCCTCTTCACCATCCCCTGGTTTCCTGAATTTGATGCAAATACTATGAAAGTAACAACAGTTCCTGTTTGGGTGAGGCTACATAACCTCCCTCTACATTTCTGGCACCACAAAGTTTTATCAGCCATTGGAAATTCTTTGGGGAAATTCCTTAAAACAGATGAAGAAAGAATGAACCAAGGAATATTCACCTATGCTAGATTATGTGTAGAAGTGGATCTAAGTCAGGGGCTACCTGACCACATCACATTGAACTATAATAATACGCAGAGGATACAACCGCTTGATTATGAAAATACAGCATTTAGGTGCCTTAGATGCATGCAAACAGGGCATCTTCAAAACCCCTGCCCTCTGGGCAAGAAGGACCCCAAAGTGAACAAGAAACAACAACAAAAAGCCGAATGGATGGAAGCACACCGATTGGAGGGAAAAAGAGGATATGCAGACAGAACCTACAGGGAACCAAACAAAACCAGATGTACAAATGGAACAGAAATATACACAGGAAGGAAATGCCCCAGACACACAACTGGGGCCTGACAATAGGAAACAGCAACAAGAAATACAGTTGGAAGTAAGCGGCATCAAACGATCTCATGGATCTGAAGGCTCGGAATCTGATAAGGAACAACAAATAAACACAATGGAAAAGCAGCTGGCTATCACTGCACCCAACTTCAACTCTGATGGCTGGCGCAGGGTAGAGAAGAAGAAGGGCAGGAAAGCATAGGCCAGTCGACATCTATTTTTCATTTTTTATTTTTATTTATTCTGTAATCTCTGGTCGCTTGTGAATACAGAGACAGACATCTGCATATGCTTAGGCATCTACAAAATGTAATTTTTTCTTATGAATAAAATTACGACTTTTTCTATGGGAAAAAAAAAGTAAATAATTAAACTCGGTGGACAATATCTAAAAAATTATTGGTTTATCTTAAATTAACTTATTTAAATTTACATATTTACAAACTGCATTAAAGTTGATAACAACTAACTTAAACATTTATAAGTCAAACTTGTAATTTATTTTTTAAGCAATCTTGGTTGATTCTTTAAAAATTGTATTTACTATAAAAATAAGCATTTAACTAAATAAATAATAATAATAATAATAATTAAACATTTTGTGGAATGTTAAATTCCAAGTTGAGTGTGCACACACAATTCAAGCAACTTGAATTGGAATATACAAGTAGAGACATAGATGTGTGGGCACATAATTCAACCAACTTGAGTTGGAACGCATAATCATAATCATTTGGCTAACACAAGTCACATACACAAGACCCATGGGTCATCTACTTGGAACAATGGGTAAAGGCTCACAGTGTGAGAGTCTAAGGGGAGAACGAAGAATAAAAGCAATGGGAAGTTCCCATAATTGATACTTCTTGTATGCACACCACCTCAAAGGGAGAGTGTTGGATGGATGGGTTATGTGACAGTCTTGTTTAGGTTTTATAAGCGAAGAAGTGGCAAAACTTTGTATTTAGGAGTTGGAAAACTTTATGATTGTAGCATTTTGTACGAGTCTTGGTTTTTTGTTATTTTCTTTGTATTTTTGTATAAAACAGCGTGTTAGGCTGAGTTGGGCAGTCCATGCTAAAAATACTTTTACACATATAATAAGGTATAGTGTGGTTTTCTTGATATATAAGATAAAACAAAAGTATGTAAGATAATAATCATAACAAGATTATGATTTGAAAGGCATAGTTCGGGCTCACATAGTCTTGGATCAGCGAAGCCAACAAATAGAAATGAGTCGTGATGCCACATGACCCATAGTAACAGTGAACTTGGGAGTAGCAAGTCGCATTGGGTGCTCGGCTAACTACGGTGGCAAGACAGTTTCCTTTGCATTCAACTATATGATTTGTGCTTGACTAACTAAATTATTTAATTTAACGTAATTTATAATACTAACAACTTTCTATATTATGTATTCATTAACATGTTTTAATAATTTTTAAGATATTTACACTGAAATTGTTCTTGTGATGGGTTTGGATGGGCAAATCCAACCAATCAAAGAGGCTCATTTATGTCTTCATTCCTCCAAAAATTTTGACCACATGATTAGATTTGATTTTTCCTAACTAGGTATTTTATTCTACAGAACTAGCTCATGATATATATCTTACGCTCTTAAGTAGGATAAAGGAATGAGAGGTTAGGTTCGCAGTGTTTGAAAAGCAAGAAAAGGGGCAATTAGTGTATATCATTGTATAAATGACCTTATCCCCTTCCATTTTTACTAGAACTCTTTCTAGAGTCACATCCCTGTTGAGAAGATGGCAATTTATTCCTGTTACTATGCGTCATTAAATACCCATCTCAATCATAATTACAGACTCAATTCTCTTCTTTTTCTAAGGATTCCATCTATAAAAATATCAAAGCTACCACATTGCTCTCTCCAGTTGTCCCATCTTCTCACTAGCAGAAACGTATTCAAAATCACAACATTAACTCAAGAAGAAACTCAAACTACAACGCAATCACAACCCAAAGAAGAAGCAAATGTAGTGCAACAACCAAAGGACAGCACAAGGAAAAAACCAAAAAATGAAAAAGAGTCATCTTCCAACAATACTAAACTCTATGTGGGAAATCTCCCTAGGAGTTGTGACATTGCACAACTAACTCATCTCTTTCAAGAGTTGGGAATTGTAGAGTTTGTATAGGTAATTCTCGTGTATATATATATATATATACTTGACGAACCTTTTATTTTTAAGGTTTTTTAGAGACTGACTTGGCCTATGATGGCAGGCCCCTCTGATGGCATGTTATATTTTTTCCATGATTCTATCCCCTTATAATGCAGTGACGAGTGTAGTTACTTCTTCTAGTACCTTCATACTTTCTTTATTCCATTTATAATAACTTGTGTATGTATTCAAAAGCCCTTAATTTATGCATGTAGATTTTCATGTTAATTAAAGGACCTTAATTATTTACTCTATGTGTCGGCTTTATCTCCTTTGACCTCTTTGAAAATCGAATTCTTATCTTGTTGGTGGATAAACCCTCCTTTATTTATCTAACAAACATGACTATGGACCATATGTTCACTAGGCCCTTCGTGGAACCTCCTTAGAACATGGCCCAACAATCAGTTTATTGGTCCACCTCCATTTTTTGCTGAAAGCCTCACGCAATCCCAAAGACTGGAAAAGATTAGTAGCATGTTAGTCCTCAACACCTTGTGGACTAACCCTACCAATTTATCGCTTATGGATCCACCCACTCTAAGTCTAAAGGACCAATGGAGATCATTAAACCCAATAGAGATCTCCTTGTGTTTTATCCTGAAATTCATATGAGGGGCAAAACCTTTCAGACCACTTTCACAAATTAAAAGAAGGCTTTGTACTCACAGTCTTTGAGAAAATACCAAAGATAAGTCCAAGCTTACCAGGGGCTTTATCAACCAAATCTTAGTTTTGTATCTTGTCGAATCCCCTTAACAATTCAATCGTCATTCATTGGTAGAGTCAAGACTCCATGGGTCTCGTTACCGATTAGGAGTCGAGAACTCTTACCATGCTTCTGCTGCGACTTGGCACCAAGGCCCGACCTTCGATTAGTGGCCCACCGAAGTCAAGGTCAGAGATCTAATCTGTTCTTTGACTCTCATAACACTTGACGTCGAAGCCGATAGTAACCCAATAGAGATCTCCTTGTGTTTTATCCTGAAATTCATATGAGGGGCAAAACCTTTCAGACCACTTGTACAAATTAAAATAAGGCTCTATACTCACAACATTTGAGCAAATACCAAAGATAAGTCCAGGCTTACCAGGGGCTTTATCAACGAAATCTTGGGTCTATATCTTGTCGAATCCCATAAGCTATTAAATCGTCATTTATTGGTGGAGTCGAGACTCCATGGGTCTCATTACTGGTTAGGAGTCAAGAACTCTTACCATGCTTCTGCTGCAACTTGGCACCAAGGCCCAACCTCCGATTAGTGGCCCACCAAAGTCAAGGTCAGAGATCTAATATGTTCTTTGACTCTCATAACACTTAACATCAAAGCCGACAGTGCTCTCAAGCCCGAACATTTACTAGTCTCACCAAATTCAGGATCGAAGTTGGCCTCATTCCTTCCCTTGATTCTTCCTACAGTGGCTATGATATCTTGGTTTACAAATGAAAGCGGTGTACCTCCTTCTATACCCTCTTCAAGTAATATAAAACACTGACTAATGGGTTTCGTTGAACTAGTTGGGATTCTATTTCCCTTTGTTACAACCAGTCAAGCTCCAGGTCCAGACTCTTTTTGTATTGTATTTCGTTCAATTCCTTGATCACTTCTCCAATAGTTCCCTATAAATACATACAATGTCAAAATGACTTACCTGTGTGCTCTCGTCGATGCAAGGGATGGTCCAACTTTTACTTGAACCATTGTTACAACGATTGCTCACAGAGTAGATCTCCAAAGGCATTAAAGACTACTAGTAGAATTTGCATCCCTTCTTAAGGCAAATTCGTTTGAACACCTTCAAGCGAGCACAATCTATTTCCATGATTGAAATAGGATTACACTCTATCCTTGTTAGAAATTAAACATATAATTGGACAAGGGCTAAACACAATAATGCCAATTCCATTCACTTGAACGAATAGTTACAGAGGAAAAGTTATGGCTTAATTATCGAGCTTCTATCCTTTATCTTTAGGCTTAGAATTTTGGCCCTCTACCTTTCTACAGGGTTCCCTTGCCTAACACACATAATTTCATGAACATAAAAAAATATCTACATAGTTACACAAAAATTGGACATCTACCCCAAACTGTTTACCACCTACGTTAAACACTTATCCATATTTACAAAGACTCACTTCAAAATATCCCAACATCCTAATCATATAGATTCCTATAGAATCAGGATAGTTGGCTCTACCATAAAATCATTTTAATTCTAATTTATACAAGTAAATTGGGAAATAAAACTTACATTAGGATCCCCCTAATTTCTTACACAAAGATAGTTCCTAGGTTGATTCTCCCGCATCATTACCTAGATGGAAAAAGTTGAACTCCTGGTCAAATGATTAAACCCTCCAAGATCCCAAACAAAATGTTTTTGCTCACACGCACAATTACCTTGTTCCAATTATGGTTTCAGCTTGTTAATATCTCACACATAATTTTATAACATGCCACTTATGTTGTTGGAGAAATCTTGCATAGTTAGTTGTTTGTCATTGTTAAAAAATGTCTTCATTTGTTTGCAAATTTCCATGGGTACCTTTTGCATCAATGTTCTCATCTTCCTAACTTCATCTTCTAGTTTGTTCCTATGGCCATCATTCTCCAACTCAAATTTTACGTATTATATGTCAATCATTTGGTTCATCAATTTATTTTCCGAAGATTTCAGCAACTTTAAAATATTTTCACTCCCTACATGAATAGTATTGTTATTCATCTTCATCAACTTCCTCCTGAAAGTATTTCCAAGTCAATTCAATCTTGTTTAATTTAGCAACATGACCTTCACTTGTATACTCATCGTTATTGATGTCCATCATGGTCTCTCCCTGCATTGCAAGACGTAAATTTATCACTCTTGACTTTTACTTCTGAGAAATTTTCTCAACTTGTATTGAAGACTTCTATTTATCCATCAACCCAACTAGGTTTTCATTGAGTAACTCAATACATGCATTCACACACCAATCATTAGTTTCAAAACCATAGGAATTCTCAGACTCTTTAAGTCATTTCCATCAAGATCTCTCCTTCATGTGCAAAAATTTTCTTCTAATACTACTTACGAAGCAATGGTGTATATTCCCACATTTCAACAAAAATAGAAGTCACCTTTGAGTGATTTAAAAAACCAAGTCTTCATCTAAAATCTTTATGACAAATCCAGGTGGTTGTCAATTTCTTGCAAAACACATTGTTGCTTCATATGCTCCTCATTTTATCTATTCGTTCCTATCTACTTCTTTGTTACTGTCTCCTACAATCTTCTCATCATGTATGAAAGCTTGTGATGATTGTACCTCCTTCTGACCTCCACATAAAAATAAATTATTAGCTTTAAAAGAGTGAGGCTTTTGGACCTCCATTGATGCACCTAGTATCTTTTGCAAATTTGAACTTGTCTTGTATTTCATGTGACCTTAAGTTAGTCTAATATCTTCAACCTTGCCATCATCTCCACTCCTTGGCATGATATATTTTGAGGGTTACTCTTTTCCCTCAGCATCATTGAGTCTCATTTTCCAATATGGAAGTCCCTAACAATTGCTTGCAACACTCTCTTATTGTTTTCTTCTGGTATTGATAGGAACTCCATGTGGCTTCACATCTCTTTTGGACATTTTCCCCATACCTTTAACCAACATTCATGTACGACACATCAACTTTAAATACAAAATGACATAAGACCACCTCTGGTATTTCTGCTACCAATTCGCCTTGTTGACCTTCTTCCAATATCTCACCAACATCTTCCATGAGACTTTATCCACTCCCTAAGACATTTGATTAGTGTCTTACCAACATCCTTTATTCATAACTCCCTTTGATATTTTAGACTTTTCATACAATCCATAATTCTTTTAGACAGTTTATCATTATCTTCTCCTATGAGGATGTCACCTCTCATTGTTTCACAAGTGTGAACTGATCCAACCTTAAACTCAACTACTATAAGTTCATCCTCTCTTATTGAAGCATTCAACAAACGCTTCAACTCATTCTCCGGTCTCTTAGGAATCTTCTTCTTGAAACTATTATGTCTGACAAGGAACTTAAATCTTCTCATCAGGTCTAATCTTCATTTACTGTCTTTTCATTTTTTCATCATCTCCACAAATTTGAGCCTCTCTTTCAGATGAGATGTCTCCTTAACAAAATAAATGAAAGCATGCAAAAGAAATTATAAAAAAAAATGGCATGTGAAAGAAATTAATCTAAGATAAAATTGATAAATAAATAGTTGAATTGGAGGAGAGGCTCAAATTTGTGATGATGATGATGGAATGAGAAGACCATAAACAAATATTTGAGCCTGATGAGAAAGTTGAAATTGTTTTTTAGAAAGAATGATTCAAAAATAATACCCTTAAGAAATCAAGAAAAGAGTTGTAGCACCTATTGAATGCTTCAATAAGAAAATAAGAGCTCAAAGCAATTGAGCTTAAAGCTGGAGAGTGTAATGTGAGACTATATGAAAATCTCATGGACTTTCTGAAAATTCCAAAAAAGTAGAGAGAGCTACAAATAAAAAAAAGTTGACGAGACACTATTCAAATGTTTCTGGGAATATAGAAAATGTCTTATGCAAAATGCTGGTAAGATATTGGAAAAATGCCAGCAAGGAGAACTGATAGCAAAAGTTTCATAGGTGGTTGGATTGTCTCTCATCTTTAAAGTGGGCGAATTTTATGTGAATACTTAGTAGACGCATGGACATAATTTCCAACAAATAAGAGAAGGCACATGGACTGCCTCTCAAAATTGAGAGAAGAAAGAAAAGAAGTATTGCAAACAATTACCAAAAGATGTATGGTAAATGAGAACAAAGATAAAGAAGTGGAATAAAAATCCTTAAAATATATTATATATAAGAATAGAGATGATAACGAAGTTGAGAAGATAAGACAAATTGAAGGTCTCATGGACAATGGTATAAGCCCAAATTTTCAATAAATGCTAGTAACATCAGTAGAGGCCCAAGAGCCTCACTCTTTTAAAGTTGATCATTCATTTTTATGTACAGTTTAAAAAGAGGAACAATCATCACCAGCTTCCATAGATGACGAGAGTACTATAAGAGGTCATAAGTAAAAAACAGTTGAAAACCAACAGATAAAAAAATGAACATATGAAAAAACAATGAATTTTGCAAGAAATGGAAAATCATCTAGAATTTCCATAAATATTCTAGATGAAAATTTCGTTTTTCAAATCACTCAAAAGGGACAGAATTCCATTTCTACTTAAATGTGAGAAGATACATCATCACCTCATAAAGAATGTCAGAATAATATCTTAGCATAAAGAGTATCAGAAAAAATGTTGAGCGAAGCCATAGAAGTAGCTGACAAGTCTTATGTTTTTTAAATTAATGATTGGTGTGTGAATGCAGGTGTTGTGTTGCTTAAGGAAAACTTAATTGAGTTAATGAATGAAGGAGAGTCCTCAATACAAGCTGAGATAATTTTTCAAAAGCAGAAATTTGGAGTGATAAATTAAAAGTCATGCAAAGGTGAGAAAACCATGATGGACAACAATAAATACAAGTATACAAGTGAAGATCTTGTTGTTGAAGTGAATAGAATTGAATTAGCTTGGGAGAACCTTCAAGAAGACACTGACGACAGTGAGGAGCACTGTTTAAATGAGCTACTCATGAAGATTAATTAAGATACTTTAAAGTTGTTGATGGATTTAAATTCCTTGGACGAAAAATTGATGGATAAGATTATCAACATTCAGAGTGTGAAATTTAAGCTGAAAGAAAATGGAAGTAAACCAAGCTAGAAAATGAAGTCAAAAAATGAGGATGTTTATGCAAAAAACACCCATAGAAGTATAAAAAGAAAAAGAATACAACAACCGACAAAGACAAGTAGTTGACTGTGCAATATTTCTCCATCAATGTAAGCGACATATTGCAAAATTTTGCGTGGAATCCTGGCAGACTGAAGCCAGAGGTGCAACATCGAAGCAATTGTGCATACGAACAACAACAAAATTTTGTTTGGGATCCTGGAAGATTTAATCATTTGACTAGGAAGTCAATTTTCCACCCGAAGAGTCTCATGCAAGAGCATCACCGTAGGAAAATTTACTTTGTGTAAGATCCCAAGGGAATCCTATAAATTCTAAGTGTAGGTTTATTTTCTACTATTTACTTGTATAAATTAGAGTTAGATGGATTTAGGTAGTAGAAGAACAATAGAGAGAAAAAAGTAAAAGCCAAAAGAGAGAAAGGGAGCTTGATAGTCGAGACATAATATTTTATCTGTAAATAGTATTTTCCAGTGAATATAATTTATATTCTTTTGTTTCGCCTCCTATTTGAATCCCGGTTTAATTTTTAATAAGAGTAGATTGTAACTTTGTCTCAATCGTGGAAATCAATTATGATAGCATGAGGGTGTTTAGAGGACAAACGGCTTAAGGAGGGATGCGAATTTGATAGGTAGTCTTCAATGTCTGTGGAGGTCTTGTTTGAGAGCAATGAGAAAGAAAACTCGTTTGGATTTTTTCATATTATTATTTTATTTACTGCACTTGAGTCTCGTTGTTTGGGAGAAGAAAATTTACTCTCTACTTAGTAGAGAAATTGTCCCTCTATCATATAATAAGTGTAGGTTTATTTTCTACTATTTACTTGTATAAATTAGAGTTAGAGGGATTTAGGTAGTAGAAGAACAATAGAGAGCAAAAAGTAAAAGCCAAAAGAGAGAAAGGGAGCTTGATAGTCGATACATAATATTTTATCTGTAAATAGTATTTTCCATTGAATATAATTTATATTCTTTTGTTTCGCCTCCTATTTGAATCCCGGTTTAATTTTTAATAAGAGTAGATTGTAACTTTGTCTCAATCGTGGAAATCAATTATGATAGCATGAGGGTGTTTAGAGGACAAACGGCTTAAGGAGGGATGCGAATTTGATAGGTAGTCTTCAATGTCTGTGGAGGTCTTGTTTGAGAGCAATGAGAAAGAAAACTCGTTTGGATTTTTTCATATTATTATTTTATTTACTACACTTGAGTCTCGTTGTTTGGGAGAAGCAAATTTACTCTCTACTTACTAGAGAAATTGTCCCTCTATCATATAATTAGATACATAAGGTAAAAATTGGACCATTCCCTATGATGATGAGAGAAAACAAGTCATTAATGTTGCATGTGTTTGTTTGCATATAAAGATCACTGTGGAAGTGATCATTATAGGGAATTAAAAGGAGTAATAAGAAACAAGACTCGATACCTTAAACTTAACTAGCTCCCTAGAAGAGAAGTGGAATCTTTCATTTTGCATTTAGTCAGCGACGAACCAATTGGAGGTGCATCAGAAATTATAATGGAGGAATAGAGGTCGACCTCACGTTGCGAGCCGCATCCACTAGTAAGCAATGAGAGGTGCGAATAGAAAATCATGGAGATAAGAAAAACTCAACCCTCAACCACTG
This sequence comes from Pinus tabuliformis, assembly GCA_031772625.1. Classification (NCBI taxonomy): domain Eukaryota; kingdom Viridiplantae; phylum Streptophyta; class Pinopsida; order Pinales; family Pinaceae; genus Pinus; species Pinus tabuliformis. The sequence continues at coordinate 250,348,427 of CM062809.1, read as the reverse complement.
TTGGGTTAGACCCGACCCCATTTCACCGCAGTTGGGCCCGATGTGTGTTTTCTGACGTGGGGTGTGTAAACTTCGACCACACGGCTACTAGCCTTTGGGATTCCGTGAAGTTTCGGTGATACGATAAATGACATTGGGTTATGTTATCCGAAAAGGAGAGATCAATCATTGATTCATGGTTTTGGTCAATTCACGAGATTGTAACAAATATCCCTCTTCTTGTCTATAGTTGTCCTCAATATTTGGCCTAGTCCTCTTCTTGTCTATAGTTGTCCTCAATATTTGGCCTAGTGCGAAATCATTGGTACAAAGGTGATGAGTAGGAGGATGACTATCAAAGCCCTTTTCATATATTCCATGTTCCTCATCTTCTCTTAGTCCTTAAATGAAATAGACAGCCCAAGAAGCAAGCAACCAAATAAATTTTCCTCCGAACCAACATTTACAAGGGAATTACGAGATAAAATTGTAAAGTAAAGGGCCCTCGCACAAATAGAATTAGAGGAGTTTGATTTAATAATAGGTCAAAGAGATAGGGTAGGAGCACAAATTAAAGAAAAAAGTTATTTTAAATAAATGGAAAATTAATGTGCATATGCCAAGGGCTCATGAACAAGGAAATGAGTTTTTATAAAAGGAAAATAAAAACTCAAAGGCGATGGGAGAAAGAAGTAAGTACACTCATAGTGGAGGAGGAGGTAGTTAGATTCCTGGGCATATTGAGCAGGCCAATAAAGAGGTCTGCCCCTCCAAAGTGGTATCAGAGAACAAGACAAAGGGAAATAATTCGTACAAGAGAACAAGATAAATTCTCAAGAGGTGGGCAAAGGATCAACTTCCAAGCAAAGGCAACTCAAGGGGTTCCAAAGGAGGTGAACTGAGATGGAAAAATTCTGAGCCAAAAGAAATTCGATGAGGAGTATTCAATGAAGGATGTATAATTGTAGCTCACTCAGAGATACATGTGTGAAAGAACACTGAGGTGAATATGGACAAGATGCAACAATGAAGACACGCGATCAGGGTATGATGAAAATTTTCAAGCATTGGAGCTTGATGCAACAGCATCGACCCACCCCACTCTTAACCGAAATTGATTCTAGATGCTTCAAGGTAGTGTGGCACTTGGCCATAGAGGACATAATTTTTTTCATCTTTTGTAATTTTAATGAAACATTTGTAGCCCTGTCATGGCAGAGGATGAGACACTCATTTTGTTAGGGTGGTTTTACATTTTTTTTTTTATACAAGTTGTCTCTAAGATGTCAAGCAGGGGGTGAGTTAATGTAATATCGAGCTAGAAAGGGCCAAGAAATTTTCACTTTAGGCCGAGAGTTCGTCATGCCATAGAGGTCGTAATATGTAATTTGTGTGTTTTGGTGCTTAGGCCCATAAGGTTGTAATGAAAAAATATATATTTCTTTTATTAGCGCATTTTAAGTATGTGTGTTTATTTATTTTTTCAGAGACCCTATCATATCGTTTTCTTTGATAGTTTGTCAAGGGCATCCAGAATGAAAGGGAGTCAGCCTGCATAGTCGGCCCACAACACTGTGGAAGTACCAAGAGAAGATATCAATCAAGCTCAACCCTGACTTGGGTGGGACCTAGTCGAATGGTTGAGCCTTGAACTAGTTAGCTATCTGCAAGGAAGTGAAAAAGGCCAACCCCCAACCAAAGTGGAGACCCCTAATTTGAAGTCAAGGATTGGTGCAAGCTCAAGGCCCAGAGATATTATGCACCGAAGGAAATTTCGTCGAGGGGTGAAGTTGAATGTTGCTATGAGATTTTTGGTGTAGCAGGAGTATGGCTTGGGAGCTCCTCGCTGCACAAATTAGATTTTTTCGTGGGCCCATAACCCATAAGCTCTCGAATTAGAGCCACTAGGGGTTATAATGAAGAATCCCCGAACAATCATAGGCCCCTCCGATGGCTTTATATGTTTTTCCCAAGATTCTATTCCTTTGTAAATTTCGTGATGAGTGTAATTACTTTTTCTCACCATCAAAATTTCTTTATTCCATTTATAATAATTTGTGTTCGTATTCTAAAGCCTCTAATTTATGCACATGGATTTTCATGTTAATTAAAGGACCCTAATTCTTTGCTCCATGTGTCAACCCTATCTCTTTCGACCTCTTTGAAAATCAAATTCTTATCTTGTCAGTGGTTAAACCTTGCTTGCTTTATCGAACAAACATAACTATGGACCATATGTTTCACAGGCCCTTCATGGAACCCAAACCAATGAAAATTTTATTAGGTAACCCATATTTTCTATTAACAGCCTTATGCAATCCCAAAGACTGGCAGAGATTAGGAGTAGACCAGTCCTCAACACCTCGTGGACTAATCCAACCAATTTATCACTTACGGGTCCACTCACTCCAAGTCTAAAAGATCTATGGTGATGTTGACGGTGCTAGACTCGCCAACATGTCAAGGGATCTCCCCAGTAAGAAGTCCCAACTAGGCCTCACAACGTTTGGTGTAAGATTCCCAGCAGTGGGTCGTACGATTTCGCACCGAGGAAAGTAATATGTCTGTGTTGGTAGTAAGGGTGTGACATATGCATCAAGTCAAGGAAGGTGCATGAGCGGTTCTAACACACAGAGGGTGAGGTGAATGCACCCCTTGGAAGCCTGTGAAAGCACGAAGTTAAGGGAACACACGAACTAAGATACATCACACACTGGAAGGCAAGTGCGTTAGCTATCTAAAGTGGTTGTTAAACCAACAACACATTTCAGTAAGATTCATACATACATGTGCAAAAAATAGCTACGCAATGCGCATGCATGCATAAGCAAACAGATACATATATCATTTAGAGTAAACAAGATAGCTGAAATACAATATGACATATGCATGAAACATGTTGGCCTTGTTATATTAAGAAGTGTAAGTTCCAGTCGTACAATAAAACGATGACCAACCACTAGTTCCGACAGTATAACATTACAGTCACTATCGCCTGCTCCTCCGAAGAAATATACTAGCTCTGCACAATGGAGAAGCCAAGACTCATTGCAATATTGTCCAAGCTTTCTCTAAAATACTCCTATCAAAATCTCGGCTGACCAAAAGCCTCTACAATGAGTTATGAGAGACTATATATAGAAAAGGGTGGGGTGGCCCTTGACATTCCCCTTCGTGATTGTTCATCTACCCTCATGACTCTTCATCTACTCAATGACTGTTACATCGAACTATTGACACTTGAACTTCCACTTTACAAGACGTTACATACAATTTGCACAAGTACCCATGTGAGACAAAATAGGCTTGAGAAAGCCATGCAAGACATCACTATGACTCGGACAACTGTGGGAAGACCTAGTCTTCGACATCCTCACAGTGGTCAACAGTAGCAAAAAAATGCCATACTTGGTAGTCCATGATAGTGTTTGTTTACTCTGTGGTGACATCTTTCTGGAAACGAACTCTTGCCTCCATTGCATCCAAGTACACTGCTCAGGCTCCTCTATCCAACTCATCTGATAATATGCGCATCATTGTCTAGAGTTCGACCAGACCAACAACATACTGATGCATGGTGTCTGCACTGATTACCAAGTCTGGGCTAGTGGCTATGTGCATGAAATCATCAAAGTACGAGTCAAGCTCCAGTCAGACTTATGCCTTTGTCTTTGCCTCAGTGAGTGTCACAATCAATGGGATCGCATGTGCACGAACAACAACATCCATACTCCTGAATTCCTGTGCATGTGAAGCCTGTAGACTAGTGATGAGCTGTGGGAGATCTTCGTAGTTCCAGGTCTGACTCCGGATGCGTGCCTTCAGCTCGGCCGCTCTAGGCTTCTTCATCTTGGGCAAGTGTAACAAGACTCCCTTGTATCTCATTGTCCATGTTTGCATGTAATCATCAGCAGCATGCACGTTTGACAAGATACGTGCTGCCAACGTTGAGATGGAAAATTGCCTTACGCACAGTACCAAACTTGGAATACAACGCCCGCATGACTGTCTCAAAGGACAATACTTCATCCAATATTTCATTCTTCAACTCCGCTCAGGTGGATGTTGTAACCAATTCTCCTCCTTGCTTGGTCGTCCGTAACTCCTTAGCCATTCACCCATTCTCAGCTATCAAGAAGCAAACACTCGAGAAAGTGGCTTTGTCATACGCTCTAGGCCAATACTATTGGATGCTTGCGCACATTAGACATGATCACTCGTTCCTCAATCTGCGTAGGAGATGTGTTATCATCCAAAGTAGACACTCTGCGAGATTGCACAACTCTGTTGCAACTCGTCGAATGAAATGTGCATCTCTCCTTCCAAATTGTCTCCAAGGATATCACTGTCTCGTTGGTCGCTTAAGACTTGCTCCACTTCTAGATCCAGTGAAGTTGGTGGGTTGACCTCTTGGTGGTAAGACATGAGGCCAATATCTTGTTTTAACTCTTGTTGCTCCATATCCATATCCATCTGTTCAAGTGCTTGTTCTCTCTCTCGAGCAAAGTCCTACTCCTACAACTGCTCGCCCTGTCTTCTTGGTGCCAAGTGTTCGGATGAGTCGACTACCTGTACGAGCACAATTTCATCAGTCTGTACACGTTGCGCCCCCTGCTGTACCTTTTCTTGTTGAGCTTCCTTTTATTGTTTGTGCATCTCCTTTTCCTTCCGAGTTGCTCCTTGAACTCATACAACTCCTTCTTTGTTTCCTCCATTCTCAATTGTTCTCTCTATCTTTGTGCATTCCTCTTGTCGCGTTGTTTCTGCTTCACCTCTATTTCCAAATATGCTTTCTACACAAGTGGGTCTGCTCAAAATTTGCAGCTTTTTTCTGCCTCTGCACTGTCAAAAAACTTCCTCTTGCCTTTGTCGCACGCCAATATGTTTACCTCTATTGTTGTTGCTGCTGGTACTCTCCTGGATGCTACTTCGTTAACCATCCACAGCTATGCCGACCGGTGCATTGGGCCTGGAGAACCTGTAACAATATCTCCATGGGTCTTTCTCCGCCCAGTGACATGCCCCATGGATCCACTGAAACTGTACTCTCGCGCAGTGATTTTTCACAATACAATGTGGGTCATACGAATTGAAGCTTCAAACGTCGAAAGGATATTTCTTGATCTGCTCTGTTTCGACATCTGCATGCTTGAGGTTTTGTATCTCATACAACTTGATCCACAACAGAAGAGTGGGCCAAGGTGCCTTCTTCCTTCGGTGCATCCTAGTTGAAAGCCTTGCCAAAATGTGATATGATACTTCTTGCATGACAAATTTGTGCTTGGAAAACTTCGGCAAAAAATGCAAAGGCTTCTCGTGTTGTGCATCCGTATGAAGGTTCCAGACAGTGAAGCATACGAATCCGCAGAAACAATCAGTCCTCCATTGTTGTCTACGACATGCAAGGTGGATCCTACTCAAATATCATCTTGTACACCGGGGTGACAAAATGATCTGACAATTGTGTGATAACTCCTCTAAAGCTTCATTCAGACAACAGTCTACAATAAGTGTTCACATAGGTCTATGTCGATGTCCATGCCCACTCCATGCCCGGAAACCGCTTTCAGGCCCAGATTGCATCCAAGATGTATGCGGACATGTAGATTTCTGCTCACTGACCTTTGGGTCACTGTCGAGCTCCTACTACCTGTTCCTTCAGCTTGTGATCCAACGTGTCGGACTAGTTTCATGCTTTGCCTTCACTGGCCAGTTTGTCCAACGCGATCACCCAACTCTGCAAGAATGTCTCCGTGCTCTCTTGGCCATATAGGCGACATGCAAAGATGACCAAGTATTGATACTCCTTCCACAGTATCTTCGTCTTGTAAATCTAGTTGGGTGTCATCCTGAATTTCGTTGGCTACCTTACCCAGTTCTTCATGGTATCCTTGGAGTTGGCATTACCGTTGGGTAGGCTGAAAGGTGTCTTTATGGTGATCACTAGCTTCGACAAATGATACATATACTGATAATCCTGTGCCATGAAGATAGCAATCTCCATCCCACTAACACTAATCAATGTCATCGTCTCAAGATCAGTATGAAAAATGATCAAATGTATCATGCTCGCACGTGGGAATGCGAGGTACCTACATGCAATCCGATACAAGCCGGACTTGTGAATTTTCACATAGACTTGGCAGTTTCAAGGTCTTTCCCAAATGTGCATGTGAATGCATCATTGATCTCTTGCCATTTCAACTTGATGTCTTTATCTACAATTAGCTTGGTGTTTTCATAGATCGTCAAACTTGTAGACACTCGCTCAACTGTTAATCCAGCTGTGCTTCCATCGGTGTCCTTTGATCCTGCTCTCTTTAAGTCCATTGATCCTGAATTGTTGAGCGATAGATGAACACCTGCTAGAACTAGAGACAGGGTGACATGCATGGCAGGAAATCTATCAGCTAAAACCAAAGCAAACTTGAGGAATGACATGCAACATACCTGGGGATCGACTGACAAGGATTGTACAATTTTCACTAGGAGGTCAAGAGACTGGCTGTCGGAACTGCGCAAAAGGCAGCCTGGACTGTCTGGAGGCAGTTTGGCTGCTGGAATTGCGAAATGCGTAATCCACACTAGCCTGCTGGGTGCTTGGATTATGCAATGCACAATTCTAGCTGGCAAGTGATGCAGACCCAGAGACTGCATTGTGCAATTTTCTGGGCCAGCAGTCAATGCATCTCAAAATTGTGCAAGACAAGACTGGAGGATAGTCATTGGCTAGAATTGAGGATTTTCTGAAAGGAAGGTAGAGGATTCCCTCTCAGAAGCACGTAATGTTGTCTTGGTGAAGCAGAGTCCAAGCAAACGCTGCTCAGACCCACCAACAAGCAACTAAAGAAAATGTGGATGTAAATGCGTGGTGATACTGTGCAAGTAGGAGTGAATGATCGTGCATGCAAATAGTGGATGCAAGATTCAAAAAAATAGAACAACATGCATGTATGTGAAGTGAGTTTCGCCGAATCGGCAATCGTTCGTGCAAAACAGTGTCATGCATATGATAATAGTGAGATGCTAACGAAAACTAAAATGGTGCTAGTACAAGCTAATATACATGCAAACGACAACAAGCGTCCACAGAAATCAAGCAAACAACACTCACACTAGCCAAAACACAAAGAGCGACAAAAATGTTGCAAAAACAAGTTAAGAGGACTTACCCGAAAATAGCTGAGTTGGATGTGTCGAAAGCTCTTGGATGTGTTGTGGGATGTCAGAGCTCCAAGATCATTGTGAAAAAGTGAGCTCTGAAACGTCGAATAAATAAGTTTGAGGCTCAGATGCGCATGCCACAAATATAGGAAAAAGGGACACTTGGAGGGAAGTTTCTAAAACAATTTTTGCATGTAACCTCCAGATGCTAAAAATAGCTCCATAAAATCTAGCAGTTCTTTTTTTCTATTTCGGGAAAAAATAGCCCATGCATGCAAGTGAAGTTTTCTCGGTCCCGCATGGAACTGGTCACCCTGAGGGCACATGCAACAGCCTGCTTTCCTAAGGGATAAATTTGCGCATTTTATGGAGTGAGTTGGGTTGGCTACCCATAGGGATTGCACCATTTCTGGGGGGAGCAGCAAATGCTGCCCAAAATTACTCACTTTTTGCGTTGAGCAGTCCTGCTGGGCTAGAGTGCGCATTTTTCACTGGGTAGGTTGACTGACAGGATTGCGCAGTTTCTAAGCCCAACAAGCTTCCAGTTAGGATTGTGCAATTTCTGGAGGGAAGATTGGTTCCCCTCCAAATTTGCGCAATTGCTTAAGGGAGATGCTCAGCCAGCAGCTGGACCAAGTCTGGAGAAGCAGCCTGTGAGGGGAGTGAAACAAGCCATCATGCACAAGTTGTCATGTTGCTAGAAAACCCATTGCAACTCATGTATTTGACAGTGAAAGACATGCTGCTGAGGATGGTTAGTAGGGAGGCTCCAAAACGAAGCTAAGGAAAAATTTTGGAGGGTGGTTGTAGCTGCTACAACAGGTGATCATTAAACTCAATAGACATATCCTTGCGTTCTATCATGTAATTCATACGAGGGGAAAAACCTTTCGGACCACTTATACAAATTAAAACAAGGTTCTATACTCACAATCTTTAAGAAAATACCAAAGACAATTCCAATCTTATCGAGGGCTTTATCAACCAAATCTTAGGTTGATAACTTGTTGCATCCCATAAACAATTCAATCGTCATTTATTTGCAAGGCCGAGACTCCATGGGTCCCATTATCGATCGAGAGTTGAGAACTTACCATGCTTCCATTGTGACTTGGCACCAAGGCCCAACCTCCCATTGGTGGCCCCCCAGAGTCAAGGTTAGAGATCGAATATTTTCTAACTCTCATAACACTTAACGTGAATGTCGATTGTGCTTCAAGCCCGACCGTTGACTGGTGTAACCAAAGTTGAGATCAAAGTTGGCCTCATTCCTTCCCCTTTCATTATTCACTTCTCGTTGCTTGCAACGTCTTCCCTTGATTCTTCATGTGGTGGCTATGAGTTCTTCGTCCATAAACAAAAGAGGCAAACCTCCTTTGGTACCCTCTTCAGGTAATATAAAACACAAACTTATGTGTTCCATCGAACAAGTTGGGATTCTATTTCTCTTTGCGAGAACCAATCGAGTTTCAGGTCCCAACTCTTTTCGTCTTATATTTCTTTCAATTTCTTAATCACTTCTCCAATAGTTCCCTCTGAACACATGCAACACCAAAATGATTTACTTGTCTACTCCCGTTGGTGCAGGGGATGGTCCAACCCTTACCGAAACCCTTACCACAATGATCACTCATAGAGTAGATCTCCGTAAGCACTGAATACTACCTGTCAAGTTCGTATCCCTCCTAAATGTGATGTCCTCTAAACACCTTCAGCCAACACAGTGTATTTCCATGACTGAGACATGGTTACACTCTATTCTTGTCGAAATTTAAACATACAATTACACAGGTGATAAACACAATAATGCCAATTCTATTCACTTGAAAGAATATTTACAGAAGAAATGGTATGGCTTGATTCTCGAGCTTCTCTCCTTTCTCTTTGGGCTTCTATTTTCCGCCCTCTACCTTTCTACAAAAGCCTTTTAGCTTAACGCACATAATTTCATGAACATAAAATATATCTACATAGTTACATATAAATTGGACATATGTCCCAAATTTCCTACAACCTAAGCTAGACACTTGTCCATATTTACAAATACTCACTTCAAAATCTCTTTAAGTTTAATTTATACAAGTAAATTGAGGAAAAATAAAACCTACATCTAGAATTTATAAAATCCCCTTGTCATGTTACACAAAGTACATTTTCCTAGGGTGATTCTCCTGCATAATTCTATAGGGACTCTTCTTATAATTAAAGTTGAAAAGTGAATCTTTTTTAAATATGTCAGGTTTTAGATTTTTTATGGTTGAACATATCAATTTTAGTAGGATAGAATATCTTGAAGAGTGATATAATTACGATTTTTTTCATATTTAATTTTACCATGATGGGCATAGAGGAAGTGTATACTAATTTCTACTAAACATATTGGACATAGGTCATCCACAATCAGGAAATCGGGCTAATTCGAAGATTTTCTTTTGCCACAATGAGCACCGTTGTAGAAGCCAAGGCATCCATTGAAAAACTACAAGCCTCTGTAAGTGGCAATTTAGTTTTTGGATTGTTGTTCTCTATTAAATAATATAGGCTTGCTAAGGAATTTTAGATATTTAATTCCAGTTGCTTGTTTTGTTTTGAAAATGAAGGCTTTGGGTGGATGTGATACGATTGTAAACTTTCTAGCAGTAGTGTTATCCAAAGGGAAAAAGTGTCAAGACGCATATGCTAAGACTCCATACTAATTATTTGTCAGTAACCTTTCCTGGTCAGTGAAGGACACCCTGAGATATTTTTTCAATGAACATGTGAATGTCATAGGTGCAAAAGTCATTTATAATCACAAAGGTTGAGTACCTAGTGCCTTTGGATTTGTTTCTTTATCCTCACAATCAAAAATGGAGGCTACCATTGCTTCATTGCACAGGAAGGTAATCGATCAGAATTGATTCTTTCATTGTTTTCTAATTTTTTTTGAAGTGCTTAGATAAACATGCCACAACATGATCCAAAGGGTGGACTTCTTTGGTATTAGGTGTTAAGCATGAGAAGTACATAATACTATTTATTGTACCAAAATAATCTGGAACTTGCGTTGGGCCTGATCTCTTTGAAACTCATGCTATATAAGGTGGGGAAGACCACACAGCCAGAAGGGAACACTTCAACCACTTCATTAGTGAACCAGTGGCCTATTGGCACATCTTTAGACTCAGATTTTTGTAGGTTAATAGGAGATGAGTATACATCCCTTACTAAGATAGCGCTACCAAAGGTTGCTCCTCTATCTAGTCAAAAGTAATCAGAAAGATAAAGAAATTATGGAGAAAGGAAACATGGTTGTAATGGTTCACTAATAACATTTACTACATCTTGTAATAGGAAATAGAACTTACTGTTATCCTCTGTTTTCCATCATTATCTTTTGTCCAAAGTTTTTCTTACATTAATACTTTTACAAATTGACTACTAGTTGTGTTCCCTTAGATGGGTGGATTCTTTCGGCTCTGCAAAAAGAAATACCACCAAGGAATCGTAAACAAATAATGCGACTGTTAGAAGCCACAATTGAATGGTGAAAGGCTTTATAAAAATCAAGGTAGAACGAAAAAGTGAAATTTTCATCTTTCAAGCGAACCACTGCCACCAAACTTGAGTCTAAGAAAGGTTGTGCAAACTCTACTTTCTGGTAGCATAGTAACTCCCTTCTCGAATGTGATATACTCAACCGTAAAATTTAGTGTTTATATTTTCTTTTCAAATTCCTTCACACAAATTCCCATGTAGTTTCTTCTAAAGCACTCCTACTCTCAATCTAGTGGAATTTGGACAGGGAGATGTGTGATTTTCTAGTGCATGTGCATGTATATTATCCTCATAAATTGTATGGATGATAAAGATAAGAATGACGCAAGTAACTGAACATCTAACCCCGAGCCACCCATTCCCAAGTGTTCACTAAAGGAGGGATCTGCAAGGAGTGATACAAATTGACACCAAGATTCTGCAAAATGTCTACTTTTTAGTTAAAGTGGAAAAATACACGTATATATAGGCTTTCAATATTAATTATGGAAATCTTCTTTTTTCGTATAAAATGCATGCTTAAAATGGTGAAGGAAAATGAACCAAAATGTCATGCGAAACTTCCATGCAACTGGTATATCATTGTACCAATTATTTCTTAATTTTTTTGAAGTATTTGGTGAGCTATGTTCATGGCTAGTGTTGGGCCTCCAAAATGTCTTCAAAATGACATCCACTTTCACCTTTATCGCCACCATTTCACTCACATGTCACAACTCCTTAACCATATAACCTTTCATTAACCATCATTTTCATAAATATATGGGTTAGGATATTTATTTACCAAAGTTATTTATTTTATGTGTTTAAAGTGAATTTATGATTAAAAAACTAGGAAATTAACATGATTTCATGTATATATATATATGTGTGTGTGTGTGTGTGTGTGTGTGTGTGTGCTTGAGTTTCATGACATGTGTAGGTCATTTGGAAGCTTCCAAGGCACCCTTATGTGGCCTCCAATGCTCAAATTCGAATTCCCTCCGAAGGAGATTTGGATAAAGGTCAAAGAAGGATATGTGTCCTATTTGGATTGTAACTCTATGAGGCGTCTCATCATTTCTTGTTTGGATTAGCTCTATGAGACACTTAGGGGATATGTGTCTTATTATGAGCTATTTGGTTGTAACTATATGAGATTTTAGTAGATCTTCATTAAATAAGGTAGCTTCTTATGTTTTTGTATAAATAGGAAACCTTCTCCTTTGAAAGGCATGTGTAAAGCTAGAGAAATGCTCAGTTTTTAATAGAGAATTTGGAGCTTATACTTGGAAATTTGAAGATTTAGTTTTGCTTGCATATGGAGCTTCTTCACTTGCCATCCTCATACACCATTGGAATGGCCATCTAATGATTGTGAGATTTAATTGCTTTTATAGATTAAAGTTCATTTGCTTTCTTAGCATTAGTTTTAGAATGACTGTGTAATCTTTGTTTTTCTAAAAACATTTCAATAGGGAAGATTTATGTATTTTATAAATTGGATTAAGTTTGAGGCAAGGGCTTATAGTTATTTAGTTTCCTTTCATGTTCTATTATTTACTTTTTTAAATCAAACCATCAATTCATTGTATAATTGAATAAAGGATCAGGCCAAGAAGGTGACTTCAAATTGGGTGATTGAATGTTCATCCTATGCAATCATTGATCTTTATTTTTTTCATGCTTTTATATTTGCTTTTAAGATCCTCATTCAATTGCATTAACTGATATTCCTAAAGGTAATTCTAAGAAATTGAATTAATCATATTTCAAGATTGAATGGTTGAATATTTAATACATGCAATTATTGAGTTATTTTCTGCACACTTTACTTGATTTTCTAGGACATCAGAAGTTAAAGTATAAATATTTGCTTACACATCATCTCAAGAAGGTAAAACTTCATAATTGAATGCTAGAGTAACTAAGTATACATTAGTTGTTTTTTATTTCATAGGTTAGTTGAATTTAATTTTCATTATTTGATTTCATAGATTAGATGAATTGGTTTTCGTTATTTTGTAGTTGGATTGATCTAAATTGAAAGACAATTTCTAGCACATACAGTGCATGCATGCTTCAAAAGTTTACGAAAGCCTCGGGTTGACAAATTAAATGACAGGCAATCACTTTGCCCCAACAGCGAGATGATCTTCGAAATGTTCCATTCCTTCGGTGTGGCTTTGCACTGTTAGGGGCAACTACTAGTTATATATTAGTTGTTGTACATGTGGTGGAATTCTTTATGATGTCAAGCAAAATAAAATTATTTAATATTCATTATGGATTAGGAAATTTTTAAAACAATTCAGTGGAATCTACTTTTGTGGTGTGGGTAATAATACCAAAATACGAATGCATTTTGGTAAACTTTCGAGATTCAACTTTGGTCATTAAAACAATGATAGTCCAATCAAATCTGGTGAGTTAAAAATTCAAGAAATTGATTTCAATAAATAAACATAAGATTTCCTATTTCACAAGGCATATCAAATGAGATCTCAACTCTAGCATAGATCATTGGCAAAGTTTGAAATCCAATTGAGCCTGAAACTTTATCAAACAATGGGATTTAAGTTATTTCTCAATCCCATGACATATTTTAATTGGGGATTATTAGAAAATTCTTCATATTGTCTTGCATGATGGAAAGGGGTTTGCAATATATTGGGAAAAGGGTGAGGTGGAGCTTTATTCCCCACTCCCATTTAATTATTTAAGCTTGGTTAATGGCTATAAATTATTGTTTAGAGTGCATGTTTGGTATCTTATCATGGATGCCTAAAGATTTGAACAAAAGTTTCTGGTTATTTTAGTGCTCTTAAGCTTATCTAGATCTAATAGCATTTTTCTTTAGGGTTTAGATTATATTTAAGAGTTAGACTTTGAAGGTGATCATTTTCCTATAATCCAATTTTTATTGGATTTGATGTTGAAAATTCTTTATTTGGAAGGCTAGTTAGTGCTTATAACACGAGTTTTAGCATTAGGGATCAATAGGAACTCATTTGAGTTGTGTTGATGGAATCTTATTAGAAGAATGATGTTCTTAAACAAAGGAAAGCGTAAGGTTGTTGGTATGGTTGGTTGGCAACTTAGGAAATCAACTTCTCTCAAATGGTTGGAATTTCACGCCCTTTCAAGTTGTGTTTTGGTACCAAAAGCTTTGAAATTTTACATTTTCACTTTGACTTTACTAAAAGGAAACTTAATGTTTCTACTAACTACCTTCTCAAAATTGGATTGGTATGTTTTAATGAGAAATTCTAAAATTTTGTTAATTGGTTAGCCCCATGCCAATTTTGTTTCATGATCCACCTTTAGGTTTTTTAACTCCTAATTCTAGGAACCTTTTTCCCTATTTCTAGTTGTCTATTTGTTTGTGATTGGGAGACATTTCTAGTTATCCTTGTTTTCCAACAATTGATAATGAGGTAATTAATGAATTTCAACAAATTCTTCATGAATACGATTTATTTCAAGCAATTGGTAGTACATTGTTGATGATAATCTCAAAAAAAAATTGAAACAAGTTTGCCCCTCTCATAATGTCATTAACGTAACAACAACCAAAGAAAAAAAATGCTTCAAAAGTCGAGAACTGATTCATTGGTGATTAAAATTAATAAGATTCATGATTAGACTTTTTTGGTGGAAGAAAATTTCTCTACAACTTCCAACAACCAAATAGGGGAAAAATTCAATATATGAATTTCAAAAGGAAAAAGAATTAATATATCAACTTCAAAAACCTATAAAAATAATTGAAGGACCTAATCCTTACCCTTTTAATGGGGGAAAGAAGTTAAAGGAAATGTTTTTAAAAATCATATTTAATATTTTATAAGGTCTATTGTCTTTTGGGTAGTTATCTCAAACTATTCCTATAAACTGACTTAAGATATGTGTTTCATCATAACTCTTTTAATTATGGTTGTATGCTCTAACCAATGTATAGTCTAATAATTCCACGAGGAATGTATATTATTGTCAATTTAAAAAACAAAACAAAAAACATTTTTTTAATAGTTTGTGTAAATTTTTTTCAAGGAATCTGCATGCCTCCCCACAACACATGACTACCCATAAACAATGGGGGAGTTGAACATGGAACCTAATACTCATATTTACTTTACTTTCTCCCCACCTCCCAATTAGACTCCTCCAAAGAATATTTTAAAAATATTATTTTTTTTATATTTCAAGTTTAAAATAATTAATTTATTCTAATAAATCCAATTGATATTTTTTTATAATAATATTAAAATAGATTTAATCTACTAGAGAGCTATGATATGAAGTAACAAAAAAAAAATGCACAAGGAAAAAACATGTTTTTGATATTTTATAGGAAATCAAAATGTACAATCCCTTGGCTTCATAGTAGCACATTTGATAACTTAAAAAATTGAGCTCAAAATAAAATCTTAGATATCTTAGGTCTTAAACATATCTTGAAATTTAACATAATAAGCAATATTATGTAAACAAAAAGATTCAAAATTCAGATTTTCATGGGCTAAACCAACAAATAATAATAATAATAATTTAATTTTCCTAGATTCTATAGTTCAAATATCTCATGTCCATTATTATATCTCATTTTCGATGAAAGTTAACCATCATTATCATGTTTATAACACATTTTACATAATTTATAACAAACATGTAGTAAATAGTTTTCTTTATATTATATCATTTATATACACGTGATCTGATTTAGAATATTAGATTGTTGTGCTAAGATTATCCTTGGATTAGAAACAAAATACTTTCATTGTTCTTAAGGATTCATGAATTTTTGCAAGTCAAATGATGAATTTTTATGTTAATTTTATGAGAAATTTAACATAAATAAGAGACTAAACAGTAACATAAATATGTGTAGAAGATCATCAAAAACACATTACAACAATAACATGATAAAAGAGTTCACCCCTCTTGAGCTACGTGTCCTTGGCCCGGCTTCCAACAGCTTGGGCCTCTCTTTTATGCTCAAAAGTGTAAAAATGTGTGCTTACAATGCTCAAATGATTTTGAAACCTACTTCAATGAGTCCAAAATGTCCAAAAATGGTTATCTAGCCTCGCTTTGCATCCAACTTGGTCAAAAATTGAAGAAGTTATGACCTCTCCTAGTTTTCTCAATATTCGCTTCACAAATTGCACTATTTCCGACATGATCCTACAATTTCTCTCCAAAAAGCACTCCTGGGAAAAAATTTCAGAGCACAACAGCTATAAACTATCAGCACCAACTGCTCCATCGCAAATCGCAATCGGCGGGAACCGGTGAGTCTTATGGTTTGTGAACGCGGCGTGGGCAATAAAGAATTTTGATAAATGGCAAACCCAACAGAAATATCAACTGAAACCCATAATCTTATCACATCCAAGATCCATCTCAAATCGCAATTGGTGGAGTCATGGGGTAACATGTATACGAGACTGTCCATTGTGCGATCTGCGACTACGATTATCACATCACAACCCGGTACGCTGGGGGCCAATTTTTGTAGCACTTCCCTTCTGCGATGTGCAATTGCAATTATCGCATCACCCTAGCTTGTTCTAAGGTCGATTCTTTAACACAGACTTGCCTGCAATATGTGATTTGTGAAATGTGGAGCCAATAGCAGCCTGCCACTCGGCGCTTCTCCGTTCGTTGAAGAGTCCTACCACGTCATCTTCTCTTGCCATCTGTCCAAGTCAAACCTGAACTTTGACTTGCTCTAACTTCTTCATATGAGCTTGGATTCGAGTGTTGTTCACACCGTTGAAATCAGGATGACAAACAGCTTGATCTGAAGCTAAGTTTATCGAAATTCTTCCACTTTGCATTTGAGCCTAATTTTGAGCACTTGATCAACATGTATACATTATTTTTTTGGAAAACAAGTCTACTTAATTTAGAGTAGCTTATAATTTTCTTTTAATTTTTTAAAGAGTAGGTTATGGATATTTTATTAAAAATAATTGTTATTAAAATAATTAGTATAAATATATTAAATTTAATGTTAATTAGGGTTAGTGTTGATATATTTAATATATTAAATCAATTAAATACTTTAAAGTTATTATTTCAAATTTTCTGATGTATACATATCATTATATTATTATTTTATTTATTAATATTAGTAGTCACCCAAATTAGATGGTTGATTGAGGAATTTATGCCTTCTCCACATGGAGGTTAGAGGCATGACAATTGTTGCTCCTACTTTCATTCTTCTTTCAGGTTGGTATGGCTTCAATTCAAGTATTAATATGGATTCATGTAAGGTTCTATGATAATTGCTAAGAAACATGGAGATAAAACTATGTATTCCAATACCTCACTTCAAATGATGCCAAAGCATGAGGAGGTTAAATTAATTGTAAGAGTCTTGATATGTGGGAGGTGTGGGTAATCATGGCCACTAACGATGGCATCCATCTAAAGAGCTAGAGCATCATCAAGCTTATTGCATCTTCATATAATATAGCACCAAGATCATCTCCTAGATAGCTCAACCATTCTATTATAATATCATCAATCTACACTCCTTTGGGTTCTCTCTTTCTAGAGCTTATCTTTATTCTCTAGTGTGTTGACTTGGCACCCTTGTGAATCTCTCAAAATTTTATTCCATTTGTGTTATTTCTTCTATTGACAATCAAGGATTTGATCAACTACTCACGATTTACATCTTATGAATAGTGACTTGTGACAATAATTATCTAGGTTATTCTTGAATTTTCTCTACTATGTCCTATCTTGGTCTCAAGCAATGTTAGAAACCATCTTCCCTTTTGGGTGGCCAAAAATCAAGGGGCTAGAGCTTGCTCATAGTGGTCATTTACATTGTATGTATAGGGGCTCTCTTTTTGTAGGTTGTCTTTTCTACTATATTTTCCATAAAAATTCTTGAATCCAATAGTTTCAATTCTAATACAATGGGTGCTTCAAAGTCTCCTCCCCTAGGAGGGCCATTCCTCATGAAACTAGACTGCAGAGGGTTGTTGATCATGCCAAAAAACATTTAGCACAAGTACACCTCCCACACTCACCAAAAGGTTGAAGAGCTTATGGATGTGGCTTGACAAAAATGATTGCAAACTTGTAAGCATCGAAACAATAAATTATTTCAAGGATGAGTCTCCAATTCTAGCTTCTCTAACTCAAATAACGCCAAGTTTTGTAGAGAAATGGAATCTTATTGGCTATCCAAAGATCTTATTATCTTATCCATTGAATATAAGGACGAAAAACAAGCCAAATACCTAAACCAACTCAACTGATTGGAAGCTAAGTTCATTGTAACATGGAAGGTGGTCTTCAGGCTAAACTTCAAGGTGACAAACTAGTAGTCAAGCAATGAAAATGACACCATGGAGGTCCCAAGCACCTTGAGATCTCCAAGAACTAGCTCCAACCCAATCATTATGGAAGAAGAACCAAGACATGAGATAAAGGGAAAAGACAAGGATCAATAAATTCTCAATCAACGAGGCCCATTCCAAGCACCTACTTGTTATTAATGTTGTTTGATAACTTATTTAAAGTTTCACCGACCTACCTTCATGTTTTTTTAGTTCGATTTTTCCACAATTCAAGTTTTGAACCTATATAGACAACATATATATATGGACCTTATCAAGAAATCTAGTTATGGTTTTGTAATGCTATTTGAGGTCTGCTTTCTACTATATCATTCCTTAGAAATCCTTGATTGTAACAATGTATAAGTAGATTAGCTTGCCAAAAAAAACATTAATTAAAATTTGGCATAGCAAGTGTGAGAGGGCTTATCATCAACCTCAAAGGAACAATTAAATATTCGTTTGTTTAAAGCCTCAACATATCAACTAACAATTAGGCTAAAGCACACATTTATGCAAGCTATGGATATCACCAATAACATGTGCATATCAAGCCTAATAATTGTAGGAGACTCCAAAAATATCATAGGGTGCACAGTTTTGGAGACTGCTCTCGACTTTTGTTTAGCTTCAATGGTCAAAATGATTTAATAAGTTGAAAGTTCAAGAAAAAAATCTTATTGCAGATGGTTTTGCAATCAATCCATATTTAACAATGTTGGGATTATCATAATTAATAACAAGGAATATTAACAACCCATGCCATGATTAAATGAAAATCTGCAAACATATAGCTAACATAAGAGGGAACATGGTTCGTTGTAAGGCTCCAAATCCACATGAACCGGAGGGTGACATGAAGCAACCGCTCTCCACTTCACACATGCTATATTGCATTCCGTCATAAGTTTGAGTACTAAAAGGAAATTGGCATAAGATCACACTGTGAGGTCTTTGATTATTTGGGTAATGGATTTGTGTTGCCTCACGGCTCTATCTAATAGGTGCTTGTATAGGTTTTTATTTTATGCTCTCAATGCAGCGTCTCAACTTTACAAGTGGGTGTGACACCTTACCCTCTTTATTTTTCAAGAAATTAGATCCATCATTTGTTTCTAATGCTAAATTGATTTGACAGTTATTTCAAGGAGATACCCTCTTATAAACTCCTATCTAATTCTACAATATTTTTTGACCTAAGCGATGATATATTCATCATTGATTTTCAATTTGAAATTTATTAAGTCTTTTGGTCGTTGGGAAATTTTTCTCTCTTCAAGGTCTTAACCATGTCTTACTTGGTCTTTATTAGAATCCACCATGCTTATAGTTTCTCGTTTGACCATCTTCAACTCTTTATATCTTTCAAATGGATATAGGAAACCAAAATTAGAAGGGCTCTAAAGTAACACATTGAGGCAATTGAAGACAAATGTAACTCTATTCTTTGAGCTTTACACAAAAATAAGAAATAAGAGAACTATATATCTACTTATATTAGATCTATAATGGACATATTAATACAGCAAAAATAACAACTCAATTCAATAAGATGTAGATAAAGCAAGGCTTTATCCAAAACTAAACACTTCAAAAATTCAAACAAAATACAATTTGTTAATTCTAATTTTGGAGAATCTATGAAAGATTAAATAATGTATAGAAATGCCTTTAGGATTAATCACATAGCTAACATGGTCCATCCTCAAAACAAAATACAAACAATCTAAAAAGCCATTACATAAAATTTCTACAACAATCTAGAAAACCATTACATAAAATCACTACTTAATATTATTTTTACTGAATAAATATATATTATAAAATAATTTAAATTACATTTCCTTTTAAAACAACCATTATTTTATTTTATTTTATTTATAAACATTTATTTTAAAAACAATATTGAATATAAACTTAACTTATTTTATTTTATTTTATTTATAAACATTTATTTTAAAAACAATATTGAATATAAACTTAACTATAACTTTTATATGATATAAATATTTCAACTATAAATCTATTTTTATATATTTAAAAAATATATTCTATTTTTATATATTTAAAAAATATATTCTATTTTTATATATTTAAAAAATATAATAGGATATGAATAGAATTATATACCAACTATATTTAAATTCTGACGTTCGTACTTGAAGTATAACCAAATAAATCTCCATTTTTAATCAAGGATTCAAGCTTAATAAAGTTTATGCTAAAAGATAAACTATTTAAGAAATAAATTATATCATAATCTAAAGTAGTTAGATGGGAATATTTTATATTCTAAAAATAATTTAATGTATATATTTAATATTTTAAATTTAATTTAATGTATATATTGAATTTTTTTTATATTGATAAATAAATTATATTTTATTAAATAAGTTTCAAAATTTAAAAATTAAAAATTAATTAATTTATAACCATAAAAACAAAAACAAATATCAATACTAATATTGAATATTAGGTCGGTTAATTATAAATCATAAGCTGATTTATATTTATATATATATATACACACGTTTGCCATTCTTCTCGGTGGGAGTTTTCCATATACTATATATAAATAGATCTTATTACACGCATCGGATACGAGGCTCGGTACAGATAACCGTGCTGGGTTTATTGTTCTTCGAATTCTTTGTTACAGTAGTTACTGTTAAAAAAGATATTGCTGTGTGGAAAATTATAGAATATTTTAATTTGGTTATCGACTCCATGAATAAGAAGGTTGAAATAGAAAATTGTACTTTTACTATCTATTCTGTTGAATATTTTACAACATAAATTCAGAGAGCTCAACTCTAAAGCAGCTTCTATTTCAAGGGAGGCACCGAAGCTTTCTATAGGCTCTTACGAGATTACTTCATGGAGACGGCCATAAATATATAGATTTTCGATTGTGAACACTAATCTACTTTTTGGTTTCTATATATTTTATTTTAAAATAAAATCATACGAATTAATATAAAAGAAATTTTATAATAAAAAAATGTTATAAAAATTTTGTACTCCACATAATAATTGAATTTAACATGAAGTAACATTTGGAATTTTGGATTTAACATTAAATTAATATTGGGATACATTAAAGCAGCCAAAAAAAATTAAAATTAAAATAATAAAAAAAATAAGAATTAAGACAAAAGAATTTTCATAGTAAAAAATGTTATAAAAGCTTGGTCGTTTAAATAATAATTGAATTTGATATCATTTTTGATTTTTAGATTTAACATTAAATTAGTATGTGGATTGGTTAAAAGAAGTAAAATAAATTTTAAAATATAAAATTTTATTATAAATATTATTAATTTGAAAATATAATAATTTTTATTTATTTATTTATTGTTAAGTTCAACATCATGTGGTTAGGGTATGGCATTAACCAAATGAGGAATATTTTAATAAGACACCGAATCATAGTTTATCTAAAACTTTGGAATTTTAATTTATTATTTTATTTCATATTAAATTATTTTTATTAATAAATAAATATATTTTAAAATTAAATATCTATAATAGAATTTTAATTTAAAATTTATTATTTCATTTAATATTAAATTATTTTTATTAATAAATAAATAAATTTTAAACATAATTATCAATATAATGTTATGTATATTAAATTCATTATAAAATGAACTTTAAAAAATATAAATCAGATTATTAATTTTTAAATAAATCAGATTATTAATTTTTAAATATTAAAATAATAATTTATATTTGTCATTTACCAATATAAATATTTCACTTTATTTTTTTATATATTTATTTTAAAATAAAATAAAATATATATTAAAAAAATAAAAAATAAAAATAACCTAAATCTGATAACCACCGTCACTCTCAACCAATTAGGGAATCCAAATCTTTACGGTACAACACCACCACCACCAACCCTCAACCAGACCAACGCTATCATTTCGAGGGGAAGAGGTTACCTAATCTAAGCACAGTCTTGTTCTTGCGAAAGGAATGGTGGTGATGGCCTTGGTGGGATTCCCGAGATGTTTCCCCGAATTGAATATTCATTAGCTGCCGGGATTAGTTGGGTTAGGCGGGGCTATACAAGTTTTATGAACTAAATGATAATTTGAATTTTATATTAGCATTGGTATTTGGATTTGGACTTTTGAATTTGACGCAGAAATATAGTCAAAATTAATATTGTATTTTTTTTAAATAATATACTTTTAAATAATAATAATTTATTTATTTTTAATATATTATTTTAATTAAATAATAGAAGTTGACTAAATTTTCATATAATTTATTTTTTTTAAATAATATATTTTTAAATATAAAATTATATTATAAATTTTTAAATAATAATAATTTATTTATTTTTATAAATTTTTAAATAATAATAATTTATTTATTTTTAATATATTATTTTAATGTGGCTGATTAGGGCGTTCGTAAGATGAAAATACTAATAAGCTATCAATTATAAGATAAAAATCGAATGTATTCGAATGTCTAAATTCTAGGGAAGATTTAATTTCAAAGGTTACGGCTTTCGTCAATAAAGTCCATGTACTTATAAAATAAGAATAAAAAAATTATCATATAAAATATATTTATCCAGTACTTACTTACTAATCATGAAATAAAGTTTAGAATGACGAGGTTTATTATCTCTATTTAGTTTCGAATAAGAAGGTTTATTATCTTTATTTATCTGAAAAAATATCATATTACTAAACAATGAATATTTGCTTATTTACTAATCATGAAATAAAGTTTCGAATAACCAGGTTTATTATCTCTATTTAGTTTCGAATAAGAAGGTTTATTATCTTTATTTATCTGGAAAAAAATATCATATTACTAAACAATGAATATTGGCTTATTTACTAATCATGAAATAAAGTTTGGAATAACCAAGTTTATTATCTCTATTTAGTTTCTAATAAGAAAGTTTATTACCAAAAAATATCATAGCACTAAACAATGAATATTAGTAGAAATTATACAGGATGCGGGTGAACAACAAGGACAATGAGGTGGCCGTCGAATGGAATGGCATATGGCTAGACCACATGACCTTCCATAGTCTGGCATAGTGGTCTAAAATTGGCATTAACAACAGCCATAAATGCCATTTAAGGGGGCACCGTCTCCCACCTGTAAGCAACCACCCACCTCAGCTTTGCGCAAACATGAATTCCATGGATAATCTTACCACTGCACCTATCCATCATTCTGTGCCACTGCAATGCCTCTGTCCTCAAGTCGCTGTAGCACCCAACTCCCACACAACTACCGGGAGATGTTGCCACCTCCTCTACTACATTGATTTTGGCCCGGCAATTCACTTCAACCAGAGCCTGGATTGCCATTTTGTCTTCCACTCGGCCTCTGCTGCTAGTCCATCTACTGAGCAGCCCGCAAATTCAACTGAGCCTCTGCATCACTCTGAGCCAACCAAAAAGAATTCTCAAACTTTTGAAGCCAATATGCCAAGAACGCGTCATCGTATGCGCAGTCGTAGGGGAGAAAGCAGAGGATGCCTGAATCGTCCCCATCACTCTCTAGTTTCCGACTCCACTTCCTCTCTGGCCGAGCAAACTACTGGGCGCTACCCAAATACCCATAGTGGAAGAGGCCCCTCTCAATCTTACAGCCTCCATTTGACACCCCTTGCCTCGCCTCCCAATGGCATTCCTTCCATTTCTGCCTCACCTCCCAAAGGCACTCCATTCAATGCACAGTTGCATCTCCAAAATGCCCAATTCATATTTTGTTCATCCCTGAACTTGCCCATCATCACTGCCACTATTTCCATTTTTTTTCACGAGACAGAGCAAGCAATTGAGGGACAGGCCACTGTAGGTGGCAGTTGCACCAGAGCAATTGGGGGCAGGCCACTGAAGGTGGTAGCCATACCAAAGCAAAACTAGACATGGCTCAGACGAGCACCCACAGAGCAAGGAAGAGGCAAACTGAGAAAGAGACGAGTCAAGGGGGGAAGGAGGCAGACAAGGACCAACACGCAGACAAAGCCATGGACCCTTATCGTTGTTTCATCGAGGGAGAACATCCAGCGCAGCAGGCAACACGGAGGCCTCGCAACAGGCAGGTGGCGACTTGGAGGATTACAGGTGCTTCATCATGGAGAAACACCTATCGTCTCCGCCTCGCTCCTAGTCAGCCACTTTGCTTGCCGCGTGTCCGCCACATAGCTCGCCACGTGTTTGCCACACAGCCTGCCATGTGTCTATTTTTCTCAAGTTTCTAGAACTTTGCTTTCTAGTTTTTTTTAATGGGGTTCCGGAAAAACTGCTGGTTTTAGGTTCCTTGGTTTTTGTTTCACCTTGAAAACTGATAAAAAACTGTGGGCCTTAGCTGGTTTTCCCTACATAGGCAGCAAGTTAAATTTTGAAATCGTTTTTTTATTCGGACTGGTTTCCCATTATAGGCAGTCCAGACTTTGTCTGCTGTTTTTTGCCATTACTCAAACATTGATAGACACAGGCTAAGACCTGAATGTATAATATTTGTTAAATAATAGAATTAGCCTACCTTAAAAAATATATATAAATAAAAATAAAAAATAAAACATATTTGTAGAAATTAATTAATTGTTTTGATCGGAGCGTTATCCACGCCACCAGAAAGTTCATGAACGCTGGAAAACTCGCGTTATCCACACAACCAGAAAGTTCATGAACGCTGGTTGTACTCGATTATTCCATCAAATAGCCTTACCACAGACAAAGTTTACAATTAAGATGTTAGTCCACAGTCTCGTGAAGCCTTAAAATCTTTACGGTCACTCTTGCATTCAAAATGACATCAATACAGTCGACGCACTATTCCAAGTGGAAAGATATTTCCATCCAACGCACTGCCGCTGATATATGGTTGTTAGAATCATAAAGGTGTAAACTATCGTTATTTTAAGAGGTTAGTAGATTTCTAATTGCAGTCTTAGTGGTCATTTATTTGTTAAGTTTGAAAATATGCAGAAGTATAAGTGGTCTAAATTGGTTGTTGAAAAAGAGAAATCGCTCAAAAAGCTATGCATCAAACAAAAGAGAAAGTAGTTAAGTAAATGGGATATAAATTTGGATGATTGTGTTAGGAAATAGAGGACTGCCTTCTAGACAAAACAAGTATACAAAAAAATTGTATATTAAGTCAAAGAATTTAATCTAACCTGGAAACATAATGATAAAAAGTATTTAGAAACAGAATGATAAAAAGCATTTGAATTCTTTAATTAAGCTAAAATTTTAATTGTACAAAATTGGTGGTTAGAGAAGAGAAATCGCTCAAAAAGCTAAGGATCAAACAAAATAGAAAGTAGTTAAATAAATGGGATATAAATTTCGATGACTAGGTTAGAAAATCCAGGACTGCCATCTGGATAAAACAAGTATAAAAAATATATATTTCGAGTCAAAGAATTTAATCTAACCTGCACACATAATGATAAAAAATATTTGAATTCTTTAACTAAGCTAAAATTTTAATTTTAATTGTACATATGAGAACTAGCTCTCATTATCTAAAATATGAAACTGATAGATAAATCGTCCTTAAAAAAGATTAGAAAAAATACTTGCATTTTTTTACCTACAGCAAAAAGATGATAAAAACATAATAACATGTATCAAAGAATATGCAACCAATGAAATTATTCCTCTGAATATAGATTCTCGTGAACGTTATTAAAAAAACATTCAATTCAATTCAATTCGAAGGAAAATGGGAACGTCGAAACTCGCCATAGATCACTACTGAATGCGCTTTTCATAGACATTAACGCCTAAAATACCAGATACCCTATTGCTCATCAATTATGGAATCTTGAAACGGTGCAGCTGTTTTGATCAGTGTGGTGCACTATCTATCTATGGTGGATTACTACTGTCTAACTCTAAAATAAGAATCTCTACGTAATAATAATACAGGTGATGCAGACAATATTATACCTTGAGGCAGTGGAACACGCAGTAACTCTTGAATTTTTTTCATTTAATAAAAACCTACACTTAATAACTCATCCTATCCCATAAAGCGTAGCAAATTCCTTACAGTTTAACTTGGACGCACATCACATATGTTGCAACGCATCTGCAAATTTGTAAAAGTTGTTCGTCTCCAACAATATCATTCAAATTAACATTTCAGAAAAGATAAAAGGCATACGAAACATTGCACCTTAAAAATCGTGGCAGTCCAGATTTTGTTAAAAACTGAAATTCGTTTCCTGCGAAACAAAACAGGGGAACATGTTATCGGATGGGCAACGAAAAATATTTGATGTATTGGCCACTGAATATGAAAACCTAAGAATACCTGAGAAAGTGGAAGTATAGCTTCCATTGGTGAAACATGGAATGCTTTGCTGGTTATAAATAGGTAGAACAGAACACATAAAGATCTATTAATAACTCCCAAATTGTGTACAGAGAAAAATGGTGGAGAATCGCGTGCTTGTACCAACGGACACGTGAAAAATCTGGACGCCATCTCCATGACCAATTGAATTTGACAGCCACTATTAAAAGCCAACTTAACAATGACAACCTTGCTACACTTTCTATCTGAGGAAGGCATCCAGTTCTGTGGACCCTACGAAGAGCGTTGTCTCTTTCTATATTTATAGATGTGATGTGTGAGACACTTGAGATGCATGATGCATCACGTCACTGGGAGTCAAAATACTATGTATAGCAGGCGCAGGCGAATCTTGAAAACGGGCCACTTCTTCCAGTTTTAGTGGACAGTACAATAATGGCCCAGATTTGTTTGGAGATTTGTGGTACCAGATGATCTGATTTACTGGACCGTGGTTTCTTAAACCAGCAGATTTCAGACATGAACAGAGCGCGGTCACATGAAATGAAGCAGATTGAACAGAGCACGGCCACATGAAATGAGGCAGATATAGTACGCACGGTTGTGGCAGGCATCATTTCTTCCGTGCGATATTGTCGGTGATCGTTTCGCAGACATTTGAAATTTGAGCAGAAAATATGAAAGCTATGTGCCGATTTTCAAATCTATTTTTAAATTATTATTTTCAATTAAAAAATATGAATTGTTTCTGTTATATTGATTGATGTAAATTAATTTATATCCCTTTATTTTGTAAAATGTGTTTAAATTTCAAAATAAAAATAATTACTACTAGGTTACTTCAAGCCGTAGTCTTACAATTATGTTTTTTTTTTTCAGAAAGCCGTAGTCTTACAATTATGTTTTTTTTTTTCAGAAAGGTATAGAAGTTTTGGTTATATTTTGAAAAAAATTGGTTGAGATTTTTGTAAATCTAAGTAAAAGCTGTCAAAATTCATAATTTTAGACGTTTTAGATGTTTTTGATGATGCTGAATCTATTTTCATCATCAAAAATATGATCCAAATACTGTCTAAAAAAATTGAAATATTTTTGTCCTAATTCCCACCACTTTTAACTATCTAGATAATTCCTCCACTTCCTTAGTTAAATAAATCCTAAATTAAAAATACTTTAACAAATTAATATTTTTAGATATTTTAAAATTAGACTCTTTCACTAACCTACCAAAAAGTAATGTCATCCCTTAAATCTGTTTGAATAATAATCGACCTAGCAACCTGTGAACTATATTGGAAAAACAGAAATCTGACTAACACCAAAATGACGATTTTTATTTAATACTATGTGCCGATTATTAAGCATGGTTATGTGGTCTACATCTTGGTTGCATTTAATTTAATGCTTTGTGAACCATATTAAATACAGTCATTTGTTTGAGGTATATTTAAATTGCTATATGTTTTGGATATTTAGTTTTCAATTTGATAATGTAATTTTTAGTGAGATTTTAATTTTGTATTATTTAAATCATATTTTGAATGTATAAATGAAACATTTAATTTAATGCTTTGTGAACCCTATTAAATACAGTCCTTTGTTTGAGGTATATTTAAATTGTTATATGGTTTGGATATTTAGTTTTCAATTTGATAATGTAATTTTTAGTGAGAGTTTAATTTGGTATTATTTAAATTATATTTTGAATGTATAAATGAATTTATTTTCATTAAAAAAATATATAGATTTCATAAATAATGTACTATATACTAATAAAAAGCATTTCAAAATTAAGTCAGTGTCTATTAAAGAACATTGATGTATTTTATTATCAAGTATATATGCCTTTATATTAGTATGGGTGTTACTATAACTATATTATGTATCATGTACTGTGATAGATAATAAAAGAAGTTTTTAAGGATCCCAGACTAGGAAGGATGTGTTGAAAACTATACAAGGTCTCTCAATAAGGATATGTGGGGAATTTGGGGGTTCTCAATACTAGTTTTGCGTCTCAATGTCTTACACATGGTTGAGGGAATACGAGCCATGGGCCCTAAAGGAAACCTCTTGGTATCTAGGGTCAAGAAATATGTCTTGAACCACCATACAAGACCTCTTGAGTGTGTCCTTTGCCAATGAATGGGGTTACCAATTTTATTAGGAGGTGGATTATGGCAAGCACTAGAAATGGGTATTGAAGAGCTTCTACAAGTTTGGTAACATAAGAACTAGTGTTTGGCTTATTTTCTTTTCTTCTCATCAAAATCCTTCTCTTGATTATTCTCCCACTAGAAACTCTTTATGCTCATTGTTATAGCATGGAGTGGTTCAGTGATTGCTAAAAATGAAGCGTTGAACTTTTGTAGACACTGTGCTACCCCAATAAAACTCTTAACTTCAATGACATTTGCATGAATTGACCACTTCATGATGGCCTCCATCTTTGTGGGATCTATCTTAAGGGCCCCTCCACCAATCACATAATCCATACAACAAAAATTGCTAGGAAAACTCTCATTTTTTTAGATTACCCTGTCATTTTTATTTATTTTTAAATCTTTAGCACGTACAAGACGCGAGATATGCTCCTCCCAAGTAGCACTATAAACCATTATATCATCCAAATAGACTATAACAAATGAATTTAGACATGGATGTAATACATCATTCATCAACCTCATAATTATAGTTGGTGCATTGCATAAACCAAATGGCATAACCAACTATTCATACAAACCTTTCCTAGTTTTGAAGGTTGTCTTATTCTTTGAATCGAACCTAGTGGTATCCTGAGTTTAGACCTAGCTTGGTGAAGTCTTTTGCATGTTGCAAATGATCTAATTGATCATCGAACCTGGGTAAAGGGTACCAACTCTTGAGCATAATCTTGTTTAATGCTCTATAATTGATGCACATTCTCCAAGTCCCATCCTTCTTTCGTACAATTATGATGAGTGACCCCATAAGATGAGGTTCTTGGTATAGTGAAATTGAGCATTGGTCAAAAGATCATTAGAGAGGTTCTTGGAAAAGTGATGGCAGGGGTTAGGGTTTTCTTCTGTGGAGCCTCAAACAATGTTGTTTCTTACTAGGAGTGTGTCACACACAACAAGAGAGCTCTTCCATAAGGAGAAGTTGAGATAATGTTTCCACGTGGTGATGGGAGGGTTTTGTTGTTGATTGTGCTTATGGAAATTTGGTGGTTGTCCCATAGTCAAATGCATAAATCCCAACAGGGTTGACTTTTTTCTGTTGTTGTGGCAATCAATAGTGTCTCATATCAAAGAAGAAATGGACTCAAGGTTCATAAGTCTGACAGAGGCATATTTTTTTTATGACAATATGCAAAGCGATGACATGTCAGGGTTGTGGCCTAATATCTTTTATTGGATAGATCTAGAAGCGGTTGACCTTCGTGGATGGATGCCAAGACAGTGCATGGAACCCTTGAAATTTCCCCATCGTGGCAACATGGTACTTATGGTTTGGAAATGCCAAGTATGCCCTTTGGGGATGGTGATAAAGACATTTCACTTATGTGTGTAGAGACTACTTTACAATGAGGATATGCCCTCCTTTGGGTATCCTCAATGTTTTTTATTTCCAGATTTGGACAAAAGATGCAAGGGCCTTCGGCTTGATCTTCCCCAGATCAAAAGGCCTTATAATGAAAAATTGGAACCAAAGGACTTTCTTCATAATTTATATAAAACCTTAAGCGGGAAATCGGTCCTCTTAGGGGTTCAGGGTTCAGATCTAGTGGAAAATTTGAAGCAGACTATTCAAAACAACTTGGGTATACTAGTGTTTTGCCAGAGTGTTATTTATGGGTGGAACTTGATGCAAGACTCCATTCATTTGAAAGATTATGCCATTGAAAGGAACTCCACCATAATATTAAATATGAAACTGATGGGTGGGGCTTCAGGTAACAAAAACCCTAATGGACCAACCTCGTTCAAGGATGCAATCAAAGGGAAAGTTGCCACTTCTACTGATCATATGCAAAATATGTCAGAACCATACATAGTGGAACAAGTAGAAAGACCATCGGTGATGGATGTCAAACCCTCAAAAGTAAAATTATTTTTTATTGATCTTCAATATAAGGTGTTAATATGTAGGTTTAATGGCTTATGGTCTAGATCTAAAGATTTACATTATGGATGTATTCTTCTTGGACACCCAGCTATGATCTCTACTTATGTTCCAAGGTTTTATTCATATTTCAATTTGACACACAAAAATATATGGAGAAAGTCCTAACTAACAAACTATGGTTTTGGGGTAGAACTAGGTTTTTCATTACCCCATGGTTCCCAGAATTTAATGCTACAAGCATGGTGGTCACTACAATGTCGATATGGGTGTGATTACCAAATCTCCCTCTCCCTTTTTAGGACCATCGGGTCCTGGAAGATATTGGAAATACTCTTGGATGATTCAAGAAATTGGACTTTGAAAAAACAGAAAAAGGTATAGTTACATTTGCCATAATTTGTGTGGAGAGAGACCTTAGAAAAGGTCTACTGTATCCATCTAAAACATGAAAACTTATAGTGGACTCAGGCTTTAGATGATGAGAATATGACATTTAGATGTTGAATCTATTTTCAGATAAGACACATGCAAAATGCATGCCCATTGGCAAAAGGATCCTAAAAAGAAAAAGAGGCAGGATCGTAAGCCAAAGGGATGGCAGGTACCAAACAGTTTTGAAGAAGAGACTATGGAGAATACTCCAATTATGGATTCACTGGCACAACATGGAAACTAAGTAGATGAAGGTGTTGGGGATCAATCAGGATCCATGATTCATATCGAGAAGGGTACAAAATTAGTAGAGATCAAAGCATCATAGTAGTATAAAGAGGCAACAATCAATGAAAAGGGATCAGGGCTATAAAGAGGAATCATGTATCCAAGAGTTCAGTTCAAACAAAGAAATCCCTTTGCAGGAAGCTAGAAATTAATTGGCAATGGTAACAGTTGATCCCAACCATGGGGTTTGGAAAAAATGTTAGAAAATGAAAAGAGAAAAGGGGTAAACTAAGTGATTATTATCACACTTACCCCCAACAAAATTATGTATTTTTTTATAGTTATTTATTTTATTTTCATCAACCGAAAGGTTGACATGATCAAATCCATTGCAGCATCTACAGAATGTAATTTTGTTCCATGTTTTCAAGTTGAATAAAATTACGATTTTTTCCTCAGATTAAAAAAAAAAGTGAGGTTCTTGATCGAATCACACCCTAATCTAGTAGTTGTTGCAAACATCTTCACTTCTAGTTGACTATGGAGAGTCTGGAAATAATTGTATTTCATTCTCCACTTTCCTATTGGGTGGTATCCCTTTAGGTTCCTGCAATACTCCTCTATATGCCTATTGAAACTCTTTCAATTGCTGATTATTTTATTTAATACACCCCTCCAAGAATGCCTTTTCTCTTATTGACTCTTCATAAGACTCATTAATTAAAGCATATTTCTTATTGGAACTAATTAGCTTCTTAGATTGGTTGGCACTTACTAATGAAATATTTGACTTTCCTTTATGCCCGTTGATGATGAAGAAATTCCCATCCTACACATTTAGAGACTTCCAAACACTACTCCACATACTTCAAGTAGTACTACATCCAATTCACTTCATTTGTAAAATCAACACTTATAGAAAATTTAATCTTGCATTGCTTCGTTACCTTGATCTCTATGACCTTGTTCACCCATCCTAATAAGCATGAGCTAGGATGATCACAAATGTCCAATCCAATATTGTTAACTAGATCCACTGCTATGAGATTAGCCTATGAACCAGAGTCAAATAGAGCATCTATCTTGGTCTTCTAGCATAAAAGAGTTTAACCATTTATTTCTCTTCCTAGTGATGAAGGGCACTTAGGTTCACCTCCCTCTGCATGGATGTACAAACAATGTTCTTATCCACATAAGAGATTCTTTTGACTTGATTGCTCGAATCTATGACTAGAAGATTCTTTTTATTTGCATCATTCTTGCATTTCTTTGAGTTCAGCACTAGATCTTGTTTCTAACACTTTTTTCTCAGTGTGACCATCAATCTTGTAATGGTTACATTGGTTATTAGAATTTTCGCACAAGTGTGCAGTGGTTATCGTCTTCTTATTCTCCCCCCCTTTCCACTTCTTCTTCCCCTCTTTGAAAGCTTCCTATTTCTCTTTCTATTTGGAGCTACTTAATTACCCTTTCCTATGGCCCATGCTTCCTAGATATTGTGCATGTAGACATGCCTCGTCCATTGTCCTTGAATTTAAAAGCATCACTTGCTTTCATAAATGACTATGTGTAGACCCCAAATATACTTGAGGAATATATCTAGGTTCTTGAGAGAGATATCCAGCATGATGGCCATCTCTCTTAACTTGGTGATGTACTCTTATATATGTTGACCCTCCCTATGCCTAAACTAGTGCCACCAGATCCATTGGTCTTCTACATAACTGATAGGGTAAATTTAGGATTCAATATTTTGAAGTCCTCCAATATAGTTATTGGAAAAAAATCCTCTAGCCTAAGTGTTTTGTATGGGTTTCTTGCTAGGTTAAAGCATGGCCCTTTAGCTTCAATCTATAAAATGATATGTTTTTTCCCTTATCTATATGTTGAACATTTAAATTAAGTTCTAGTTGTTGCAACTGATTATTCATTTTTAATGCATCAATTTCCCCTTGATATGGGTTTTTGTCCACTTTTGCTTCCAATTTAATAGCTATTATGCCTTCTTGGGTTCCTTATCTCAACTCATTTTCTAGATGTTTATTGTTTCTTAATTTCCCCCTCTAATCCAATCTCTAAGTTAGACCCTCCAACCTGTCAAAGTGGTCCAAGCTTGCTTACTATAGCTACAATGAGGAGGTCCATATTATGATTGATGTTGACAACTTTGTGCTTCTAACCTCACAAATCTCTCTCTTTTGTCAGATCTTAAGGGTTATGAAGAGACTAGTTGACCATGGCTAGGGCTTTGCAACTTTTTTCCTAAAAAAATACCTAAATTGTTACAACTTCCCACAAAATGTTAGAAATATGTTGGCATTGATGTCAAAGGAAGTATCATGGAGTGGAAAAGATCATGTGGTTGAAGGAAAATTGATGAACAGGTGAAATTGGTATCTAATGGAGCATTATTTGTAGATCGGTTTTTGTCTTAGATAGTCATCTCATATGTTCCTAAAAACTGCTCATATGGATAGAGTACGAAAAATCCTTTCCAACTGTATATTGAAGTTGTCAGGCCAGGCAGTAACTCTCCAAAAGAAAAAACTGATTCGTGTATATTCCATAGGTAACCCATTGTTATATACAATAGCGAGTGATTGTTCAATTCATCTCCCGATGACTGTTCACCTTCCCAATTTATTTATTTACATAAAATTCCCAATCATGAAGATTAGGTGTCAACATTTCCCCCCTTAATCTGAAGGGATGTTGGTGAGTCCAAGCATCATTCTGAATCGTTCAAGCTTTTCCCTTCCAAGTGCTTTGGTGAAGATGTCTGCAATTTTCTCATTTGTGGAACAATGACGAAGATGGATTGTTTTGGCCTCAACATGATGTCGAATCAGATGATATTTAGTATTGATATGCTTTGTTCGATCATGGAACTTTGGGTTCTTGGCCAACTTTATTGCAGAGGTGTTATCAATCATGAGTGGAGTTGATTGTACTTGTTTTACCTGCAAATCTTCAAGAATTTTCCTGAGCCACACAATTTCTTTCGTTGCTTCAGCTGCTACCACGTATTCTGCTTCTATTGTGGAATCTGCTGGAACTGATTGTTTGCGTGATCTCCAGGAGACAGCTCCTGATCCAAGACTCATAGCATATCCTGAAGTAGATACCCCAGTTTCTTTGTCTCCATCGAAGTCTGAATCAGAGTATCCAATCAAGCTGAAGTCGTCCACCTGTGTATACTTGACTCCAAGGTCTTGAGTTCCCTTCAAGTACCTTAGAACTCTTTTTGCAGCAGACCAATGTCCCTCACAAGGCTTTTGCATGAACCTGGAGAGGATTCCAACAGTAAATGAAATGTCTGGTCGAGTAGTAGTGAGGTAGATGAGACTTCCTACAAGTTGTCTATACTTTGTTGCATCCTCAAATTCCTTTCCTTCAACAGATGTGAGCTTTAAGTTTTGTTCCATTGGAGTAGAAAGAGGATTGCATTCTGTCATGCCAAATCTGTTTAACAAATCTCCAATGTATTTCTTTTGAGAAAGAAATATGGCTTTTGGATGTTGGGTTACTTCAATGCCAAGATAGTAATGAACATAGCCCAAATCAGTCATTTCAAAACTTTTCCCCAATTCCTTCTTTATGGATGCAATGTAGCTTTCATTGTTCCCTGTCATTAAAAGATCATCTACATATACCACAAGATACACAACTGTTTTGCCAACTTTCTTGACAAACAAAGTTGCATCATCAAGATCAAAATGATTGAAGTTGAGTTTCAGAAGATGCTCAATTAGTTTTTCATACCAGGCTCGTGGTGCTTGTTTGAGGCCATACAAGGACTTCACAAGTTTGCATACTTTATGTTCATATCCTTTCACAGCAAATCCTTCAGACTGGGACATAAAAACATTCTCTTTTATATCTCCATTCAAGAATGCAATTTTTACATCCATTTGATGGACTTTCCAACCATTCTAAGCTGCTAGTGCAAAGAGTGTCCAGATGGTGGCCCATTTTGCTGTGGGGGCAAAAGTTTCCTCATAATCGACCCCTTCCTTCTGTGCAAAACCTTTTGCCACAACCCTAGCTTTGTGCTTGTCAAGTGAGCCATCGGCTTTGTACTTGTTCTTGTAGACCCACTTGCAGCCAATTGGTTTGGTTCCGAATGGAGGATCAACCAGCTTCCAAGTGCCATTCTTTATGAGAGCATCATACTCCTTTTGCATCGCTTCTTTCCATTCATCATGAGAAGCAGCTTCTTTGAAGGAAGTTGGTTCAAAATCTATAGACAAGTTCAATTCACAATCATAAGTAACATCCATATCAACAGGTGAATTAGAGTCATCTACATCACCTCCATTTTGTCGGTTTGAATTTCTGGTTCTTGTTTTTCCAATTTCATCAGGATGAACACTTTCAAGTGTCTTTGTTAGCCATTTTGGGGGACCTTTCTGAGATGGTCCAGGCTGCTCTGTTGATTGAGTTGGGATTGAATCAAGATTGAGTCTCCCAATTCTATCAATTACATCACTTAAAGCATCATCTGTTGTTGGAGTTTCATGCAGGGGAGATTGTTCTTCAGAAGAAGATTCCACATGTTGATCTAGTATAGGAATCCCCCCTTCAAGATGTGGAATCTGATTATCAAATTCTTGAAATGATTTCGTTTTTGAGAATCTATCCAAGCGATCAAGTTGCCGCTCAACAACATTGTCAGATTTGGATGATTCAAGAAAAATGACATCTCTAGATACAACAAACTTTTTATTTACTTCATCATAGAGGCGGTATGCTTTAGAGGTGTTTGAATACCCCAGGAAGATACACTTACGACTTCTAGCACCAAGTTTGTTTCTATGTACCTTTGGTATCAAAGCATAACAGGTGGAACCAAAGATCCTGAGATGTTTTACCGAAGGAACATGTCCATACCACAATTCATAAGGAGTCTTGTTTCTTATAGCATTAGATGGACATCTATTCTTTATATATGCAGCACATAGAACAGCATCAACCCAAAACATTATCTTTACATTTTTGAAGAAAAGCATGGACCGTACCATATTCAAGATTGTTCTATTCATTCTTTCAGCTACACCATTCTGTTGGGGATTATAAGGCACAGTTGTTTGATGTTTGATCCCATGTTGGCGAAGATAGTGTTCGAATTCATTTGATGTATATTCTTTTCCATTATCAGTGCGTATAGACCCAATATGAGATTGTGCATCATTTTTAACCCATTTATGAAAATTCTTGAATGTTTGAAAAGCATCAAATTTGTTCTTCAATAAATAAACCCAACACATTCTGGTGTAATCATCAATAAATGTCATGATATATTTATTTCCATTTGCAGAAGGAACAGGCATTGGACCACATAAATCTGAATGAATGAGTTCAAGCTTCCTATGTGCTCTTGAATGTGAATCACGAAAAGATTGTTTGCTATGCTTTCCTAGAATGCAAGCATCACATTGCTTATGTTTCCTAGGAATTGTAGGCAAACCAGCAACACCATTTTTCTTCAATAAGCGGAGACTGTCATAGTTTAAATGTCCAAATATAGCATGCCATAATAAACTTGATGGAAGTGTACCTTCTTCATGATGAGAAATATATGAGAAATGTTGTGCATGAGCAGAGGTTCCTTGCAGTTTGAGAAGTCTTTCTTCTTCTATTCCCCTCATGACAAGTGAGTGGTCAGATGCTTTTCTTACCTCAAGCTTGCCATCAAACATATGAATGGAGTGACCTTGCTGGCGGATGTGGACCAAGGACAACAAGTTTCTCTTGAGCTGTGGGAGATATAGAACATGATCCAGAAGAAAGTCTGGAAGACCAGGCAGTTTAAGCTTGATTGTGCCAAGCCCTGATGGCTTGATTTTTGACTGATCTGCAAAGTATACTGCTCCATCAACATTGTCAGTGAAATCTTCAAAAAAATCTTTTCTATGAGTTATATGACAGGTTGATCCTGAATCAAGCAACCAACCATTTTTCAAAGAAGCAAGTGAAGCATTAAACAAATCTTCATTTACTCCAATGTTACATTGTGCCTCAATATAGTGAGCGGATTCAGGTGCTTTACCTTTGTCTGTATCATCAATTTTACCTTTCTGCTGGTTTCTTTTCTGCTCAATTTTGTCCCATGGTAGCTTGCATGTAGAAGTATCATGTGATCCATTTCGTTTGCAGCGAATGCAATGCAGATCTGCCTTTTCTCCTTGAGAATGTTTGCCCCCCCTGCCTCTGAAGTATCTTCCTCTTCCTCTTCGTCCACCTCTTCCTCTTGTAGAATCTTGAGCAGGATGCTTTTCTTTATGAGCAAGGCACACAGTCTCTTCAGAAGATTCAGGGATTGTCTTCTTTCCAAAGGCTTTCTCTCTTTCAGCAAACTTTTCCACAAGAGAGTCAAAGGTTCTATCTTTAAGATTTCCTTTTGCTTGTAAAGACTCAAGATAATTGGAGTAAGTAGGATAGAGTGACTTGAGAAAAGCAATAAGAGGGATATCCAGCTCAACCTTAGTGGATTTAATATCATGCATTATAGACTTTACTTCAGATGCAAGAGCAAGAGGATCATTATTTTTCAGTTCAAGAGTGAAGAGTTTAATCATGAGCTGAACAACTTCAAGTGCAGAATGTGAGTCATAGAGTTCTTTCAGCTTTTGTAAAGCTTCAAAGGCAGTTGAATATGATGAAATATGGCAACTTACTTCTTTATTTACAGATGCTGCGATTAATGCATAGGCTTTGCTGTTCTTGTTTTCCCAAATGACGAGCTCTTTGTCTGATGTAGGTTGCACTGGGTCACTGTCTCCTTCTCTGACACACACTGCTTTCCACAACTCATTGAAGATGAGGGTGTGTTTTATCATCCGGGACCATTCAGGATAGTTCTCCTTGCCAGTGAGAACTATTCCTACCATAGAGATGATTGAATGCATTCTGTAAAAAATACTTCTGCTGATAAAAAAAACTTTTGCTGATAAAAAAAAACTTATGCTGATAAAAAATAAAAAAAATCTGCTGATATACAATGAAGTTGTACTCAAAAGGGCAACTTTGCTGATTTCAAATTCTTTATGCACTCAGTTTTCTTCAAATGTCTCCAAAATTTATAAAATATCCTCCCCTTTCATTTTCTTTTAGTGGGATTCCTTTTCTCGAGACAAGTGCAAAGAATAATGTTGAAAAAGTATTTATGACCATGGCATTCAGTAGGCAGCGTAACGCACCATTATGATACCTCGTGAGATTATGAATAATCCGGCATATTACTCAGTGCAGATATAAACAGCACATACCTCACACTCTCCAGCATACAATACAACACAGTCAACACAGTGTTCAATGCAAGGTAACAAGCATATGAATGGAACTATTCTCAAGCAAATGCAGCATAACCCTTACACCAATAAGGCATACAAATAACGTTGACTGCAGCATATAATCAACCAACACGCATATATACTGAACAACAGATGTAATGGATGAACTTCGACATGAACTTCAACTGCACGAATGAAAAAAGGTCCAACGCATATACCCGAGTTCAACAAAGGAACGACACTCAAATTTAATGACCTTCAAAGTGTATACTATTCAACACATATGGACAAAACCCCACTGCTCACTGCACAAACATCGTATAGCCAAACGCACGGAACAATAGCATGCCTGATTAGAACAGTTTTAACTTGCATGTCCTCGGCGCTCCAATAAAAACTTGCAGGTCCAGCATCACCAGGCAGAAAATGTTAATAAAAATAGGGCTATAACTCAGCACCGCCAACAGAAACCAGAACCTCCCTCTTTTCGCAGTGGGTTACGGTCATCCGTTTTATACCCATAGCATAGGAAAGAGCGGCTGCTGTTCATAGTTTCGAGTCTTGGAACTCAGGACTGTTAAGTAATTTTACATAATGTATGCGGCTGCTGGTCAAGTAATTCTACATAAAGTAGCAGCGATGTTATGGTTGCATCAGGTATTTGATGCTCGATGCCCAAGTTCAAACATCAAAACAAAATGATACGGATAATGCAAACGCAAGGATAATCAAAACGATAATACCACGTTTCCACTGCGCATGGAATCCCTGAGAACGGCGATGGCTCGCCTTCGAGCTCGAGATCAGTTACCAACACTGTCAACGGGTCGCACAATTTCGCAATACAGGGTTATTCCTTGGCCAAGGGCATGGGCGTTGGGTGAGAGCGAAATGATGCTTGGACAGGTCTGCATAGAGGCACCAACGCATCTCTGGGCATGTCAGGCCATCGACAGAGGCAGAGCAGCGCTCAGCACTGAGGCAGTGGCAGACTATTTCAGGACAGAGGCAGTGGCAGAGATGAAGGGAGTTACAACTATTTTTAGAACTGGCTCTAATACCATGTCAGGCTAGGCAGTAACTCTCTAAGGGTAGAAAAAACTGATTCGTGTATATTCCATAGGTAACCCATTGTTATATACAATAGGGAGTGATTGTTCAGTTCATCTCCCGATGACTGTTCACCTTCCCAATTTATTTATTTACATAAAATTCCCAATCATGAAGATTAGGTGTCAACAGAAGTTTAAAAACGACATCTTGGATCAAAGCATATGGCTAATCAAATTCTTTAGGTGAAAAATTCAATAGGAAAGTATCCAAGCTTAGGTGGGGGCATAGTCAACATCTAGGTGGCACACAGTTAGCGACGGGCCCCATAGCACAGTCATTCATAGGTGGTAAACAACTCAACAAAGGTGTAATGTGGATGGACCGAGAACCCAATATGGGAACTTTTCCTATTATCTACTGCCATATTTCACGTCTCACCCTGGACAAGCAGAAGAGTTACAAGCCAAGTTTGGTTCCCCGAGATAGGGGTTTTTACATTTTCTAATGGTCCTAACACTTAAGTTTTTATAAAAGGAATTCATTGAAAAATAAAGGTTCATACCCCCCTTCCTCCATATGGTGACATGGAGCCATGGTGGCATGATGACGTCATCACATGGTTATGTGCCACTTCCAAAGGGGGACACGTTACATGCATATTCAACATTTTCATGTGGCCAAGTGGGCCAAAACTAGGTGATGTGGCACCACTTGGAGCAGGACACGTGGCAACCAATATAAGTGGCATGCATAGTCAGCAAGGGAAAACAGGGGTCAGGATAAGGAAACTTTCGTTAATTGTAGGCAAACACTGCTATTGCAGACTGGCAGGAGACCAAGGTGAGAATTAAGCGCCAAATATGAGATCCCAACAAATAGAGCTCTATAGGTAAAAATGGGAGTATGTCAATTACCACCAATATTCACGTCTCGGATCAAGATTTAGAATTAGTTCTAAGTGTTCGTCATATGAAATAGTCTGTAGACAAAGCCCAGTAAATGGAAACATTCCCGTTGTTTAATGTTCGATCAAATTTTGAAAGGCATGCTTAGGTTTTTGTTTTACGTGGTTTCATATTGTTATATGACCAAGCCCTTGGGGTGATTAAGCGCCTTGGGCCTATGAATGTTAGTGTAAAGTGTTAAGGACATATCTACTTAATACTTTAGGTCATGCGTTCAACACTTAAGCCTTTGGGATTAATACAAAGAGCTGCAACCATATGTTGTGGTGCATTTGTTTAAAAGACTTTTTATCTATAGTCTTGATTCGAGGCTTAAGGCTTAAGGGGCCAAACCATTCCATAGTCATGATTTTGGCAGCATGTGAAGTATTTGGAAAAATTGGCCATAGTTTGTAGTTCCCTATAGTTTAGAAGAAGTGGACATGAACAAGTCAACAACTATTTGGCAACATGCAAAATTTGGTGGTATATTCGGCAACTATGCCAAATATGGCAGTTCGCTAAAGTTGGAACTATAGCTAGAACCTCTGCTAAACCTTGTACTGCACCAAAATTGAAGAAATCGGTAATTTAACTTAGTTTCACACCTTAATTTACCAAATCAGAGACTGAATACCATTAGTACACATCAAGATATCTTAACAAAAGTGGAATATAAGCTAAAAACAAGAATTCATGCATGTTAAGAGCTAAACTCAACCAAAAATCAAAATCCAAAATTATTAACTCAAATTCTTTCTAAACAGAATTGAATTAGCAATAAAGTTGTTGTTCGTGAATCGCTCAAAGGATCAGAGATCATAGAAGGTGTTGAAGACTATTTATAGTGATTGCATGAGATGAGATTGTTTTGTTTTATGAGAAATATACCTTCATGATTTTAGTGCGAAAATGGTATGAAAGATGAATCAAGAAGGTCCAACAAGTTGGAGCTTGCATTCCAGGGGTTGATGCTCCTTTTAGTGGTAGCTGATAAATCAGGGGTTATATCTCCTTTCAGTAGTAGCTGATAAATTGGGGACTAGAAGCCTACTTTCAGTAGTAGCTAATAAATTAGGGAGTGGTGGCTTCCTTTAGATCGCAGCCTGAGAAACCTGCAAGTAGAAGCTTGCAACAGATTGATGTAATAAAAGTAGTAGCTTATAAATTGCATCATAATACAAAAACTTTGGTGGTTTTCCCAGTTGGGTTTCCACATTATATTGTGTGTCCTGATTTATGAATTGGTGTGCTTATACTTATTATTGAAGTATTATTTATGATTGTGAAAAAAAGTTTTAAATTCTCACAATACTAATTAACACACCCCCCGCCCCACCAGTATTGTCCTAGTTTATAATATAAAATGTCCCAAAAAACATGCTTTTGATACCAATATGATATGTAAATTGTCATGGATAATACAATAGAACAATTGATTACAAAAAATCTGATAAGATAACTGAAAACTATATTGTTTGGGTTAGTATCCCTTTAGATCTTAGATTCTTCGTTATCCATAAACTACCATGGATATTCCACTGGATAGTTTATTTCTCCTTAGATTTATGGATACGTAAATTGTTATTTATTGCATATGCATGCAAATTATAATTATGTAGAAAATAAAGAACAACGAAATAAAACTCGCAAACCACAAATTAACACAAGATATAACCTAAGAAACGTTTTTAGAAGAAAACCCAATTGGAAGTTGAGATCGCTCTGCTCTCTTTTTTTAGATTGAAAATGGATGCAAGTATAAAGAAGTGAGGCATGTGGCTTGTGGGCTACTACAATGCATAAATCCTCTCTATTTTCTCTCCCACTATCCATTGTCGGCTAATTTTCCCATATAAGAAACAAAATGCACTAAAATAGAATGGAACCCCCTTTCCTCCTAGTGGCCCAGTTATAACACAAACCGGTAGCCTACAGTGATTAAATTTGACTCCTTCAACTCTTAACTAGCATTACAATATGGACTCTTCTAGAATATTCTTCTTCAAGATGACATGGCTAGCCCCTTTCCATGAAACATGGGGGCTGACTTGGCATCCTCTCAAATTATGATGGTCAAAATAGTAAGCTCAACTTCCAAGTGGCATAAATTTTGCATATGGACTTCGATTGAGGCAATTCTTCTGCCATTGGAAATGTATTTGTGTGTATAATAACACACAAATTCATTGCACTTAAGTGGAAAGGTTTTACCCACAAAAAGTTCATTTGATGGCTCAAGCTGCTCCCAGAAGGTTTTAGACTCCAATTTGCCAAAGTGGGTCCCACAAGTAAAAATGGTCCTATGAGTTGATTCCTCCACTTTTTCCAGTTTAAAATCATAGAGACAAATGGAAAATGTTGAGAAATGGAAACAAGAAATTTCAATTTAATTTTTCCTTGAATTAAACTGAGAATTAAAATCGAATTCTATTCTCATAACAACTTGTAAATAGTTAATTTAGTTTAATTAACTTAATTAACTTAGGAATTTCGAGTTGGAAGTCTTTATGTAGTCATGTATATGTTCTCCCTAAGTTTTAGGGGTCCATTATGAGTTTAAATTGAGTTGGAAATTAGATCACTCGGTTTATTGAGTTAAGTTCAATTAAATTAGTTCTAAATTGTTTTTGGAACTAATAGAGGACTAACATTCAGTTGGTGTACTAATGCATCCACTAGTGCTACTCTAGTTAACTGAAGATTCCCTCATGAGAAACTCATGCATGTCAGTTCAAAGAAAGACCCAGTTGAGACTAGAGTGTAGGGACAATGTACTATCAGTGGTATTATTTACTGGAGTGTAAATATCATGCATGCATCAGAGATTGATCCTATGTTTGGATTGCGCAGTTTTGGAAGCATGAATTCCCTTT
The DNA here is from genome assembly GCA_031772625.1 of Pinus tabuliformis. Lineage (NCBI taxonomy): Eukaryota > Viridiplantae > Streptophyta > Pinopsida > Pinales > Pinaceae > Pinus > Pinus tabuliformis. The sequence continues at coordinate 250,305,153 of CM062809.1, read as the reverse complement.
AAATACAAGTTATTCATCCTAGGAATTACGCAAGAGATTAGGAGCTTGGAGAGTTGCAGAATTGGCTAAGTGTTGGCCAAGAGCTAGCTTGTGAGTTGAGAGAGTTGAGCATACTTGTGCGGAATTGTTCTAGTGAGAACAAGCTTTGTATCTTCACTCATATTTTTGATATATGTAATACAGATAGTGGGGTTTTGAGTAGTGGCTTTCCCCAAATACATCTTGTGTTATGTGCCATTGATTTATCTTCTTCTTGTTCATATTATTTTCTACGATCTATTGGCTTCTGGTGGTTTAAAGTAGAAGTAGATTTTTGTCCTGTGCTTCAGTACATTACATGAGCTTATGAATCTACAGGATTTTCTACATGGTATCGGAGCTTAAAACAATATATTAGAGGAGATTTCGAAGTTTTGGGTTACAGGTGAAATTCGAATTTGCAATACATACTTCAGGATCGGTAGATGGCGTTCTACAGTTTGCGGCTCGAGTATGCCTTGGAAGGTAGCTCAAATTTTATAGCCTATAGGGACAGAATGGAGGTTGTGGTAGAGGATAATGGCTTGAAGGAATTAATTGATCAAGACATTCCTAAGCTAGCAGCATCATATGCACATAATCTGGCCGAATGGAAGAAGTGTGTGGCGAAGACGAGGTGGATAATCCTTGAGGAAGTTTGAGACCATGTTGTCTCGAGTCTCCATGGCAACGAAACTCCGTATTCTATGTGGAAAACAATGACAGGTTTGTATCAGAACAACAGTGGCCAAAGGAAATTGGCATTGAAGGACAAACTTCGAGAATTCAAAATGGAGAAAGGCGAGATTATTCCAAAATACTTGACCAAGTTCACTCAATGTCAAGATGAACTTGGAAGTGTTGGAATCACGGTTGCCGAGGATGATAAGGTGAATCTTTCTCTTCTAGGACTCCCAAGGAGTTGGCATAGTTATTAGGACTCTTTCAATGGTTGGGAGAAGCTGCCAAATTAGGAACAGCTATGGTCGGATTTGATGCAGGAGGAGATCAGGAGGAACACTAGGGATGGCTCTTCATCAAGAATGATGATGAAGAGAATTGTGCCTTAGCGATTAAGGTGAAGAAAGGGAAAGGGAAAGCTTCCCATTCCAAATAAGATTTTTATCATGGAGGTAAGAAGAAAGACATGACAAAAGTTAAGTGCTTTCATTATCACAAGTTGGGCCATTTTGATACAAATTGTCCACTCAAGTAGTCCAAGAAGAAGTCCTTAGGAGGAGCGGTGGGTGAGGCTTTGGCCTCTCAATTTGAATTGGAATTTTCCCTCATTGCATGCATGGTGTCATCAATGATGGGAAGTGTATGGTACTTAGACAGTGGAGCTTCATTCCACATGACTGGAGACAAAGAGTTATTCAGTTTCTTGGAGGATAAATATCTCCAGATGCATATCGAGATGGGTGACAACAGGAAGTATAGTGTTACTGGATTGGGCACGATTACTTTTTAGAGGGAGCATGGGGGTCCGATCACCTTTAAGAATGTTATGTATGTGCCCGAGCTGAAGAAGAACTTGGTATCTATTTCCATGCTTGAGGATAGAGGCTATGATGTGATCTTCTCAAAAGGAAAGGCGTTCCTTCGACACATAGCCATGGGTCAAGTAAAGAAGATAGGGATTCAGGTGAAGAATCTCTATAAGCTAGAGGTAGAGGACTTTGCTTCTTTGAGCAAAAAAATAGAAAGGGTGAGAGTCGAGATGTTGGCGAGTTGTGGCACATGCGATTGGGCCACATGCATCATGGGGCTTTGAAGATATTACAACATATCTCTACCATTCTTCCCAAAAGTACGCTTGAGCAAGTTGATACATGCTAGCTGTGTACTTTGGGAAAATACACCAAGTCTTCCTTTCACGACAGAGACAATCGAGCAAAGGCTATTCTATAGAAAGTCCATTTAGACATGTGTGGACCATTCTCAGCAGCATCTATGACCAACCACAAGTATTATGTTATTTTTGTTGATGACTTTTCTCGAAAATGCTGGATATTTTTCATGCAGAAAAAAGGATCAAACTTTCACAAAGTTTTGTGACTTTAAAGAATTGATGGAGAAAGAGTCGGGCAAGAAGGTTAAAGCTCTATGGAGTGATAACGGTGGTGAGTATGTTTCAAACGAGTCTAAGAACTTCTGTGCAGCGAAAGGGATTAAACGGGAGTTGATAGCACCCCATAACCCTCAGCAGAATGGGCTAGCTGAGAGGAAGAGCAGAAGCATAGTAGGTGTAGCAAGGAAGATGTTGCATGATCAAGGCCTACCACTACACTTGTGGGCTAAGCCATGCAACACAACGGTTTATTTTCATAATTGTAGCCCACATCAGATACTTGAGATGAAGACACCAGAGGAGGCTTATTCCGATAAGATGCCAGATGTTGGTTACTTCAAGATTTTTGGGTCATCGATATATTCCCATGTGATCAAAGATACATGGAAGAAGCTTGAGCCGAAAATAAAGTTGGGGATATTTGTGGGGTACACTGATACACCTCACAACTATTAGGTGTACTTGACGACTAACAGGATGACAATGGTTCGCAGGGATGTCAGATTCGATGAGGAGAAGGCCATGCAAGTTTCCCTTTAGAGGGATCTTGAGTTACATGCGGATGAGGAGATTTTAGCTCCTAAGTTTGAGGAGCCTGAGATTGATGCAGAGCAGCCACATGCAGAGGATACGGGAGTGGAGACATCCACTCAGGTAGAATCTTTCAGAGACGGAAGAAAGCACACTAGAGATGTCAACAGATTGTTGGATGATTTATGGGAGAATGTGGGAGCACCAACTTCTTAGCGCAGGTAGAGGAGGTCACCTGAGAGGTACACTAGATACATGGCTCTTATGGGTAAATGTGTTGTCATAAAGCCATCTTCCTTTAAGGAAGCAGTGCAGCAGTCGGTTTGGGTTGATGCCATGGTGGAGGAGTATGACTCCATAGTTCGTAACAATGTTTGGGATGTGGTCCCGAGACCGGAGGACAAGTTAGTAGTGAGCTCTCGTTGGCTTTACAAGGTAAACCAAGTTGCAGATGGTAGTGTGGAGAAACATAAGGCTAGATTTGTGGCCCATGGCTTTTCACGGGTAGAGGGTATTGACTACGATGAGACATTTTCTCCTATTGCAAGGTACTCATCAATCAGATCTATATTGGCACTATCAGAACAGATGGGTTGGAAGATACATCAGATGGATGTGAAGACAAGCTTCCTTAATGGCATGATTGAGGAAGAGGTGTACATAGAGCAGCCTGAAGGTTTTGAGACCTTTGACCATGAGTCACATGTGTGCCCTCTCAAGAGAGCATTTTATGGGCTAACGCAAGCACCCCATGCTTGGTACACCAATATAGATAGCTACTTCACTGGGTTGGGTTTCACAAAGAGTGAAGAGGATGCGAACTTATACCACATAGTGTGTTGGGTTGTGTTATATTATTTCCACGTAGTTAACAGGGGGTTTGAGGTGTACCCGTAACCCCACTTTATGGGGTTCGGGGCAGCGCCCCGGAAAATTTTGGTTTTGGACACTATGTTAGGTTGGGTGGACCCACCTATAGTTTTGTGCATGATTTTCGCACATGTTTTTGGACGCGATGGTTTTCGGTCCATGGTTTTGGATGCGATGGTTTTTGGTTCATGGTATTGGATGCTTCAGCATGTATAAATATGTATTGTAACATTGAAAGGAACATAATGAAAAATCAAGCTGGTAGTCCCGGTTTTGGGATCTAGGGGAAAATCTTTGTGGATATGTGTTTTATGTGTTATGCTCTCGCATTATTCATTTTATGTGTTTTAGAATTCGTATGCAGGTAATTTCTGTATGGGGTTAAAACCTACATTTGGTATCGGAGCAGTTTTGGCTTCAAGGGGACGCCTTTGTTGCTGAGGGGTTTCGCTCGGGCCTGTGGTAGACCCTGTTTAATGGGAGATCTGTGAGATCGATTCTGGTGGTGAAAGAAGATGGCGAGCAGTGGAAAGATAGAGATCGAGAAATTTAATGGTCAGATTTTTGAGTTGTGGAAACTCAAGATGGAGGATCTGTTGGTGGATAAAGATCAGTGGATCGTGGTAGATCGAAGTACTAAACCAACGGGAGTGTCCGATGAAGAATGGAAAAAGTTGGATCGGAAGCAAAGAGCACAATACGATTGTGTGTCTCAGATTCAATATTGTTGAATGTATCCGGGGAAGCTACGGCGAAGGCTTTGTGGGACAAGTTAGGGACTTTGTACCAATCTAAGTCTCTGGTGAATAGACTGTTCCTGCGAAAAAAACTGTATAACCTGAGGATGAAAGATGGAGACTAAGTGACAGAGCATCTGAACGCATTTAATACTGTGGTAATCCAATTAGCGTCTGTTGATATTAAAATTTCAAATGAAGATAAGTGCATCAGTTTGTTGTGTTCTCTACCAGATTCGTGGGATAGTTTGGTTATTGCAATTGGTAGCACTGCAACTGCCTTGTAGTTTGATGAAATAGTCTCAACCTTGTTGATGGAGGAGATGAGACGAAAAAATATGGAGAGCCAGAATGGTGATGCCTTGTTTGTACGAGGACGATCCCAGAACAGAAACAAAAATAAGTCATCGAGTGGGAGATCTAAATGTAGAGGGAGATCTAAATCTCCTGGAAAACTTGTAAAGGTGGTGTGCTGGAAATGCAGAAAGGAAGGGCACTTCAAAAGGGACTGTAAATCTAAAGCTCCTGACAAAGGAAAGGGATTTGATGATGCCCCTTTTGCAGAGGCGAAAACCACCTTAGATGAAGGTGGGGATGTGTACTTGGCTTCTTCAAGTACACATGTAGATCATGAGGCATGGTTGATTGACTCAGGTGCATCCTTTCACTTCACTCCCCACAGAGAGTGGTTCTGTGAGTATGAGAAATACGATGGTGGTGATGTCTTCTTAGGGGATGATAGGAAGGCTAGAATCGTTGGTTGCGGAAAAGTAAAGTTGAAATTGCAAGGTGGAAGAGTTAGAACACTTCCAGGTGTTCTGCATATTCTTGCATTGGCCAGAAATTTGATTTCTGTAAGCAAGCTGGATGATGCAGGTGTAAAAACAGTGTTTGAGAAGGATACCTGCAAGATGGTTCGGGGAGCACTGGTATTGATGCGGGGAGTTCGGATTGGAACTCTGTACAAGCTGCAAGGTAGCACTGTTATTAATGGGTGCAATAGTTCTCTGGTTCCTGAAAGTGGAGCAGAAGATCTGGTGGTCTCTGGAGAGAAGACCATGCTATGGCATCAAAGGCTTGGACATATTGGAGAGAAGGGCTTTCGAATACTTCATGGTAAAGGTATGGTAGAAGGTATGAGTAATAGCTCTCTGGATTTTAATTTCTGTGAAAATTGTGTATATGGGAAGCAGAATCGGGTGAGTTTCCCCTCTGGTAGTAAGAGGGCGAAACAAATATTAGAACTTGTGCACAGTGATGTGTTTGGACCTGTGAAGGTTCCATCACTGGGTAAGTCTGTGTACTATGTATCATTTATAGATGACTTCTCAAGGAATACATGGATATATTTCCTTAAGAATAAATCTGAAGCCTTTGACAGGTTTAAAGAATTTAAGGCTCTAGTGGAAAATTAGATAGAGAAGAAGATAAAGGTGCTGAGGACAAATAATGGTGGAGAGTTTTGCAGCAAGGAATTTGAAGAATTCTGTAAGAAGTGTGGTATAGCACGACAGAAGACTACTCTATATACACCTCAGCAAAATGGAGTTGCAGAAAGAATGAATAAGACGTTGATGGAAAGGGCAAGAAGTATGCTCAGTGGTGCCGGGTTAGGACAGGAATTCTAGGCAGAAGCGGTGGATACTGCATGTTACCTGGTCAACAGGTCACCTTCATCAGCGTTGGGGGATAAGACTCCACAAGAGGTATGGACTAGTAAGAAACCCTCTCTTTCACATCTGAGGGTATTTGGATGTGATGCATATGTACATGTTCTAAAGGAGAAACGAACCAAGTTGGATAGTAAATCTGAAAAGTGCATCTCTATTGGGTATAAGGATGGTTTAAAAGGTTATAAACTTTGGAACCCAATCACACAGAAGGTTGTGTACAGTCAAGATGTGGTGTTTAGAGAGGTAAAAGATGTTATTAAACATGAATTCGAACCAAAGGAACCTGAGAAGATAGAGTTTGAGCTAAAGGAGGAAGAATTGGACTCTACAACAGAGGAGGAATCAGAAGATGAAGAGCCACAAACTCCGGCTGTGAGAAGATCAGTTCGAGAAAGAAGGCAGCCAGAAAGGTATAGTCCATCTGCTTTCTGTTCAAATTTTGCTTTGTTTGTTACTGATGATGATCCCAGAACTGTGAAGGAAGCAATGGATTCAGAGGATGGAAAACTCTGGAAAGAGACCATGGTTGATGAAATGGCATCTTTGCACAAAAATGAGGCTTGGGATTTGGTGGAGTTGCCAGTTGGAAGGAAACCCATAGGCAGCAAATGGGTGTTCAAGAAGAAGACAAATGCAGAAGGAAAGGTGGAGAAATACAAAGCTCGGTTGGTAGCAAAAGGTTATTCCCAGGTGTCGGGAATTGATTTTGGTGATATTTTTTCTCTTGTTGCCAAGGAAATTTCTATTAGATTACTTTTATCTGTTGCTGCTGCTTTTGATTTTGAGGTAGAATAGATGGATGTGAAGACAACATTTCTTCACGGGGATCTGGAAGAGGAAATATACATGAAGCAACCTGAAGGCTTTGCGTTGAAGGGTAAGAAAGAATCGGTATGCAAGTTAAAGAAGTCTCTGTATGGGTTAAAACAGTCACCAAGGATGTGGTATCAGAAATTTGATACATTTATACAGGGACTTGGCTTCACTAGAAGCAAAGCAGATCACTGTGTGTATTTTAAATTAATTGGTGACCGTGTTATTTATCTAGTCTTGTATGTGGATGATATGTTGCTGGTTGTAAATGACAAAGAAATTATCCAGGATTTGAAGACCCAATTGTCCTCCAAATTCGACATGAAAGATCTTGGTGCTGCAAACTATATTTTGGGCATGGAAATTAAAAGAGATCAGGCAAAGAGGAAGCTCTGGTTAAACCAGAGGAAGTATGTCGAGACAATACTGCAGAGGTTTAATATGCAAGATAGTAAACCGGTGAAGGTTCCTATTCCTGTAGGTGTGAGGTTATCTGCTGAACAGTGTCCCAAGACACAAGAAGAGGAAGAGGACATGTCCTGTGTTCCATATGCAAGTGCAGTCAGTAGCCTGATGTATGCAATGGTCTGTACTAGACCATACATTGCACATGCAGTGGGAGTATTGAGCAGGTTTATGTCAAAACCAAGAAAGGAGCATTGGATAGCAGTGAAGCGGGTTTTCAGGTATTTGCGTGGCACTAGTGATTATGGTTTGTGCTACCAAGGAAGACCAGGATTGGATAGAGTGTTGGATATTCATGGCTTTGTTGATGCAGACTGGGCTGGAGATCTAGATCAGAGAAGATCTACAAGTGGGTATGTGTTTAACCTATTTGGAGGTGCAGTCAGTTGGATAAGTAAGAAACAATCTGTAGTGGCACTATCAACTACATAGGCGGAATACATGGTATCCACTCATGCAAGCAAGGAAGCAGTTTGGTTGTAGAGATTGTGTTCAAGTATGGGGTTAGTATAGGAAGCTATAAGGATAGACTGTGACAGCCAAAGTGCAATTTTCTTGGCAAAGAACCCTGCATATCATTCAAAGACAAAGAACATTGATGTTCAGTATCACTTTGTGAGGGATATGATAGAAGACAAAAAGTTGTTGCTGGTAAAGGTGGACACTTTGAAGAATATTGCAGATGCATTAACAAAATCTGTGAGCTCTGAGAAGTTCTTTGGTGTAGAGAGACAATGGGTGTTTCAGGGCTGGAAAAATGACTAAGCTCTCTTGTGGCCCCATGTGGAAAGAAAACAACAAGTGGGAGAATGTTGGGTTGTGTTATATTCTTTCCACGTAGTTAACAGGGGGTTTGAGGTGTACCCATAACCCCACTTTATGGGGTTCAGGGCAGCGCCACGAAAAATTTTGGTTTTGGACCCTATGTTAGGTTGGGCAGACCCACCTATGGTTTTGTGTATGATTTTTGCACATGTTTTTGGACGCGATGGTTTTCGGTCCATGGTTTTGGACGCGATGGTTTTCGGTCCATGGTATTGGATGCTTGGGCATGTATAAATATGTATTGTAACATTGAAAGGAACATAATGAAAAATCAAGTTGGTAGTCCCGGTTTTGGGATCTAGGGGAAAATCTCTGTGTATATGTGTTTTATGTGTTATGCTCTCGCATTGTTTATTTTATGTGTTTTAGAATTCGTATGCAGGTAATTTCTGTATAGGGTTAAAACCTACATAGTGGTGGAAGGTAAATTTTTTATCATTGTACTTTATGTTGATGATCTCATACTGACAGGTGATGATCAATTGATCAAGTCTTACAAGGAGGACCTTGCAAGAGAGTTTGAGAGAAGACATGGCACTCATGCATTAATATCTTAGCATGGAGGTTTGGCATGGAGATGGAGAGTTTTTTGTGTCTCAAGGAAAGTATTCCAATGGGATACTCAAGAGATTATGCATGGAGAGCAGCAAATCCATGGAGACTCCTCTAGCAGGTAACTAGAGGAAGGAGGATGCTACTTCAGGGGAAGTAGTGGAAGCTACTGTTTACAGGCATCTTGTGGGTTCACTCATGTACTTGGTGAACACATGACCGAATATGTGCTATCTAGTTAACTAGCTTAGTCAAGTGATGGTTAGGCCTACCAAGCTATATTGGAAGGCGATAAAGCATGTGTTGAGATACCTCAGGGGCACTACTCAGTATGGATTATGGTACAAATGGACAGAGTGAAGCTTCAAGGCTTCATTGATGGAGACTGGGCAGGGAGTCAATCCAATCGGAAGAGCACATCAGGAGGGATATTCAGTATTGGGTCAATGACACTTTCTTGGTACAACAGGGAACAAAGATCGGTTTCACTCAGTTTGGTAGAGGCAGAGTACATGGCTGCGAGTTAGCAAGCATGTGAGGCCATCTAAATGAGGAAGATCCTGGTTGGTTTGTTTGGTCAGCAGATGGATCCAATTGTGATTTACTGTAATAAACGAAGTTGTATCAAACTCTCTAAAAATCTTTTTTTTTTTTTTTTTTAGGATCGGTCCAAGCATATTGATATTCGGTATCATCATCTCAAATATTGTGTATTAAGGCTGATTATGTTGTTAGAGTACATTCTCACGGAGGAGCAAGATGCTGACATTTTGACAAAGTCATTGTCAAGATGTAAATTCGAGTTTCACAGAGGCAAGATTAGGGTAACTGATAATTTCTTTCTTGTTGAGAGGGAGTGCTGAGAAATGGCAACAAGAAATTCTAGTTTAATTTGTCCTTGAATTAAACTGAGAATTAAAATCGAATTCTATTCTCATAACAACTTGTAAATAGTTAATTAAGTTTAATTAACTTAATTAACTTAGGAATTTCGAGTTGGAAGTCTTGTTGTAGTCATGTATATGTTCTCCCTAAGTTTTAGGGGTCCAGTAAGAGTTTAAATTGAGTTGGAAATTAGATCACTCAGTTTACTGAGTTAAGTTCAATTAAATTAGTTCTTAATTGCTTTTGGAACTAATAGAGGACTAACATTATGTTGGTGCACTAATGAATCCACTAGTTCTACTCCAGTTAACTGAATATTCCCTCATGAGAAACTCATGCATGTCATTTCAGAGAAAGACCTAGTTGAGACTAGAATGTTGGGACAGTGTACTATAGATGGTATTATTTACTAGAGTGTAAATATCATGCATGCATGAGAGATTGATCTTATGTTTGGATTGCACAATTTTGGAAGCATGAATTCTCTTTCAATATGGGATATTCATCCTAGGAATTACGTAAGAGATTAGGACCTTGGAGAGCTGTAGAATTGGCTAAGTGTTGGGTAAGAGCTATCTTGTGAGCTAAGAGAGTTAAGAATACTTGTGCGGAATTATTCTAGTGAGAACAAGCTTCGTATCTATTGAACCTTAGAATTACCCTCTCGACAACTTTTCTCACTTCTTTCCCTTGCTTTTCCATAAGAATACAAATCCCCATCACTGATAAATGATAGATTTTGTCTTAAGGAGGACATTAAATGATTGACATGTTATAATTTTATGTTTTTTCTATTTGAATAAGTTTTTGCAAATTAGCTACGGAACGCAGCCTATTCTGCAGCTAACTGTGTGTTCTATAGCTACTTTCGTGTTTTGGAAGGTTACAGGTGTCAAACGAAGAAACCAGCCACATGGGCATCTCTGGAATCATCTTGACATGGATCCTATCCTAGTCACCCAACCCAGATCGATAAAAAAGCCAACTCAAGACCACAGTCAAAGGTGGAGTCAAACATATGAAACCTGGAAGCAATAGGACTCTTTGTCTACCCTTTCGTGGTTAATTAATAAATCCAACAGTTATGTTGAAGCATTAACTTGGATCAACCACCTGTGTTAACGGTTCTGTGCAACCATCTTGCTTGAATTCAAGTCACCTGTAGCTGATCAAACATTTACATAGTCTGGTTGTGATATGTGTAGACCACCTGTAGCTAATTTTCCTCAAAAGACAGTTATGAATATTTTCTTTTAAATACCAGTTTTACAGAACCAGAAGGGGTTCAGAAGTTTTTAATGTATTAAGCTCAGACTTGCAGCTCTACAATTTTGGACTTTTTGTTCATGTTTATAATATAAAGCCGTGTGTTGACTGATGATCATTTGAAGGAGCATTTTGAATTAAGTTAGTAGCTCAACCCAGTCAGTTGCAGAGGGCCCTTGCATTGAACGAGGTTTTCTTTTCATTTTTTTTTCCGTTTAGTTTTAATTTCATCATTTGCTTTTAGTAGTGTTTGTAACTTAGTTGATTTCTTTTAGTTCTGATCAGTAGCATAATGTTAGAATTCAATTGTGCAGTCTTGTTTCTCCAATCCATTTCATAAAGGAAATGACTTTGTTTCTAAATAGAGTAAGATTGAAAATAATGAGGATGCATTGTTGATTAGTTTACTCACTGTTTTTGTTATTTATTTCCTAGTTCAGGTTGTCAATGCACTGTATTAATGAATGTCTTTTATCACCATTTCAAGCTTATATCCATCCTAAACTAAATGATTAAACATTCACTTTACATAAGGGTTGAAACCAATTAGTTACCTTCTGCATGTTTTTATTTAGTTTTTTTTCTAGATCATGAAGTACAGAAGTTGCTTGTATTCCATCTCAAGAAGGTTATCTTTCAAAATTGAAGGTTAGAGTAACTAGAAGTACTTTAGTTAATTTCATTCCATGTATTTATTTCAACATGACTTACAACTTTACCTTTTGATTTTAAGAATTAGATTCATGACTTAGGATTAATGACAAGATAGGACAGATGCTCTGTTTTTCCTTCTTTTAACTTAGATTTTGACTAGTTTTAAGCTCTTGGTTCACCTTTAGGAAGTTTAGATTCAGTTTCTCATAGTTCAGATTGTACATCATTAGGAATCAAAGAACAGAAACCCCCAAAAACAATATAAAATACAAAACAACGAAGTAAGAAGGGTTAACTAAGCACATACAATGCACTACACTTCATCAGCTTACGAACCTCGGTTGATAATTTATGCAAGCAATTTAGGACACTAAATTGACTAAACATTTTGGCGCCGTTTCCGGGGAAGTGTAATTAGGTAACCTTATCTATTACATTAAAAAAAAAATGATATGCATAGAGAAAGAGATTCTAGGGGTAGATTTATAGCTAGAGACAGGAGTTCAATTCCGACAACACCATCTACTCCACCAAGAACAAGAAGAGATACACCTCCATATCAAGCTCATACTCTCTGCCATATAACTCTTGAAATTCTAAGGTCAGAGATCTCATCAAAAGAATCTCCTACTTCATCTACTGAGGCAATCCTAGAGGAGAAAAATCTTGGGTCTCCAACAGCAGGAGTAGCCTTTTTCACCTCCATAGGGGAGCACATTTTAGTTGAAGAATTAGGAATACCTGGTGAGGAAGAAGAAGCAAAACCTCTCTCCCATATTCCATTAATATAAGAACCAGAGGAAGAGAAAGTAACCTTGCAGGTTGAACCTTATACTGACTCTGAAGAAACTATAATGGCAGAAGAAGGAGAGGATGGAGAATTCACACTATTTGGAGGAGGGGGTAGAGGAAGAGGTAGAGGAAATAATGGAGGAGGTAGAGGAAATAATGGAGGAGGCAGAGGAAATAGGGAAATAGATAATTCTTTTGGATTCCCTATAGTGGATGAAGAAACAAATGCCACAATGAAAAATATCTCACCTTTTGTCCTCCCAAATTTCCATGGGTTAAAAAGTGAGGATCCTGAAACATTTTTATTTGAGTTTGAAGTCTTGTGCAGAACCTATGATTACTTAGAAGACTCTCAAAAACTTAAGTTGTTTCCTTCAACATTGAAAGGAGCTGCTTTGAAGTGGTTCATGGGGTTAGTCACTCAATCCATTAGAACATGGAATGACATGAAGAAAGCGTTTCTGGATAGGTATTTGGATTATTGCATGCCTACCAATCACAAGGATGAAGTGTTCAAAATGATACAAAGAGAGGATGAAAATTTGGAGGATTTAATTGAAAGATTCAACTATAACTTGAAAAGAGCAAAGATGGACAATTTAGATGAAGATACCTTAAAAGCTCTTTTATTAAAAGCCATTAGAGATGAGTGGATAGATATCCTTAACATGATGGGGAAGGGAGATATCTCTCAACTCCCTTTAAGTGGCATAGGAGAATTATGTGTTCATCTCTCAAGAGGGAAATCCAAAACGGGGAAAGGTCCAAGAGATCCTTCTCTTGTTAGAGTGAATAAGTCTGCAACTGGATCAATGAGTAGGGCAAAAGTTGGGAATATGCTTGATGAATTCAAAACAGATATTCTAGGGAGCCTTAGTGAGCAAATAGACACCCTTAAGTTGCAAAACAAGCAGAAAATCGAGGCTGATGCTTTAGCTATTTTCTGTCCCAAATGCAGAAAAAGACATGATTTAAGAGAATGTCCTTTGGATGCAAAAATTATAGAGAACTGTATGATTTTCTCAGAAAACCATGAGACCAAGGGTTATCCTTCAATTCCAGGTCTTAAAGTTGTTTTTTAAGAAGAAACAGTTCCAAATTCAGCAGAACCTCTTTGCTTTGTCTCTAGAAGACCTTGGCAGGGGCCACAAAATCAGGGATTTAACAATCAAATGTATCTTCAGCCCCCACCAAATTGGAATTATTGGCAGCAACCTTGGCCTCAACCTCAATCTCAATCTCAACCTTGGGCTCAAGGAGTACAAAATCCTTATGGGATATTTTCTCAATATTATCAATATCCTCCATCATATCAGAATTATCCTTCCCCACACATTCCACAACAAAATCAGCAACCACAACTTCAAAATCAAAACCCTCAACTTTCACTACCATTTCCACAACAAAATCCACAACAAATTCCACAACAAAACCAAAATCCTTAACTCTTACTACCATTTCAGTAGAGACCAAATCAGCGACCTGCCCAATCATTACCAAACCCCAACAATAAAAATCCTCAGAATACTTACATGGTGGAAGGACAAAAATTTCCAACTTATATGATCACTCCTCTAGAGCTCAATGGTGTTCAACTAAGATCTGGTAGGATATTAGAAAAGGAAAGGCCTTTTGTAGTTATTTAAGAACAAGACAATTCTGGAGAAGATTCTCTAGAGCCCAATAAAAGTTTTGAAGGAACATCTCTCCGAAACCAAAATACTGAAAATGAAAAACAGAAAGAACCAGTGAACTCAACTCCCATCATTGAGCAACCAGTATCTACTTCTGCACCTCCTTTTCTGAAAGGTTACAAGTTGATAGAGGAGTAGAAAAGCAGATTATGTTGCCTAATTATGATTTTCTAGATGAATTGAAAAATGTTTGTATCAAAATCCCTTTGTTACAAGCCATTAAGGAGATTCCAATCCTAGCTAAAACAATAAAGGAGTTGAGCATAAAGAAACCAGGAAGAAAAGCAAAAGAAACAAAAAGAATTCACCTGGTAGGAAAAATAACAGATATAATGATGGGAAAAATTGCCATACAAAAATATGTAGATCCAAGAAGTCCAATTGTGAAAACACATATCAATGGAGTTGAAATTCCAAATACATTGATTGATTTAGGAGCAGCAATAAACATCATGAGCAAACAAACCATGGAACAACTCAAGCTTCCTAATCTTCTTTACACACCTACATTACTGCAATTAGCAGACAAATCTGTAATCAAACCAGATGGAGTGTTAGAAGATATTTCAGTATCCTTAGATTCTTGGGAATATCCTGTTGATTTTATGATCTTAACCCCCAAGAACAATCTAGGAGGAAATCCACTCATATTAGGAAGACCTTGGCTGGCCACAACTGATGCTTTCATTAGTTGTAGATCTGGTGACATGTATATGTCTGATGGGAATTCAACAAAGAAATTCACTTTATATCCTCCAGCAAGAACAATCACAGAATTATATGACAAAGAATGGATTGATGATGAAAATGACATTCAACCTCTCTTTACTATTTCAGACATTAGTGAAGATAGTCAAATCTTAAATACAATGGAAAATTTTGAATCATCTCCAGAATATGAACATGATCAATTTCAAGAAAAATCCAATATTTAATATTTGTCATTTAGGCAGATGTCTCTTTATTATATGGAAGAATTTGGTAGCTATACAATTGAAATCTTTCTAGGGAGAACATTGAACATAAACAATAACTTGGAGAAATTACAATAGGAAAAGCTAATCAAGACATTACAACAACATTCCGCGGCATATGCATGGGAATATACTGACATGAAAAGAATTAGTTCTAAGACTTGTATACATCACATCTACATTGAGGAAAATTGTAGACCTATCAGACAACCTCAAAGAAGGACGAATCCAAATATTAGGGAAATTGTGAAAGAAGAGTTGCAAAAACTGCTGAATGTAAACTTCATTTACCCAATTTCAGACAGCCAATGGGTTTCCCCTTTAGTGATTGTGCCTAAAAAGAATGGTAAATGGAGGGTGTGCATTGATTACCGAGAATTGAATAAAGCTACCCTTAAAGATCATTTTCCTTTGCCCTTTATAGATCAAGTGTTAGACACATTAGCAGTTAAGATGTATTTCTCGTTCTTGGATGGTTTTAGTGGTTATAATCAGATTCAGGTGGTACCTAAATATCAAGATAAAACCACATTTACTTTTCCATGGGGAACCTATGCCTACCAAGTACTTCCTTTTGGGTTATGTAATGCACCTGCAACATTCCAAAGAGGAGTACTAGGAATTTTTTCTGATCTAATACATGATTGTGTAGAGGTATATATGGATGAATTTATAGTCTATGGGAATACATTTGAAGAAGCTTTGGAAAATTTGGAAAACGTTCTTAAAAGATGTAAGGAAGCAAACCTTTCACTAAGCCATGAAAAATGTTTTATGATGTTTACAAAAGGGATTGTTTTAGGGCATCACATTTCAGGACATGGGATTAAAGTTGATAAATCTAAAGTTGAAGTCATCTCTAAATTATCAATTCCAAATTTCCAAAAGGATGTTAGAATTTTTCTAGGATTTACAGGATACTATAGACGATTTGTAGAAAATTTCACTAAAATAGCATCCCCACTCTTCAAATTACTCAACAAGGATTGTGAATTCAATTGGAATCCTAACTGTCAGTTAGCATTTGAGACTTTAAAAGTAAAAATTTCTGAAGCACCCATCTTGAGAGGTCCCAAATTGGAAACTACCTTTTCACATTTCAACAGATGCTTCAAATACAGCTCTGGGAGCTGTATTAGGACAAAAAGATTTGATTCCCTATGCCATATACTATACAAGTAAGAATTTGACTTCCACTGAGTTCAATTATACTGTAATTGAAAAGGAATTTTTAGCTGTTGTTCATGCAATCAACAAGTTCAGACATTATATAATAGGCTATGAAACCTTTGTTCATACAGATCACTTTGCAATTAGATACTTAATGAATAAACCTATTACTAATGGCAGAGTTACAAGATGGCTTTTAATCTTGCAAGAATTCAATATTACTGTGCTAGATAGACCTGGAAAACAAAACACAGTTGCTGATTTCTTGTCCAGAATTCAAAATATCAAAGATGACACTCTGGTTGAAGATAATTTTCCTGATGAATATCTTTTTGCAGTGACTACTCAAACTCCTTGGTTTGCAGATATTGCTAATTACTTAGTCACAGGGAAATTGCCTTCACATTTGTTTCCTAGAGAGAAAAGAAAAATCATTCATATAAGTGCACTCATGGATCACTAATGAATTGTATAAAACAGGCCCAGATCTTATGATCAGAAGATGTGTTAGGGAAGATGAAATGCCTGGGATTCTTAAGGCATGTCATGATGAGCTGTGTGGTGGACAATTTGCTGATAAGAGGACAACCTATAAAATCCTTTCTTTAGGGTATTATTAGCCATCCATCTTCAAATATGCCAAAGAATATGTCAGGAGGTGTGACAACTGCCAGAGGGTAGGGAAACCTGCTCCTTCAAATGAAATGCCACTACAAATTCAGGTACTCATTAAACCTTTTGAAAAATGGGCCTTGGATTTTGTTGGACCAATTAATCCTCCATCTAAGCAAAAGAAGTATATATTGGTATGCACTGATTATGTCACTAAATGGGTAGAGGCC
Organism: Pinus tabuliformis; assembly: GCA_031772625.1. NCBI lineage: Eukaryota > Viridiplantae > Streptophyta > Pinopsida > Pinales > Pinaceae > Pinus > Pinus tabuliformis. The sequence continues at coordinate 250,288,321 of CM062809.1, read as the reverse complement.
AAAGCATTACCTTTTGCTAATGAAAAATATGTAGTTAATTTTCTTTTTGAGGACATCTTCACTCGTTTTGGTGTTCCAAGAGAAATTGTGATAGATCAGGGATCTCAATTTACATCTAAAATGGTGAAGGGTCTTGTGGAAGATTACAAGATAAAACATAGGAAATCTACTCCCTATCATCCATAAGCAAATGGTCAAGTTGAATCTACAAATAAGGTGATTGAAGGAATTCTCACTAAGACTGTGCATCTACATAGAAGAGATTGGGCAGAAAGGCTTCCTGAAGCCTTATGGGCCTATAGAACTACATGGAGGAACACAACGGGACATACACCCTATGAACTTGTTTATGGGAAACAAGTCCTGTTCCCTATAGAGTTTCAAATCAAAACCTTCAAGATGGCAGTCCAATTGGGACTGGATTTATCAGAGGCACAAAAACATAGATTGGAGCAACTCAATGAACTTGATGAAATTAGGCAAGATGCAGTTCAAAGAACTAGTATAGTCCAACAACAGAGGGCTAAATGGCATGATAAATATATTAAGGAGAAGAAGTTTCAAGCAGGAGATTGGGCACTGTTGTTCGATTCAAAGTTCAAAGATTTTCAAGGGAAGTTTCAAACTCATTGGCTTGGGCCATATGAGATTGAAGAAGTCTTTAATAATGGAGCAATAAAGATAAGGACAATAGATGGAAGCAAAATACCTCTTCTTGTGAATGGTCATCGGTTGAAGATATATCAGAAACCAATTTCAAGAGAGGAGTTCATTAAGATTTTCCAGAATAACTCTGAAATGAAGTTAGTGAAGAAGAATTATTCTTCTCCACTAACTTAGTCTTTATTTTCCTAAAAAATATGATGAATAAAAAAAATAAAAAAAAATTGTATGAGGTTGAAAACCAATTATTGATTGGCATACTTATACAGAAAATACAGGTTGAAAATCAAAGATTTCTAACATCCTATATTTTCCATTTCCTTTCTGTAATAAGTAGTGACAAAAAGCTACATTCATTTGCAGTTTAGATTATGCAAATTCATAATCTCATTCCATCTCATTCTGTTTTCATTTTTTTTACAGTTCCACTTCATCTCATTGTCATATTTCATTTACATTTTATCTTTTTTGCAATTTTACTCCGTTTCACCCTATTTCTCATTTTATCTTACACCTCATTCCATCTCAATGTCATAAATCATTTCCATTTTATTCTTACACTCATATTCCAGAGCCATATTTCACTTTTCCTTCTTTTCACATTCTGTAGCTGATTCCATTCCGTGGCTAATCTAATTCTGTAGCTACAACTTACTTATCAGCTCTAGCATAATTGTACAGCTCACAAATAAATCAGAATGCAGGGAAATTGAAGAATCAAGTTTTGGAGATCAACCATGCTCAAAGTACCTACAGATCAGCACCAAAAGAATTGTCAAGCAAAAGGTTAAGTTCTAAAGGTAAAATGCAAAATTTATTTCAAACAACAAGTTACAAACATAAGTCATGTATAATATGAATGATCGTATGTCTCCTTAACAAGTCATCATTTGATTTGACTGCCACTTCATGATACCACATCTCTGCCACATCTTCCACATTTGGTACCAAACGGTCTATAATAATTTCATCATACCACACCTCCGCTACATTCTCCATACTCTGTACTTAAACGGTCCTTAATAACTCCATCTGTTAACGATAAAAACTACGATGTGACCAATGTATTCACGTCTCTCCAAACCCTCACTGTTTACTTATTCCACGCAAACCCATAGTTCTTTTTCACCATACCCACAATCAGTCCATTTCATAGACCAGGAGAGTAATTTTGAAGGTTAGAAAATTCTACGAAACAAAAACCATGGGACTCATTGTCAGGACAGAGCCCATAGGGGCAAAATATATGGAAGGATACCACAACTCAAGGAGATGCTGCAGAACGCTGGATGGCTCAATTTCATTGAAAATTTTGATGGCTATCACAAATATATCACAAAATCTTTTTCTAGATCATTCGATGGTATAGAAGTAGAAATTGGAGACATTAAGTTTGCAGTAACAGAGTCTTACATAGTAGAGGCTACAGAACTGCCAAGACTTGGTGAGAGATGGTTAAAAAATAATGAATTTCATAGTGAATCATGGAAGGTAATCCTCAGGAACCTAGGTATGGATGTCATTTTGTTAGAAAAAGAATTCCTATTTCAGCACTTAAAAATAAATGGAGAAGCATGCTTTTGATATTACAAAAACTTATTACCTGTGAGGAGAGATTTGGATTCATGTATGTCTATCATATACTTTTTTTGATGAACTTTCTAAAAAATGGAGACATCAACCTCCCTTTCTTCCTTCTAAATAGTTTAAGGAGGATGGCTTCAAATGTACAAAAGAAAATAGAATTCATAGACACAACTATGTACCATCATGGGTTGGTAAAAATACTGGTTGAGTTTCATTTGAAAAGAATAGGAGACACTTGGGAAAACTTCTTGATAAGAAACTATTTCTAAGAGGCACCAGAATCACCTGAAGAGGGTAATGTCAAAAGGAGTAGGAGGAAAAAGACTAGTATGACCATTCAAAGCAAACCTGAGTCCTCCACACAAAAAAATGATGAAGAGCTAGTCTCTGAAAAATTGACAGAGATCAGGGAGCAGATCAAGCAAAAAGGGAAGATAAAAAAGAAAGATGGTGGAATTACTGGAAACAAACCTGAATCTTCATTACAAAAAGATGATGAACAATTAATCTCTAAAAAATTGATAGAGATTAGGAAACAAATCAAGAGAAAGGAAAAGATAGGAAAGGAGAAAAAGGGTACAAAGGAGGAGAACATAAGCCCCCTACAACTTAGAAGGAGCTCTAGACTCTGAGGTATGGTAAAGAAGGTATCATCAAAGGGAACAGAGTTCATAAATCTAGAAGAAGAAACCCCAGTACCATCTCCTGATAATGTTCCATTTACACACAGTCCTCAAAACTCTCCTAAACAATATTTCGAAGGCAGCCCCAACAGAGGATCTCCAAGCATAGACCCAGTGGAGCAACAAATTTATGATTACATAGAATCACTGGAGAAGAAAAGTGCCTCAAGGGATCTAGAATCCTTAGACAATCCAGAACAACATGTCAATCCACAAGAACCTCTAACTGACTCTCTCAAACAGGAAATCTATGAGTTAGAGATATTGAACATGCATATCAAGAAAGAAAATGAAACCCTGAAGGAACAAAGCAAATTGGATAAAGCCATTCATGATAATACAATACTGCACCCAGGGCTATGGTAAAAGAAGAATAGGAAGTTGAAAAGGAAGAATGGAAACTTGAACAGAACAGTCATCAACCTTAAATACAAACTTCTCATGAAGAAACCCAGGATGGCAGTCACTTCAAAGAGGAGCAAGAGAAGAAAATTAGATGTACTAGCAGAGGTGTCTGAGCAGATGCAATAGGAAAGAAGAGTTCACATTTTTGGAAAAATTGCATGGGGACATGCAATGATTTTGCAGTGGGGGTATGTTGAACCTCAGAATTACCCTCTCCTTGACAACTTTTCTCACTTCTTTCCCTTGATTTTCCATAAGAATACAGATCCCCATCACTGATAAATGATAGATTTTGTCTTAAGGAGGACATTAAATGATTGACATGTTATACTTTTATGTTTTTTCTATTTGAATAAGTTTTTGCAAATTAGCTACAGAACGCAACCTATTCTATAGCTAACTATGTGTTCCATAGCTACTTCCATGGTTTGGCAGGTTATAGGTGTCAAACGAAGAAATCGACCACATGGGCATATCTGGAATCTTCTCAACATGGATCCTATCCTAGTCACCCAGCCCAGGTCGATAAAAATCTAGCTCAAGACCACAGTCAAAGGTGGAGTCAAACATATGAAACCCAGAAGCAATAGGACTCTCTGTCTACCCTTTCGTGGTTAATTAATAAATCCAACAATTCTGTTGAAGCATTAACTCTGACCAGCCACCCGTGTTAACGGTTCTGTGCAACCATCTTGCTCAAATTCAAGTCACCTGTAGCTGATCAAACATTTACGTAGTCCAGTTGTGATACGTGTAGACCACCTGTAGCTAATTTTCCTCAAAAGACAGTTATGAATATTTTCTTTTAAATACCAGTTGTACAGAATCGAAAGGGGTTCAAAAGTTTTTAATGTATTAAGCTCAGACTTGCAGCTCTGTAATTTTGGACTTTTTGTTCCTGTTTATAATATAAAACCGTGTGTTGACTGATGATCATTTGAAGGAGCATTTTGAATTAAGTTAGTAGCTGAACCCAGTCAGTTGCAGAGCGCCCTTGCACTGAAGTAGGTTTTCTTTTCATTTGTTTTTCTTTTCAGTTTTAATTTCATCATTTGCTTGCAGCAGCGTTTGTAACTTAGGTTGATTTCTTGTAGTTCTGATCAGTAGCATAATGTTAGAATTCAATTGTGCAGTCTTGTTTCTCCAATCCATTTCATAAAGGAAACGACTTTGTTTCTAAACATAGTAAGATTGAAATTAATGAGGATGCATTGTTGATTAGTTTACTCACTGTTTTTGTTATTTGTTTCCTAGTTCAGGTTGTCAATGCACTGTATTAATGAATTTTTTTGATCACCATTTCAAGCTGATATCCATCCTAAACTAAATGGTTAAACATTCACTTTACATAAGGGTTGAAACCAATCAGTTACCTTCTGCATGTTCTTATTTAGTATTTTTCCTAGATCATGAAGTACAAAAGTTGCTTGTATTCCATCTCAAGAAGTTTATCTTTCAAAATTGAAGGTTAGCGTAACTAGAAGTACTTCAGTTAATTTCATTCCCTGTACTTATTTCAACATGGCTTACAACTTTACCTTTTGATTTTAAGAATTAGATTCTATTGGAAATAATACTGAGAGAGGGGTGAATCAATATTATCAGATCAATTATTTTATTTCCCAAACAGATTTATATACACTACTTCAGTGAAGTGAACTAGTGTGTACATGCAACTGTGCTTAAAGAAACCAACGTATATGCAGATAACTTGTGATTTAGACAGTTTATCATGTGCTGAGCTTAAACCAATGTATCAGAGATTTATTAGACAGTGCAGTAAAAGCAGAATAAAGCATCACACATAAGCAACACACACGAACACCAAGATTTAAGGTGGAAACCCAATGTGGGTAAAAACTACCTGATTCTGTCATCTCTGTCTTCTTTTAATAATAAGAAAATCTGTTTACAATCTTGTACTAGTGCAGACTCATACCAGTATGCAGGCTTCTACCTGCAGAAGGTTACAACCTTCTCTCGTTTTCCAACTTCTACTGGAAGGGAGCTACAACCCCCTAGCTCTTGTACTACCCAATATGTTTACTAGTACGTAGCTTCCAGCCTACAAAAAACTACACTCTTCCACCAGGGACCACGTTCCATGAATTTTTAGACTGCATATTCTTGGATCACAATACCACAATCTTAAGGCCACGTTTCATCAAATTTTCACACTAGACCCATCAAAGTCTTTTAAACTTAAAATGCATCAATCAATATTCAGTTAATCTGAACAATCAGATCACTAACACCAGAACCTTGCATCATCATCCAGAACCAGCTGTAACCTCAAAAAAATCATGCATTAGAGTGTATATGCTACTTGGTTGAACCCAACCTACGTGTATACGCTACTTCCTTTAACCCAACCTGTGTATATCTCTAAAGATACTGAATCATAAAATTTTGAACCACAAACTGTACCAAACAGTGACATTCTAAAGATCTACTGCCATATTATAGAGTTCAAAAACAGATAGCAGTAAGGATCACCCTTCCTTCTCAATCAATCAATCAGACTCAATTTCCTTATACAACAGTTCTACGTTCATATTTAAGAGAACTTCATTGACAGACAATAGTAAAACAACAGAATTTGATCAGATAGATCAGTCAGATCTGAACAAAAGTTTTATCTTTTTGTATACTCTACTTGAAAGAGTCGAACCTGCGTGTACAATGCTTTGGCCGAGACGAACCTGCATACAGATCTGCAAATTTTGACTCAGAACTTTGCTGCAATTTCAGACTTTAGACAAACCCAGATCATGATAGATAACAAGTAGAACAGGCACAAAACATCAGATCTGGTCTCAACCAATATCAGATCATTCAAGAATAAGTCATTTCAAGTCTCATGATTCCTGATCCAATGTTGAACTCAAGGTGCACATGAAAATTTCAGATCCAGTCCCAAACATAACCCTGCAACATAATATATACTTCAGATAGAAGTATTCCTTAGAATCTCATTGCTTGCACCCCTTGGCCTAATGATCTTCTCCTCCTTATATACTCTTAGGCCTTTCTCAATACCTTGGACCAAAACCACTTAGGACCAATACCTAGGGTCAATACCTTGGACCAAATGCCTCGGACCAATTACCTTGGACCAAAATACCTTGGATCAAATACATTGGACCAAAAACTTGGTTTTCCAACATGTACGCACTTTTCCTCTTGTGAAAGTGCATGTATATGTTATACGCTAGTTTTGTTCTGTTAAATCGTGTGTATACGCGCCTTGGACAAAGTGAACCAGCGTATACCTCTCTTTCTTCATTCTTTGGAGGCTGATCTATAATCCTTTATTGTTGACTTGTTGCACTGTGAACTTTCATCTGAGTGAGTTTCCATGAAAGACAACACCTGTATCATAATACCAACAATCTACCCTTTGGACTTGATGGCAACAACAACACCAAGACATTCTCCCCCTTTGACATCAAGGGCAAAGCGTGGACCAAGATATTCTCTCCCCTATGTTGTTCATCCTCCCCCTGAGTACATGTTGAATTGTCTGATTGAGCTCCCCTTTGTACAAGCTGAGATGTACGGAACCATCCATGCTCCCCCTAATCACAAGCAGAGTCTACAAAATTATTCTCCAAAAGAGTAACATGACTCTAGAACTCAACTATGTGAGTATGACCTTCCCATCACCAATGACTCATACATACATTCATCTCCCAACCAAGTGGGGATATACCAATTGTTTATACATGATAGAAATATTATTACATCATCCATCTTATGCAAAGTGGGGATACAAATTACATCATTTGTCTAATAGGACTCATTCAAATGTAGGAGAAGACATATCACACCCTAGACTTTTACATGACTTAAGCAACAAAAGGTATAAATATATGAAGCCATAGCTGGACTCAGCAACCATAATGCCAACAATGCATAATGCGAGTGAAGATTAATGCTCCCCTTGAACATGTGCTACCTGTGCATTGTTAACAAGTCAATGATCAAGGCATCTTTGTCAGTTAGATAAAAATTAATGAACAAAGCATATCAATAGACTGTCATCATCAACATCAGACAGAGCACCCATATCAGAGTGTGCCCCTCTGTTTTTCTTGTTTGAAAAACATATACGCTTCTTGTTCCACAGACTCCCGCGTGTGTACGTGACTCAACTTCATGAAACAAGCGTATAATAACCTTTCTCTGAAAAAATTAGATTTAACAGCAGGATGATGCAGCAACTATTTCTAGCTTTTGTTTGAGATATTCAAATGTTTCTCTGGGCAGTGGTTTAGTGAATATATTAGCAACCTGTTCTTTGGAGGGAACATACTCCAATTTGACTTTTTGTTCAAGCACTTGCTCACGTAGAAAATGATATTTGATGGGTATGTGCTTGGTCTTGGAGTGCATGACTAGATTCTTTGAAATACTAATGGCACTTGTATTATCACATAGAATGGAGATGGGTGGAGTATATGTGATCTGAATGTCTTGCAAGGTTTGCATCATCTAAAGTAGTTGTGTTCAGTAAGATGCAACAGCCACATATTCTGCTTCAACTGTAGATAAAGAAATTGAACTTTGTTTCTTGCTGAACCAAGACACTAACCTGGAACCCATATAGAATGCACCACCACTAGTGCTTTTTCTATCATCAACACTTCCTGCCCAGTCTGCATCTATATATGCATGAAGAGTAAGATCTGCATCTCTAGGATATCACCGATTCCTTTGGATTTGCTTGGAATCTTCCAACTATTCCTACTGCATGCATGATGTCAGGTCGGGTACCTGTTAGATAAAGCAGACTGCCAATCATGGATCTGTAAGTTGGTTGATGTACTACTGCTGATTCATCATTTGAGCTGAGATTGCATCCTGTTACCATTGGGGTACATACAGGTTTAAAATCTTCCATTTCGTACCTTTTCAAGATCTGTTTGAGATATTTGGTTTGTGAAAGAAAAATACCATCTTTATTTTGTTGAACTTGTAGACCAAGAAAATAGGTAAGTTCACCAAGCAAGGACATTTCAAATTCTTGCTGCATTACTGAAGCAAAATTCTGACTCATGGATTCTTCATTGCTACCAAAAATGATATCATCAACATAAAAAATAATAATTAGCAATTTATCAATTTCAATCTTTGTATATAGATTGCTATCTGCTGAACCTTTTGTAAAACCTTGTTGGTGTAGATATTTGTCAAGGCGGTAATACCAGGCCCTTGGAGCCTGTTTCAGACCATAGAGGGCCTTTTTGAGTCTGCATACAAGTTTTGCATCATTTCCAAGAATGAATCCTTCTGGTTGTTCAATATAAACTTCTTCTTCTAAATCTCTATTCAGAAAGGCTAATTTTACATCCATTTGGTATACTTTGAATTTTTGAAAACTAGAAAAAGCAAGAAACATCCTTATGGCTTCAAGTCTGGCAACAGGTGCAAAAGTTTCTTCAAAATTTATACCTTCTTGTTGAGCATACCCTTTACAAACAAGTTTGGCTTTGTTTCTAATGACTTCTCCATTTTCATTTAGCTTGTTTTTGAATATCCATTTAGTTCCAATAATATTTTTATCATGAGGTCTAGGAACTAATTCCCAAGTATCATTTTTTTCAATTTGCTCAAGTTCTTCATCCATGGCCTTGACCCAAAATTCATCTTTGCATGCTTCTTTTACATTTTGAGGTTCAGTGGAGGATAGTAATGCTAGATAGCTTGAGGTCCCTGTAATAGTTCTTCTTGTTTGTACACCTGCCTCTTTTTCCCCTAAAATTTGAGTTTCTGGATGATTTTTTTGAACATACCTGGACGGAGTCTTTTCTTCTACCATTATCTCTTCTTTTGGTGCTTCATTGGTTTCTTCTTCAATATGATTTTGATTTGATGTGGGAAAATAATCCCCATCTTCTTCATTGTCATAATCTTCTGTTGATTTTATCTGTTTTGGATTTTTGCATGCTTCATCAACTACAACATCAATGATTTCAACAATTTTTCCAAGTATTTTATTATAACATTTATATCCTTTACTTCTGGAAGAATAACCAAGAAGAATACCTTCATCTACTTTGGGTTCAAACTTACCAAGTTTTTCATCAGTCCTTTTGATATAACATTTGCTTCCAAAAACTTTAAAGTATTTTACAGTAGGAGTCTTACCATACCAAAGTTCATGTGGAGTTTGAGTGTTGTTTACCTGAACATTTTCTTGGTTGAGAATAGTTACGGTAGCGAATGTAGCTTCACCCCAGAAGGTTGCAGGAGTTCCAGATTCATCTAGCATAGCTCAAGCCATTTGTTGAACTGTTCTGTTCATTCTTTCAACTACACCATTTTGCTGAGGAGTCCTTGTGGTGGAGAATTGCCTTTTTATTCCATGTTGTTCACAAAAGTCAAAGAATTCATTCGAGGTAAATTCCCCTCCTCGATCATATCTGAGGCATTTGATTTTTCGATTTGATTCATTTTCAACCAAAGCTTTGAAGGCTTGGAACTTTTCAAAAGCTTCATCTTTATGCTTTAGAAGACCTATCCAACACATTCTGGAAAAATCATCAATGAACAAAATAAAGTATTCTTCTCCATGAGGTGACTTTTTCCTTGATGGTCCACATAAATCAGTATGGACAAGTTCAAGAGGCTTACTAGCTGACCCTTCCTTTTCCATGAAGTGAACTTTGGTTTGCTTGCCGATTTGACATGGTTAGCATATTGTATTTTATGGGATGCTGATATCTGGAAGATCACGAACAGCCTTGAATCTGCATGTTTTTCTTATTTTAGAAAAGCTTAGATGTCCCAATCTTCTATGCCACAACTAGTTTACATAACATTTCCAGCTCTAACCTTTTCTTTCAAGAAAACAGAGCCTTTACCTTTTATGACAGCAGGAGTGTCATTTCCAAATGAGACATTCTTTTCCTTTTCTAAGGCATTATATGAGTGAAGTTTTTCTTTGTCACCTGTCAAGTGTTTTGAGCATCCACTGTCGATGTACCACTAATTTTCTTGTCCTTATGCATACAAGGCTATACCACATCTTTCTGTTTGATATTCTTTCCTTTTCCATATCTTGGGATTTAATGGAGTTTGCTCCTTTTGAGATGTTTGTCGAAATTTGCTCCTTCATTCAGATTCTTCATGACCAAACTTGTTACAGATTGAGCATTCTATTTCATTTGTAAGAAGAGAAAAGTTATTATAGGAACTTTTCTTGATCCCTGTTACATTCCTTTGATTTTGTGCTTCTCTAGTCATGATGGTTTTGTAAGCAACACATTGAGTAGCTTTGTGTCCAAAATTATGACATGAAAAACATTTCCCATTAAAGAAGTTCCTGCAACTATCGAATCTATTGACCTGGTGATTGTAGTTTCTATTGATATTCATCTTTGGAGCAAATTGAGTATGATTTACTTGAGGTTGGTTGTGGCTTCTATTCATCCTTGGAGTAAATTGAGTCTGATTTACCTGGTTATCTGCTTTATGCCTTCGCTGATGATTGTCATACTGTTAGCTGGTCTTTGTTGCATCAAGATAGCTTTTGGTGGAGGTTGATGGCTTCTGTGATTGAGATGCTTCTTCAGTATATCCAAGACCTGTCTTTATCAGAGGAGAACGCTGAAATTTGATAATTTCATCTAAATTTTTTGATCCTTTAGCAAATCTAAGATGGAGAGATTTCTTTTCTCAAGATCCTTTCTTAGACCCACAATTTCACATTCTAGTTTTTCATTGTGTTTTTCTTTTTCAGCAAGTTGGTATGTTAAGGTATCTATAATCATATTCTTTTCTTCTAAACAGATTTTGAGTTTAGATATTTCTTCATGAAGGTCTTCCTCTTCTAAAGCATCCCAAAAATTATCATCGTCATAAGCCATGAGAAGTCTATAATCTTGTCCAGTTTCATCTTCATCACTATTAGATAAACCATCACTATCTTCATGAGTATAGTAACTCCTTTTATTCACAACTTTTTTTCTATTCCCTTTTGCATATTCCTTTCCTTTTTCAAATTTATCTTTATGAGGACATCTAGCAGCAGACCGACTCTGCCATAAGAAAAGCATTTGAAGGGTAACTTACCTCTAAAACTTCTAGAACCCCGTTGAAGCTTTTTAACAAAGTTTACCTCATCTTCTTCTTCTGAAATATGTCCTGATTCATTGTGTTCTTCCTTTCCTTTTGCTGAAGCTTTGAATGTGGCTTCTCTCATATCTGATGGTCCTCCTTTTCTCATCTCAAAGGCAGTTAAGATTCCGTGAAGCTACATCATAGTGATATTCTGCAGATCCTGTTTTTCTTCTATGACAGACACTTTGGATTCAAATTTAGCAGAAAAGGATCTCAAAACTTTCTCAACTAAGGTAACTTCCTTAATTTCTTCACCCAGATTCTTCATACAATTGACAACCTCATCTATACATAGGAAGTAACTAGTGATGCTTTCATCGCTATGCATATTAAGAGTTTCATATTGAATTCTGAGAGTTTGAAGATTAGCACGTTTTACCTGAGAGTCTCCTTCGTAGCTCAGAATGATTTTGTCCCATATTTCTTTGGCTGATTTGAGCTGCATGAATTTGACAAACTCTGATTGTGACAGGCTTCCCAATAAAGTATTGACAACTTTGGCATTGGTTTCATATTTCTTTTTACCTGCCATATCTGTAGGAATTGCTGTTGGAAATGTATATCCTCCTTCCATAATTTCCCAGACATCCGTTCCAAGCGATTGTAGATAGGCTGTGGTTCTTATTTTCCAATAAACAAAGTTTCTCCCATTGAAGATTGGCGGTTTGATGGATCCCACGCTTTCTTGATTATTCATGTTGATGGATCTCCCTTCAAGCGATCAAGATTCTTCTGAAGGACCTGCTGTGATACCAATTGTTGGAAATAATACTGAGAGGGGGGTGAATTCAATATTATCAAATCAATTATTTTATTTCCCAAATAGTTTTATATACGCTACGTCAGTGAAGTGAACTAGTGTGTAGATGCGATTGTGCTTAAAGAAACCATCGTATATGTAGAGAACTTGTGATTTAGAGAGTTTATCATGTGCTGAGCTTAAACCAATATATCAGAGATTTATTATTCAATGCAGTAAAAGCAGAATAAAGCATCACACATAAGAAACATACATGAACACCAAGATTTAAGGTGGAAACCCAATGTAGGTAAAAACCACCTACTGCTGTCATCTCTGTCTTCTTTTAATAATAAGAAAATATGTTTACAATCTTGTACTGGTGCAGACTCATACCAGTACGCAGGCTTCTACCTACAGAAGGTTACAACCTTCTCTCATTTTCCAGCTTCTACTAAAAGGGAGCTACAACCCCCTAGCTCTTGTACTACCCAATATTTTTACTAGTACGTAGGTGCCAGCCTACAAAAAACTCCACTCTTCCACCAGGGACCACATTTCATGAATTTTTAGACTGGATACTCCTAGATCACAACACCACAAGCTGAAGGCCACGTTTCATCAAATTTTCACACTCGACCCATCAAAGTCTTTTAAACTTAAACTGCATCAATCAATATTCAGTTAATCTGAACAATCAGATCACTGACACCAGAACATTGTGCTGAACCAAGAACCCTGCATCATCATCTAGAACCAGTTGTAACCTCAAAAAAAGCATGCATTAGAGTGTATACGCAACTTGGTTGAAACCAACTTGCATGTATATGCTACTTCCTTTAACCAAACCTGCGTATATCTCTAAAGATACTGAATCATAAACTTCTGAACCACAGACTATACCAATCAGTGACATTTTGAAGATCTACTGTCATATTACAGAGTTCAAAAATAGATAGCAGTAAGGATCACCCTTCCTTCTCAATCAATCAATCAGACTCAATTTCCTTATACAACAGTTCTACGTTCATATCTAAGAGGACTTAATTGACATACAACAGTAAAACAAAAGAATTTGATCAGATAGATCAGTCAGATCTGAACAAAAGTTTTATCTTTTTGTATACGCTACTTGAAAGAGCCGAATCTACGTGTACACGCGCTTTGGCCGAGACGAACCTGCATAGAGATCTGCAAATTTTGACTCAGAACTTTGCTGCAGTTTTAGACTTCAGACAAACCTAGATCATGATAGATAACAAGTAGAACAGACGCAAAACATCAGATCTGGTCTCAACCAATATCAGATCATTCAAGAATAAGTCATTTCAAGTCTCATGATTCTTGATCCAATGTTGAACTCAAGTTGCACATGAAAAATTTCAGATCCAGTCCCAAACATATCCCTGCAACATAATATATACTTCAGATAGAAGTATTCCTTAGAATCTCATTGTTTTCACCCCTTGGCCTAATGATATTCTCCTCCTTATATACTCTTAGGCCTTTCTCAATACCTTGGACCAAAACCACTTAGGACCAATACCTTGGACCCAATACCTAGGGTCAATACCTTGGACCAAATGCCTCAGACCAATTACCTTGGACCAAAATACCTTGGATCAAATACCTTGGACCAAAAACTTGGTTTTCCAACATGTACGCGCTTTTCCTCCTATGAAAGTGCGTGTATACGTTATACGCTACTTTTGTTCTGTTAAACCGCGTGTATACGCACCTTGGACAAAGTGAACCAACGTATACCTCTCTTTCTTCATTCTTTGGAGTCTAATACATAATCCTTTGCTGTTGACCTGCTGCACTGTGAACTTCCATCGAAGTGAGTTGCCATGAAGGACAACACCTGTATCATAATGCCAATAGATTCATGACTTAGGATTAATGACAAGATACGACAGATGCTCTGTTTTTCCTTATTTTAACTTAGATTTTGACTAGTTTTAAGCTCTTGGTTCACAATTAGGAAGTTTAGATTCAGTTTCTCATAGTTCATATTGTACATCATTAGGAATCAAAGAACAGAAACCCTCAAAAACAAAATAGAATACAAAACAACGAAGTAAGAAGGGTTAACTAAGCACATATAGTGCACTACACTTCATCAGCTTACGAACCTCGGTTGATAATTTATGCAAGCAATTTAGGACACTAAATTGACTAAGCAGTATCTTCACTCATATTTTTGATATATGCAATGTAGATAGTGGGGTTTTGAGCAGTGGCTTTCCCCAGATACATGTTGTGTTATGTGCCGTTGATATATCTTCTTCTTGTTCATATTGTTTTTCACAATCTATTGGATTTCGCTAGTTGAAACTAGAAGTAGATTTGTGTCCAGTGCTTTAGTACATTGCCTGATCTGTGCCCAGAAGGTTTTAGACTCCAATTTGCCAAAGTGGGTCCCACAAGTGAAAATGTTACTGTGAGTTGATTCCTCCACTTTTTCTAGTTTAAAATCATAAGATGGAAAATTATATAATTATCTAATCTAGATCACACCTCCCCATTTTTAAAGGATTTCGGTCCCCAAAATGTTATATTGAATGAGGTGAGGAATTTTTTCCTCCACCTTCTTTGGGGTGTACCATTTGGCCTTGTCTAGAAGAAGTTATTTCAAGCCAATCTACCAAAGGTCATGTTACCCTTGTCTTGTAATTCTGGACCACTTCTATAAAATTGTATCCTCTGTCATCTTTACCTAAGTGTCCAGTTCCATATCCTCTGTAAATGGTAGGACGTGTTCCTCTTCATGATCTAACATGGAAGGCTCATAGACTTCTAGATTCTATACATCCACCACTCATTAAATGTGTATGTATGGGGGTAGACTAATTATGTAGGCATTGTCTCTCACCTTTTCGAGCATCTCAAAGGGACCATATCATAGAGCCTTGAAATTTTTAACAAGACCATGTTGCCTCTCCTTATTAAACTGTAACCATACTCTATCTTCCACCTTGAATGACCTCACTATTCTATGTTGACAATGCATAACCTTATATTTTTTCCATGGCTTTTGTAATGTCTTATGTACCTATATATGGATGATCTAAATATGTAAACTTGAATATTTTTAACAATTTGCAAGTGACAATTATATGTGTTTTGGGTTGGGGATTAATTTATTAAACACATAAAACAAATGAATTTAACCACAATTTATAGCCAAATAGAGAACAAAATAAGCATATTTGAAACACATAACACAACACATGATAAAGGAGTTCACCCCTCTCCTAGGCTACATCTCCTGGTCCAGCTTCCAATGCAGGGCCTCTTTCATTAAGTTCTCAAACGTGTGTTTACATTATTTTACATAGCTCAAAAATAAAAACAGATGTCTTCAATGGATCCAACACTATCAAAAATCCCCATTTTAGTTGTTTATGCACCTCATTTGGCCAAAAATTGAGTAAGTTATGCATGATTCAAGTTTTTACTCAATTCCCCAGTTAATCATCCTCCAATTTGGCCCAAACCTGGCTTGTGCACCCCAAACCCAGAACTGGCACACAATTATTGCCTACAATCCCGCCCAATGGGCGAAATTATAGGACAGTTAGTTCACCCATTAAGCCCACTTGTCCTGAAAATTTCGGTCATGTGGGGCACATACAACTACATAGGGGGCTGAGATTCTAGGGCCTAACTTTGAGACCCTTTTCTGTTGTGGTATGGTCGCATGGACACATGTGTCCAGAGCTGGTCTACTAGGGGCTAGCCCCCTCCATTCCCATGCTCCTAGTTTTTTGAACGGTCATGTGACTCAGAGTTGGCTCTTAGGGATGGCCCCTTTCCACTATTTCCACCCACGGTTCTGTATTGATCTCCCGGTCATGGTTTCATGGCTGGGTACGTAGTTTAGGTAGTGATCTTGGGGTTGGGGCTAAGCCCTGGCCCTTAATCCCACCCCTAGATCCTTTTGGGAGTGGTGACTAGGGATGGGGCTTAGCCCCTACCCCAACCACCAACGTTTAATATGTTACAATTTAAATGCAATCTTAAACAAGTTATGGTTAAGTAACATTGTGTGGTGTGTTGGTTAAGTGGCTTGGTTCTTGATGCTTGGTCGAGAGTTCAATTTTGGTGGTTGCTTGGCCCCCATAAAAAAATTTGGACCACTCTTTGGAATCCACGTGGGTGCCTCCAGTTGGTGGCCCTTCCCCATTGGTTCCCCATTACACAGTCAACAACCCATAATTAATAAAAAAAAATGAATCCTCAGCCAATGAAGATCCAACATTCACGAACCAATCATAAGGAGACACTTGTAAAAATATCATTGGTCCATCAACATAGAGTGACCTTGTCTAGTCATATGCCTAGTCAACGTACGAAATTTTGACTGTGTGTACCTGCAACTTCAACTTTTAAATTTTAGTTGTTTAACAAATTGATCAAAACACGATATCGGGAGCATACAATATCAGTTTTGAGTGAAATGAGTTGCGTTGGATTCAAATCACTGAGATCTATCCAATTGTACACCTTTTGAGAATTTTTAAGCACTTTGAATTTTGAGCACTAAATTAATCCCTTGGATCAATGGGTCTATATGATATTGTCAATAATTTTTTCCTTATCAGATCCTCGCTCACCCTTCCTTATTGTCCATATGCAATATCCATAGGTGAAGGTGGAGAATATTGTTGGAATTTTGGCACAGGTGTGGCGCTACGGTACAGGTGTTGTCCTTGATGGCAACTCTCTTTGATGACAGATCTCAGTCCAGACTACAAGAATGAAGAGAAATTTCATATACGCAGGTTCATTAAGCCCAAGTTGCGTATACACGCTGGTAAGCTATATACTAAGTCGCGGATACGCAGGCTCGCTATATACGAAGTCGCGTATACACGCAGTTTCATGAACAGAAAAGAGCGTACATGTCGAGAAGCTTCCCTTTGGTCCGTGGTAGTTAGTCCTCGGTACTTGAGCCTATGTTTTTGGACCAAGGTATCTCGACAGTCGTGTTGATCCCGAGTTTTGAAGTTGATGGTATTGTGTTGCTATGGTTTTGGACCATGGTATTGTGAAGGGCCTAAGGCTATATAAGGAGAAGAAAGATCATTAGGAAAACACACTGAAAAATTCTTGAATATCTGATAAAGAAAGAGATCTCGTATGCAGGTTCTGGGTTGCTTGATCTAAGCTAAGGAGAGATCACACCGGTTGATGGAAGACTAGATCTAAGGATAGATCGGGATCAAATGGTTTGAAATTAACTATCGGTATATGGTTGATTACGCATATTTTTAGATCTGCATACTGACGCAATGTTATGTTCTGAAGTATGACTGATGTCTGGTACAACTGCAAGTTATGAGAAATTATTTTTAGATCTGTACACAGGTTGTCTTTGGTAAAAGCGCGTGTATACGCGGGTTGGTTTCATTGAAGTAGCGTATATCTTTTGAAGCTTAATTTTTGGGGTTGCAGTTGGGTCTGACTGTTATTGCAGAGGTTCTGTAGTCTGCTCTGTGTTCTGGTGACTGGGTGTTGACAGGGTTTCAGTGGTTCAGTGATTCAAAGATTGATGATGCTAGTATTGGTTGTTTTGTGCTTCAATGATTTGTGAATGAATCGTGGTCTTCAAATTGTAATGTTGTGCTTCAGGAGTATCCAGTCTGAAAATTGATGAAAAGTGGTACCTGAAGGAAAGAAGATTGTAGGGCAGCACCTACGTACTAGTATCTTAGCTAGTACAAGAGCAAAGGGGGTTGGAGCTCCCTTCCAGGAGAGTTTGGAAAACGAGAGAAGGTTGTAGCCTGCGTAGTGGTATAAGGCTGCACCAGTACAAAAGATTGTAAACTGAAGTTTCTTATTAAAGAAAGATAGAGACGACTTGTAGCAGGTGGTTTTCACCCACATTGGGTTTCCACCTTATATCATGGTGTTCATGTGTGTGGATTTTGTGTGATGATCTGTTCTGTTATACTGCATCTGTTTACCTTTAATATGGTTAATAATGTCCTGATGCATTTACTGAAGATATACTAACTGAATCATAAGATTTCTGGTTATACGCTGGTTGCTTTAGACACAGTAGCGTGTACACGCTGGTTCACTTAACTGAAGTAGCGTATATGTTTCTGAGTATTGAAAAAGTTTTATTGATCTGATAATACTGATTCACCCCCCCCCTCTCAGTATTATTTCCAACAATTGGTATCAGAGCAGGTCCTTCAGAGAAGCTTGATCGCTTGAAGGTAGATCGTTCATCATGAGCAACTACGAGAGAGAAGCATCAATCAGGCCAGCGGTTTTTGATGGGACAAACTTCAATTATTGGAAGGTAAGAGTTACTGCCTATCTTCAATCTCTTGGTACAGAAGTTTGGGACATCATAGAGACAGGCTACACTTTTCCTTCAGCTACTCCTACAGATCCAGCCGAGAAAAAGAAGTATGAAACAAATGCGAAAGCAGTCAGTACTCTATTAGGATGTATATCCCAATCGGAATTCATGAAGGTAATGCACTATAAATCCGCAAAAGAAATATGGGACAAAATTGTCACGAGCTATGAAGGAGACGAACATGTAAAGCGTGCTAAACTTCAAACTCTCAGGATTAAGTATGAGACTCTCAGAATGTATAATGATGAAAGTGTGGCTAACTATTTCCTTAGGGTAGATGAGATTGTTAATTGCATGAAAAACTTGGGTGAAGAAATAAAAGAGGCTATTGTGGTTGAAAAGGTTCTAAGATCATTGTCCCCCAAATTTGAATCTAAAGTGTCTGCAATAGAAGAAAAAGAAAATCTACGAATTCTTACTATGTCTCAGCTTCACAGAATTCTAACTGCTTATGAAATGAGAAAAGGAGGTCCATCAGACAGAAGAGAAGCTGCTTTCAAGGCTTCAGACAAAGAAGATTATTATGAAGCAAGTCACGTGCCAGAAGATGAAGAAGAAGAATCAAATTTTGTCAGAAATCTTCAAAGGGGTTCTGGAAGGTTCAGAGGTAAGTTACCTTTTAAATACTTTGCTTGTGGAAGAGTAGGTCATTATGCTGCCAAATGTCCTCACAAAGATAAGAATGACAAGGGAAAGGAACCTGTTAAATGGAACAAGAAACAGAATGAAAAGAAGAAAAGCTATTACACTCATGAAGATAGTGATGGTCTTTCAAATAGTGACGAAGATTAACAGGGTTATAGATATAAACTTTTAATGGCTTTTGAAGATGTTGACTACATGGATGCTATAGATGTAGAAGGCTTTTATGAAGAAATGAATAATCTCAAAGTTTGCTTAGAAGAGAAAAGTGCTATTATTGATTCTCTACAATGTCAACTGGCAGAAAAGGAAAAACATCTTGAAAAATTGGAATGTGAGATTGTTTGTCTTAGAAAGGAGATTGAGAAAACAAAAGCGATTAATCTTAAATTTGTTAAAGGATCTGAAACCTTGGATGAGATTATCAATGTGCAGCGTTCTCCTCTGATCAAGACAAGTCTGGGATATAATGGAGAAACATCTCAAGCTTCTACCTCTAAAAGTTATCTTGATGCAGCAAGGAGGAGCGAGCAAAGACCAAATAAAAGTCATCAGGTGAATCAGGGACAGTTTACCTCAAGAACAAATAAAGACTATCAAGAAATTCGGGGACAAGCTGCCTTAAGGACAAACAGAAGCTACAATCAGCCACAGGTAAAATC
The DNA here is from genome assembly GCA_031772625.1 of Pinus tabuliformis. NCBI lineage: Eukaryota > Viridiplantae > Streptophyta > Pinopsida > Pinales > Pinaceae > Pinus > Pinus tabuliformis. The sequence continues at coordinate 250,268,437 of CM062809.1, read as the reverse complement.
TTCCCAATTTGCCCCAAGAATGGATGTCAATAGAAGCTACAATCGGTTGGATGATAGATCTGATTATCGGAGAAATTTCTTTAATGGCCAATGTTTTTCTTGCCATAACTTCGGTCACAAAGCAGCTCAATGTGTTGCCTACAAGACAATCATGACTAGAGAAGCTCAAAAGCAAAGAAGTATGACTGGAACCATGAAAAGGACTTATAACAACTTTTCGGTTCTTGAAAATGAATTTGAATGCTCTATTTGTAATAACTTTGGTCATGAAGACTGTGAATGCAGGAGCAGGTTCTGGAAGACAACTCAGAAGGAACAAACCTCAAATGTCAAAACATGGAGAATAAAGGAACCACAACCAGAAAGATGTGGGATAGCCTTTTATGCAGAAGGTCAAGAAAGTCTATGGTACATTGACAGCGGATGTTCGAAGCATATGACAGGGGACAAAGAAAAACTTGAATCATATACCGCATTAGAAAAGGGAAAGAAAGTTTCTTTTGGAAACGATATCTCTGCAGCCATAAAAGGAAAAGGCGTTGCTCCGTTGAAAGAGAAGGTCAAAGCTGGAAATGTTTTGTATGTTGATGGATTGAAGCATAATCTTCTGAGTGTCAGTCAGATGTGCAATCAAGGAACAAAGGTAATATTTAGATCAAATGGATGTTGTGTTCGTGATCTTGATACAGGTGAAACAGTGATCAAAGGAAGAAGGACTCCAAATAATCTATAAATATTTGAAGAAAGACAACAACAATGCTATTTGAGCAAGAATGATGAACACTGGCTATGGCATCGGAGGTTGGGGCATCTAAGCTTTCCACAAATAAGGAAAGCATGCAAATATCAGGCAGTTCGTGATCTTCCAGATATCAAAATTCCAGACAACACCATATGCAAATCATGTCAGTTTGGAAAGCAAACCAGAACTAATTTTCCTGAGAAGGAAGGATCAGCTAGCATGCCTCTTGAGCTAGTACATACAGATACATGTGGTCCATTCAGAAAAAGAACACCTCGAGGAGAAGAATATTTGATATTATTCATTGACGATTTCTCCAGGTTTGTCTGGTTAGGACTTATGAAGCACAAAGATGAAGCATTCGAAAAATTCAAATCCTTCAAAGCCTTGGCTGAAAATGAATCAGGACACAAAATTAAGTGCCTCAGATCTGACAGAGGTGGGGAGTTTACCTCAAATGAATTTTTCGATTTCTGTGAAGAACATGGGATAAGAAGAGAATTCTCTACAGCTAGAACTCCTCAGCAAAATGGAGTTGTGAAAAGAATGAACAGAACAGTCCAACAAATGGCTCGTGCTATGCTTGATGAATCAGGTACTCCCGCAACTTTCTGGGGTGAAGCTGCACATGCTGCGGTTATTATTCTCAACAAAACAAATGTCCGAGTAAACAATACTCAAACTCCTCATGAGCTCTGGTGTGGTAAGACTCCTTCGATGAAGCACTTCAAAATCTTTGGGAGCAAATGTTATATTAAGAATACTGATGAGCAACTTGGAAAACTTGAACCAAGAGCAGATGAAGGCATTCTTCTTGGTTATTCTCCACATAGCAAAGCATACAAGTGCTACAATAAAAGACTTGGCAGAATTGTCGACAGCATTGATGTTGTGGTTGATGAGAAGGGATACATTCCTAGGCAAGTTCATCATGAAGACATCGAAGAAGATGAAGGCTACCCTCAAAGACAGAATGATGAAGAAGAACCTCAAGAAGAAGAAGAACCTCAAGAAGAACCAGAGGAGTAGACAAGAATAGAAGAGAAGACTCCATCCAGATATGTTCAGAAGAATCATCCAGAATCTTAGATTGTGGGGCAGAAAGAAGCAGGAGTACAAACAAGAAGAACAATTGCACAAGCTTCAAGCTATTTGGCATTACTCTATTCCACTGAACCACAAAATGTGAAAGAGGCATGCAAAGATGAATGTTGGGTCAAAGCAATGGATGAAGAACTTGAGCAGATCGAAAAGAACAACACTTGGGAATTGGTTCCTAGACCAAAAGATAAGAATGTCATAGGGACAAAATGGGTCTTCAAAAATAAATTGAATGAAAATGGAGAAGTAATTAGAAACAAGGCCAGACTTGTTTGTAAAGGGTATGCGCAGCAAGAAGGAATAGATTTTGAAGAGACCTTTTCTCCTGTTGCAAGACTTGAGGCCATCCGAATGTTCCTTGCTCTCTCAAGCTTTCAAAACTTCAAGGTATTTCAAATGGACGTGAAATCAGCCTTTCTGAATGGAGACTTAGAAGAAGAAGTATATATTGAGCAGCCAGATGGTTTCATTCTTGGGAATGATCCAAACCTTGTATGCAGATTGAAAAAGGCTCTCTATGGTCTCAAACAAGATCCAAGGGCTTGGTACTATCGGTTGGACAAATATCTTCACCAACAAGGTTTTTCAAAAGGATCAGCAGATAGCAATCTCTATATGAAAGTTGAAAATAACAAATTGCTAATACTTGTTGTGTATGTAGATGATATTATCTTTGGCAGCAATGAAGAGGCTATGAGTCAAAACTTTGCCTTGGTTATGCAGAAAGAATTTGAAATGTCATTACTTGGAGAATTGACATACTTTCTTGGATTGCAAATCCAACAAAATGAAGGAGGTATTTTCTTGTCTCAAACCAAGTACCTCAAGCAGATCTTGAAGAAGTATGGCATGGAAGATTCAAAGCCAGTATGTACCCCCATGGTTACAGGATGCAGCCTCAGTACAAATGATGAATCAACAGCAGTTCATCAACCAACTTATAGATCCATGATTGGGAGTTTGCTTTATTTGACAGGTACCCGACCAGACATTATGCATGCAGTAGGAATTGTTGGAAGATTTCAAGCCAACCCAAAGGAAACTCATCTTCAGGCAGTCAAAAGAATCCTCAAGTATCTTCAAGGGACTCAAAACTATGGCCTATGGTATCCTAGAGATACAGATCTCACTCTTCATGCTTACACAGATGCAGATTGGGCCAGAAGTGTGGATGACAGGAAAAGCACAAGTGGTGGTGCATTCTTCATGGGTTCCAGATTAGTATCTTGGTTCAGCAAGAAACAGAGTTCGATTGCTTTATCTACAGCTGAAGCAGAATATGTGGCTGTGGCATCTTGTTGCACACAACTTCTTTGGATGATGCAGACCTTGCAGGATTTTCAAATCACTTGCACTCCACCTGTCTCTATCTTATGTGATAATACAAGTGCAATCAGCATTTCAAAGAATCCAGTCATGCATTCAAAGACCAAGCACATACCAATCAAGTATCACTTCCTCCGGGAACAAGTGCTTGAACAAAAGGTCAAGTTGGAGTATGTTTCTTCTAAAGAACAAGTTGTTGATATTCTCACAAAACCACTGCCCAGGGAGACTTTTGAATATCTCAGACAAAAGATGGGAGTAGTTGATGTTTCATCCTGCTGTTGAAGCTTGTCTGTTCTAAAGAAAAGTTGGTGTACGCGTGTTGTATAAGGGATATCCGCATACATACGTTGATTTATGCAGGAGAAGTCGCGTATATGGAGTTCTGAACAGCAAGGGCAGATTCTGGTTGGAGAAGGTCTGAGATGGGTATGACAGAGTCCTTCAGGCACAGTTTCAGGGGGAGCAACAGGCACAGTTTCAGGGGGAGCAGCTTAAAGTCTAATAAAGCATTGTTGGCATTTAGATGCTTTTGGTTCTAGTTCACAACTGTTGTTGGTTTTAGGAGAAGGAGCACAGAAGGAAATCTTGGTTGCTGATCTAAAAGATGATTATCAGATGCTGCTGGTGACTTTCATAAGTCTTGGTCTAGATTTTTCGTCTCTATGTCATGTATCTCTTTTGTGATATCTCTTTTATGATGTCAAGGTCATGTAACGGCCTATGATGGTTTCCCCACTATGCCTGGGATGAATGATGTAATGTAATTGGGTGTTATATGTAAATTTCTGATGTATCCCCTCTTGGTTGGGAGTATGGATGTATGTATTGAGTCTTTTGGTGATAGGAAGGTCCTTTATGATGTATAAGTCTTGGTTCTTTTTGAAGATCATCTTTTGAAGATCTTGCCTACAGTCAGGGGGAGCATGTTCAGCACAACAGAGCAGAGATATCATCATGTTCTCAGGGGGAGCACAGCCCTTTGCCCTTGATGACAAAGGGGGAGAATGATTCTAAGGATCTTGGGGTTGCCATCAAGTCCAAAGGGGGAGATTGTTGGCATTTTGGCACAGGTGTGGCGCTACGGTACAGGTGTTGTCCTTGATGGCAACTCTCTTTGATGACAGATCTCAGTCCAGACTACAAGAATGAAGAGAAATTTCATATACGCAGGTTCATTAAGCCCAAGTTGCGTATACACGCTGGTAAGCTATATACTAAGTCGCGGATATGCATGCTCGCTATATACGAAGTCGCGTATACACGCAGTTTCATGAACAGAAAAGAGCGTACATGTCGAGAAGCTTCCCTTTGGTCCGTGGTAGTTAGTCCTCGGTACTTGAGCCTATGTTTTTGGACCAAGGTATCTCGACAGTCGTGTTGATCCCGAGTTTTGAAGTTGATGGTATTGTGTTACTATGGTTTTGGACCGTGGTATTGTGAAGGGCCTAAGGATATATAAGGAGAAGAAAGATCATTAGGAAAACACACTGAAAAAGTATTGAATATCTGATAAAGAAAGAGATCTCGTATGCAGGTTCTGGGTTGCTTGATCTAAGCTAAGGAGAGATCACACCGGTTGATGGAAGACTAGATCTAAGGATAGATCGGGATCAAATGGTTTGAAATTAACTATCGGTATATGGTTGATTACGCATATTTTTAGATCTGCATACTGACGCAATGTTATGTTCTGAAGTATGACTGATGTCTGGTACAGCTGCAAGTTATGAGAGATTATTTTTAGATCTGTACGCAGGTTGTCTTTGGTAAAAGCGCGTGTATACGCGGGTTGGTTTCATTGAAGTAGCGTATATCTTTTGAAGCTTAATTTTTGGGGTTGTAGTTGGGTCTGACTGTTATTGCAGAGGTTCTGTAGTCTGCTCTGTGTTCTGGTGACTGGGTGTTGACAGGGTTTCAGTGGTTCAGTGATTCAAAGATTGATGATGCTAGTATTGGTTGTTTTGTGCTTCAATGATTTGTGAATGAATCATGGTCTTCAGATTGTAATGTTGTGCTTCAGGAGTATCCAGTCTGAAAATTGATGAAAAGTGGTACCTGAAGGAAAGAAGATTGTAGGGCAGCACCTACGTACTAGTATCTTAGCTAGTACAAGAGCAAAGGGGGTTGGAGCTCCCTTCCAGGAGAGTTTGGAAAACGAGAGAAGGTTGTAGCCTTCTGCAGGTTGTAGCCTGCGTACTGGTATAAGGCTGCACCAGTACAAAAGATTGTAAACTGAAGTTTCTTATTAAAGAAAGATAGAGACGACTTGCAGCAGGTGGTTTTCACCCACATTGGGTTTCCACCTTATATCATGGTGTTCATGTGTGTGGCTTTTGTGTGACGATCTGTTCTGTTATACTGCATTTGTTTACCTTTAATATGGTTAATAATGTCCTGATGCATTTACTGAAGATATACTAACTGAATCATAAGATTTCTGGTTATACGTTGGTTGCTTTAGACACAGTAGCGTGTACACGCTGGTTCACTTAACTGAAGTAGCGTATATGTTTCTGAGTATTGAAAAAGTTTTATTGATCTGATAATACTGATTCACCCCCCCCCCCCTCTCAGTATTATTTCCAACAAATATCCCAAACAATTTTCAAATGGTTACTTACTAATAAAAGTGTGGACTTTTGCGTTATAAGAGTGTTGTCTATATACCATATTTTCATCCCATGTCTTTGGATGCTTCTAATTGTATCTCCTCAAAAGTTCCACCATATTCTTGTTGACTTCTTTTGTTTTCCCATTTGTATGTGGATGGAATATTGTAGACCTTTTCAGATTCATTTCCATCTTCTCCCACAATGTAGTTCAAAACACATTAAAAAATCTTGTGTCCATGTCTGTAGTGATGCTCCTTGGTATTCTAGAATACACCCAGATCTATCCAAAGAATGTGTTAACTGCTCCTTACACATTGATAGTTTTTGATATGGAATCAGAACATACATCTTGTTGAACCTGCCAACTACCACAAATAGGTAGTCATGTCCTTTCCTGGTTATTGGTAAACCTCCCACAAAGTCCATGGAAATGATTTTCCAAGTATGAGTGGGTATAGGCAAGGGATGATATAGACCTTTTCTCTTGTTACTAGGCTTCTTGTACAAGAAAGTATGCATTCTCTTATGAACCTATATACCTATTCTTGCATCTTGGGCTAATATACATACCTCTACAAGTTGGACATTTTCTTCCCCACACCACAGTGCCCTACAACCTTGGAGGTTTGAACGCCTATAATTAGCTACAATCTCTCACCTTTAGGAACACATAACTTATCCTGCTTTTAGAGTAACCCATCATGGAGATGGTAGTCAATTGTGTTATCATCATCATGCACATGACTCTGGCTCTGCGATTATTGCAACACCTTCTTGAAGTCCTCATACTCTAAATATTCCTCTTTGTATGCACCATGTATGAATGGCTCCATGTGCAATAGAGTTCCCAAAGTTTTGATCCTTAATGTGGGTGGCCTTGAAAGCATGTCGAGTAACTTGTTTTTGTTTCCCTTCTTATGCCCGATGAATAAATGAAATTGTTGTAGAAAACCCATGTACTTGTAATGCCTAGTTTGTTATAGCTTACTCTAGGCTTGCACATACTATAGTGGTTGGTGATCTGTGTGGATTATTGTCTCCTTTCCTATCCGATAGTGTTTCCACTTCTTCACAACTTTCACCAGGGCATAGATATCCTTATGGTAGGTGGGGTAGTTAATAACTTCCCCATGAAATACTTCAGAATGATAGCATACATGCCTTCCTCCCTACATCAAGACCGCTCCCATAGCACACCCAATCACATATATCTCCACTTCAAATGGTTGCTATAAGTTTGATAATGTTAGAACATATGTTTGAATGATGTTTTTCTTCAACTCCTCAAAGGCCCTCTACTAACCCTTTCCCCACTGAAAACTCTTGGCACTCGCTACTATGGCATGGAGTGGTGCTAGTATTGTTGAAAATGAGGCTATGAATTTCCTCAAGTATTGTGCTACCCCAATGAAAATCCTAACCTTAAAAACATTAGTAGGTGCTAAGTGCTTCATAATGGCCACCATCTTGGCAAGATCTATCTTCAACTCTCCACCGATCACATACCCCAAATACGCCAAAGGTTGCTGTTCAAACTCACACGTCTTGAGATTTGAAAATAGGTTGTGATTTTCTAATGTCTCCAACACCTGCATCAAATGTAATATGTGTTCCTTCTAGATAAAATTTTATACCAGTATATCATCCAAATATAAAATAACAAATTAATCTGTAAAAGGGCATAGTATATCATTCATTAACCTCATAAACTTAGCTAGTGGATTTCATAGACCAAACGACATGACTAACCACCCATACAAACAATGCCTAGTTTGTAAGGCATTCTACCAGGTATCTTCTTTTTTGACTTGAACATAGTGATATTTTTACTTTGAGTCCATCTTGGTGAAGTATTTGGCTTGTTGCAACTGATCCAATGTATCATGTGTCCTAGGTAGGGCTTACCTATTCTTAAGCATAATTTTTTTTAACTCCCTACAATCAATATACATCCACCAAGTCCCATCCTTATTTGGGACAATGATGATGGGTGATCCACATGGTAATGTACTTGGTTGAATGTACCCTATCCCAATAGTCTTTGTAATTATTTCCTCACCTTAATTGCTTCTATAATGGATTTCCTATACAACCAAATATTTGGAAATAGGGAGTTCAACAACAGCTAAATATCGTGCTCCACATCACTCTTGGGTAGTACCCCTTTAGGCTCCTAGAACACTTACATGTATGCCTACAACAACTCTTCCAACTGCTATCTTTGCTTCTTAGACCACCCTTTCAGGGATGAATTTTCTCTCGCTAACTATTCTACGAACTGATTTTCTCTTTAAAACAGTAAAACATACTGCTTTCTAGAACTGATCAGTTTCTTGGCTTGGTTCACACTTACTAGTGAAATTTTGGACTTTCCCTTTTGCGCATTGATGGTGAAGGATTTTCCATCCTTAATGCCAAGGCAATATTGGTTGGCTCTTTGCATGAAGATTGCATCTCACACACACACACACACACACACACACACACACACACACACACACACACACACACACATATATATATATATATATATATATATATATATATATATATATATATATAGGGACTTCCAAACACCTCTATGCATACATCAAGGGATATATACATCTAGTTCTACTTCATCAATATAATCATATCCATAGAAAATATAATTTTACATATCCCTATTTACCCCTTCTAATGGACATGGGCTTGGATGATCACAAACTTCCAACTCCAACTTGTTGAAAAACTCTGATAGCATGAGATTCACTTGTGATCTTGAGTTGAACAGATCATTAATATTTGTCTTCTTGACCTGTATATTTATATGGAAGAGTATGGTCATTTCATTCTCTTCATGTTTTTGAAGGCTACTCAGATTCACCTCCTTCTACAATGATGTACATACAATATTCTCATCCACATTCCAACTACTTTGAACCTATTTGATCAAATTATCATCCATGAGGTTATTCTTCTTTGCATCTTTCTTTTTTTCCTACGAGTTAAGCTCTAGATGCAACTTGCAACACTTCTCTACTATATGAATGTCAATGTTACAATGGTTACTCGGATCTTTGGATCGGTGTGCTAACTCTCATCTTTTTATCTTCCCCTCCTTAGAAGCATCCCGATACTCCTTCTACTTCGACCCACTTGATTTACCTTTGTTATGGCCTATGTTCTCCAGGTACTATGTTTGTATGCAAGCCTTATCCACTAATCTAGGCTCAAACAACATCACTTGCTTCCATGAATGGTTGTGTAGACTCCCCAAATGCTTGATTAGTACACATGGGTTCTTAGGAGACATACTTAACATTATGGCCATCTTTCTAAACTCTGTGGTGTACTTCTTTACACTCGGCCCCTACTTTTGCTTGAAGTAATGCCACTGGATCCACTGGTATTCTACATACCTAATAGGGTAAAATTGTGAGTTTATGAGAGTTTTGAAATCCTCCCATTTACCCATAGGAAGATCTCCCTCCAACCTTAAGGTATCCATGTGGCTTTGTAATCAGGTCAATGCATGGCACTCTAATTTCAACCAAGAAAATGAAATCTTCTATTCTTCATCTATGTGATGAACACTAAAATAAACTTCTAATTTTTGCAATGAGTGATTTATCTTCATAGGAACAATCTCACCTTAATATGTCTTTATTTCGACCTTCACTTCTATTTTGAATAGGGACTATGAATGGATCATGACACTCAAATTGGTTTGACATTTTTGGTTTTTTTCTTTAGCTCATTGTATGTTTCTTCCTGATCTCCTCATCTCCCCTCTAATTAGACCTCTTCGTCAAAACCTCATCTTCACTAAATAACCCAAGATTATTGGTTATTGTTGCCATGAAGAAGCTCACATTATTTTTTATACCTGAAACTTGTGCTTCCAACGGCATAAACCTCTGATTTGCTGGATCACAAGGATTATTCACAAATTTGTTAGCCATGACTGGGGTTTTGTGACTTTCATCTTGACCAGTTGGGATTCCCTACAAATCCCTACAATATACCTAAAGAAACTTTCTATGAAACCAATATGATCGATAAATTTCCATGGATATTCCATTTGATAGTTCATCACAACATATTTAATAAAATTATGCTTAAAATCTAAATTCTACACTACGAGGGTTTATTTATCCTTAGATTTCTAGATTTGTAAATTATTTTTATTGTGTATGCATGCAAATTATAATTATAAAAGAAAAAAATACCAATGAAATAAAACTCGCAAACCATAAATTAACACAAGTTATAACCTGGGAAACCCTTTTGGGAGAAAACCTAGCTAGAAGGTGAGGTTGTTCTACTTTCTTTCTCTAAATGGAAAATTGATGCAAGTATAATGAAGGGAGGCATGTGGCTCGTGGTCTGCTATAGTGAAACATTCGTCCTTGTTTTCACTCTCACTATCCACTCTTGACTAATATACATCTATGGATAAAAATGCACTCAAACAGAAAGGAACCCCTTTTCCGCATAGTGGCTCAGTTATAACTCAACCCGATAGCATACTAGTAGTTAAGTTTGATTCCTTCAACTCTTAACTAGAGTTACAATATGGACTCTTCTAGAGTCTTCTTCATAAAGATCACGTGGCTAGCACATTTTCTATAAGCAATGGTGGTTTATGTGGCATCCTCTCAAATTATGGTGGTCATAATAGGAAGGTCAACTTTTGAGTGGAATAACTTTTGCATATAGACATCGACTAAGGTGATTCTTGCATAGTTGAAAAGGTATTGATGTATAGAATAGCAGAAAAAGGTGTTGCAATTAAGTGGAAAATTTTCAACCCCCAAAAAGTGTTTTTTGATGCTTCAAACTACTCCCAAAAGGTTTCAAACCCCAAATTTTCAAACTAGGTCTAACAAAAAAAAGGTGGTCTTGTGAGTTGATTCCCCCACTTTTTCCACTCTGAAAGCATTGATATGGATGAAAAAATATATAATGATCTAATCTAAATCACTTTAATAGTTTATTTTCAAATTAAAAGAATAGAAACATAAAAAAATACACATAATCACCATCCATAATTGACATAGGTTTGACCCTAGGAAACCCTTATGGGAGAAAATCCAACTAGAAGGTGAGGTTGATCTATTCTTTTTTATCTGGTATGTAAATATAAAAGTACAAATGAAGAGGTACTCTTTATGGATTTATCTTAGACCTGTGCCCTATAACGCTACTATAGAACCTTCACACCCATTGTTTTTCTCTCTAACTTCCCGCTCCCAGTTTCTTTTCTCAATTATGGAATAAGATACAATAACATAGGATGGAACACATACTCCTCCTAATGGCCCAATATTTAACATAGCTTGATAGTCAACTAAAGGTAAGTTTCAACTCCATCAACCCTCAACCCTCAACTATAGTTGTGGTTTTCAAAATTTAGAGTCTTCTTAAAATTCCACAAGTGGCTAGCCCCATATCTATGAGTAACAATTGTGGATGCGGTGTCCTCTCGTACTATGGTGATCAACATGATATGTCAACTCATGGAAGACATAACCTATGCATATGAACTCTGATTGATGCAATTCTTGCACCTTTGGAAAGGTCATTGAGTCTAGATTAACTTCTTGGGGTCCTACATAAGAACAAAAAAAGTGACCCCAAAAAATGCCATTTTATGCCTCAAAATCACTCCAAAAAGTTTCAAACCCCAATTCTCCAAACTAAGACCCATAGTTAAAATGACCTTGCAAGTTGATTACTCCAACTTTTCCAACACTATAATCATGGAGCTGAATGAAAAATAATGTAATATCCCAATCTATATCAATTAATCTAGGGCCAAAATTAATGCCTTAAACCAATTCACATGATCTCCCTAGAATATCCTTTGCTTTGAGTGGGAAAATTGGCACCAATAAGAATTTTTAGAACTAAGTACCTACATTGAGCCTTGTAACAAGGTGAGATGATGAAACTTGGGAATTGAGCTTAAAAGGTATCTTCTAAGGCTTAAGCACCATGAATGAGTCCTTGATCCACCACGCATGACCTCTCTATTGAATATTTAGTCTTCACATTACCACAACGCCACCATTAGAAGGTTTTGAAGCTATGGGAATGAGTCATAAGGCTATGGATATGGTGAGGGAGTAAATGTAGGCATTATGAACTAAAGTAAGTTTCTAGGCATCCCACTCCAATTATTATGCCCCAAACAATGGCACAAGACCTCTCGAGAGTATCATTTTCCTTTAAGTTAATATATAAGCACCATTTAAAGGCTTTTAGTTCTAGGTATGGATATTGATGCCTTGGAGATGATTTAATAAGGAAACATAGTCCTTAATACTTAAAGTTAGATTCCAAGGCTCAGTAGCCATGAACTAGGCTTCAAGCCACCACACATGATCTTTTTATGGGATCATTAGCTTATGGGAGTGGACATGAATACCATTTGAAGGATTTACGCACTAGGAATAAGTGATGGGATCCAACACATGGTTAGAGTAAGAAACTCCAACCTTGGGCCCTAAAAAGATGTTCTATGCATTCACAAATAATATTGTCACCTCAAACCACTACACATTATTTCTCAAGGGTTTCATTAACCTCCAACTAATGATATGGGAACAATTAGGTTTTTTAACCATTAGCTATAGGTCTTAGGTGTTGATTTTTATGTAGCATCAAGAGGTATTTCTGCATGCTAAGAGGCCTCCTAAGTTAACCTAGAAAATTTATGGAAATTAAAATAAAATAAAATTTAGATTTGGGTTTTATGTAGGCTCAAAAGGGACAAGTCGGCCCCACCATGAAAGGATGTGTCCCTTGGGGTAAATGAACCCATTCAAATTTTATATATACACATTATGTGACACTTCATTTGTCTCACTCAATCATCATCTCTCTTGTATAGAAGAAACTCATGGGAGTAGAAAAAGGATGAAATGGCTAAATTTTGGATTTGTTTTTTAGCACAAAGTTCTAGATATTTTATTGTAAACCTCGTTGAAGAAGAATTTCTCCTAGAATAAGAGTTGTTGGGTTTTCTCCAAAGTTTGGGTTTCCCAAGGAAATTTTGTTGTCTTTGTTGTGCATGATTGTCTCTTTATGATCTTATTTGTTTCTACTATTTTCAATATATTACTGTCAAGATTTTCTGTGTATAATTTCTTAATGATATATGGGGCATGAGATAAATTAATTGAAGATCATTAGAAGTAATTATCATATCAGAAATTTTGTTTCTATTATGTTTATTATAGAAAAATAAACATGGTATATGACCAAGTTCATAAGAGAAACCATTGAAGAGACAATCTAGAAGAAGTTTGTCTATGGTTGGTTTGTGCCCTAGTTCAACATACAACAAGAAGAGTAACAATGTAAAGCCAAAAGGGGTCTAGTATGAGGCTAAGAAAAAGGAAACTGAGGCCATTTCTAGTAGAATTAGGTCATTTTTTTATAGGCCAACAAAGAGGTCTAGGTTAGGACACAGGGCCACAGGTCTACCACATTCAATGGAGGACGCTTTAATAGAAAAAAGAAACACAAAGTTGTGCATATCGAATATTGGTTTGTGGCATCATTATGTCTGAATATCCTCTGCGACATTGTTATGACATGGTGTGAGGCTTCTCTGTGGTATTTTAATGACAATGACCTGAGATTATTTTTTATTGGTCTGACACATGGTCTCATAGCTTGTGATGACAATGTTATGAGGTTTCTGGTCAATTAATCTACAATCTCATATCCATGATATAGATCACATTTGGCTGGTGTTGTTTTTCGTAACGCGGGTTTGGTTGCAGAAAAAGTCACAAGTCTAACTCTATTCTTAGTGAAGGTAGATTAATATAGAAAAAGTGAAATGTTTGGCTTGAAAAGATCACAAATATCGCTAAGACCAAGGACATGTTAGACCAATTGCAAGATTATATCGCCACAGAAATCACTATGTGATTAGTCTCCACGCGCTACATAAGACGAGTCATCCCAAGAAAACGCTTAGTTTTATCTATCTCACGATGGAAAACAATGATGAATCATAAGGCTCTCTTCATTTTATATCATGTGTGAATATGAAATTTTCACTTCAATGAGACAATTTGCATGGATCACATATTGTGGTCTATTTTCCTTCTCTCTAGTTCTTGCATGGACTTTATGAGACTATATTGCAGAACTTATGTGATGCAGGTGGATATTGGTGGCCACCTTGCTATTTCACTTGGACCCCCACCACTGTTTCTTTCAGTTTCCTTAATTGTAGAAAAATTTACTATTTTTGGTAGTTTTTCAGGCCTGAACTTTTAACGTCGTTTTGAGGCCCCAAACAATGTTTTTTTGGAAAACGGGAAATCCTAGAAATTGTGGTTGGGGTATGCTATCTAAATTTTCTATAATCAGATAGATAATTCTAATGAGGTATCATACACATCAAACAAATATCGTATGCAAAAGTTATGACCCTTGGAAGTTGATGTACCAATTTACCCCAATGGGGCCCACAAACTTTTGGCGCTTCATCTCCTACAGTTAGGTTTTTGGATGTTTAGGGTTTTCCACTATTTATAAATAATAAGCAGTTCTCCAGACCTTATTATAACATATTTTAGAAGGCATGCAGTCACAACATCTATTCTCATAGATAAGATACCATCGCCTAACTAGTTTATTTCCATTCTGCATGTAACAATTTTTTAATACTTTGTTATTAACAAATTAAAGTTTTGTTTTCATTGTAGCTCTATGTTTTTGTATATGTATGTATTTAATTTAATTATTGCATAAATTTGGATCAATTGTATTATAACAGTCTATTCTTTCTTTATTTTTATCTGCATGTCCCCAACGAGGTCGAGGTATAAGGAGTTGGGACTTGAATTGGTTGAACCCTTGCAAGACCGTCCCCGCCGACATCGATAATTGCCCATGGGGTGGGGGGGGGGGAAGAAAGATGAGGGATGATGATATCCTATCAGATTGTGTCTCTAAGAGGTCTCAAGTAGCAAAGGAACGAGATGATGGAAGACTTTTCCTAGATCCTTTGGCAGATGCCAACGGACAACACATCTTCATCCAACGGTCACTTCAAAGGAACCACCCCTTCAAGATACGAGTTAACTTTAACATCATTATATTTGAAGGTCAAATAGATGCAAATTTTGTAGATAAATGGTTAAATCTCCTCGAAGGATATTTTTCAGTTAATTGTTTTTCGAACAACGGAAATATTACTTTTGCACTCCTCAAACCCGCCCCCCACGTAAAGGATTGGTGGGAAACCTACTATGAGTAGAAGGACGAGAGGGAACCCTCATTTTTTTCAGTTAAACCCACTTGGAATTCCTTCCGAGACACTATCAAGGAATAGTATCACCCTATCGGGAGCTATGAAGATAAGTACATAAAATGGACCACACTGCGGTAGGGAAGGGACCAAGACATGCTAGAGTTCACAAATATTTTTCATGCCCTTCACACGAATTCGGGTATCAAGGATTATGAGTCGCATCTAGTACTCAAGTACTACGGTTGTCTATACAAATACATCTAGGATGAGATGGATTTATTGGACATCGCCTCGGTTGGTGCCACCTACCGATATGTTATCAAGATCAAGTAGAAATTTAAACAGATAAAGCAAGGCGTTGGACCTGTGAATATGAAAAAAGAGAAAGGTGCCCCCAAACCGTAGAATAGAAAACAAATCCAAGGTGGGGTGACCCAGGACAATCCATCGAAGCTGTAATAAAACAATATCACCACAAAGACAAAGAAGGACACAAGGAAGTGGTGTGACTTCCACAAGAGCCCCACTCACAACACAAGTGAGTGTTGTGCCAAGTAGTCACTAGTGGTCGAGCTGAAGGCTTAAGAGTCAGATGCATGTTCTAACTCTAAGTCAGACCTTGAAAAGGGGAATGACAGAGGGAATAAGATTATTGATGCAAATCTCAACGCCATCATTGCCACCACTAAGGTCCAGAAGATTGAGCCCGAAGACCCAGAGGAAGGGAGTGTCTCTTCCACTCAAAGATGTGGGTGAAGGGGATGTTGTTGCAGTTAATTGTCGACAAAGGGATCTGAAATAACCTTATATTATCATAAGTCTTTAAGCATCTAGGCCTTCTGACCACACCACACCCATAACCATACACCATCGGGTGGCTCCACAAAGGACGAGATCTTTCGCGTCAATCAACAGTGTCACCTTCCTTACAACATCAAACCCTTCATGGATGAGGTACTATGTGACGTTGCTCCTCTTGAAGTTTGTGATGTATTATTAGGCCAACCATACTTGTGGAAGTGTCATGATGTATATGAGTCTAGGCCTCACACTGTTATTATTATTTTGGGCAATAAGTTATATAGGATACCGTAGGTAGCGCCGCCTACCGCCATCTCTTTGATCTCTACTAATCAATGCAGTAAGATCTTCTCCTAGACCAAGAAATTTGTTTTCTTTTTTATTTTCTCTCAAAGTAAGGGGTAGATGGTGGCCACATCCATGTCCCGTGGGAATGGTTCCTCCACGTATCCACGCAACAGAAGAAGGCAAATAAGGTAGTGGAAGAATACAAGGGAATATTCTCCTCACCCATAGGGGTACCCTTGCACTTTCGGGTCAAGTATTCAACCGATCTGACTCCCGGAGAACCCGTACCCAATGGGTCGATATACCATCACTCCATTCTATAAAATAAAGAGATCAATTGGTAGATCCAGGAGGTTCTACAAAAATGGCTCATCCGACCAAGTCCCTCACCTTATGGGAGCATGATTGTACTTGTACAGAAGAAGGATGGGACATGGAGGCTCTTCATTAATTATCAGGCACTAAAAAAAATCATTGTCAGGAACAAGTACCCAATCCCATGGATTGAGATCGATTTGAAGACTAGCTATCACCAGGTTCTAGTAGAGCCCACAAATGTATAGAAGATTGCCTTCAAGTCGAAGGAAGGCCTTTTTGAATGGTTGGTCATGCATTTTAGTTGAAAAATTCCCTTGCAACTTTCATGAGTTTTATGGATGACTTTTTGCACCCCTTCACAAACTCATTCTTTGTTGTTTATCTGGATGACATCTTCATCTTCAACAAGACTTTGGAAGAGCACTTGCAACACGGTCGATAGGTCCTTCAAACCCTGCAGCAGCACAAACTATGTGCCAACTTGGAGAAATGCACCTTTGGCATTATTCAAGTCCAATATCTGGGTTACATCATAGATGAGAAAGGCATGCATGTGGATTTGGCTAAGATCCAAGTCATTCAGTATTGGTCAGCCCCAACCACTCTAACAAATCTTTGTAGCTTTTTGGGCCTTGCCATTTTTTATGGGAGGTTCGTGTTGTGATTCTCCCATATCACTTGGCCTTTGAGTCAGGTTACCAAGGGTGGAGAAAAAGTATTTTTTTCCTGGTTTGAGTCCCTATAGAAGGTGTTCATTGAGCTAAAGCACCAACTCTACTATGCACTTGTTTTCACATCCATACCTGCAACAACCATTTGAACTTGAGATAGATGCCTTTGACTATGTTATTGGTGTAGTTCTCACCCAGCAAGGGCATCCAATGGCCTATGATAGTGAGACACTTTTTGATATGATTCAAAAGTACCCCACTTATGATAAAGAGATATATTCTATCATGCAGGATTATCGACAATGGAAACACTACATTTTGGGGAAGGAGATGATCATCCACACTGATCATCGGCCTCTTCAGTTTATACAGACACAAGAGCAGTTGCATAATGATCACCATCATAAATGGTCTACATATCTACAAAAATTCCACTTGAACATTAAATACAAAAAGGGAAGCACCAATCATGTTGCAGATTGCAAAAGTCAGCCCCTAGTTGCAATACTTACTACTATTCTCAACTCTTATGGCCACAAGACTTTTGGATGGTCGCAAGTATACATAAATGATCCATAGTTCACCACCACATACCAGATAATAGTTGATGGCAAGAAAATCCTAGAATTCCACCTCCAAGATGCATTACTATGTTACTTGGGCCACCTTTGTGTACCTTCAATTAAGTGTGCCAAGATGATTTGGGAGGTGCACTACATTCGGGTCGTAGGACACTTCGGCATGGAGAAAAATGTGGTCATACTACATCAGTACTTTTATTGGTGAAAAATCCAACAGGATGTTGGAAAATATATCAGATCCTACACTTCCTATGCAATCCCCAAGCCAACCATCAAGAATCAAGGATTGTACACTCCTTTGCCTACTCCCACCCAGCCTTGGGAATCCATCTCCATGGAATACATGTATGGCCTTCCTTCTACCAAGCATGGTAATGACTGTGTATTTATGGTTGTGGACATATTTTCAAAGATGGCTATATTGGCGGCCTACAAGAAGCGTATCACAAAATAGGACACTCCCAAACTCTTCTTTGGATAAGTGCAGGTACATTTTGGGATTCCATAAACCATTATATTAGATCGAGATAGCAGGTTCTTAAGAACATTCTGTAACACACCTTGCCAAGTATACCTAAAATAACTATGCCAACCATGGTAAAAATGAGGAGAGATGCTACTATTATCATATTCGACTTCTTATGTCACCTTAAGGAAGTGGAATCGATGGAACATCACATATAGTCATCCTACCTTATCAACAGAACCCTCAGGAGACAAGTCAACCACTTACACAGCCTATCCCTAGGTCCCATTGTTATTATGCAGCTCTTAGTCCGTAGTCACTCTCATGCTATGGCCAAGGGAGCACCCAGAAACACAAAGTCACTCTCACAAGCCTACCTGCCAGTGACTGTAGACCAAAAGTGCTAGTTCTATGCCAGCGACCTCGGGATTTAAGCCACTTTTCTAGCTCAAAATCCTGTCCTCTGCCCATAACTTGTTGTACCTTCCAAAATTCATTAAAAACATGATACAAATGTTGATCAATCAAAAATCACCCTTGGGACTAAGCCTAAGCATCCCCAACCGGGACTGACATTCTGTCAAACACTTGGCATCAATGCAACCTACAGGTCTAGGATACAAGACATAGCATAAACGACTAAAACAATTTATGAAACATAAGCATAAGGATCACCTCCTTCTCCATTGAACTACTACATCATCAATTAGGTCTTGCATCCATCCATTTAACAGTTACAAGTAAATATATGAAATAACCATGACATAAACCGATCATTCAACCATGCTTATAACCAAAATAAATCCATATAAATATCATAGATATGACAAGCAATAAATCCACATATAAATCAGTGCAAAAGTAAGAGAACTTAGCTTTTATTAATCATAGGCAAATCCGGCCAAGTTCGAGACTTCCACGTACCACCCGGCCATAGACATGGTTGAACCAAATCTCTCTTTTAGCCAGTCACTCTAGTGCCATATTCCAAGCATGAATGTGGGATCTCATAGAAAAACCAATTCAAGAATAACTAAGGGAATCCATACGTTAAACCACCTTCACCCTCATCAAACCGTGATCACACCAAAACCAGTGATCTGATCACAATTGAACAGAAATTGAAATTCTATCTGAAATCCATCACTATCCTTGAGGAATTTTTTGTCTCCTTGTCTCTCAAGATTTACTGCAATCCAAACCTAGATCACTAGGCCCTAAACTGAGACTGATCCCTTAGGCTTTACCATGTATCCCGCCAAAACCGATAAAGGGATTCCTAGGCCTTTGGGAGTGAACCTTGAGACTAAATCTAATCCAGATTCCGAAATCCATTCGGTAATTCAAAAACTCAAAAACCGAAATAAACATCCTAACATAACATGGCATTTGGAAAAAGGCTAGGCTAGGTTGAAATCCATTAGCATAACCGAGCAAAACCATGCCAACAACATCAAGAGAATCGTACACCAACATGCAAAGTCATACATCTCCAAACCAACTAGGAAATAACACATGCAAAAGGTTACCTACAAGTATTCCTGCTAAAGTTGCTTGAGTCTTACTTTCCTTTCCTTGATCCTTGCTTTCTTTTCCTTTCCTTTCCTTGCTTTCCCTTTCCTTTGCTCCAAACTAGAGTGCTCCAAGAAAACTCTAAGTGACTAAAAGTGAGAGAGAGAGAGAGAGAGAGAATAATGGGAGAGCTACAAACTTAAACTGACAAAAAGGTTACCAACTGATCCTTAGAAGCCTTTTTATGAATGGGACCTTATTTTATTTCAATTTCCTCCTCACATGCAACCTATGATCTTTCACATTACTTTTCTCCTAATTTCCTTTATTTTCATAAACAAATGTGCCAAAAATGTATTTTTTCCTTTTAATTCCTTTGTCTTAGCCTTTTCCAATTTACCTTAGCCAAAACACACACCTAGTGATGCCCACTAGGATATATTTGCCCAACGTTCAGCTTGGAGTAAGTGTCCCTTAATCGTGGTCTTATTTTTTCTTTATTAACTTTTATTACATGAAATTTTCACTAGGGATATTACAAACCCCCCCTCCCTTGGGGAACACCGTCCTTGATGTTAAGCCACATCAAGACCTCAGAAAAACCGCTGAAAAGAAAACATACTATCTATGGAGCTTTATAACTTAGCTTGTTGCAGTTTTTACAATGAAAGACTTACTCAAAAGGAAAACATCATGACAACATGACAACATAATAACCATACCGCTTATTGGAGCTTTATAACTTAGCTCACGACAGTATTTACATTCATATACATCTACATATACAAATATCAAAACATTAGCAAAACATATGCCAAACATAAACCAACATCAAACCAAAAATATTTTGCCTCAACCAGCAAAAAAATGATGAAGGATATAGGGCCCGCATCTGATCCGCTGTCTCTCATGTAGCTTCTTCAGGCCCAAAGTGCTTCCACTGCACTTTAACTCTCTCTATGGCTCTGTCCTGAGCATGAGATTCTTCCACTACATGTTATCGGGAAATCTAGTGCCTATGCAGAGCTGCTAGTCCCACTAAGGCTGGTAGCTACCTTAGAAACAAACAAACTAAAACCACTTTCGTTTTCCTTTATGAGAAGTAGATAAGAGGGGAAAGAAGGAGACCAACCTCTATCTTGCGCTTGGCTCCTTGCTTGATTCCTCTCCCTTCTGATAGATCTTTGCCACTCGCTTCCTCGTCTACCCAGCTTCAAAGAGCACCTGTAGAATCAAAGCAGCATAACACTATCCAAGAACATAGATCTACCATCATAAACAATATAGGACCAGATATATATTGACCACACAAATGCATATATCATCAATCATACAAGAATGTGGAGGAAAACTTGAATAGCTTTATTAATAATCAAGAATAGCAAAGAGGATTACAACTAATTGTTCTGACCCAGCGTCATCCTCTCAGCAAGAAAGCCCTTCTTCACCTCATGAAAAGCTTAGATCACCCAACACTATGATGTTACACCAAGAAACCAGCAGCACTTCCTTACAAGATACAAAATTCCAGCCTCCAACCTCTGGATCTCTGGGATGAGAGATCTATATATAGATATTTGTAGAGGTGTGAGTCAGCTCTGGGTTTTTTATTAGTGTCTTCTCTCTGATAGTTCTTGTTTCCACTTGGAGATCTCATTGATCTCTTACTCATCCTTGGGCGATTCTGAGAGGCAAGTGTCACAGGAGAAGTTTCTGGAAGATTCCATGATCATCCACCTCGCAAACTGTCTCCGCCACTTGTCTATTCTCATCCATCGCACCCTATAGAAGGGCTTTTCAGTATGCATCGCACCTCCCGTGTGCATTTAGGTGGGATGCATCGCACCCTCAGCACTGAGCAATCAGTATGGTCCAGTTTTGACCATTTCTGAGTAGTTTTTCGTGGAGAACTTCTGGGAGATGATGTAATCAGTTGACCTTGTTCTTTTAGGGGTTGGAACAACACTTTTAGGGACTTAGGAGCCCTTGGTTTATGGACATATTTGATTGGGGTTGCAGTGCCCAAAAATGTCTATAACAGTTGCCCCCTAAAGCATGAGGTCGTTAATCTTTTGATGTCGGGTGAAATGATTTATCATGAGGATCCGAAGTTTTTTCAAGCTAGAAGGCGACCTGTAATAAGATACAATACAATACATTATCTTCATAATATTTTCATGATCTAGCTGAGGCGGGCATTCCCATGCTCAGCTTTATAAATTCATTTTCATGTACATAAGACAGACAATCGTCTGAGTGCAGACTGATGATTCTGGTAGAGCCATCATCCCTTAGATTGGATGATTATCTGTACAGAAATGATGTACATTTGATGTCTTTATTTTCCTGAATATATATCGCAGCCCAGATGGATGAAACTAGATCCGGGGTCTTCAATCTCGTTTGATCTTCACTCAAAGTACAAGTCAATCCATGTGAGAGATGTTCTAGAGTCGAACATGGAAAGACATCGCCTGATTACCAGCCAATGATGTAAGCCGTTAACAGGTGCGAGAGGAATCACCGATAATGATGATGACCCTCAAGGTACTACAGTACAATTCACGTGGTGTGAATAAGGGACTTGGCGTCGAACACCACGCAAACTCTTTCGGTCGAAGGCCACTGATGTAAACCTATCGTCGGAAGTGAGAAACTTGCCATTGAGGCATGCAAGCTTCAAAGTACTGGAAGGGTTGTTCCTAGATCGTCTTCCTGGATAATGAGCTGATGTCGGAAAGAAGCAATCCGTCATAGGTGGGCCTTAGTGAATCTCACATCAATGACACGGAACGGAGCAAATGATTTTAATGGAGGTGAAAACGATCTGATGACATAAGGTTCAGGGTGGCGGTCATGAAAGAATGGAGAGTAAATGTATTGCAGTGGATGAGACACAGGTGAATTCTCTGAGCGACTTCTCTTGAAAATATCGGCGACACTGACATGATGGATTGGTAGCATTAACCCCAAATATGGATGGTGTGATGGACCAATGGTGATATGACCAGTGAACGGAACAACCCAACCCGACTCGGATGCAGAGTGAAAGTGTCATGTTCAAGAGCGACTTGCTACCAATAAAGTTTCTTCAAGTTTTCTTCCCAAATTTTTCCCTAGTCATTGCTGACCAATACCTCTTTATTTTTGTCAAGCTTGAGGAGGATAACATATGCTTATTCTATAATTTACCCTTCGGGCAAACCCATCGCTATGTTTTAACGAGCCTAGCGATAGTGAAACTCGTTCTTGTCTGTATGGACAAGTTTGTCGCTATTCGGTTTTAACGAGTTTAACGACAAAGATAAATCGGTCCTTTTCAATTTTAGAGAGTCTGAAAAGGGACGTAAAGAAAACTCCAATAATCCTTTTTCGTCATATAATCCCTTGAGTCCAAAAAAGTATAAAACAATACAAAAGGGATGAGTTTTCGGTAATTTTGACGAGCCGAACAAAACAAGCGCTCGATCTTTTTGTGTAATAATCCCTCAAGTCCAAAAAGATTAAAATCTAAAGGAGGGATAGCACTTTTGGTCACTTTAACGAGCTGGAGAGGCCAATTACTCGGCAATCTTTTCATATTTTACGAGTCAGTTGAAAAGAGCTTAAAGGAGACTCGTTTTTTGAGGAACAAGTGATAAATTTGGGTAGCAGCTAATTCTAGGTAAGGTTTGGAATTTTCCAATCACGGCAGTGTCACAAGGATGGCTAACAGGATCACTCTTCGCAGTTGTTCCTCAAAAAGGGTAAACAATCAAATGGAGGTGAATGATCGGCCAAAATAGAGTGGAGGTGATGATGAGAACACGACCAAGGCTTCAAAGGTTGATGATAATGCATTCACGATGGTTATTTACCGGAAATTGGTTCATTTTTTAATGAGCTTAAACTCTGGGGGAACGTTTGCTCATTGCTTATGTTTATTTTTTAACGAGCTTGAATTCCGCGTTAAAATTGCTCGATGCGGGTTTATTTTTTAACGAGCTTGAACCCTACGGTAACACTGCTCGTGGCAGGTTTATTTTTTAATGAGCTTGAACCATGCGGTAACACTGCTCATGATAAGCTTGCATGCCCCCAGCATAATAACGAAAATCGAGGTGCATGCCCCCCAAGCTTCATTGCATTCATCTCGGTGGTTGGAATGAAGGTTTTCCTTCGAGATATTTGAAAGACTCGAATTTGATTTTACGAGATCGTAATCAAAGACTCGATTTGGAAAGGGAGTCGTTTCATTTTTTAATGAGGTTGACATAGTAAAAGAACTATCCTCATGACTCCTTGCTTCATTTTTTAACGAGGTCGACACGAGATAAGAACCATCCTTGAAATCCACCGTATTTACAGTATTTGATAGAAAATCAAAACTGAAGGATGATTAAGGTTGCTGGAATAATCTTCGTGGTAATTTGGAAGATGGGAGCGATGGTGGTAATCTTCCCATGGTGCCTCTCGTATCATCATTGATTGAATGATTCCTTCGTCTGTAGAATGTACATGCGACCAAGGATCTGAAGAGGTGCCATATTCCTTAGACCTATCTATCCAAACACTCGATGAGCGTTGATTTGTGTTTGCCCCCCAGGCCAAGAAAATTGATTGCTACAATATTTCTAAAATGGCGATGATCCATGCTGACAAAATGTTTAGGAATCTTCCAAATCCATTAGATATAGAAGATTTCATATTGCAGGTTTCCACTGTGGCCACTTCCGCCAAATTACTCGGAGGCGGTAGGGCAAAAGTACCCATTAAGGTAGGGTCTTTTAGGAGGCCTACTCCAATATTTTGGATCGAATGATTGCTTCCATGGATCATTGGAATGCTTCCCGTAACTTGTGAACTGTTGGGGAGAAATGTTTGTTGGTCGACGATTGTAATTCCTCCTTGGAAGGGAAATGCAATCTTCCTAAAGTAGGTCGACACAACTGCGGCCATGGCATATATCCAGGGCCTTCCTAGTAGGATGTTGTAATCGAGGTTTCCGTCGATTACTTCAACATCAATTTCTACTGTTTTTCCCCCCAGTTCAACTTGCAAGTTACTTAGAATCCCATATGGGGTATATGTTTTTCCATCAAATGCTTTTAATGTCGTCGAAGATCGCAACAAGGTTGGAGATCCTAAAGTTTTCCAGCAACTCATCGACATAATACATGTAGATGCCCCCTCATCAATAATTGTTCGATGAACAATTTTGTTGAGGGCTTTCACTTGAATGAGGAAAGCTAGTTGAGCTGGTAACTGAGGATCATATCCTTTGTGATTAAAGGACACAAGATTAGAATCCTTTGGGTCAATCCCACCTATTGCTGATAATAAAGCCTGCTTTTGGGAGGGGCAATTTTGCAGTACCTCAAGTGTCGACATAGCTGATGGCGATTGGGCCAGATCTTCCACTATATTATAATGTTGTGCTGCTCTGGCATGAGGATTAAATGTCGACTTGTGTACTACCCCCTTTTGTGGTTTTATTGTTAGCTCTGGAATGAGGGGCAATGCAACTTCTGTTGAAGTTGTTGTCGAACTACTAGGTTGATCTTTATCCTTGTTGTTCGAGAGCTGTGGATTCCCGTAATCTTTATTCCTTGTCGTTATCAAAGCATCATTTTGCTGTTTCGAGACCGACGACATCAGCACTTGGGACGAGGAAGCATTATCACTGGCAACCAGATTTGTTCCTGGATTTGGAAACGGATCAGTCAATACCGCCGAGGTTTTTGAATTCTTGAAGAATTTTATAAGCTCAACTTTATATGGACAATCTCTTGTCCAATGATCCTCATCACATATTAGACATGGATGATTTGGTTTCTTATATCCAGAAGGTTTTGCAGAACATTTTTCAGGTGATGATTCCTCCTGTTTCTTCTTCTTCCCTTTGTTTTTCTTTTTGCCTCCTGGTTGCTTGGTTTCTTTGCCTTTGTCAGTTGAGACGGCATTTACTTCCGAGGCGAGAAGTTATTCTTTCACATTTTGACTAGAAATCTTACGGGCCTTTTTAGATGTAGCCTTTGTTGATTTCGTGTCTGTCGTACCAATCACGCCATCGCTGGCATGAGAGTCATTGTTTGATTTAGGAGGAGGAGGAACGGAAAATTCTGGTCTGGGAGCGTGAGGGATTTTATCGTAGAGCATGCCAGAATGAGTATAAATCAAGTCTAAATATTGCGCACGAGCAATAACTTTCTCTTCAGTGACGACTCCTCCCTTTGCCACATCTTCTGTAATGGAAGGTAATAATGACTTAATAAACCATTTAGCTAAAAGTTGATTAGGAACATACGTTTTTACCATTCTACGACGATGTCACCACTCATGAATATGATCGGATATGTGAGTGGCCGTCGTTTGCTTGAAATTGGTAAGAAGTTTTGTTCCCTGTTTCGTACCTTATGGGTAACTGAAAATGGGTTAAAAAGGTTGTGGCTAGGGCACTGAAGTTATCAAACGAAGCTCTAGGTAATTCGATATACCATTTCGCTGCCGGACCAGTTAACGTTCTCTGAAAAAGGCGAAGCCTAATCGAATCATCGTTTAGGGTGTTTGATGAACACCACAGATGAAAGGTCATCACATGATTTGACGGGTCTTCACCCGGATTTCCATTAAATTTAGGAATATCTGACGGAAGTTTATGCGGAATCGCTGGCCACCAAGGGGTGTAAGAAATTGGATTGTTCGTTAGCCGATTTAGATCCGGTAACTCTAAAGTTGCCACGAAGGGTAACTGTTGATTCAGGTTTGGCGAAGCATACCCAGGATAAGATGGAATTGCCTGAGCAGTTGGTCTTTGCATACCAGCATAATGCATTTGATGCTGGTAACTTTGGTAAGGTTGATGGGCATAACCATTGTAGAATGGTTGATTTTGACCGTTTTGAATATACAGCTGCCCATTATTTGCAAAGATTTTTTGCTCAGATCCTTGGTAAACTTGTTGGAATTGCGGTTGTTGATATTGCACCAGCCATGGTTATGAAGCCATGTGTTGTTGTCCAATACTGGTTGTTTGACCAAGATGAGGGGTAATTGTACCCGTTTGGGCCTGTGTCATTCCACTAGTAGGCGATTGTGGTTGAGTCGCAGGGACAAGAGGCTGTTGCATTACAACCTGAGAAAGCTGATGTTGGGATACAACAGGCAACGCTTGTACTTGTGACACCATCACAATAGCCGGCGTAGTTGGTATATTTGACATAGGTAAACATTGTTGCATTGAGTATACAACTCTTGGTTGTTGAGGCAGTATTGGCACCCAACCGCTAGATGTAATTCTAGCATAACCAGAATTTTGTTGTGAACTCTCGTATGGTTGCCCTCCTAGAGGAGACAATGAAAGGGTATATTGCCCCCCATACGGCGGTAATCCGGTACTCAAAGGAATTGTTTGTCCTTGAGGACCGGACTGCCCAAATTGACACTCTGAAGGATCAATTTGCTGAGACTCAACATAAGAGTTCCCGGATATTATTCTGGATGAACAAACGGGAACTGACCATACTGTCAAAATAGCCCCTGAGTGGGCTCCATCTAGCGATTGAGAGCTAGTTGGGACAGATGGTATGCCGACGAACATTGTTGGAGTGACAGCAGGAAGTTCTGCCGTTACTATGTCGGATGACACAGTCCTGGATGTCAACATTTGTTCAGACATTTCTAGTCTATCCAAAAGATTTCCTAGCGATTCTACAGGAGCTTCCGATAATGGTAGACTAATTTCTGATGAAGAAGGATATAGGGTGATCCCGACTCCAAATTGCGATGGAGTACTAGATGGAGGATCCTCCACAATCTCTGTTATAGCAATCAGACCAGGTGGAAGAGGTAGACCGTCAGGTCCGTAAAATATTTCTGGTGCCGAAGAAGGTATAGAATCTGCAGCGACCGATGTTTGGGGAATAACACCTTCCGAATCAGCTGTAGATGGAGCTGGTTCAGTAATACAAGTGTTTACCTTCACACTAGGATCAGCTCTATTGTCCTTTGGTGGCTGCGGAACTTCTTCTATAAAGGCAGGTATACCAGAAATGTTTGGAGTAATCGGAGTCTCTGATGGTGTTGGAACGCTTGTTCTAACTTTACCAGGGGATTTGGAACTGGTTAAACGAGTTCACTTTGTCCGTAACAGTTTTGATTCTGGAGACAAAGACGGTTGACTCGTAAGTCTCCGCGAACGACGGGGTTTCAATTGACTTTCTTCCACGATTGCGGATTACTCGATCAACTAAAAATCAAGGGGAAAAATGTTTCCGAATTAAATGAATTTTAGACGCTTTGACACAACTTGTTTTTTCAATTTTTAAGAGTCGAGAAAAAACAAAAGATCACTCTAGTCGCCTTCAATTTTTAATGAGCTTGAAGTGACAAGTGCTCAGATGGACCTTTTCCTTTAAGGAGTCTGAAAAGGAACGAAAGAGACTACTCTGGAAATCTAGACAGAGGGATTACCAAACCAATCGCAAAACTGCAGAATAATTTTTACGGTACGATAGTCAATCTTCCCGAATGCTGTGTTCAGTGCATTGCGATCGATAGGGAGGAAGACACTGCTTCCTATGGATAAAGGATAAAGCCTATTGTGGTCTCCCAATATATACTTGACGGTACATTGGAGCACAAGTCCGTACTGGCACTTATCGTCTCAAAGTGGAGGAATCACCCAACCAGCAATGAAAACAACAGTTACCAGGCTTTACGACGCCGGAATACGTCTCTAGCCTAGACTTCTAAATGTTGTGCATTAGGTTCCAAAGCGTTTTTAGATTCATTAAATTTATTTTACAGTTGATCTTGCTTAAGAAATTTTCCTTTCAGGTTCACCGCGTGATGTAGATATACAATTTCTAAAATGCAATCTAAGATGATAAACAATCATTTAATCTTCTTTTTGCAATGAAAATCCTAGCTACTAAGGAAAGAGAGATGATATTCTTTCAACATAGAGCAGAGAGCACACACTATATGCACTGTCCTAAATCAAACCAAAAAACAGTCTAAATGCAAATGCACATGCATGTATTTGTTTTCAGCCTTCTTAATGTGTGAATGATAAAAAGAAAGCTAAGTGCAAATCTGAATTATTTTTCAAAGCGACATTACTAACAAGTTTCTTTTCAAGAAAAAATGAAGACAATGACGACACTTTGTGATTTGGAATTGAAAACTTGCTTTTGACATTTGAAAAACTATTAATGCAAATCAAATACAAGAGTAACAGTGTAATCAACTATCAAGAACAATCGAATTCTCTTCTATGACTGAAAATGACACTTGCGACACTTCCAAATCAAGAAACGACAGTTCAATTACGCTACTTATTTGTAAAAGAGAACTGAAAATGGATCACAATACATAAAAACATTTACAGTTCTTTGCACAATAGAGGCGAAATAATGGAAAAGAAGGGGGTTTCCAATGGAGGTATACTGACTACAGACAACAAAACTCCTAATTAGAGCTGAAAAGAGTGAAAAAACCAAAGTTTGCAGGAAAAATTAGCCCTTTCTGATCAGCGCACCTGTTACACAGGGATTCCAGTATGCATCGCACCTACAGCGCACAGGAAGTGCGATGCATAATGAGATCCTTGAAGAGAGGGTGCGATGGTACAGTGTGAGACTTTTGATCCAGTTCTTGATCACAATTTGCAGCACAGTTCAGGGATTTAGGTCGAGCAAGTGGTAATCAGTAAATAAATCACAGGGGTAGATCTAAGGAGGTTACTAAAGCCACCATAAGGGAAATTAGAGAGCTTGTAAATCGATTGTTCAATTCATAAACAAAACTCGGAGATAGACTGAAGCAGCTTTGATCTACTTTGCACTTGCGTAGCAAATGCAGTTCGAAGGCTAGCTGGCTTGACTTCAGGCTCTGTCTGTAAGTTTATAAAGCAAACAAATCTAGACAAACAAACAATCTATTCACTCCCCAGTGGAGTCGCCATTTTGTTATCGGGAAATCTAGTGTCTATGCAGAGCTGCTAGTCCCACTAAGGCTAGTAGCTACCTTAGAAACAAACAAACTAAAACCATTTTCGTTTTCCTTTATCAGAAGTAGATAAGAGGGGAAAGAAGGAGACCAACCTCTGTCTTGCGCTTGGCTCCTTGCTTGATTCCTCTCCCTTCTGATAGACCTTTGCCACTCGCTTCCTCGTCTACCCAGCTTCAAAGAGCACCTGTAGAATCAAATCATCATAACACTATCCAAGAACATAGATCTACCATCATAAACAATATAGGAGCAGATATATATTGACCACACAAATGCATATATCATCAATCATACAAGAATGTGGAGGAAAACTTGAATAGCTTTATTAATAATCAAGAATAGCAAAGAGGATTACAACCAATTGTTATGACCCAGCGTCATCCTCTCAGCAAAAAAGCCCTTCTTCACCTCATGAAAAGCTTAGATCACCCAACACTATGATGTTACACCAAGAAACCAGCAGCACTTCCTTACAAGATACAAAATTCCAGCCTCCAACCTCTGGATCTCTGGGATGAGAGATCTATATATAGATATTTGCAGAGGTGTGAGTCAGCTCTGGGTTTTGATTAGTGTCTTCTATCTGATAGTTCTTGTTTCCACTTGGAGATCTCATTGATCTCTTACTCATCCTTGGGCGATTCTGAGAGGCAAGTGTCACAGGAGAAGTTTCTGGAAGATTCCATGATCATCCACCTCGCAAACTGTCTCCGCCACTTGTCTATTCTCCTCCATCACACCCTATAGAAGGGCTTTTCAGTATGCATTGCACCTCCAATGTGCATTTAGGTAGGATGCATCGCACCCTCAGCACTGAGCAATCAGTATGGTCCAGGTTTGACCATTTCTGAGTAGTTTTTCGTGGAGAACTTCTGGGAGAAGATGTAATCAGTTGACCTTGTTCTTTTAGGGGTTGGAACAACACTTTTAGGGACTTAGGAGCCCTTGGTTTATGGACATATTTGATTGGGGTTGCAGTGCCCAAAAATGTCTATAACACTACAGTATGTATTGAGGCTCCAACTAGAACTCTCCTTCTTGCTCCAGTTGCAATACAGACCAATTAATAACATGATCAACATCCTTTATGTACTTATTAAGCAATGAAATATGGAAAACATCATGTGCTTTCACTGTTGGAGGTAGTGAAAATCAATATGCCACTGATCCAACCCTCTCAAGGATCTCAAAAGGCCCACAATACCATGGTACCAACTTGGCACATGAACCAATCCTCAAAGAGATTTTCTTGGGCTTGATGCACAAATACACATGCTCCCTAACCTGAAAATCCTTGAACACCCTATGCTAATATGCATAACTCTTCTTTCTATCCTGTGATGCATTCAGATTCTTATTTATAACTTGCATTTCCTACTCCATGCCCGTCAACATGTTTGGTCCAATAAGCACCCTATTCACTAGATCACTACAACTGATGGGAGTGTTACAACTCTGTCCATACAATGCCTCGAAAGGACTCATCCTTAAGGACTCCTTATAATCATTATTGTATGTGAACTCAACCAATGGAAGGTACTCCTCCCATTTCCTCTACTGGTGCATCACGTACATCCTCATCATATCTTACAATATCATGTTGACCATCTCTATCCATCCATCTTTCTGGGGATTATAAGTTGTACTGAAGGCCAATTTTGTACCCAAACCTGCAAATAGCTCCTTCCAAAACTTGGAAGTGAACTTTGAATCCCTGTCCGACACAATCTTCTTTGGAACACCATGTAGTCTCACTATCTCTCTGGTGAACACATGTGCTACCTCATTGCCTGAATATGTAGTCTTCACCGGAATGAAGTGAGCTACCTTGCTCAACCTGTCAACCACAACCATAATAGAATTATGTTGCCTCACTATCCTCAGAAGACTTGTGATGAAATCCATGGAAATGACCTCGTATTTCCATTTCAGAATCACAATAAGTTGTAGTAGACCACCTGGATGCTTGCATTCTGCCTTTACCTGCTAACAGTCTAAACATCTAGCCACGAACTTTGCCACTTCCTTCTTCAGATTCGGCCAATAGTAAAACTTCTTCACCGCCGTCAATGTCTTATGATATCCTGGATGACCTGAATATGGTTTCACATGAAACTCCCTCAAGATAAGCTTCTTGAGCTCACTGCAATTCGACACATAGATCTTATCTTGAAACCTCACCAAGCCATCTGTCGTGAGACAATAGTCTGCATCCTGATCCCCTGTACATGTACCGAAACTTGTACCTAAACCTAAACTTGTACCTGTTCCTGTACTCTGTTGTAACCTGTGCATGATCTCCATGTATTTGTCATCTCGTTGTCCTGCTTGCAAGATCCTATCTTGTAACTCTGTCCCATAGGATCTTATAGTTGCTATATGATTTACCTATTACTGCTAAGAGCATCTGCAACCCATTTCTCCTTCCCTTTGATGTATCTGATCTTGAAGTCAAACTCACTAAGGGTAGCCAACCATCTAGCTTTCCTGGCATTTAGATTTAGTTGGTCAAACAAATACCTCAACCAACTGTGATCGCTCATCAATGTAAACCTCCTGCCCATAAGCTAATATCTCCACATCTTTAATGCATGTATAATCGCTACTAGCTCAAGATCACGCATTGGATAGCTCTGCTCATGGTCATTCAGTTTCCGTGACTCATAGGACACTATCTGCCCTTCTTGCATGAGAGCCCCACCAAGTCCCCTCTTGCAAGCATCTATACACACTACAAACTCTGTGTCTAGATCCACAATATTTAGCACTGGTGCGTGTGTCAACAACTGCTTAAGCTGCTCAAAACTATCTTCATATTTTGTTGTCCATTCAAACTTTTTACCTTTCCACTGCAATGATGTGATAGGATATGCAATGCGTGAGAAGTTGCTGATGAACCTCCAGTAGTAACCTACCAATCCAATGAATGATCTCACCTCACCTACATTCCTAGGAGCTGCCAATTCCATGTTGGCCCTTACCTTTTCTGGATCTATTGCTATGCCTTCCTTGTAGACAACATGTCCCAAGTAATGTACCTAGGTCTAAAAGAATTTGCACTTGCTAATCTTAGAATACAACCGATGCTCTCTTAGAAATCTCAACATTTCTACTAAATGTTCGGCATGTTCTTCCTCATTCTTAGAATATACCAGTATGTCATCAATGAATACAATAACAAACTTGTCCAGATAAGGACACAACACATTATTCATCAAACACATAAATGTAGTTGGAGCATTAGTCAAACCAAATGGAACAACAATAAACTCATAATTCCCATACCTAGTCCTGAACGCAGTCTTGAAGATATCCTCTTCCTTGATGTGTACCTGATGGTATCCCGATCTCAAGTCGATCTTAGAGAACACTACTGCTCCCTTTAACTCATCAAACAAATCATAAATCCTCGACAAAGGGTACCTGTTCTTGATCGTTACCTTATTTAGTTGCTTGTAGTCAATGTATAGTCTAAGAGTACCATTTTTCTTCTACACAAACAACATTAGTGCGCCCCAAGGTGATACATTGGGTCTGAAGTATCCTTTGTCCAACACTTCCTTTAGCTGCAACTTAAACTCTACCAACTCAGGTTTGCTCATCTTGTAAGGTGATTTCGATGCTGGAGCTACCCCTAGCACTAACTCAATAGAAAATTCTACCTCCCGGTGAGGTGGCAACTCTGAAATGTCCTCAGAAAATATATCCTAAAACTACTGCAATACTAAGTACTTGCTTAATGCATCAGCATCTTCAACCTCCTTACCCTTGTCACTAGAAATGTGTACTTCAAACATCACACAACCTTTTCTACAATTATTCTTAGTCTGCATAGCGATAACCATCCTTACTGATGTAGGATTTTTATTTCCTTGCAAGGTCCACTTTTCCCCACTATCATCCACACACTCAATGGCCTTGTCGAAGAAATCCACTTTGGTTTTGTGAAGGTATAACCAATCCATACCCAAAAGCATACTATATGATCCCAAGGGGCAATACATTCAAATGCGTTGATGTAGGCATACCATTTGACTCAAATGCACAAGCTCTTACCCAATGGTGAACTTGTTTCTTTTTACCTATAGCCAACTGTACCAATCAAGATTTTGCATGCACTTCTTTTCTCAAACCACACTTATCCACTAGGTCAAGATTAATATAACTATAGTTAGATCCAAGATCAATCAAAATAGAAACAAACTGATCACAAATCTTATCATCCGTCTCAATGTTTGATGCTTGATGATCCACCTGCCTGTTGTCCATAGCTGCTTAAATATGAGGAATGTTATGACCAACATCACCAATTGTATGCACCTCCTAAGCACTGTAGATCTGGGGTCTACCACCACTCTGATACTACGAAAAATCCCTCTTACGATGATCCTTACCACATATCCAACACTACAATGGTTCCCTACCATCTCCTCTAGCCTACTTCTCTTTATGTCCTTTCTCAGCTTTTGATGAGCACCGATATTGTAGCAAGAATGTTGCAACTCTTGGGGCTACCAACTTTACTATTGAAAATGGCAACAAGAAATGCTAAAAATAGCACTGCTATAAATAGCAGTTTGGGTACTAGTGGTGGATTGGGTAATAGGGAATGAAAAATGGAAGTGCTAAAAATAGCATTCTATTTTTAGCAGTTCAGGATGGATTCCAATTTTAGTCAGTCCCTGGACTAAAAATAGGAAGTAAAATTCAAATTTGATATTAACAGCAGTTTGTAAATTAATTAATTAATTCATCTTGAGTTAATTAGTTAAGGAAAAACAAACTTGAAGTCTATGTGAGGACATGCAATAGTTTATCTATTAATTGAGGAATTTATCCATCAGTTAAAGAGATAAGGATGAGTTCTAATTTGAGTAGTAATTAGTTGGCTCAGTTAACAGAGTCAAGTCCAGTTATATTTGATTTAAACAGTTTGTTTAAATTAAGTAAGTTCAATTAGTTAATGCATGCTAGCATATAACTGTTGTACTTCAGATAACTGAAGATTCTCTCATGAATAAATCATGCATGTCAGTTCAGACAGAGACCCAGTTGATATCAGAAAAGGGATAGTGTACTATCAGTTGGATGAATATTTTTCCTATAAAGGAAGCTCATCCATGATTAGGATTTATCTCCTTCAGGACTGTGTAGTTGGATCAGAGGTTAGTCAGTGTGTGAAGAGGCCAATTCACACAAGTGGTTGCACTGGACCCCAATCAAAATTGCACAAAGAAATAGGAGGCTTGGAGGGCAGACCAGAGGTTAGATAGAGGCCTTTGACTATCTATGAGCAGCAGAGGTATTGCAGAGAGAGCAGGATAACTTTTGAGCTGATTCTTTTTGTAATACTGGCTATATTTCCACTTGTATGATAATACATAGTTGGGGTTTTAGGCTGAGGCTTTCCCCAGGTAAATTCTTCTGTGTTATGTGTGATTGATTTCTCCATATCAGTTATATGTGTTCTTATTTATGTTGCTCATGTTGGATTAATCTTTCGCTAAATTGGTTGTAGGAGTAGATCAAGTATTTTTCTTTAGTCTATTGCATTATCAGGTGATCTACAGTTGGGAATTTCTACATGGTATCAGAGCACAGATGATCAAGGAAGAACAATATACAAGAAGGGAGAAGTTGAAGTTTGTGATTCCTGAATATAGAAATTGAGTTCTTATCACATCTCTATTTCACCTATGGCGTTCTATGGTTTGAGATTCGAATATGCCCTTGATGGCAGTTCGAATTATATAGCCTAGAAGGATCGCATGGAAGCAGTACTAGAGGATAACAGTCTAAAGGACTTCATTGATCAAGAAGTCCTCAAGCCGACTGGTGCTGTTGAGTTGGCTGAATGGAAGAAATGTGTGGCTAGAGTAAGGAGAATCCTTCTGGAGAGAGTTCGAGATCACATAGTCTCGAGTTTCCATGGGAAGGAGACACCATTTTCAATGTGGAAAATATTGAAAGATCTATATTAGAATAGTAGTGATCAGAGGAAGCTGGCACTGAAGGACAAACTTCAAAAGATCAAGTGTGAAAAGGGTGACACGATCTCTATGTATCTGAACAAGCTCACCACATGCAGGTATGAGCTTGGAAGTGTAGGGATTGTGACAACTGATGATGACATGGTGACTCTTGCGCTCCTCGGTCTTCCTAAGGGCTGGCATAGTTAGCAGGACTCAGTTAATGGAACAGAGAAACTGCGAGGTTGGGAATGACTTTGGTTGGATTTGATGCAGGAGGAGATAAGAAGAAGCATTAGAGATGGTTCTTCATCCATGGAGGATGAAGAAAATTGTGCCTTAGCGAGTAAGGCGAAGAAGGGGAAGGAGAAGGTTTCTCTTTCCGAATCCAGTTCTTCCCATGGTGGGAAGAAGTTTGACAAATCGAAAGTGTGATGCTTTTGTTGTCATGAGGTGGGCCATTTTGCTACAAATTGTCCACAGAGGAAATCCAAGAAGGGATCCAGGGAAGGATCTAAAGGTGAGGCACTTGCTTCACAGTTCAAGTTGGATTTCACACTCTTCGCATGCATGGTTTCATCCATGGTGGGAAGTGGTTGGTTTCTTGACAGTGGAGCTTCTTTCCACATGATCGGCGATAAGAGTTTGTTCAGTACTTTGGAGGAGAAAGATCTCCAGATACTCATAGTGATGGGTAATGATGAAAAGTATAGTGTTTCAGGTGTAGGAAAAGTTATTTCTCAGAGGGAGCATGGAGCTTGCCTTACCTTGACCGATGTCAAGTATGTACCAGGACTGAAGAGAAGCTTGGTGTCGATCGCGATGCTGGAAGACAGAGGCTATGATGTAGTCTTCAGTAAGGGAAAGGTTTTCCTTAGACACATCATCACTAGACAGGTGACACAGATCGGTTCACGGGTTAAGAACCTGTATGCTCTTGAGGTTCAAGATGCATGCAAAGCCTTGAGCAGCAAGGCAATTGATGGAGACTTGGTGGTTGAGAGAGAGAGTATATTACCTCTCAACATGCAGCGCCAGAAGAAGTCTCAGACGATTATGGAGGAGCCACGATTGGTGCAACAGCTTCAGGAGGTTGTGGAGTAACCACAACAAGGGAAGCTGAGTGGAGATTGAGTAGAGACATCTACTCATGCAGAGATCTCCAGTAGGGGGAAACTTCAAGCTAGGTGGGCTGAGGGATCACATGCAGCCATACCTCCAGGTAGGAGGTGGGGCGATGTGGAGTGATTGTCCTAAGGAGGAGGGGCAGGATCCTTGAGGTACCCAACCTCTTTGATTCGACTTTGCTACAGGAGCCCCGATGAGGAGTAGCAGGACTAACTGATTGGGTAGAGACAGATGCGGATGGAGCGACAGAGAGAGCTACAGTGCAGGAATCCCAAGACAGCGCAAAGCTAGCACGATGTAGCAATGCGAGAGGCACAAGTGTGTTGCACCAGTGCAGGATGGCACAGAGAGGTGTGCAACGGTGCGAGATGCATGGAGATGTTGCAGTAGCGCAAAGGTCAGAGAGGGAGCACTTGTCAGCAACAGGTAGAGCTTCAGCATCAGAGTATGTTTCTAGCCCAACAGAGAGGTTAGTTGGGAGTTTTTTTTGTTTTGAGAGTTGCTGGAGCAACCACACTTGGTAGAAGTGTTGCATGTAGAACATTCCGAAGGTACAGGATCAGGTTCGAGAGGAAGCCTTTCTTGTTGAGAGGGAGTGTTGAAAACGACAACAAGAAATGCTAAAAATAGAAGTGCTAAAAATAGCATTGCTATAAATAGCAGTTTGGGTACTAGTGTTGGATTGGGCAATAGGGAATGAAAAATGAAAGTGCTAAAAATAGCATTCTATTTTTAGCAGTTCAGGATGGATTCCAATTATAGTCAGTCCCTAGACTAAATTAGGAAGTAAAATTTGAATTTGATATTAACAGCAGTTTGTAAATTAATTAATTAATTCATCTTGAGTTAATTAGTTAAGGAAAAACAAACTTGAAGTCTATGTGAGGACATGTAATAGTTTATCTATTAATTGAGGAATTTATCCATCAGTTAAAGAGATAAGGATGAGTTCTAATTTGAGTAGTAATTAGTTGGCTCAGTTAACAGAATCAAGTCCAGTTATATTTGATTTAAACAATTTGTTTAAATTAAGTAAGTTCAGTTAGTTAATGCATGCTAGCATATAACTGTTGTACTTCAGATAACTGAAGATTCTCTCATGAATAAATCATGCATGTCACTTCAGACAGAGACCCAGGTTAGATCAGAGAAGGGATAGTGTGCTATCAGTTGGATGAATATTTTTCCTATAAAGGAAGCTCATCCATGATGAGGATTTATCTCCTTCAGGACTGTGTAGTTGGATCAGAGGTTAGTGAGTGTGTGAAGAGGCCAATTCACACAAGTGGCTACACTGGACCCCAATCAAAATTGCACAAAGAAATAGGAGGCTTGGAGGATAGACTAGAGGTTAGATAGAGGCCTTTGACTGTCTATGAGCAGCAGAGGTATTGCAGAGAGAGCAGGATAACTTTTGAGTTGATTCTTTTTGTAATACTAGCTATATTTCCACTTGTATGATAATACAGAGTTGGGGTTTTAGGCTGAGGCTTTCCCCGGGTAAATTCTTCTGTGTTATGTGTGATTGATTTCTCCATATTAGTTATATGTGTTCTTATTGATGTTGCTCATGTTCAATTAAGCTTCCGCTAAATTGGTTGTAGGAGTAGATCAAGTATTTTACTTTAGTCTATTGCATTATCAAGTGATCTACAGGTGGGAATTTCTACATTTACTTCATCAACCCGAGGTTCATACAAACTTGGAGGTGACAGTGTTGTATACACAATAGATGCAATGGTCTACTCTTGTCACTTTTCAACTAGGGCGATAGACCACTCGGGTTCTTCAAACCAGTCTTCTATTGACTAGAAGGAGTCTCACTACCAAATGGAAAAGTAAAAATTATTCTTAATGCAAAAAGGGAATGTTGCCTACTCTACGAAATGAAAGTGTTGAATTGGATAGTGCTATAAAGTGACATGAAATCATCTAGCTAAGCATCTACACATTTTGCTTGCAAAAGAGACCTAACTTAACCTTGTATATGACATTTAGTGATCTGGACTAACTGAGCATGGAATTTTATCTAAGAACTATTGTGACTACTACATGCATGTGCTAACTTAGAAATTTGAGAAAAATCCTTTTTGGATTTTTAGTTTTATGAATGCAATTGCTAATTTCCAATTTTATTCTTTGGCGGGGAAGACAAGTATGGGGGGAAAGGTATGGAATAGTTTCAAGGGTATGGAAGCCAAGTGGAGGCCTAACCTAAGCTCATATGACCATTTCTGCTCAATTCGGGCATAAAACATGCCACTAGAGGGTTTCCTATAGTACTACCGGATGTCCTAGTTCTAGTACAGGATGCCCCGTTTTACTACAGGAAACAGGAAGAAAGATTATAAGGAGGTAGGAAAGGTAGAATGAAGTGAGGGAAAGGTGACTGATGGGGAAATAAGGCATAGAGGAGGTGCAGACTACCCAAGGCTCAGTCAAATGCTTCAAGATGGTTTGGTCGACTTTGATTATGTAGGTGGAGAAGACTTGGATGGGGTGAAAGAGATGAGGTCTCCCTATAGATCAGAAGCTCCTGCTACAACATACACCATTTTCTTCATTTATGGACAATTTCATTTATTCATGGAAAATATGAGTTGAATGGAGGAAAAATAGAGTTATTAATAGCTAATGGGTAAGTTTATGAATGGAAGTGCTTATAAACCATAGCAAACTCAAGAGATCAAAATGACAAGTGCAGATACTTCTAAGAAATTTAGAGACAATGATCTATTCAACAAGAAACCCTAGGTTATGCAATAATCAAACAATAAATCTATTTTTCGGGCCGTGTGAATGGAATCCTCAAGTCATGATCCCATAAGGGAGATGAGGTAAAGGCCATTATCACAAGATTTTCTGAAGTGTTTACTGTCACTATGGCACCACTGATCTATCTATCAACAAATGGAAGAAAACTAAGTAAGCATCCAAATACTTGCAGCTTAAACAAAAACCAAAATCACTTCAACAACTAACTATGAATGTAATATAAGAATACATGTACACAAAGAGGAACCTTAGCTGCTAGGGTTAGGCCCTAACCCAAGAGATTTATCCCTTTGAGTCAACTCAATGCCGGATCAAGGGAATGCTTTTCATTTTCATTAAAATATCAAAAATACATAAGAGTTATCAGTCACATTGTCTTAGCTCGAAAATGCCTATTGGCTACAACAACAAAAATTCCAATCCTAATGGGGCTCTAGGCCTTCTTATTTATTCAACTGAAGCTACCAACAACTTCCTTAAATTTAGGGAGGCTTGGCTTCCAACTTGAGATCAACTTGTCTTCAACTATCATTAGCTTGGTTGCTAATGACTTAGGTGGCTTGGCTGCTTGTAACTCCAAAATGATGAGATATGGTGGAGGAATATTCGAGTGAGTGAGGAGTTAAGGAGGGAGATCCAATCTCCTAAAATCCCTCTTACTTGTCTACTTCGAGTTCCTACGCTTTAATTAGCCAGAATTTCTCTAAATCCTACAATTAATGCACAATAGGCCACATGACATAACATCTCATCTTTACCCTTCTCACTAAGAAAAATATAACAAAACATGTAAAGAAATGTGAGAAAAGTTGATTTTAATAAGCTGTAGAGTGGAATTAAGGTCCATATAATGTACCTATTAATGAGCTTCATCGTCACCCCCTACTGAAAGTGTTGCTCATCCTCTGAGCAACTTAATCTATGTCCATGTCCTTCATTTCTCTTGTGGCTTCTCTGACATTCCAAGCTTCTGTTGTTGTATTCTCCTCTTGTGGGTAAAATCCTGCATGCTTCTCTATTTCCTCCCACTACTTTCTTTCTTCTTCTTCTTTTCTTCCTTCTAACATACCCAAGAGAAATGGTGGACTGAGTTTCAAGCCAATCCAGTTGATTTTGAGTCTCTACAGTGCCTTCTTATACAGTGGGGTCCTCTCTAGTGCATCGATCATTATTTTAGAGGAATGATACTCCCTGATCTTTAGGTTGTATGGTAAGGTGCCCCATATCCTTTGGCATGCTTGCTGGCTTTCATCCCCTAGCAATCTCAAAGTGTCCTCAAAATGAGTGACTTCTTTCTCTTGTGCAGCTAGGTATCTTGGTGCAAGATGGGGATCATTGGTGATGAGGTTCTGGGTGTTAATGACAATCATGGAATTGATCCGTTCTACCCTGAGGTAAAGGGGATTTTTTTCTTCTCTTTCCAACACTCTTTTTACTTCCTTAGCCCTGGCCTCCTCATGACTCATCCATGATTCCAAGGCCATCAGTTGTAAGTCCTCGAGCTTTGGATTGGGGTCCCACACATTCCAGTCTGTTAAGGCCGAGTTATGTAAGTAGAATTCATATATCTTGGCCCTATCGTCCAGGGCGCTTTGGTCACAGAGCTCAATGTACTGTCTATAGTATTGGAAGGGCATAGTCCCTTGTTGTGCTAGGGTCTTTAGCTAAAATTGCAGCCATTGTTCTTTTAGGTACAATGCATATGATTTTGCTGGCATCCTGCACTGGGGCACCTCCATAGAGAGACTTTCCATAGTGGCCAACTGATTCTTTTTTTCCTGTACCTTCCTCCTCAGCCATGTGTTCTCAACCTTTAGTTGAAATTTCATCACCCTTTCCCTGTCTCTTATCCCACTCAACTCTCTTCCCATCTCTAACAACTTCTCTTCCATATGGCCCACATCCTCTACATTCTTTTATTTAGCAATTTTCATCCAACGATGTGTCGTTGCTCTCTCCTTTCCAAGCTCAAAGAATAGAGGGATGGCAAATGTTTTTGGTAGTACTCTACCTCCCTCAATGAATCTGTAATAGGAGTTGAGATAGGGATATGGGCCAGGTTCCTGCAACTCTTGGGATTCTCCCTTTACTGTCTTTGGAGTATCTATTTCCCCCTATAATTTTTTTGTTGCTTCCTTTCCTTTCCTTTGTCCCTATTGTCCTTCCTCCTCCTTTTTCTATGTTTCTTGTAGTGCTGACAAAGTTTCCTGTAGGATTTTTTTTTGTTTCTTGTAGGAGGCTTTTCCATTTTTGAAAGGGGGTCAAAGGTTCTTTGATTTTATTTGTTGTGGTTGACCTCATGACATGCCTCCTAACATAGGTGATTGGTGACTTTGAGGAAGCATGTTTTGATGTGCCCTCTTCACCGTTCATTCCTGTGGAGACTAGCTTTTCTTGTCCTCTTGGTGACTCTTCAATGATGTTAGGAGTCTTGGTAGGTGTTTGTGGCCTCCCCTATTTTATCTTGGTGCTCCTCCTTGTTTTGAAATATAGGGGAGTCTGCCTCTACCATTTTCCTGTTGACTTTATGGGTGTGCTTAGGGCAGTCAAAGAAGCAACTGCCTCCTTCTCTATGGGTTCAAGAGACACTCTTGGGGATTCCTCCCCTTCCTTGCTATGTGTTTTAGGGCTTGTGTCTTCCTTTTGTGATTCTTCCCCATTGTTCTTCTCTCCCTCTGTTTCATTTATCTCTGCCTCATCTTCTTCCTTTGGCTCATCCTCTTCTTCATGCTCCTCTTTTCCTTCTTCAGGCTCTTCTTCCTATTCTTCAGGCTCTTCTTCCTCTTCTTCTTTTGGTTCTTCTTCATGTTCTTCTTCCTCTTCTTCTTCTCGTTCTTCTTCATGTTCATCTTCATGTTCTTCTTTTGGTTCTTCTTCCTCTTCTTCATGTTGGTTTGTGTTATATTCTTTCCACAACTAGCTTCCCTAGTTAACTGGGGGGTTAGAGGGGTGGCGGAGCCCCCCCTTTGTTGCGCCGATTGTGTAGCGGGGGGTCATAGGGGGTTTGAGGGGGTGGTTAGCCCTGCTCTATGGGGTTTAGGGCAGCGCCACGGGGAATTTTTTTTTGGACCCTATATTAGGTGGGGCGAACCTACCTATGGTTTTTGCACATGGTTTTGGGCACGATGGTTTTCGGTCTATGGTACTGGATGCTTCAACATGTATATATATGTATTGTAACATTGAAAGGAACATAATGAAAAATAAAGCTGGTAGTCTTGGTTTTCAGATCCAAGGGAAATCTCTATGTATATGTGTTTTATGTGTTATGCTCTCACATTTTTTATTTTTTGTGTTTTAGAATTCGTATACAGGTAATTTATGTATGGGGTTAAAACCTACATTTGGTATCAGAGGTGTTTTGGCTTGGGGACGCCTTTGTTGCTGAGGGTTTTCGCTTGCGCCTATGGTAGACCCTATTCAGTGGGAGATCTGTGCGATCGATTCTGGTGGTGAAAGAAGATGGCGAGCAGTGGAAAGATAGAGATTGCGAAATTTAATGGTCAGGGTTTTGAGTTGTGGAAACTCAAGATGGAGGACCTGTTGGTCGATAAAGATTACTGGATTGCGGTAGATCCGGGTACTAAACCAACGGGAGTGTCCGATGAAGAAGGGAAGAAGTTGGATCGAAAGGCAAAGAGAACAATACGATTGTGTGTCTCAGATTCAGTATTGTTGAATGTATCAGGGGAAGCTACGGTGTAGGCTTTGTGGGACAAGTTAGGGACTTTGTACCAATCTAAGTCTCTGGTGAGTAAACTGTTCCTACGGAAAAAGTTGTACGACCTGAGGATGAAAGATGGAGACTCGGTGACAAAGCATCTGAACGCATTTAATACTATGGTAAGTCAGTTATTATCTGTTGATATTAAAATTTCAAATGAATATAAGTGCATCAGTTTGTTGTGTTCTCTACCAGATTTGTGGGATAGTCTGGTTATTGCAATAGGTAGCAATGAAACTGCCTTGCAGTTTGATGAAATAGTCTCATCCTTGCTGACAGAGGAGATGAGATGAAAAAATATGGAGAACTATAATGGTGATGCCTTGTTTGTACGAGGACAGTCCCAAAACAGAAACAAAAATAAGTCATCGAGTTGGAGATCTAAATCTCTAGGAAAACCTGTAAAAGTGTGCTAGAAATGCAGAAAGGAAGGGCACTACAAACGGGACTGTA
This sequence comes from Pinus tabuliformis, assembly GCA_031772625.1. Classification (NCBI taxonomy): domain Eukaryota; kingdom Viridiplantae; phylum Streptophyta; class Pinopsida; order Pinales; family Pinaceae; genus Pinus; species Pinus tabuliformis. Next base: position 250,224,715 of record CM062809.1, on the reverse strand, counting down.
AATCAAAAGCTCCTGATAAAGGAAAGGGATTTGATAATGCTCCTTTTGCAGAGGTGAAAACCACCTCAGATGAAGGTGGGGATGTGTACTTGGCTTCTTCAAGTACACATGTAGATCATGAGGCATGGTTTATTGACTCAGGTGCATCCTTTCACTTCACTCCCCATAGAGAGTGGTTTTGCGAGTATGAGAAATATGATGGCAGTGATGTCTTCTTGGGGGATGACAGGAAGGCTAGAATCTTTGGTCACGGAAAAGTCAAGTTGAAGTTGCAAGGTGGAAGGATTAGAACACTTCAAGGGTTCTACATATTCCTGCGTTAGCCAAATATCTGATTTCTGTAAGCAAGTTGGATGATGCAGGTGTAAAAATAGTGTTCGAGAAGGATACCTGCAAGACGGTTTGGGGAGCACTAGTATTGATGTAGGGAGTTTGGATTGGAACTCTGTACAAGATGCAAGGTAGCACTGTTGTTGATGGGTGCAACAATTTTGTGGTTCCTGAAAGTGGAGCAGAAAATCTAGTGGTTTTTGGAGAAAAAACCATGCTATGGCATCAAAGGCTTGGACATATTGGAGAGAAGGGCCTTCGAATACTTCATGGTAAAGGTATGGTAGAAGGTATGACTAATAGCTCTCTAGATTTTGATTTTTGTGAAAATTGTGTATATGGGAAGTAGAATCGGGTGAGTTTCCCCTCTGGTGGTAAGAGGGTGAAATAAATATTAGAGCTTGTGCACAGTGATGTGTTTGGACTTATGAAGGTTCCATCATTGGGTAAGTCTGTGTACTATGTATCATTTATAGATGACATCTCAAGGAATACATGGATATATTTCCTTAGGAAGAAATCTGAAGTCTTTGACAAGTTTAAATAATTTAAGGCTCTGGTGGAAAACTAGACAGAGAAGAAGATAAAGGTGCTGAGGACAGATAATGGTGGAGAGTTTTGCAAGAATGAATTTGAAGAATTCTGTAAGAAGTGTGGTATAGCATAGAAAAAGACTACTCCATACTCACCTGAGCAAAATGAAGTTGCAGAAAGAATGAACAAGACGTTGATGGAAAGGGAAATAATCATGTTTAGTGGTGTCGGGTTAGGACAAGAATTCTGGGCATAGGCGGTGGAGACTGCATTTTACCTGGTCAACAGATCACCTTCATCAGCGTTGGAGGATAATACTCCACAAGAGGTATGGACTGGTAAGAAACCCTCTCTTTCACATATGAGGGTATTTGGATATGATGCATATGTACATGTTCCAAAGGAGAAAAGAAAAAAGTTGGATAGTAAATATGAAAAGTGCATCTTTATTGGATATAAGGATGGTTTAAGGGGTTATAAGCTTTGGAACCCAGTAACAAGGAAGTTTGTGTACAACCAAGATGTGGTGTTCAGAGAGGTGAAAGATGTTATTAAACATGAAGTCCAACCAAAGGAACCTGAGAAGATAGATTTGGAGCTTAAGGAGGAAGAACCATACTCTATAGCAGAAGAGGAATTAGAAGATGAAGAGCCACAAACTCGGTTGTGAGAAGATCAATTCGAGAAAGAGGGCAGCCAGAAAGGTATAGTCCATTTTCTTTCTGTTTAATTTTTGCTTTATCTATAACTGATGATGATCTGAGAACTGTGAAGGAAGTAGTAGATTTAGAGGATGGAAAACTTTGGAAAGAGGCCATGGTTGATGAAATGTCATCTTTGCACAAAAATGGGGCTTTGGATCTGGTGGAGTTGCTGGATGGAAGGAAGCCCATTGGTAGAAAATGGGTGTTCAAGAAGAAGACAAATGCAGAAGGAAAGGTGGAGAAATACAAAGCTCAGTTGGTAGCAAAAGGTTATTCCCAGGTGCCAGGAATTGGCTTTGGTGATATTTTTTCTCTTGTTGCCAAGGTAGCTTCTATTAGATTACTTTTATCTGTTGCTGCTGCTTTTGATTTTGAGGTAGAACATATGGATGCAAAGACAACATTTTTTCATGAGGATCTGGAAGAAGATATCTACATGAAGCAACCTGAAGGCTTTGGAGTGAAGGGTAAGAAAGAACAGGTATGCAAGTTAAAGAAGTCTTTGTAGGGGTTAAAACAATCACCAAGGATGTGGTATCAGAAATTTGATACATTTATACGGGAACACCAGAAGCAAAGTAGATCACTGTGTATATTTTAAATTAATTGGTGACCGTGTTATTTATTTGGTCTTGTTTGTGGATGATATGTTGCTAGTTGGAAATGACAAAGAAATTATCCAGGATTTGAAGACCCAATTGTCCTCCAAATTCGACATGAAAGATCTTGGTGCTACAAACTATATTTTGGGCATGGAAATTAAAAGAGATCGGGCAAAGAGGAAGCTCTGGTTCAACCAGAGGTAGTATTTCAAGACAATACTGTAGAGGTTTAATATGCAGGATAGTAAATCGTTGAAGGTTCCTATTCCTGTAGGTGTGAAGTTATCTGCTGAACAATGTCCCAAGACACAAGAAGAGGAAGAGGACATGTCCCTTGTTTCATATGCAAGTGCAGTCAGTATCCTGATGTATGCGATGGTATGTACTAGACCAGACATTACACATGTAGTGGGAGTATTGAGCAGGTTTATGTCAAAACTAGGGAAGGAGCACTGGACAATAGTGAAGCGGGTTTTCAAGTATTTGCGTGGCACTAGTGATTATGGTTTGTGCTACCAAGGAAGACCAAGATTGGACAGAGTGTTGGATATTCATGGCTTTGTTGACGCAGACTAGGCTGGAGATCTGGATTAGAGAAGATCTACAAGTGGGTATGTGTTTAACCTATTTGGAGGTGCAGTCAGTTGGATGAGTAAGAAACAATCTGTAGTGGCACTATCAACTACAGAGGCAGAATACATGGCAGCCACTCATGCAAGCAAGGAAGTAGTTTGGTTGCAGAGATGTGTTCAAGTATGGGGTTAGTACAGGGATCTATAAGGATAGACCGTGATAGCCAAAATGCAAATTTCTTGGAGAAGAACCCTGCTTACCATTCAAAGGCAAAGCACATTGATGTTCAATATCACTTTGTGAGGGATATGATAGAAGAAAAAAAGGTGTTACTGGTAAAGGTGGACACTTTGAAGAATACTACAGATGTATTAACAAAATCTGTGAGCTCTGAGAAGTTCTCTTGGTGTAGAGAAAAAATGGGCATTGCAGGGGCTAGATAAATGACTAAGCTCTCCTGTTGAAAGAAAACAACAAGTGGGAGAATGTTGGTTTGTGCTATATTCTTTCCACAACTAGCTACCCTAGTTAACCAGTGGGTATAAGGGAAGCAGTTAGCCCCCCTCTACGGGGTCCGGGGCAACACCTTGGGGAAACTTTTTTTGGACCCTATATTAGGTGGGGTGAACCTACCTATGGTTTTGTGCATGGTTTTCGCACATGGTTTTGGACGTGATAGTTTTCGATCCATGGTGCTGGATGCTTTGGCATGTATATATATGTATTGTAACATTGAAAGGAACATAATGAAAAATCAAGTTGGTAGTCCCAGTTTTGGGATCCTGTGGAAAATCTCTGTGTATATGTGTTTTATGTGTTATGCTCTCACATTGTTTATTTTTTGTGTTTTAGAATTCATATGCAAGTAATTTCTGTACAGGGTTAAAACCTACACTTCATCACTAGAGGTTGGGTCTCTTTCATACTCAATTACTTCAATTACATCTTCTCTTTCCATGTATGTAAATGTGGACCACATAATAGGGGCTCTTAATTGTCTTAGAGCATCTTCTAGTATGAGCTTGATTAGTCCATGATGTGCCAACTTTTGATGCTTTCCTTCCTATACCTTGATTCTCATGTCTATTATTGATTGCAACAAGATGTAAGGCATGCTAAGTCTTCTATTAGTAGGTAACTCTTCTCCAAATCTCATCTCATGGAGGAGTCTAAACTGGTAACCATAGACTACACTGAGCCTTCCCTCACAAGAAATATACTTGAGAATGTGATAGCTTACTTCATCCTAAGGATATGGAATGTTCTCCCTTCTAATCCCATTTTTATCCTCAATTAGTTCCTCACCTTCCAATAAAAAGTTATTCTTGGCATAAATGTTGCTAGCTTTATTCTCTTTTCTCCATTGTAAACCTAGAGGAAGTGTAGTGATTCTGCTAATGCTTTCAGTGGTAATTGTTACTGACAATCCTCTCACTACAGTAGTGGCACCAAATCTAGCTTGAGGTGTGAGTGACATTGTAATTTCCCAAGCTACATAATCATCATATCCTCTAAGTAGCTTGAAGAATCCCAACCATTGATGCCTTCTAAATATCTCTAACACAGGGGGGTGGAGATGTATTCTAGATGTTCTTATGGGCTCCCTTCTGTTGAAACCTCCTATCATCTTCTCTCTCTGTCAATCTGATTATATGTAGTTTGGTGGCTTTAGCCTAAGAGATTTCCTAGGTGACTCAGGGTTTAGAGTTTAGGAGGGTGATGACTACAATTCTCCCTTTATCTCCACACAATTCCTCCACAAATTATGTCTATCTCTTTGCACATTGTAATTACTAGAAAAAAAATGACAATTTCTTTTCCTTTCCTCTTTTAAAATTAAAGCATAGAGGATATGGGCCACCTACCTTTCATTGTAATGCCTTGTTTGAGGATAATTCTTGAGAGCTAGGCCCTAGGCACCCGCTTGTAGAGTTTTTGACTATTCCCACTATTTCCTATAGTTTTCTTGCGTTTCCTGTAGGTGCTTATTGTAGGACGGTCGAGACTAGATTTCTTCTTCGATGGCTCCTACGGGTGGTCCCAGTTCTCTAAATCTCAAAATCAACAATGTATTCATGAAAGTTAGGGAATTTCTATTTATGGTCGATTCCTTGGAGTGGTGTGTTGGTTGGCTGGGTACATAATTTCTCATTTTGGATCGTTGGCCCACTATTAGTTATTGTGCATCCCTTTCTCGTAATCATCACCTAGTCCTATACAACTTAACTCAACCACCTTTCCAACTTATTTTCTTTGATGTGACATTGCCACGTGTCCTACCTACTAGAACTTAACTTTTTATTTTCGGGCTGAGTGTGGCCAAGTTAACCGGCCACCTTCAGCTTATAAAACCAACTTTTTCATGTTCTTACAATTTTATCATATTCGTACTTAGGAGAGATTGTGGATGAGGTGCCATACTTGTCGCTTCCTTCGCTTGGTTGATGCATGCTAGAGGGTGGTTCTGTTGTGCTTCTTTTGGTTCAGGTACATCTTCCCTTTTTCTCTTGTTTTGTTGATTTCACTTAGCTTATAGGTTGTCTTATTTGTTGTGATGTGTAGGTGTTGGCCTCTTCTATTGCTACTGAGATTTAGATAGGTGCCATAGTCCTGCAAGGGTGTTGATACTCTTCCTGTGAATGGATGATGAAGGAGGAGCCTGGAGACTACTGTTGTTACAATATAGGCTGCTACAGGGTTTTATGTAGTACTACATGAAATCATGTCGCTGCCTCTTTCTGAATTTTTTTGTTTCTCTTTTTCTTGGAGGAGGAATAGGTGTTGAAGTAGGAGTGGAAATGGGAAGATGGAGTGGTAGCTGAGGTAGGCTACTAATGGTATGGCCCTTGGGATTTTCTTTTTTTTCCTCCTTTTTTCTTATATATATATATATATTCCCCTTTTCTAAGTGGATTTCTTGATGGACACAAAGGGTGACATGGTGATGGAATGGTGTTGGTTGAGATGTGCTGAGGTCAATGGCCTCCTCTTTCAACCCAAAATAGGCGTGCATTATGATTTATCAACCAGGATTTCATTCTTGTAGATTTTCAGGACTTCCTATAGTACTATAGGAAACTCCTGTAGTAATTATAGGAAATCCTGTAGAAGTCAGAAAATTGCCTGCAAATTGGATTTTTGATGGTTGGAGATGAGTATGGATGCATGAGACATGGTGTTCATGAGAGATATGAAATGATTGAAATAAGAATTGGGTTTTTCTTGGCTTGGTTCCCTCTGAACTTGGTGTCTATTATTTCCTTGAAAACCTGCAAAAACCAGGAATTGTTATGGGTGGGTAGGTTTGAGGTCCTTGCCATAACATTTTTGTTTCTTTTTTATCTTTTTTTTTTGAAAGACAACCGAGCCGCCTCAAATGAGGTTTTCAACATGTTTTCCTGCCCTAGGCGCCTCAAGGGAGGTTTTCACCCAGGGATCTTTTATTTATTTTTTTCACTCTTGGGCTGCCTCAAGGAGGTTTTCAACCCAAAAGTGGGCCTTTGGTGCCTCATGGAGGTTTTCACCTAGGTCCCTTATTGTCTTTTTCATTTTTTTCAAAAATTCAACAGTCTTCAAGAAATCGGTGAGGTGGAAGCCAAGACTCCTTCAATCAACATCACTGCCTTACTGATACTACTGACAAACTCTTCCTTTGACATAGGTCTTTTCTAGGCTTTCAATCTATACCCATTGACAAGAAGGGGGATACCTTATTCATCAATGGTTCTTATATGAATAGCCCCATTATCATGGCACTTTTATTTCACATATGTGCCCAGTCATCTGGTCATCAACTTGCCTTTGAAATCCTTGAACCTGAAGTCATACAACAATGCCCAATCACCTTCTTGAAACAATTTGCCCTTGATATTTTTGTCATGCCAAACCTTTCTTTGTACTTGAGTCACCTCTGTGTGAAGGAGGGTCTGCATCCTGAATTCATCTAACCCATTGAGCGGGAGCATCCTCTCTTGCTACGCCCTTGTAAAATCCAAATCCAACTGTGTTACCATTATTAAAGTGTTGTACTCAAACTCAATGGAGAGCAGAGCCTTCTTCCCATAGACCAAATCATAAGGGGTGAAGCCAGTTGTTGTCTTCCAAGTTGTATTGTAGGCCCAAGTGGCCTCCACTAGTCTGTCAACTCAATCCTTCCTGCTGCTAATCTCCACCTTTGTGATAATTCTTTCCAATTATCCATTGGTAACTTCTACTTGTCCATTGGTCCGAGGGTGGTAAGGAGTTGATTTCTCGTGCCTGATCTTATGCTGGATTGATAGATTCTCAATCATGTGTGAGATGAATTGAGTGCCCCGATCAGTGACTAGCTCTCTAGGGTATCTAGACTTGTAAAACACATTTTCCCTCAAGAACTCAACCACTTTCTCTTATGCAGCTACCTTAACAGCCTTGGTTTCATCCCACTTTGTCAAGTAGTTAGTGCACACAATTATGTACTTTTTTTTGTCCTAATGGTGGATCAATGGACTCAATGAAATCCATGCCCCACTTGTGAAATGGTTGAAAAGTCACTTGAGGTTGCAAAGGCATTTCATCCCTAGGAGTAGGTTTCCCCATTCTTTGGAACCAGTCACATTGCCTGGTATATCTTCTTGCATCTTGGTGGATAGTGGGCCAATAGTATCCAACTGGTAGTACCTTAAAGGTTGTCCCCTTAGCTGCAGAGTGACCTCCAAAAGGCCCATCATTACAGGCCAGAAGGATGTCAAAAAATTCCTCCTCCCTAATCTTCTCAGAATTTGATATGGGCCTAGCTTGAAGAGACTGCCCCCAATCCAAGTGAATGGGGCGCTTTTCCTTATAATTATGCTCTTATCCTTGGAGGACAGATTTGGAGGGAATTGTGCAACTACTAAGTAGTTGGCTATGTCAGAAAACCATGAAGAGAGAACTAAAATAGTCAATAAATGCTCATCTGGAAGCTGGTCATCAACCATTCCTTCCTCACCTGCAGGCAAAGTCAATCTGGACAAAAATTATGCAACTACATTTCCTCTATTAGGCTTATCAATGATAGTTAGATCAAATTGTTGTAACAAAAGCAACCACCTAATAATTTGGGCATTCACATCAGGCTTGTTCATCAAATATTTAATACCATCATGGTTAGTATGTACAAAGGTCTGGTAATCGGTGATGTCATGTCTAAATTTATTCAAGGAATGGAGAACAACTAGGAGTTTTTTTCAGTCACACAGTATAGTTCAATTCAGCCTAGGACAATTTTTTACCAATGAAGTCAATGGCATAGGGTAACTTGTCATATATCTGGACTAGAGCTGCTCATATAGCTTTATTAGAGGCATTAGCATGGATGTGGAAAGGAAGAGCCCATTTTTTGCCTCAGAGTATAGGTGCATTAGTCAACTTGTCCTTTAGGGTTTATAGGGCCTCTTGGTAGCTTTCTGACCATAAAAATTCAGAGTCCTTGGAAAATAGTCCAAACAAAGGTGAAGATACCTTGTTGAAGTATTTTATGAATCTCCTATAGTATCCAACTAAACCTAAGAAACTTCTGACATCCCTCTGATTATTAGGAGTAGAGACCCTCTTTATGATAGCTATTTTATTTGGGTCCACTTGCAGTCCTTCTTGGGATATTGAATGACCTAGAACAGTCCCTACAGTCATCAAGAACTCACACTTCTTAGGACTAAGATATAAGTTCATTTCAATGCATTTGTTTAATACGTTTACCAAGTTAGAGAGAGCCTCCAAGAAATGACACCCATAGGGGGTGAAATCATCCATATAAATTTCCACACAGTCATGGACTAGCTCTGCAAATATGCTCAGGACTGCCCTCTAAAAAGTAGCAGAGGCATTGCATAACCCAAAAGGAAGGACCCTATAAGCAAAGGTACCCCAAGGACAGGTGAAGGTGGTTTTATCCTTGTCCTCTAGGCTGATCTGCATCTGATTGTAACCACTGAATCCATCCAGGAAAGACAAAAACTTCTTTCCTTCCAGACTATCTAATACTTGGTCAATGAAGGGTAGAGGAAAATGGTCCTTTTTTATGTCTTTGTTTAGCTCTCTGTAGTCCACACAGATTCCCCACTTCTCATTTTTCTTTGGAACAAGAACCAGAGGAGATACCCACTCACTATCTGAGATGGGGTAAATGAACCCTGCATCCAACAACTTTTGCAGTTCTTCTTTGACTATAACCTTGAGGGTTGGGTTCATTATCCTTTGAGGTTGGCACACTGTCTTGCAACTTTCCTTGATGTAAATGTGGTGAGCACACACCAAAGGGGTCACTACCTTCATTTCCTTTTAACTCCAGGAAAAGGCATCCAGATGATTTCTTAGCATGTCACATAACTCCTCTTCTTGATGTGCAGAGAGTGGGGTTTATTTTCAATGTTCTTTTTGGAAAAAATTCTATCATCTTGACATGAGTAGGACTTGATTCAACTAGGCACAAATCAGTCCAAGGGTTATCTAAAACTTTCTTCACTAACTCCTCAAGAGACATGGTGTTGGGGGGCTAATTCTTGAGGATTTTCTCAATGAGGTCATCTTCATCAGGTTGGCCCCCTCCTATAGTAGCGTATAAGGTATAGATATGGGAAGAGTAGACTTCATCTTCCCCCTCCTCTTCTAACCATAAAGGTAATTCATGCTCCAGAGATGGTTGAGCAAGAGGGTACAAGACCAATTGTTTGGACAAATGCCCATTTTTGATGGTCATATTCCTAGCCATGCAACTTATGTAAGCATCAATAGTGGCTAACCATGGCCTTCCAAGGATGAAAGGATAACCATTGTACTTGGTATTTGGTTGGAGAACTAGGAATTCAGCAGGGTATTCCCAGGAATCAATGGAGACCATCACATCCTCAACAACTCCTTTAGGAGCTACTATGGACCTGACTGCAAGCTGCAAGACTATTGTGGTCTTTCTTAATGATCCTTGGACATTCAGTATAAGCATAGTCTCCTTAGTCATAAAATTGATTGAAGCCCTAATATCACTCAAGGTATGGGGGACAATGATACCATCGATGTGCACATCTACCACAGGACTTCCAAGATCTAAATACTTTGGGAAAATCACCCGCCCCAAGATTAAGTCGGACAATTGTCCAATGACATTAATGGTAGGGGTGTCTTTCTTTCACATCCCAGGATGTTTGAAACGTTTCTCCTTGATTAAATTGTTGTATATGGGGATATCCTTGATAGCTTGGAGGAGTGGGATTTTAACACACATGCTTTTAAATTCACCAAGAAGTTCAGTCTCTTCTGGGGTGTACTGGATAGGATGGATTAATATCTCAGGAAAAGGAGGTGAATTTGATTGATGGAAACTCTCCTCCTTTTCCTCTTCAAGCTCCTCAGGTGGAGATGGAGGTTTATTATCTGGAAGCACTCTTCCAGACCTGAGGTTGATTTCTTGAATTTCCACAACATAGGCAGGGTAAGATGCTTCCCCACTGTAGACCTGTTGTGTCGGTCTATTGTTCGGGTTCATATTTGGCTGAGAAGGCATATAAGGTTTCTTAGGTGGAGCAGGGTGAAGGATCTGTGGTTGAGATGAAGGTGGAGGATGTAAGGCTAGAGATTGGTTGTATGGGGGCATCCATGCCTAGGATGGTGCATTCTGCTGAGGTTGTGGAGAGTATATGGGTGAAATGGTTGGTTGGAAGGTTGGGAATGATATTAAGGTGAAAAATACCAAGGAGAATGTGTGGACCATGAAGGATGAGCAAGAGGGCACCAAGGGGGAATGGATTTATTTTGGTTAGGGCTATAATATGAATAGGATGGAACTTACATATCTTGTTGGTATGGTTGAGGTCCCCAAGGCCTCCTTTGGTAGATATAGCAGAGTTGTTTAGTCACCCATCCAGTTTCTTGATACACAGATTTCAATCTAGGCAAAGAAGGGAACTTGTCCGTGGAGTGGTTCTCCTCACAGACCAATCACATCTCTATAAGATTCAATGGAAATTCGTTCCTAGGGTGCCTTCTGGTGCATCTAGGGTAGAAGACAGCTAAGGGTATTTCTACTTCCTCCTTCCTCTTGATCTACATGGTGTCCATTTGCAGAGCAAGGTTATGTAGCATTTCACTCTTGAAGTCTTCCAACATGTTTCAATTTGACTTTTTATGGATGTCTTGAAGGAGGATGAACTAGCCAAAGCTTGACTAGCCCTACCCTTCTTTCTGGTTTCCCTAGAATGATTTTTGAGAATTGTCTTGATATCATCATAGGGTAACTCATAGATGTCCCCTCCTAACAATAAGTTTATGGCTTATAGAAGATCTTCCCTGATCCCTCTAAGAAGGACTAGCTTAAGTGATTCAGGATCGAGGGTGCACCTGGCCCTTTTGTAGTTGAGTTGGAACCTTTCCTCATATTCTTCCAATGATTCATCATGTCCCAAGGTCATTCTAAAAATTTCATCTTTGGTATCTTTGGACCTGCAATGGTCCCTATACTTATTGTTGAAGGCTTGTTTCATTTGAGCCCAGGTGGCGATGTTGTCCCTAGGTAAACCCATGAACCAGCACAAGGCTGCATCTTTGAGGGCGGATGGGAACAATTTCAACTTCTGATCATTAGAGGTGTAATCGTAAGTTCTACATATACAACAAACTTGAAAAAAAAGGTATTCAGGTCCTCTGTGGTCAGGCCATGGAAGTGAGGAAGGGCATAGGGGCTTATGTTTTTCATCCTAGCATCTCCATTAGTTTATTTGATGGGAAAAGCACCCTCAGCTCTCTTCTTAGCTCCTTCTCTGTCTCCAATCCCATCTCTATTTTCACCCATGTTGTAGGTTGGTGGAATGGTCTCTTCTTCTTCCCCAATAGGCTCTTCAAATATCTGTGGTTGTTCCCTAATGGGTCCTCTAGCTCATAGCCACCAAAGAAGAGGGAAGGTTGGTTGCTAAATGCAGTGGGGGTATTTGGAAAAATTTTCCCAAAGTTATCTCTAATCCTACAAGGCAGGAAAGGATTTTGGTTTTTTTTTTCAGGGTTTTATCAGAATTACAGGAAGAATTGGAAAGAAAGAAAATATTGCAACTATTTTTTGAATGGAAATACTTGCAGAATTCGAAAGAAAGCAAAGATTGCAACTATTTGTTGAATGGAACTACTTGCAGAATTCGAAAGAAATAAAATAATGCAACTATTTTCTTAATGGAACTACTTGCAAAATTGGAAAGAAAGAAAGAAAGCAGAAATCACATCTACTTAGACAGCTCCCCGGAAATGATGCCAAAAAGTGATGAGCACCAATATTGCAGCAAGAATGTTGCAACTCCTAGGGCTACCAACTTTACTTCATCAACCTAGGGTTTGTACAAACTTGGAGGTGACAGTGTTGTATACACAGTAGATGCAATGGTATACTCTTGTCACTTTTCAACTAGGGTGATAGACCACTAGGGTTCTTCAAAATTCTATTGACTAGATGGAGTTTGACTACCAAACGGAAAAGGGAAAATTATTCTTAATGAAAAAATGGAATGTTTCCTACTCTAGGAAATGAAAGTGCTGAATTGGAAGGTGCTATAAAGTGACATGAAATCATCTAGCTAAGCATATACACATTTTTCTTGCAAAAGAGACCTAACTTAACCTTGTATATAAAATTTAGTGATCTGGACTAACTGAGCATGGAATTTTATCTAAGAACTATTGTGACTGCTGCATGCATGTGCTGACTTATAAATTTGCAGAAAAAGACTTTTTGGATTTTTAGTTTTATGAATGCAAATGCTAATTTCCAATTTTGTTCTTTGGCAGGGGAGACAGGTATGGGGGAAAAGGTATGGAATATTTTCAAGGGTATGGAATCCAAGTGGAGGCCTAACCTAAGCTCAGATGACCATTTCTTCTCAATTCGGGCTTAAAACAGGTTGCTACAGGGTTTCCTTTAGTACTATAGGATGTCCTAGTTCTACTACAGGATGGCCTGTTTTACTATAGGAAACAGATTGAAAGCTTAAAAGGAGGTAGGAAAGGTAGAATGAAATGCGGGAAAGGCCATTGATGGGAAAATAGAGCATAGAGGAGGTGCACACTACCCAAGGGTCAGTCAAATGCTTCAAGATGGTTGGATTTACTCAAGGAAAATGACCCCTTTGATTACAAAACAAGAATTCAAATTAGGGTTTGGTGGACTTTGGCAGCATAGGTGGAGAAGACTTGGATGGGGTGAAAGAGATGAGGTATCCTTGTAGATCAAAATATACTGCAACAACATACACTCTTTTCTTCATTTATGCACAATTGCATTTATTCATGGAAAAGATGAGTTGAATGGAGGAAAAAAAGAGTTATTAATAGCTAATGGCTAAGTTTATGAATGGAAGTGCTTCTAAACCATAAAAAACCAAAGAGAAAGAAATGAAAAGTGCAGATACTTCTAAGAAATTTGGAGACAATGATCTATTCAACAAGAAACCCTAGGTTATGCAGTAATCAAAAAATAAATATGTTTTTTGGGATGTGTGAATGGAACCCTCAAGTCATGATCCCATAAGGGAGATGAGGTAAAGGCCACTGTCACAAGATTTTCTGAAGTGTTTACTGTCACAATGATACCATTGATCTATCTATCCATAAATGGAAGCAAACTAAGTAATCATAAAAATACTTACAAATTAAATAAAAACCAAAATCACTTCAGCAGCTAACTATGAATGTAATCTAAGCATACATGTATAGAAAGAGGAACCTCTGCTACTAGGGTTGGTCCCTAACCCAAGAACTTCAACCCTCTGAGTCAACTCAGTGTTGGATCAAGGGAATGCTTTGCATTTTCATTAAAATATCAAAAATACATAAGAGTTATTAGTCAAAATTCCTTAGCTCGAAAATACCTCTTGGCTGCAACAAAAAAAGTCCAATCCTAATGAGTCTCTAGGCCTTTTTATTTATATAAATGGAGCTACCAACAACTTACTTAAATTTAGGGAGTCTTGCCTCCCAACTCGAGATCAACTTGTCTTCAACTATCACTGGCTTGGCTGAGGAATGACCTCAATGGCTTGGCTGCTTGTAACTCCGAGCTAATGAGATCTGGTGGAGGAATCTTTGAGTGAGTGAGGAGTTAATGAGGGAGATCCAATATCCTAAAATACCTCTTTCTTGTATAGTTCGAGTTCTTGCACTTTAATTAGCCAAAATTGCTCCAAATACTGTAATTAATGCACATTAGGCCACATGACATAACATCTCATCTTTACCTTCTCACTAAGAAAAATATAACAAAACATGTAAAGAAATGTGAGAAAAGTTGATTTTAATAAGATGGAGAGTGGCATTAAGGACCATATAATGTACCTATTGATGAGCCTCATCAGTTGTATTGAATCTCTTGTAAGCAACTACATTATCTTTCTCACTTGCATCTTGAGGTCTTCCTCACTTTGGTGGCCATTTTCCTTTATCTTTGTCGTTTCTCTTCAAGTCATCATTAGGCTCAACTTTGCACTTCAACTGCTCATAACAATGCTTCAACTTTCGGATGGCCTCCTCTAACTATATAGGCTCATCGAACTTAATATGGTCTCTTTATGCAACTAGAAATCCACTGATGAATCTCTAAACCTTGGCCTTCTCCTCTCCGAGGTAGGCCACATATCTCAACATGTCCAAAAATCTACTAGTATACTCCTTATCTGTCATAGAACCCATCCGCAACTCATAAAACTCCTTAGCTCTGTCATCATAATACCTCTTAGACAAGTACTTCTTGAAGGTCCTTTCAAACACTTGCCAATTCAAGTCATCCTCATGCATTTCCTTGACATTCTTCACGTCTTCCCACCAAATATGTGCTTTACCTTTGAGACTAAAAAGGGATATCCTTGCTTTCATGTTTTCTGAGAAATCATGCAATCTAAAGAATTTCCTCATGCCAAGCAACCAAGCCTCCGCATCTTGCATTTCCTTGATCTCTCTATCAAAGGTAGGTGGCTTTTCCTTCTTGAAATCATTTGACAAGTATCCCCTATCATTCCTCATGTACAGATGATAATGATGACAATCATGATGTCTATTAGAACCAGAACTAGAGTAATACCTGTGTCTGTCACCCCTGCTATCTAGAGTGTCCAACATCCTGCGATCTCTAATAGTGTCATATCTATCTGACCTCTGTATACTATGAGACCTGCTGCCATATGCCCCATTAGTTTTGTCCTCATGTCCATGGCTGATCCAAAGGGGCCCTTGTTGCTACAAATATGACAAACTATGAAGTAATATCGCATTCAACTCTACTTGCTTCTCTTGTGCCTGCATGATTTTGACATTGTCTTCTTTGCAACTCCTTATTTCTTCCTTTAGGCTTCTCAATGTGTCTTCCAGGTAAGAAGAGTGCCCCACGCCACACAACCCATCTAATGCATTGGGAGATTCTATGTAGTCTACCACCTTGTTGGCCATCTTATCTCTTTCTTGCAAGGCATACTATGTCATCTAAACCAAATCACCATAAATCAACGTACCTTAGCATAAATCGGGGAGGATATATGGTCTGCAAGATCATTAAATCAGTGTGATGCATGTACAACATAACCGTAATAACATATAGACATATATCAATAAGTGCATCAATGCATAACCATCATACTAACTAGGGTTCAGTCATCAACGCAAGGCCATATCAACAATGCATGTTATGACCTCATGCATGACAACAACCATTACTCTAGTATACACATTGCCTCATGCAACTATCCACCTGCATAAGCAACACCTAATTAACTACACATACACATAACCGCATGTAGTCGAGCATAAGTGATCAATTCTTGTAATCAACCTACAAGATTGATGCATGTAATCAAATAATGAATAATGCAACCCAACATACAAGGATGTACTTAAGATGCATATAATTGTATAACCAGTCATACACTCATGGCGATGCATTCCATAAGATCAACATCAATTTCCTCATGATAACCTTACTACCACCATGATTAATATGATGTAGTGCAACAAGCACATGGAATGAAAGTGTAAGAGCCACACATGCAAATGACCTTCATCCATGACCAACACATTCACCCATATATGTAGCACCAGATATGACCCAAAGATAGTGCAACCATGCTTTGATACCAATCTGTAACACCCCCTCTCGGGTCTACCCAAAGTAGCCATTCCAACTACGGTAAACATGAGGAGAGATGCTACTATGATCAGATTTGACCTCCTATGTCACCTTAAGGAAGTGGAATCGACAGAACATCACATACCAACATCCAACCTCATCAACAAAACCCTTAGGAGACAAGTCATCCACTAAGATAGCATGTCCTAGGGTCCCACTGCTATTCTACAGCTCTTAGGCCATATTCACTCTCATATTATCGGCAAGGGAAAGACCAGAAACCCAAAGTCGCTCTCACAGGCCTGCCTATCAGGGACTATGGGCCAAAAGTGCTAGTTCTGTGCTAGTGACCCAAGGATTTAAGCAACTTTTCTAGCCCAGAATCCTGGCCTCTGCCTAGAACTTGTTGTAACTTCCAGAATTCATTAAAAACATGATAACTATGTTGATCAATCAAAAATCACCCTTAGGACTAGGCTTGAGCATCCCCAACCGGGACTGAAATTATGTCAAACACTTGGCATCAATGTAACCTATAGGTCTAGGATACAAGACAAGGCATAAACGACTAAAACAACTTATGAAACATAACCAGAAGGATCACCTCCTTCTCCATTTAACTACTAAATTGTAAATTAGGTCGTGCACCCATCCATTTAACAGTTACAAGTAAATAAATGAAATAACCATGACATAAACCAACCATTCAACCATGCTTATAACTAGCATAAAACCATATAAATATTAGAGATATGAAAACCAATAAATCCACATATAAATCAGGGCAAAAGTAAGAGAAATTAGCTTTTGTTAATCATAGGAAAATCTAACCAGGCTCGGGACTTCCACGTACCACCCGACCATAGACACGACTGAACCAAATCTCTCTTTCAGCGAGTCACCCCCGTGCCATATTCCAAGCATGAATGTGGGATCTCATAGAACAACCAATCTAAGAAAAATCAAGGGAATCTAGAGGTTAAACCACCTCCACCCTCATCAAACCTTGATCACACCAAAGTCGTTGCTCTGATCACCATCGAACAGAACTTGGAATGCCATCCGGAATCCATCACTATCCTTCAGGCATTTTCCATCTCCTTGTCTCTCATGCTTTACCACAATCCAAAGCCGGATCACTAGGCCCTAAACTGAGACTTCTCCCTCAGGCTTTACCATGTATCCCACCAAAACCGGTCAAGGGATTCCTAGGCCTTTGGGAATGAACCTTGAGACCACCTCTGCCCCGGATTTTGAAATCCATCCAGCAATTCCAATGATCAAAAACCGAAATAAACATCCCAAATACCATGGCATCTAGAAAAAGGCTAGGCTAGGCTAAAATCCACTGTCATAACCCGACAAAACCATGCCACCGACAACAAGAGAACCATACACCACTATGCAAAGCCATGTATGTCCAAACTAGCTAGGAAGTCACACATGCAGAAGGTTACCTGCAAGAATTCCTGCTGAAGTTGCTTGAGTCCTACATTCGTTTCCTTGATTCTTGCTTGATTTTCCTTTCCTTTCCTTGCTTTCCCTTTCCTTTGCTCCAAACTAGAGTGCTTCAAGAAAACTCTAAGTGACCAAGAGTGAGAGAGAGAGAGAGAGAATAATGAGAGAGCTCCAAACTTGAACTGACAAAAATTTTACCAATTGATCCTCAGAAGCCATTTTATGAATGGGGCCTCTAATTTCTTCATTTTCCATTATTTTCCTTAAATTTCCTCCTCACATGCAACCTGTGACCTTTCACCTTAATTTTCTCCTAATTTCCTTTATTTTCATAAATAAATGTGCCAAAAATGACTTTTTTTTCCTTTTAATGCCTTTGCCTTAGCCTTTGTGAAATTTCCTTAGCCAAAACACATATCCAGTGATGCCCACTAGGTTATCGTTTCCCAACATTCAACTTGGAATAAGTGTCCCTTAACCGTGGTCTTATTTTTCCTTTATTAACTTTTATTACATGAAATTTTCACCATGGTTGTTACATATTCTGGTCGAGCCTCTGGACAATATTGGACACCAATCTTATCAAGTCAACTACATTCCATATGTAGCTAGTGGTCATATAAAGGTTGTCAACAAGATGATAGTGCACATACTCCGCATGTAAAACTCCAAACATCCACAAACCTGGGATGAGAGACTTCCCTATGTACAACACAGTTATAACAGAGCTCTCCATAGCTTGATTGCTCGCAGTCCCTTTCAAGTTGGTATGGGATTCCAACCATTGTGTATGATTGATGTTGCCATGCCTCGTGAAACTACATAAGGAGAATCCACACATGTACATTCTGACATTGATATGGTAACCATGTTTATTGAATGCATCCAACACATCCTCCATTAGGTTCATGACATCTTGGATAAGTCCAATGTTAAGTAAAAGTAACAACATGATCAACATCAGGTGCCACATAAGTTATAGATGGGCGAAAAAGTTTGATTTCATTTATAGAAAGAACGCCTTGTCAGATCCCATCGTGAGCTCCAACCACTTTGATATGAGCCTCACAGCATCACCAAGGTTGTGGGAGACAATTATTTTGAGCTCAACATTCCCCATTCCTTGGCTTGCACCTAGTGTTCAATGTGGGTTGCCTTCGACTATACTTTCCATCATTGTTAGACACATCAGACATTGTCAAACAACTAACACCAATCGAGCTCAACCCAGACTGTATGGAATAGGCCATAATTGATCATATCATGGAGACACATATCAATACTTCTTGCCAACAAAAAATCCAACTGTATCGGGTTGTCAAATCTGGCCAACTCTTGCACCAAGGCAAGTGGCTCACTAGGGACCCAGTTCAACAAAATTTTCCCCATCTCATGGAGGCACTCAATGCAATGGGGACCATTTCTTCCTAAGGTGGGAGGATAATCCATGTGGATATCTGTGGCCTACTGTCTATTCCACTTGGAATCCCACCACTGTTTCTTTCAATTTCCTTAGTTGTGGCACAATTTACTATTTTTTGGCAGTTTTTTGTGTCTTAGACTTCTAGAGTTGTTTTGAGGCCCTAAACGATGTTTTTTGGGAAAATAGGGAAACTTATTACCAATTATAGAACATTGCATTTGAAATTTGTAGCCCTCATAAAGATATTTCTAGTTAGGTATTGTATGCGTCAAACAAAGATCGTATGCCAAAGTTACGACCCCGGGAAGTTTACGTACCAATTTACCCCAACGGGACCCACCGACTTTTGGCGCTTCATCTCCTATGGTTAGGTTTTTGGATGTTTATGGTTTTCCACTATATCTCAATAATAAATAGGCCTCTGAGCCTCATTGTAACATAGTTTAAAAGGAATGTATCCACCACATCTCTTCTAAGAGATAAGCTACCATCACCCGAACTATTTAATTTGAATTTTGTATCTAACAATTTTTCAGTGCTTTGTTATTAAAGAATTAAAGTTATGTTTTTGTTGTAGCTTCATGTTTATGTTTATGTTTATATTTCATTTTGCATCCTACATAAATCTAGATTAGTGGTATCTGGGCGGTCTGCTATTTCTATGTTTTTTGGTCCATGTTTGCAACTAGGTCAAGGTATAAGGAGTTTGGACTTGAATTGGTTGAACCCTTGCAAGAACATCCCCACCAACGCTGACGAGCACCCATGGGGGAAGAAAACAAATATGAGGGCGCAGGAGATCCTATCAAATAGCTGCTCGAGGAGGCCCTCAAGCAGAAAATGAATGAGATGATGGAGAAGTTTTCCTAGATCCTTCGACGGATGCCAATAGGCGATGCATCTTCATCCAACAATCACTTTGGAGGCATATCCCCCTTCAAGGTACAAGTTAACTTTAATATCCATATATTTGAAGGTCAAATAGACACAAATGTAGTAGTTAAATTGTTAAATCTGTTGGAAGGATATTTTTTAGTTCATGATTTTTCCAACAGGGAAAAGATTAATTTTGCGCTCCTGAAAGTTTCCCCCCACATTAAGGACTGGTGGGAAACCTCCCTCACTGTTTTCATCTGCACCCACTTGGAATTCCTTCCAAGACGCCATCAAGGAACAGTATTACCCTATCGGGATCTATGAAGATAAGTACATGAAATGGACCACACTGCAATAGGGAAGGGAACAAGACATGCTAGAGTTCACAAATGTTTTTCTACCCTTCGCACGAATTTGGGTATCAAGGATTTTGAGCGACATATGGTACTCAAGTATTGTGGTTGTGTACACAAATACATCCAGGATGAGATGGAGTTCCTGGACATCTCCTCGATCGGCGCCACATACCGATATGTTGTCAAGATAGAACATAAATTTAAAATGAAGAAGCGAGACTTTGGATATTCGAATATGTAGCAAAGGAAAGGCACCCCAAACCTTAGAACAAAGGACAAAGCCAAGGTAGGGTGAATCAGGACAACCCATTGAAGCTGAAAGAAAATAATGGCACCATGAACACAAAGAAGGACATAGGGAAGTGGCATGCCTTCCATAAGAGTCCCACTCACAACGCAAGTGAGTTTTGTGCCAAGAAGACACTAGTGGCTAAGCTTGAGGCTTCAGAGTCAGATGCATGTTTTGACTTTGCATCAGACCCTGAAAAAGGGAATGCCAAAGGGAAGCATATTATTGATGCAGAGCCCAAGGTCACGTTTGAGACCACCAAGGTCCAGACGATTGAGCCTGAAGAACCAAAGGAAGGGGAGTGTCTCTTCAACACACAGATGTGGGTGAAGGGGTTGTCGTTGTAGTTCATTATACAAAATGGGAGCCAAAATAACCTCATCTCAGCTAATGTCTTTAAGAGGCTTGGCATACCAACCACACCACATCCAAAGCCGTAGATCATCAGATGGCTCCACCAAGGAAGATATCTTCACGTCAGTCAGCAGTGTCGCCTTCACTACAACATCCAACACTTCACGGATGAGTACCATGTGACATTGATACTATTGAAGTTTGTGATGTATTATAAGGCCAACCATACTTGTGGAAGAGTCTTGTTGTGTATGATTATATTCCTCGCACTATTATTATTACTTTTGGAAATAAGTTATATAGGATAACAGACGTAGCCCTGCCTACTGTCATCTCTTTGATCTCTGCTAAGAAATGCAGTAAGATCATCTCCCAGACTAGAATTTTTTTCTTTCTTTTTGATTTTCTCTCAAAGTAAGGGGAAGATCACAACCACATCAATGGCCCTCAGGAAGGGTTCCTCCACACAACAAAATCAGGTGGATAAGGTCATGGAAGAATACATGGACATCTTCTCCTTGCCCACAGGGGTACCCTTGCGCTATCAGGTTAAGCATTCAATCTATTTGACTCCCAAAGCGCCCCTACCCAATGGGTCAATATACTACCACTCCATTATGGAAAATGAAGAGATTTAGCAACAGATCCAAGAGTTTATACAAAATGGGCACATCCAACCAAGTTCTTCAGCTTGTGGGAGTCTGATTGTACTTGTGCAGAAGAAGGATGGGACCTGGGGGCTCAATATTCATTATCAAAAACTAAACAAAATCACTGTTAGAAATAGGTATCCAATCCCACAGATTGATTACCTTCTGGACCATTTCAAGGGGTCCAAGTATTTATGTAAGATTTATTGAATTATGGCTATCACCAAGTTCCAATGGATCCCACAGATGTATGGAAGACCACCTTCAAGTACAAGGAAGGCATTTTTGAGTGGTTGGTCATGCCTTTTGGGTGGAAAAATTTCCCTACACCTTTTATGAGGTTGATGGATGACATCTTGTGGCCCTTCCTCAAATTGTTTGTGGTTTTTTATTTGGACGACACCCTCATCTTCAGCAAGAGTTGGGAAGAGAACTTACAACACATTTAGTAGGTCCTTCAATCGTTGTGACAATAAAAAACTATATGCCAACTTGGGGAAATGCACCTTTGGCATGAACCCATTCCAATATCTAGGTTACATCATAGATGAGCAAGGCATGCATGTGGATCTAGCTAAGATCCAAGTCATTCATGATTTTCCAACCCCAACCACTCTAACAGAGCTTCGTAGCTTTTTAGGCCTTGCCAATTTTTATCAGAGGTTCGTGTTTGGATCCTCCCATATCACTTGGCCTTTGAGTGAGGTTACCAAGGGCGTAGCAAACGAAATGTTTTCCTTGTCCGAGTCCCAATAGAAGGCATTCGTTGAGTTGAAGCACCACCTCTGCTCTGCACTTGTACTCACATTGTCAGAGCTACAACAACCATTTGAAATTGAGATAAATGACTTCGACTATGTTTGGTGTAGTTCTCACCTAGCAAGGGCACCTGGTGCCCTATTATAGTGAGACACTTTCTGATAAAATTCGAAAGTACCCCACCTATGTTAAAGAGATATATTCTATCGTGCAGGCTTTCTGACAATGGAAACATTGCATTCTAGGGAAGGATACTATCATCCACACAGATCACCAACCTATTTAGTTTATATAGGCACAAGAGAAGTTGTAGAATGATCACCATAAAAAATGGTCTACATATATGAAACAATTCCATTTGAACATTAAATATAAAAAGGGCAGCAACAATCATGTTCTAGATTTCCTCAATCAGCCCCCAGTTGCAACACTAACTACTATTCTCAACTCTTATGGCCATGAGGCCTACAGATGGCCAAAACCATACAAAAATGATCTAGAGTTCACCACCACATACCATATGCTAGTGGATGGCAAGAAAGTTCCATAATTCCACCTCCATGACACCTTACTATGCTACTAGGGCCACCTTTGTGTACCTTCAAGCGAGTGTGCCAAGCTGATTTGGGAGGTGCACTACAGTCGGGTCGCACGACACTTTGGTGTGGAGAAAACTATGGACATACTACATAAGTACTTTTATTGGCTAAAAATATGACAGGGTGTTGGAGAATATATCAGATCTTGCATTGCATGTACCATCGCCAAGCCAACCATCAAGAAGTAAGGCATATACACTTCTCTTCCTACTCCCATCAAGCCTTGGGAATCCATCTCCATGGACTACTTGTCTGGCCTCCCTTCTACCAAGCATGGTAACGACTGTGTTTTTGTAGTCGTGGACAAATTTTCTATGATGGCTATATTAGCGGCCTATAAGAAGATTAGCGTAGTAGAGGAAACTTCCAAACTCTTATTTGAACAAGTGTGGGTACATTTTGGGATTACATATACCATTATATCAAATCAAGATAGCCATTTCCTTAGACCATTATGGTTGAGCCTCTGCACATTATTGGACACCAAGCTTACCAAGTCAACTACATTCCATCCCTAGACTGATGGACATACAGATGTTGTCAATAGGATGATAGTGCACATACTCCATATGTACAACTCCAAGTATCCACTAACCTAGGAGGAGATCCTTCCTTATGTGTAACACAATTATAACAAATATCTCCATAGCTTGATTGGTTGCAATCCATTTCAAGTGGGTTTGGGTTACCTCATGCGAGTACACATGCATAATTCACACATGTATGGTCTGAGGTTGATAAAGAAACTACGTTTTATTGAATGCATCTAGTACATATGATAGCACATTCAAAACATATTGGATAAGTCCAGTGCCAAGTATAAGTAGTGGCATGGTCATTATCGGGTTCCACATAATTTTTAGGTGGGCGGAAAAGTTTGGTTGCATTTGCAAAAAGAACTCCTTGCCAGAGACCATTGGAAGCTTTGTCCACTCGGATACAGGACTTACACCATCACCAAGGTTGTGGGAGACAATGATTTTGAGCTCAACATTCCCCATTCCTTGGCCCGCACCTAGTGTTTAATCTGGATTTCCTTCGACCATACTTTCCACCATTGTTGGACACCTCATATATTGTCGAACAGCTAACACCAACAGAGTTCAACCTAGACTGCATGGAAAAGTCCAAAATTGATGGGATTGTGGAAAAAAATAATAAATACCACTTACGAACAGAAGATACCACTGTATCGGGTTGTCAAAGCTAGCCAACTCTTGCACCAAAGCAAGTGGCTCACTAGGGACCCAGTTCAAAAAACAATTCCCCATCTCATGGAGGAACACAACACAACGGGGACCATTTCTTCCTAAGTGGGGAGGATTGATCCATGTGGATATTGGTGGCTACTTGCCTATTTTACTTAGACCCCACTAATATTTCTTTTAGTTTCCTTAGTTGTAACACAATTTACTATTTTTGTTAGTTTTTTGTGTCCTGAACTTCTAGAGTAGTTTTGAGACCCTAAACGATTTTTATTTTTTTGAAAATGAGCAAACCTAAAGCCTTCAGTTGAAATTTATAATTGAAAGGTCTAGTCCTATGATATATCTTTCTAATGAGGTATCTTACATGTCAAACAAAGATCGTATGCCAAAGTTACGACCCTGGGAAGTTTTTGTACCAATTTACCCCAATGGGGCCCACAAACGTTTGGCCCTTCATCTCCTAGGATTAGGTTTTTGGATGTTTAAGGTTTTCCATTGTTTCTCAATCCAGAAGGCATGTAGCCACCACATCTCTTGTCATAGATAAGTTACTATCGGCTGAACAAGTTTATTTCCATTTTGCATGTAACAGGTTTTCAGTACTTTGTTATTAATGAATTAAAGTTTTGTTTTTGTTGTGGCTCTATGTTTATGTCTATGTTTGTATTTGATTTTGTTCCTGCATAAATATGGATTAGTGGTATCAGAGTGGTATTCTTTTTCTCTTATTTTTTTTTTCATGTTCCCAACGAGGTTGGGGTATAAGGAGTTGGGACTTGAATTGGTTGAACCCTTGCAAGACCGTCCCTGTCGACATCGATGAACGCCCATGGGGGGAGAAAATAAAGATGAGGGTGTAGGAGATCCTATAAAATTATTGCTCGAAGAGGTCCTCCAATAGAAAAGGAACAATATAATGGACAACATTGGCTAGCCCCAACCACTCTAATAGAGCTTTGTAGCTTTTTTGGCCTTGCCAAATTCTATTGGAGGTATGTGTTGGGATTCTCCCATATCACTTGGCCTTCGAGTCAGGTTACCAAGGATGGAGAGAAAGAATTTTTTCCTATTCTGAGCCCCAACATAAGGCATTCATTGAGCTGAAGCATCGCTTCTGCTCTGCATCTGTACTAACATTTTCAAACCTGCAACAACCATTTGAAATTAAGACAGACGCCTCTGACTATGCTATTGGTGCATTTTTCACTCAGCAAGGCCATTTTGTGGCCTAACATAGTGAGACACTTTCTTATATAATTCGTTAGTACCCCATCTATGATGAATAGATGTATTTAATCGTGCAAGCTTACCAACAATGGAAACATTGCATTCTAGGGTAGGAGATGGTAATCCACATAGATCATTGACCTCTTTAGTTTATATTAACACAAGGGAAGTTGTAAAACGATCACCTTCATAAATGGTCAACATATATTCAAAAATTCCACTTGAAAATTAAATTAAAAAAAGGGCAACATCAATCATGTTGTAGACTGTCTCAGTAGGTCCCCAGTTGCAACATTGAATACTATTCTCAAATCTTATGGCCACCAGACCTATGTATGGCTGCAACTGTAAACAAATGATCCAGAGTTCGCCACCACATACCGAATTCTAGTGGATGTCAATCAAGTCCCAAACTTCCACCTCCAATATGCATTACTATGCTACCTGGTCCACCTTTGTGTCCCTTCAAGCAAGTGTGCCAAGCAAATTTGGGAGTCGCGCTACAGTCAAGTCGGAGGACACTTTGGTGTGGAAAAAAATTATGGTTGTACTACAAAAGTACTTTTATTGGCCAAAATTCTGACAAGATGTTAGAAAATATATCAGATTTTGCATTGCATGTTCCATCACCAAGCCAACCATCAAGAAGCAAGGCCTATAGACTCCTCTACCTACTCCTAGCCAGCCCCAGGAATCCATCTACATGGACTACCTTTCTGGCCTTCCTTCTACTAAGCATGGTAATGATTGTGTATTTTTGGTCGTGTACGAATTTTCTAATATGGCTATATTGGTGGCCCGCAAGAAGAGTATCACAGCAGAGGTTACTGTCTAACTCTTCTCTGAACGAGTGTGGGTACATTTTGGGATCCCATAAACCATTATATCAGATCATGATAGTAGGTTCCTGAGTACATTTTGGTCAGGCCTCTGGACATTATTAGACACTAAGCTTACAAAGTAAACTGCATTCCATCCCCAGAATGATGACCAAATAGAGGTCATCAACAAGACGATAGTGCATATACTTCGCATGTACAATGGAAAGCATCCATGAACCTAGGATGAGATCCTATCCTATGTGCAACATAGTTATAATAGAGCTCTCCATAACACGACTAGTCGCAGTCCCTTTTAAGGTTGTATGGGATTCCAACCATTGTGTCTTATTGATGTTGTCATGCCTCATGCGACTACACAAGTAGAATTTGTGCATGTACATTCTAAGGCTGATAAAGCAACCAGATTTATTGAATGCATCTAGCACATCCACTAGCAGGTTCACGACATCTTCGATAAGTCCAATTCCAAGTAAAAACAACAGCATGATCAACATCAAGTGCCACATAAGTTTCAGGTGGGTGACAAAGTTTGATTGCATTTGTAGAAAGAACGCCTTGCTGGAGCCCATCGAAAGTTATGAACACTTTGATATAGGCCTTAAACCATCACCAAGGTTGTGGGAGACAATGCTTTTGAGCTCAGAATTCCCCCATTCCTTGGCCTACACCTAGTGTTCAATGTGGACTGCCTTCTGCCATACTTTCCACGACTGTTGGACACCTCATACATTGTCGAACAACTAACACCAATAGATTTCAACCTAGATTGCATGGGACATGCCACACTTTAGTGGATCATGGATACATAGATCAATACACCTCACCAACAAAATATCCAACTATATCGGGTTGTCAAAGCTAGCCAACTCCTGCACCAAGGGAAGTGGCTCACCAGGGACACAGTTTAGCAGAAGTTTCCCCATCTCATGGAGGTGCTCAACGCACTGGTGACCATTGCTTCCTACGGGGGGAGGATTGATCTAGGTGGATATTGGTGGAAACCCACCTATTCCTCTTAGACCCCCATCATTGTTTCTTTAAGTTTCCTTAATTGTTGCATAGTTTACTCTTTTTGAGAGTTTTTTCGGGTCCTGAACTTCCAGAGCCATTTTGAGGCCGTAAACAACGTTTTTTTTAAATGGGCTAAATCGTAGTTTGTGGCAGGGATTTGTAGTTGAAAGTTTTATTCCTCAGATAGATCTTCCTGACGAGGTATCATATACGTGAAATGGAGATCGCATGCTAAAGCTACGACCTCGAGAAGTTGATGTACCAATCTACCCCAATGGGTCCCACAGACTTTTGCCGCTTCACCTCCTAGGGTTAGGTTTTTGGATGTTTAAGGTTTTCTACTATTTATGAATAATAAATAGGCCTTCAAACCTCATTGTAAAAAATTTCAGAAGGTATGTAGCCACCACATCTCTTCTCAGCGATAAGCTGCCATCACCCAAACTAGTTTTTTTCCATTCTGCATGTAACAATTTTTCAGTACTTTATTATTAATGAATTAAAGTTTTGTTTTCATTGTAGCTCTTTGTTTTTGTTTATTTATGTACTTCATTTTGTTCTTGCATAAATATGGATCAGTCATATCAGAGTGGCCTACTATTTCTCTTTTTTTCTATACATGTCCCCAATGAGGTTGGGGTATAAGGAGTTGGTACTTGAATTGGTTGAACCCTTGCAAGATTGTCCCCACCGACATTGACGCTCGCCCATGGGTGGGGGGGGGCGAAAGATGAGAGAGCAGGAGATCCTATCAAACTATTGCTCGAAGAGGCCCTCAAGCGGCAAAGGAACGAGATGATGTACAACTTTTCCCAGATCCTTTGACAGATGTAAACCAACGACTCATCTTCATACAACAATCAATTTGGAGGTGCAACCCCCTTCAAGGTGCAAGTTAAATTTGAAATCTGTAAATTTGAAGGTTAAATAGACACAAATGTTGTAGATAAACGACTAAATTTGTTGGAAGGATATTTTTCGGTTTATGATATTTTCGATAGGGAAAATATTACTTTTGCGCTCCTTAAACCCACCCCCCAAGTAAAGGATTGGTGGGAAACCTACTATGAGCAGAAAGACGAGAGGGAACCCTCACTGTTTTCACTTGCACCCACTTGTAATTCCTTCCAAGACATCATCAAGGAATACCATTACTCTGTCGGGATCTATGAATATAAGTACATAAAATGGACAACACTACGACAGGGAAGAGACCAAGACGTGTTGGAGTTCACAAATATCTTTCATACGCTTCACACAAAGTTGGGTATAAAGGATTCCTAGTGGCATCTGGTACTCGAGTATTGTGGTTGTCTACCCAAATACATCCAAGATGAGATGGAGTTCCTACACATCTCCTTGCTCGATGCCACATACCGATATGATGTCAAGATAGAGCATAAATTTAAACTAAAGAAGTGAGACTCTAGATCTGTGAATTTGAAGTAAAGGAAAGCTGCCCCCAAACCTCAGAATAAAGTACAAATCCAAGGAGGGTTGGCTTAGGACAACCCATTGAAGCCACAAGCAAAGAATAACACCATGAAGACAAAGAAGGACACAGGGAAGTGATGTGTCTTCCACAAGATCCCCACTCACAACACAAGTGAGTGTCGTGCGAAGCAGCCACTAGTGATCGAGCTAAAGGCTTTAGGGTCAGATGCATGTTCCGAATCTGATTCAGACCCTTAAAAGGGGAATGAAAAAGGAATCAAATTATTGATGCAGATCTCAATGCCATCATTGTGACCACTAATATCCAAACTATTGAGCCGGAAGACCCAAAGGAAGGAGAGTGTCTCTTTCACTCAGAGATGTGGATGAAGGGGTCATTGTTGTAGTTTATTATCAACAATGGGAGACAAAAGAACCTCATCTCAGTAGAAGTTGTTAAGAAGCTAGGCCTACCTAGAACACCACACCCACAACCATACACCATCAGGTGGCTCCACCAAGGATGAGATCTTTGTGTTAGTCAGCATTGTCGCCTTCCCTACATCATCAAAACCTTCACGGATGAGCTACAATGTGATTTTTCTCCTCTTAAATTTTTTGATGTATTATTAGGCCAACCATACTTGTGGAAGAGTCATGTTGTGTATGAGTCTAGGCCTCGCATTGTTATTATTAGTTTGGGAAATAAGTTATACAAGATATTGGAGGTATCCCCACCTACTTCCATATTGTTTATCTACGTTAAGCAATGCAATGAGATCATCTCCCAAACTAGGAATTTTATTTTTTATTTATTTTATTTTATTTTATTTATTTATTTTATTTTTATTTTTTTTATTTTTTTTTTTTTTCGTATTCACTCTAAAATTAAGGGGAGATTGTTGCCATATCCATGGCCCCTGGGAAGGGTTCCTCCAGGCAGGAGAAGTAGGTGGATAAGGTCATGGAAGAATATAGGGGTATCTTCTCCTCACCCATAGGGGTGATCTTGCACTATTAGGTCAAGCATTCAATCGATCTGTCTCTTGGAGCACCCCTACCCAATAAGCTCATATACCACCTCTCCGTTATGGAAAATGAAGAGATCAAGTGATAGATATAAGGGTTATTGCAAAAAGGATACATCCGACCAAGTTCCTTACCTTGTCGGAGCCCGATTGTACTTATACAAAAAAGGGATGGGACCTGGAGGCTTTGCATTTATTATCGGGTACTAAACAAAATCATTGTCAGGAACAGGTATCCAATCCCACATATTGATGGCCTCTTGGACCAGCTCAAGGGGGCCAAGTATTTTAGAAAGATTGATTGCAAGTTTTTCTATCACTGGGTTCCAATAGAGCCCACAGATGTAGGGAAGGTCACCTTCAAGTCCAAGGAATGTGTTTTTGAATGTTTTGTTGTGCCTTTTTGGTTGCCAAATTCCCCTCCAACTTTTATGAGGCTAATGGATGACATCTTGCGACCCTTCTGTTATATTGTTTTCTTCTCAAAGGTGTACAGAAAGAAATCACCTAAGACTGTGGATGACAAACAGTCTCAACAATATAAATGGCTCCTAAACATTGTAGATCTGCAATAAATGATAGAAACAAAACCTACCAAAGTCTTGATCTATTACACAATCATTTTTAAACAACAAAATCAAATAGTAACAAATGCGGGTAACTCCAATAATCCAATGGAAACCAGATATACAAAGAATATATTTTATTAAATAACCTCTGTGAAGGGAACAAATAAATGTTACCAGTCCCCCTCTATGGGATGGGTTCTTGGCTATCTTCAAACGTCTTCAATTTTTGTAGAGTCTCTCTTCTCTATAATGTATAAACCCAACAAATAAGATGTTTGAGCTCAATGGGAACTCAAAATAGAAAGAAAAATGGCGTGCGACAGTGATAATAATCAGAGTTGCAACAACGAGTGCAGTAATGAAAATAATCAAAAGTGAATAATGAATGGAAAACCCTTCTATTTATAACAAAATATTGAGTTATCCTCGAATAATGAGCAATAAAAAAATATTATTAACCCCATTTTAGGAATAACCACTTGGAATATTTTATTATATTTGATTAGGAGGGGAAAAGTATTTAAACTTTTATTTAGAAATAATAAATAAATAAATGTTTTATTTATTATATCGAGAAATATGGTTAAGGAAAAATAAAAAAATAATGATTTATTTAATTATCCCTGAGGGATTTAGTCAAATTTGACAAGGAATAATAATTAATTAGTGATTAATTAATTATTCCTAGATAAAAATAAGATAATTAATAATTTATCTATTTAATTTTCATAACTGGGTCAAATATGACAAGGAATATTAATTAATCAATGGTTTAATTAATTATTCCTAGAATATAATTAAATAAATAATGATTTATTTAATTATTCTTCATGGGTTTAATTATAAATTACTTGACAACTGTAATTTATTAAGTAATTTCTCACAGTGAAAGCAATTTTACTATGGTAAAATTGGCCTTACAAGGTGTACTTCGACCCATCTAGTAAATTAGGCTAGATGATCAACTTTTTGGTGATAACAGATTGGTCTCCAACATAAGAGTGTTAGGAGAAAAATGTATGACCGAAGTACGTTGTAAAAACACAATCACTAGACAACAAAGTGGAGAGAGAGAGAGAGAGAACTGAAGCGAAAGAGGATAGGGACAAAGGGGGCGAGACCAATGCAAGTATCCTTTTATGTTGTGGTACTGGATCTCAGTGAAGTGGGGGAGGCATACCTATAGCCGCCGAGATAACTTAGTACAAAAATAATGATGCGCCCAGAAACATAAAACTGAGCCATGAAGTACATATAGAATGGTATATGACATGCTGGCATAACTGAGCCAAAAAATAATACAATGTGTCCCATATACTTACCTGGAAAAACATGATCCAGGACTGAATACAATACTGAGTACATGATATATAATGTCCCTTCCCTCAAAATATGGGTGGGAGGGAGGGTAGAAAAACCTAAGAAGCCCTGATGAACATGGAAGGGCTCTACAAAACTGAATGGATCATCTGAAGGAGACGTGCATGCTATGAAAACTGCGATCGGTAGGAATCGAACGCAAAAAATCTGTGGAACTACATCTGAAGCTATAGAATAATATGAAGGAAACCGGGCATGTGGGGGTTTACCTGAAGGGCCACCCCCTCATGAGGGCTGAAACATCTCACACACACCCGGAAATCACTGGTACAATATGGACCATCAAGTGTATGAATTAGGAGCATGAAACAACCAAGTCAAAGGGCAATAATGAGTCCCTCTGCTCGATCTGAGGTACCAAACAAGAATGGAAGCTGGAACCAAGATACCTCACCCTCTAGGCCATTCTTCTGAAATAAATAAGATGATGTTGACAAAATAGGGCCTGCGATACGTGAGGCAATGAGGATCCTCAACTAAGGCATGAGGGAAATGTTGGGATAGGGTCCCCTAGGATTAGTTTTTTGGGCAAAAGCCCACGTTTTCGGGCAAAAATCCCAAGTTTTGTTGTAAAGAATGTAAAGTCACCACAAGTTGTGGTCGCGGAGCACGTAGATAGTAAAGTGTCATAAAGGGGTTTACCCTTCTTCTATGTAAGCTTTGTTCGCTTTTATAGATCTACCCATGGTCCGCAGACCATGGTGTTATATAAGTAGGAGAGTCTTAGAGAGTCTAAGGCAAGTAAGTGATAATGAAGATGTAATGGGTCAATAGAAGGAAGAGCGAAGAAGTCTTAGAGTAGAAGAGAGGCTCTGCAGCTGTGTGCACAGAGGCCTAGAGTAGAGTCCGCAACTGAGTGCACGGACCCCTACAGCTGAGTGTGCATGGAAGTCTTAAGTCTGTAAGAAGAACAAAAGCATTAATAAAGAGATTATTCCAGCAATTCATGTGTTTTGTCTATTTATTTATGTTATGAATAAATGCGCTATTATGTTATGATGAATGACGGTTTATGAATTAATACTGTATTGATGCGCGATTTTACATGATTTACATTGTCATATGAACGCAGGTAATAATAGCTATTTACACAAAGAATATCCTAATACATGTTAATGTTATCAAACAATTAAGCCAATTTTGGTAAATACAGAACTAAGGGTAATTACAGAGGCGCGTAAGTGGTTTATTCACCTGTTTAGGGTCCACGAAAGACAGTCGTAGACCTTCGCGAAGGTCTAGAGGTTGGTTAAAGTAGGTTATATCGATAAGCCTTAGAGGCTTATCGATCTACATGAAGCCAGTTTTAGGGCACAAAACAACATTACATTAATCTCTAGGTGCAGAAACATGGTTCCAACATCCCCCCATACTGCTTCGGGTGAGACTTTAGTCCACGCTCATGGATTGAAGCTGAAAGGGATAGTAGTGTATGGATTTGTTTGGCAAACTTAACTCTGAACCTGGGACAGGACCCACTAAGCCAACAAATGGTTCCGTTGTCGGGATTAGGATCTGAATAAAGAGATGTGTGATGTCACATCACTGGAATCCAACAAAGAAAGAAATTGAGGAGTGGTTGGATAGAAAGATCCACGAATTCATGGCACAAGAAAACAGAAATCCATGATTGACGAAAGAACAGTGGTTGGATAGGTATCTGTACACATATATACACAAAATTTTCTTATGTTCCTTCCCGATCGAGCTATACGAGTGGATCGCTAAATTGGCAGACAACCAGGGAAGGTGGAGGCTTGACAGTCCAATAGTGTGGACCCCAGAGTTAGTGCGGAGATTGGAAGCCTCTGAAGATAAAATCACGTGTGCGGTCGATCACTGTCTTGATCGTGTCATCAGAGGATTTGTGATAGAGTTCACGGTCGATACCTCAGTTAGCTACAATGAAGTAGAGCGACACTTCTTCAAGGGACCGTGAGGTAAGTATTTGAGATATTTGAATACTTGGATTAAAATTCTCTTGTGTGAAAGTGGGTTATGCAATTACCTTGATGTTTGGAGCTACGCAAAGTGGAAATTTATTCAGGGATAGAGGGAGAATAGGTCCTAAATCTAGCTCGTTGATTGAGCCTCCTCTAAGTGACGACGAAGGAGCAGCATAGGCTTCGCTGCAGAGAGTTGTCCAGTTAATAAGGAAAGTGTTCCCACGAATACCCCATCCACCCACACTACCTCCACATTCACCTCCATAGCATACACCTTCGCCCACACCACCACCACCTTCGCCACCGTTCAATATGGTGAGCGTAGTGTAGTTTCATGTTTTCAAGGGCTTGGGAAATGAGGACCCGAACTAGTTTTGGTTCATTATGAAGGCCGTATGGACAACCCAGAACATTACAGATGATCAGATGAAGAAAGCAACGTTGGTTACTACTTTACAGGATCGCGCGCTAACGTGGTACATTAAGTACTGCACCGATAACCCGACAGCTGCGTTGGCAGACATTCAGACTGTGTTGAATAAGGAATTCAGTAGGCCAAAGTTTGAAGCACAATCAATCGTTGGATTCAAGGAAATCATGATGAAGCCTGGTGAGATGCCCTAGGAGCTGGATCAAAGATTGAAATTCAAGATCTGCAAAGCTAACATGAATCTTATGGATGGACAACACCATGAATGGTTTGTGGCTTTGCTCTTGCCTCACCTAAGGGTTGTTTTATCACAACAAAAGGTTGGGACCTAGGTGGAAGCCCTAGAAATTGCAATGAGACTACATGAGACACTGATTCAAGATGTTGCTTTGGGAGTTCAGCAGATTCATGAGGAGTTGCAGAATCTTTGCCTAGAATTCCAAAGTCTGAAGAAGGATAGAGTGGCTCAGCCAGAGGTGCGCAAAGAAGTTTGGTGTTTGAAATGTAAAAGTCAGGGAATGATAAAGATCACTTCCCTATCTTTGCGAATTACGTTGCAAGAGGAGGGTCGATGCCTCTAAGGCTGGAAGCTCAAGCTGGGCGAAGTGCAAGGCCCGCGCTATGGTGCACTTCTATCAGATAGCAGGAAAACATGTGACAGACAATTGTCACTTGCTACAGAAATTTGTACATACATTGCAACAACTCTTTGGAAACTTCTACAAATCGGTGGGTCATGATGAGCCCAACTACTGTAGCTATGAGTTGATGATGGAAATAACGCCCACATATTGAATGTAGACAGAGACTCGGCCTCCAGGTCAAGGCACTGGGGCAGCGCAAGGAGGATATCAGGGGTGCATACGAGGCCAAGGAGGATATCAGGGGTGCGGATGAGGTCGAGGAGGATATCAGGGGTGCGGATGAGGCCGAGGAGGAGGAGGACCTGCGAGAGGTCAGGGGCAAGTTATTTGCTACAATTGTGGAGTTCCAGGACACTATGCATGAGAATGTACGAACTCGACGTGCCTTTCATGCCAATACTGTACCTAGTTTAACCACGCGAAAAAAGACTGCCCTGTATTGATAGCTAAGATGTGGGAAAAGGGGACACAGCCTCAGCAGCCTACCCAGAACCTGCAGATGATGAGGGATGAACCCTGCGAAGAGGATCCTAATGTGAATATTGTTTTGTGAAATCGAGTGACAACTGGAAAAGATAAGGGAAAGCAACCTGAAGAGAGTGAGTGGGTCCACAAAGATCCAAAAAACGAGGTTGGATTTGATTTGGAGCACGCGAAAGAAACCTTCATGGAAGTGAACAAAAGCTTCGCTAAGGCTTCCACCTCAGGAAGTTAGGACAAGCAATCTGAAGAAATGGACCCATCCATGCTTACTACCTTTTTGGATACCTGTATCAAGCTGCTTCACGATAGCAAGGCCTTGAAAGGATTACAGGAGTTGATAAATAAATGTGTTGGTAAAGAAAATGATCCTGAGGGACTGTGTGTGGTCAAAAAAATTGGTAAGCATAAGGTAAGAACAAGGCGTGAGATGAGACTCACTGCGAAAATAGGGGAGTATGAAATGGATAAAGTTATTCTAGATCTTGGGTCGGATGCGAATGTTTTTCCCAAACAAAAATGGGAGAGAATGGGGAGACTTGCGATGCAGTGGTCTCCGATTCAATTGAGGATGGTGAATTAGCAGAATATTATCCCCATGGGAAGATTGCAGGGAGTGACAATAGATATTGAAGGCGAGAGCGCGTTGGTCGATTTCGAAGTGATAGAGATTGTTGATGACAACAATCCCTACCCCACACTACTTGGGATCGACTGAGCTATTGACATGAATGGGGTGATCAATTTGAAGAAGCGGACAATGTCATTTGAGAGGAAATCGCTCCGCGTAGTAGTACCTTTGGACCCTACAGAAGGACCGCGTTATATTGAGCTGGTCCACTATTATGAAAGTGACGATGATCTGGACCAGATCTACAAAATAACAACACGAGACCAAGATTGGGTGAATCCAACAACAGATGGACACATTACATGGGACCGCGAAAGTTCCTGTACATCGGATTCGGATGAGGAGTTGGAACACTGGCATAATAGGTTGCATGAAGTATCTACACTGCGTTGTAACATGATGACTAAATTGTTGTGCTATGTATCATTGTAGGTAAGGAGTTTTCATTATTATGATGGTCTAACTAACGTAGATAAATTTTTGGATGCATTTGAAAGGGAAGTGCCTGAGAAGCATTGCTTCCAAGATCTAGATTTTGCACTACACGCTATGCCCGCAAGATGGTGGGGTACACATAAAGACAATTTTGATTGATGGCACGAATACAGAAGAATGATGAGGGTGCAGTTTGGTCGCCCAAAAGTGTGATTGACAGGGAAATACGATGGGATGAGTGATATGTGCGATCACTTAGCAAAATGGACTAATGCTTATGGAGCAGAGCTGCAACCGAAGTGGGTGCATTTGTTCTGTCACACTTTGGATGTAATACCAATGAATTGGTACTTGGAAATAGAGCTCCACAACGAAACTGATGAGTGGGACATTTTGAGACAGGGATTCATGATGACATTCAGCTTTTAGGATGGATTCGAGTGCATCGATGAGGTGTTGCAGGAGGTCAAGGCAGCGATCTTCAGAATACCGCAAGATCCCTTGGATTTGATTCAACCAGATTGGACCACCTAGCTGCACCATGCATTGGAGTGCTACAATGTGACTGCTGAAGAAGAAGAGGAGGATCCAAGGAACATTAATATCCCAGAGGCAGAAGGTCACCGTGAAGTTGAGGGGCCATAGATAGAGAATCTAGATATCAGCATGCCGCTGAAAAATAGACAAATGAACATTGGAACAGAGGCAGAGCTGAAGTTTGCAAAGAAAGGGGACTACTGGGATGATGCTATTGTGGATAAGGTCGCTGAGTTTCTCCGTGAATATCAGGATTTGTTCCCTACAAAGTTTTCAGAATTGAAAGGGATAATAGGCGATTTAGGAGTGATGAAAATAATGTTGAAACCAGATGTGAAGCCTATTAAGCAGAGGCCATATCGCCTTAATCCTAAGTACAAGGAAAAGGTCCGCTTGGAGTTGGACAAGATGTTGGTAGCAGGTATTATTGAACTAGTGGAGGAGTCTAATTGGGTAAGCCCAATGGTGGTTCAGGAAAAGAAGCGGAAGGATGAGATAAGGATTTACGTAGATCTCAGAAAGCTGAATGATGCTTGTGTTCATGATCCTTTTCTAACTTCGTTCACAGTAAAGTATTGGATAATGTTGGTGGCATGGAAGCATATTCATTTACTGATGGGTTCTTTGGATACCATCAGCTAAAGATCGCGCTAGAAGATAGGAGCAATATGACCTTCACGACTGAGTGGGGATGCTTTTAGTATACGGTAATGCCTTTTGGAGTTAAGAATGAGCCAACAATCTTCTTGCGCGTAGTCATTGCGGCGTTCAAAGAGTTCATTCACAAGTTTTTGGAGGTATATTTTGATGATTGGAAAATGTTTGGACTGGTAAAATGCCATGTAGCTAGTTTGTGCTTGATGTTGGATACGTGCTGAAGGTATTAGATCGCACTAAACTTGAAGAAGTGTTTATTTTGCATCCCTTTCAGAATCTTGCTGGGTCATTTAGTGTGCAAACAAGGATTAATGGTGGACCTTGATAAGATCACGGTCATAATTAATTTGGAGGCACCAAGGAGTGTTAAATAGTTGCGTGCAATACTGGGTCATACTGGATATTATTGAAAGTTCATCAAGAGTTACGCTCATATTATCGGCCGATGGAAAAATTGTTGAAGAAGGATGCTACATTTTATTGGAATGAAGAATGTCAGCGAAGCCTGGATGTGTTAAACGAGAAGATGGTCCCGCGTCGATCCTAGTCTTCTCGGATTGGAAGAAGGAATTTCATGTGCATGTGGATGCGTCATGTATTGCATTGGGAGTAGTATTGACACAGGCCAGTGAAGGAGAATTGGATCACCCGATAGCCTTTGCAAGCAGGAAGTTGTCGAAGGCTTAAAAGAATTATTCAACGATAGAGCACGAAGAGTTGGCTATGGTGTACGCACTCCAAAAGTTCAGGCATTACTTGCTAGGCGGACACTTTAAGATGTATACAGACCATTCTGCATTAAAGTACCTAGTCAACAAGCCTCTATTGCACGGGAAAATATGCAGATGGTTGTTTTTGTTTTAAGAGTATGATTTCGAAGTCATTGTGAAGCCAGGGTGCTTAAATGTAGGGCCCGATCATCTGTCACGCATTGAAATAATAGAGGAGCCTACTAATTTGGAGGAAGGACTTCCTGACGCGTAACTCTTTGTGGTGTGCGTAGCAGACAATCATTTTGCAGACATTATCCACTTCCTGACTACATGAACGACTCCAAAATGATACATGAGTCAATAGAACACGGAATTGGTGGTGCGCAAGGCAGATTTTTCTGTTATTGTAGGTCACTTGTATAAGATGGGATCAGACGAGATACTACAACGATATGTGCCTAATTTTGAATGAAGCAGTATCCTAGTTGAAGCTCATGGAGGAGCTGCAGGAGGCCATTATGCAGGAAAAGCAACAACGCAGAAGATTTTACGTGCTAGGTTGTGGTGGCCAACATTGCATAAGGATTCCAAAGCATATTGTAAGGCGTACAATGCATGTCAAAGAACTGGCAGGCCATCACAGAGGGATGAGCTGCCTTTGAATCCTCAGGCATCATTGTAGCCATTTGATAAATGGGAAAATGATTTTGTAGGAACGATTCATCCTCTAGGAAAGAAGATGGGTGCTTGGTACATCATCACCGCGACTGAGTATTTGACCAGATGGGTGGAGGTGCAACCTGTGAAGGACTGTACAGGGGTAACAACTGTGAAGTTCTTATTTAAATATGTGTTGACCAGGTTTGGTTGCCCGAAGATCTTAATGAGCGATCATGGTACACATTTCCTTAATTAAATGATCAACGCACTGATAGAGGAGTTCCAAGTTTATCATCAAAAGAGTATGCCATATCATTCTCAGACCAATGGGATGGTTGAAGAATTTAATAAGATATTGGAGAACGTGCTGACAAAGGTTTTCAATGCGCAAAGGAATGATTGGGATGTGCGCTTACCAACGTGTTATGGGCTTATAGAACTACTTGTAAGAAGCTTACTGGTCAGACACCGTTTATATTGGTCTATGGCGTAGAGGTTGTGATGCCTATGGAATATATCATGCCTAGTCTACGCATAGCGGCATTCACAGGGATGGTGGACCACAGAGCCTTAGAAGAGTGGCTCGCGTAGCTGACAGAACTCAAGGAAGATAGATTTTTGGCTGGATTCCATCAGTAGGTGCAGAAGGGACGCGGAAAAGCTTGGCACGATTGGTACATCAAACTGCACACCTTCAAGGTAAATGATTTAGTTTTATTATATGACAGTAAGTTTGATAAATTTCTAGGAAAATTTTAGATGCATTGGCTGGGGCCATATGTGATCAAGGAGATTACCGATGGTGGAGTAGTTCAGCTTGTGAAATTGAATGGAGATCCATTTCCAAGAAAGGTAAATGGTAGCTGATTGAAGCCATACACCAGGGATCCACCCCGATGACTACATGATGGTAGCACAGTCTTAGCACTCCATGCAACTGCAAGGAGGTGCGAGAGTATAAATTACACTGCCCGGGTTGTAGAGTTGTACGCTCAGAGGTTTGCGCAAAACAAGAGGATGTCACAGTACTAAAAGACGAACGAAGGGAGCTGCGCTATAGGGGTCAAGACTGTGCGGCTTAGCTAGAAAGTGATCGTTATTGTTACTGTTCATGATTTGACTGCCAAAAGACGGTTAGGAGGAGTGGGTGGCTAGTATTTAAGGCATTTAAGGCTAAAATCAAGAGTGAAATATTTGGAAATCTGCCAACAATCTTGCATTTATGGACAGATTTTGGAGGGAACGGTCGAATTTGAATTCAAATTCGCCTATAAATTACACGTGGTCGTCCAACGAGAAACACTTTGAATTTTGAGAAGTTCTGAGTTGTGCTGTCTATTGTGCATGAACCATGAGTTCTCTGAGTATTTTCTCACAAGCCCCGAGTTTGCACAATATTTCGAGTTAGACAGAAATCTTACCCACGACATCATGTTAGGACCAGGTCCCGCAGAAACTGCAATCGTTGGAGAGATTGTTGCCACTAAGTGAGTTTCCCTTGAGGTTGTGAGTATGGAGGTACCACCAATAGTGCCTACGACACTGAGGTCTCCAAGCCGAAGAAGGATAAGCAAAATAAGTTGATGTTGGTGCGCGAGTCACTGAGGAAACATGCAGCTACCCAGGCTTAGCAAAAGGAAAAACTGAGCGTGAAGGAGAAGGGAAGGTGGTAGACCTGGAATCGAAACAGGGCGCGAAAGACATAGATATTGAGGGGGTAGACCCTATTTCAACGCTGCCAAAGTATATCCCTCTGCGCTAGGGAAAAGTAAAAGTACCGAAGGACCCAGATGAGGGACAGTTCCTCCTTAACACACCCCTATTATCGGAGAACCTACCATTTGAATGTCTGTGCTTAGTGTAGATCCCACATCTGAAGCTTGAAGATTGGGATTTAGCGGACCTCGAGAGGTTCCCCCACCTGGAAATAGACACCTTCATGAGGGTTTTCTACAAGGAGTCTGGTGTCACCGCACTGGAGCCGGTGGAGTGGATTCACGAAGTTAACAAATCGGGGTTACTAAACCTACTATGGGTGCCTCACTACCACCGTGCTCCGATAAACCTAACTGTCATCAAGCAGTTGCAGTGCCTTGTGCACGACGAGTGTCTGTGGCTGAGTGAGTCAATCCCCATAACCGATATGTTGATCCATTGGACCACATTATTGCTTCATTCAGGTTTGAATCTGGCCAAGGCGTTTGGCGTGAAGAAGAGCAAGCGCGACCTTGCTAAGAAGATGAAGAACAAGTTCAAATTTGTCAAAAATCTGTGCGGGTATTCAATTACCAACATTACTGACCCCGCGGTGAAGGTTGCCACTCAAATTTTGGCTCAAAAAGTCATGAGGAAGTGACGCGTGGACGAGGTGTCAGCACCAGTGGTCTCTTTAGCAGCTCAATGCACGGAGGGTGTACAATTCAACTGGGTGCACTACCTATGCAGCGAGTTCTTTGTGAACTTTAGAGAGGCACAGGACCAAAGTAAGACCTTTCATTATTCATGGCTATACTCTTGATTGTGTTGGTTACATGGGAGTTTCCAGAGGATAGCCAGTTTCCTTCGATCGAGACAGATCTACCAAAAGCAGTAAAGTTTTCATCTTTATGGGCCACAAAGGATGCTGCGCAGGTTAGAGAAAGAAAAGTTTTTTAGGTACTGATGGAGACAAGCATACGCACAACCATCAACAGAAAGTCATGGTTGTCACCAACCGTGTTTGAGAATTTTTTGGGGTATGCAGAGTTCAAAGCAGACTTCCACCATATTTACATCTGGGCACACAAGGACCCCAACCAGAAATGGTTTGACTTACCCTACCTGGCCACGGATGACGCGATTGCAGAAGTCATCAAGCATTGGCCAGTAGACTGACATGTTGCATCTGATGAGGCTGCTAGGACTAGCAAGTCCGCGGAGAAGCAGAAAAAGGAAGCAGCCAGACTGAAGGCTCAGAAGTTGGCTAAAAATAGGAATAAGGAAACCGAGGAGAAGGCCCGAGCAGAAGCGGAGCGCGCTGCAAAGGAATAGACATAACAGGTGGAGCACAACTTTGACAGAAGTCATATATCTCCTTCACCCCAAATGGAGGAAGAAGAGGGGACCGAGCAGGGTGGTAGAGACCAGCAGGAAAGTACTCCCTTCCGGGTGAAGCAGTATAGGGTACAGGAGAAGGAAGGACTGCGCAAAAAGACGAAAGCCACCAAGTCATCACTAGATCCAATTACATTGACAAAGGGCGACTTGGATGACATTGGAGATAAGGTGCGGGATACAACAATAGAACTGCTGCAGCAGTTTGAGCAGTAGCAGAAGCAAGCAGTGTTCGCCATGCAGATGGGTCTGCGCGAGCTGCGGATCCAAACAACTAGACTTTAGGCTGGTCCAGGACATAGCAACATTGTGTCAACCAGTTTGGCACTAGGGACCACTTAAGCAACAAAGTTGGTTCGGTCAATGGATCTCCAGGAAGCCGCGCTGCCTGATGGAGCTTTGAACGAGGAGGTGGCCGCTTACAAGGCAATTGTCAGGGCTTTGAAGAATTTGGGCCTCAACTTGGCTGTGCTCCCCAGTGAGTTCCTTCACACACTGCAAGCCAGTGTGATCATAGAGATTAAGGCCCGAGAGTAGCGCGCGCTGAGCATGATCAACGAATATAAGGTTAATAATGACCATATGTTTGTTGAGAAGACAGTAGCGCTAGAAGCATGGAAGAAAGTGCAGGCGTAGAATGAGAAAATTGCAGCCGTGGTGGCTAAGGCATGCAGGAGAGTCCCTCAACTGCATATCCCAAAGGAAGTGTCAGTTGACGCCAAGATTAGGAAGTTGGATGTAGGTGTGCACGACGCAAAAACAGAACTGGCCAAGGTTCAGTTTGAACTGAACCTAAAGATAATAGAGCTCAAGTTGAAGTCACAACCCTCAACTCCACGAGAGGTCAAAGAACAACGTGGAGCATCTGTAAAGGATGGAGTCGCAATAGTAGATGTGACGATGAGGGATTGCACTGCTCTCTTTGAGCAGTCCATGGAAGTCGTCACGACACTCCAGGAAGATCCTAACCTGCAGAGGTTGAATACAGAAGCCTGTGAATCACACCAGCAGTATGGTGAAGCAATAGCAATGACGCGCACCATCGCTATATCACAACAACTAGCAAAGTTGCATGAGGCAAAGCAGTTGCTCGAACAGGTGGAGGAAGCACAAAGGAAAGAGGCAGTCCTCAAGTTTATATTGGGGCCTTAGATGGACGAGGCCTATGTTATCTCAACACCATTGAGGAGAAGATGGCAAGCCTACAGAGAACACAACAGAAGATAAAGGAAGATAGTGCAGGACCAGCAACAGAGCAACTGGTGGAGCAGATCAAACAGGCAGCCACGCAGAGCTTGGCTGAGGTAGTAGTGGCACAAATAGAGCTTGGAGGTCTCTGCAATAAGATCTCCATGCGAGCAGAGTGACTTGGGGGTGAGTCACGATATTTGTGTTGGGAGCTTGTTGGGACAAGGTCCCTTAGGGTCAATTTTGGGGCAAAAAGCCCAAGTTTTGTTGTAAGGAATGTAAAGTCTCCACAAGTTGTGGTCGTGGAGCGCATAGATAGTAAAGTGTCGTAAAGGGTTTTACCATTCTTCTATGTAAGTTGTGTTAGCTTTTATAGATCTACCCATGGTCCATGGACCATGGGATTGTATAAGTAGGAGATTCTTAGAGAGTCTAAGGCAAGTAAGTGATAATGAAGAGTAATGGGTCAATAGAAGGAAGAGTGAAGAAGTCTTAGAGTAGAAGAGAGGCTCTATAGTTGTGTGCACAGAGGCCTAGAGTAGAGTCCGCAACTGAGTGTGCGGAACCCTACAGCTGAGTGCGTAGGGAAGTCTTGAGTCTGTAAGAAGAATAGAAGCATTAATAAAGAGATTATTCCAGCAATTCCTATGTTTTGTCTATTTATTTCTGTTATGAATAAATGT
This sequence comes from Pinus tabuliformis, assembly GCA_031772625.1. Lineage (NCBI taxonomy): Eukaryota > Viridiplantae > Streptophyta > Pinopsida > Pinales > Pinaceae > Pinus > Pinus tabuliformis. The sequence continues at coordinate 250,181,307 of CM062809.1, read as the reverse complement.
TTTATTATGTTATGATGAATGACGGGTTTATGAATTAATATTATATTGATGTGTGATTTTACATGATTTACATTGTCATATGAACGCAAGTAATAATAACTGTTTACGTAAAGAATATCCTATTACATGTTAATGTTATTAAACACTTAAGCTGATCTAGGTAAATACAGAACTAAGGGTAATTACAGAGGCGCGTAAGTGGTTGATTCACCTGTTTAGGGTCCGCGAAAGATAGTCGTAGACCTTCGCGAAGGTCTAGAGGTTGGTTAAAGGAGGTTATAGGCTTATCAATCTACGCGAAGGCTAGTTTAGGGCACATAACGAAATTACACTAATCTCTGGGTGCGGAAACTTGGTTCCAACATCCCCCCATATTGCTTCAGGTGAGACTTCAGTCCACGCTCCGTGGATTGATGCCAAAAGGGCCAGTAGTGTAGGGATTTGTTTGGCAAACTTAACTCTAAACCTGGGTCAGGACCCACTAAGCCAACAGGAAAATAGTGATGTGACTGATGGACTGACACTAGGGACAATGGAAAATGTGGGACTGAGGAACAAACAGACGACTTCCCTTGTCAGAGCATAAAGTGCATAGTTGACCTGGTAGCGACTGACTCGACTCCGAAGGGGATGGGGGACAATATGACTGGAGGCCAAAATGGGAAACACATGATGAATGATATGCAAATATGGATGGCATATTGTGACATGATATAATGGGAAGTGAAACAAACTCCATGGATGCAAAGGTGACTCATTGTAGATGCTCTAAACAAGGGTGACTCGATGACGCTGCCACACAGAGTAGGCCTAGTGAGGACCAGAGTAAATGATGGTTACTCATGATGAAAATTGACACGTGAGATGAAAAGCTCCAAGGGAAGGTGGTCCCCAAAGTACAAGCGTTGCATATGAAGAAATTTGATTTTGAGATTTGACGAAGTGACCCTTCTTGGAAAAATGGCTTCCCGGTGAAGTGTCAAATAATCAAAAAGTGAGAAAGACCCATTATAATATTTGATGAGATCTTTCCTGGTGTTGATGGTTCGTCAAACTGAGCTGTGGTTTGGTTGCAATGGGTGACAAAAAAACTATGGGTTTTTCTATAAAAGGACATTTTCCCTCCAATTTGAATTGATTTTCTAAGTGAGTTGTGGTGAAGTTGGAGAGGAGGAAGGGGCTCTAAATTTTGTGGATATCATAGTGGACAAACCGACCATCAGAATTGAGATCTGTGACTTTCATGCAAGTGGCCTTACTTGTCTAAATATGGAATTAATTCTTCTTAGAATGATGGTTCCCGGGGAAGAATTAAGGGAAGAGGAAAATGAGAATGAACTACTAGAGGAGGTCTAGAATAATTCTCACCCACCAAGTCAAACATGGGGACTATGTGGACATAGAGTAGAATATTTGAAGATATGGTATCAAATGTCTATGATAAGCGATGTGCATATGGCTCGCCGGAGAGGTCAGTAGGACAAACTATCCAAGGAATGGGTGGAGAATCGACCATACCTAGATTCGGTGGGATCTAGGCCAAGACTTATGTTAACCAATTGGGAAGATGGCCAGCGGAAAAGCATCATGCCCCTAAGCGTAAGATACTGCCCAGAAACATATGTGATGAAGGGGACTGATCTGGTATGCAAAGATGGGAATGATGCCCCCTAGCAGAAGGAGTTTGTGGAGTGCCATTGTGTTCCGAGTGCTTGAAAAAAGGGATTCAAGCATCTCAGCCCAATTTGGCATGGGATCCTCCAAAGGATGATAATGAGATGTAGGGGCCTATGTGCCCCCCCAATATGCTATGGGCGTACTGGATGTATTTAGAGTGGTGGACTCCAAATATGGGAGGAAGTATGCACGATGGTGCATATCGTTCCAAGAATAATCATGGGTAGTCATGGATTCCATGATGTCCTCATCAAAATGTGAGATGGGGGGGTGAGAGGAAGATTGACTACATGATGCTGTGGCGATACCTGATGCATCATCCTGAGAAAGAAGGTTCACATGCGCATCATCTGGAGTGGTAGATGACGAGGTAGTAGATGGAGGATCTATGAATGTTGAGACCTGGGATTTTGTCGAAAGAGGTTCGAAAGAAGCACACGCAGAAACCTTAGAAAGGTTTGCCTACGAGGAACTCAAGGATGATGACAGGTAAAGGATATGGCTTGTGGAGTCCGTCATCTCGACATTGGGGGGAGGGATCATGATGGTGGTACCAGAGTCCCCCTATTTTTGGTTTACTAGTGGTACCAGAATCCACAGGTAGAGGAGTAGGTGATCCACTACGAGTGGTCTCGTATTCGTGAAGTGCCTCAAGGCAATCACAAAATTCATCGAAACAAGGGAAATAATGGGAATAGTGACCATGATGATCACACAAGCATAAGCGTGATTTATGTGTAACATTATGAGTTTCTTGGCTGGGCCCGGTAAGGTAACATGGACTTCAAGGATATTTGACTCAGGGAACTTTTCATGAACCAAAGGTTTGAGATGATGGATTTTAGGACAATTATTAGTGGCGTGCCCAAAAAATTTACACAAAGCGAATGGAGGTGACGAATTTGGGGCCTTGGGGGCTAGAGGAGCTTGGGGATCCTTTTCCTTAGGTTCTTTCTTCTTGGATTTTCCCCCTTGTCTAAATGATTTCACAACAAGAGTGGGTTCCTGTTGAAGTTGTGATGGAACTGGAGTAGTGGCAGGGGCCGTAGGGATTGGTTGAATCGAGGTCAATGCATGATAAGGTCTTAGTTGAATAGGCAGAGTGCTTGCAGGGGGATCAATGTACCATATTGGGATCCCTAGAGTCATGTTAGGGAGGACCAGCGAAGCAATGATAGGGACATAGAATATTCCTGGAGGAGAAAATAAGAAAGGTGTTTGGCCTGCAGGGTAATGTCTCGGCAGAACAACTCCTAGACGGTTGAGACCTGGAGGAACAGTTCCTGGTGGGAACATAGTAGAGGCACCCACAAACAAAGGAGGTCTTGGGGGGTGGATTTGGATGGCTCAGCTGAGAGGGTAAAAACAGGGTGCTGAGGAGCTGGTTGTTGATCAGATGTACCAGAATGCTTGAGAGCAACCCGTGATTCTTGTAACATGCAAACATTCAAAGAGCTAGGCTCATAGATATGAGGGGGAGGACCAGGGAAATCACCTAACAATGAGGAATTTTTGTATACTCGAGGTGAAACACCGGTGAGGGGAGTGGTAGAATGTTTATTGAACATCAACGAGATAATGGACTCAGGGGAGGTCATAGATGTTGGCTCGTAGTATGTCAACCAATGGATGGTAACGATCTTCCCTTCATGGGGGGAGCACATCTTGAGAAAAATGGCAGATGCAATGGCTGACATGGCATATGTGTAACTACGACCCAAAAGAATGTTGTAATCTAGAGGGGCATCAATAACCTCAATGTTTACACGGGCAGTCTTGCCCGTAAGAGTCACGGGACAATTGCGATACATGCCGAGAGGCTCGGAGGAGTGATCGTCCCAAGCACACAAAGTGACGGTGGATGGGGTCAACTTAGGTGACTTAAGTTGTTTCCAAATGACAGCGCACATCACACATGTGGATGCACCTTTGTCAATAATAAATTGGGAGACGATGGCATTACAGACTCAGACTGGTAATCTCGAAAGCAATGGATGAAGGTAATGGGGGATGTTTTGATGTATCAACTAGGAATACAATTAAACGATCGTCGGAAGGATCTGCTACACCCAAAGAAGTTAGTAGAGATTTATTTTGAGAATGGCATGACTGGAGGACTTCTAGCATCACCATGGAAGCAGGTGATTATGCCAATTCGTCTACTATACTGTATGTATGGGAAGCTCAGATAGAAGTCGTGTTACAAAATAATGTTCCCTTTGGGATCTTGGGAATTGCCTCAACTTTAGGTTGAGGTATCTGTAACGGACCATTGTGAGTTGTAAGAGGCTCAGTAGATGCTTTGGTTTTGGACTCAGTGGCGGACAAAGTCAATGGCTTGTCATATTGACGCGACCGGTTTTTCAGGTAGATATCAGAGGGATTAACCTCATCAGAATTCATTATGAGGATCTGGTAGTCACCAAGACCAGAGGGTTTGGGGGGATGGGTTGCTTGACCTAACGGAGGTTGAGAAGAAACAAATCCTTGTTGAGGGAAAGGATTTGTAAGCATTATCGGTTGAGAGAGTCGATTGTGCAAGATTATGAGGTGATTGCTGGATGGGCGTTTGACCTCTAGAATTTGCTTGCGTTTCCCTCATTTGGCACATCTGGGGTAAGAGTGGACATTCATGTGTATAATGGCCATGTACAACACAACATGCACAAGGCTTGTTTGTACGAATAGCCTTGTTCTGCTTGGGCTGGCTACCCTGTTGCTAGTTGTTCATGTTAGGCTGGCTCCCCTAGGGTTCACTAGGTTAATTATCTTGATTACCCTGGTTACCCTTGTTACCTTTCCCCTTATTCTTTTTCTTTGAATTTTGCGGATTGGTCACACTCTGCTGCACAAACACTTGAACCTATGGGGGCAGCGGCTACTGGGGCTAAGGATGCATGGGAGGTTGCAGCGCTAATGCCTTAGGGGCTGGAGTGATCGACGGTGCATAGGTATAATATGGTGAAGGAGCAACAGTTTGGTAGATAGGTCGAGCATTAGCTGGCACTGAAAACATGTTTCTAGCATGAGGGGCATAATTGTTGGAGGAACTAGTGCCCCCTGTGGATAGCCATAACTCTGCTGAGTGTATGGCGAAGTATGTGAAAGGGTTCCAATGATACCGTCGGCGGCGTGAGATGCCCCCGGTGCATTGGCACCTCCAGGATGGGCGAGGTTTGGAATGACAATATAGACATAACCAGATTGTGCATAAAACAAGTCATATGTTTGGAGAGCTTCTTCCTCTATTTGAGGAAAATGGGACGCGACATCTTTGGCAATGGGCGATAAAAGGCTCCTAAGAAACCAATCAAGATAGACATGGTCTTTGAAGGGTGGGGCACGACATGTGCTCCTCCTTCTACGTCATTCTTGAACATGATCAGAAATATGACCGGTAGAGGACTAACAGAATGAGGTTAAGAGCTCCATACCAGTGTCATATCGAAGAGGTAACTGAAAATATGAGAGGAATGTTTTAGAAAGTGTCATGAAAATGGAATGAGATGTGGCGAGCTGGTCTACATACCATTTTGCAGCATCTCCAGTGAGCGTGCGTTGGAACAACCGAAGACGAATGGAGTCATCAATAATGGAATTGGATGAGCACCACATGTGGAAGGAGCAGACATGATTGGTAGGGTCCTCTCTAGAATTACCCTCAAACTTTGGGATGTCGAAGGGAAGATTAGTCAGCATAGTAGGCCAACCAACATCATGGTGTATAGGGTGATTTATCAACTGGCTGAAATCCGAGAGACTTAACCCAGCCATAAAAGGGAGCATGGGGGTTGTTGGATTGGTCCTTGAGACGGTTCTGCTAGATGTGACCACCGGGGTAGAACTGGAGCCAATACTAGGTTGGGTCCTTCACCAGCTGTGGGTCTAGACATGGTGATGATATGTGGTGAAGAAGGCTCGGAATCATATGAGGAATCAGATAAACTAGAAGAAGAGTTGGTATGGGGACTCGGGGGACTATGAACTCGAACCTTGTGGGGAGGAGTAATATGCCAAAGTGGAAACTGGATATGAAGGCCTAAGAGTCTTCGTGAAAAACACCTTGATGGCACAATGGTGGTAAGACACAAGTGAAACGAAAATGGTGAAGGGAGATCAATAAGATGTTTTTGTCTCTGTGTGGGGAGATAAATTAATTATGTTAAAACCTTGGCTTGGCAGTGTAAACCAAGCGCCCTTCGCTTAAGGTGTGCTTGTGTGTGCAAGTGTGTTTATTAATTAAGCCCAGATCATGTTTGAAAAAAAGAAAAATATTGCTGAAAATAAACTGAAATTGAAAACAGAAAATGAACAACAAATCAATTAATTAAACCCCACCCAAACTGGGTTTGCAAACACTGTGCTGGTTGGTGGCGAAATAAACTGAAAACACATTAAGAAGGCCAAGAGATCTAAGTGTCAGTGTGACTGGGATCAAATGACACTATGCTGCTAGAAAGTGGTGCAGCAACAACAAAAAACCAGAGAGGAAAATCGCTGCAAAAAGATAGGGAGATGGGTGTAGAATCTAGGGAAATCGATGGGACCCTATGGAAAATGACCAAACAAGGTTGAAGATGAAACTTTGGATGGAAACAAGCTATATTTGAAGATCTGAAACAAAAGGGTACATATCTGGAAAATATGGCTGAAAGTGTTGCAGGAACTCAGACTTCTTACTTAGCTAAACTCCTCCTATAAAGGTGGAAGTGTACTAGAATCCCTAAGGGATAAATTCCACTTCAACGAGTATATCAAGACCTAAGTAGGGTAAGGACAGTGGTCAACCAACCCAGTAGACAACTCTCGACAAAACCCAGAAACAGATCTGAAAAAATCTCAGAAACCCTAAAAATCATAGGTATTGACCTGATTTCAGGGAGATCTCACTTTTTGGGCTGAAAGGTGCGCTCTGGACCTCCATATCGCACTTTTTTGGCAGAAAAGTGTGATTTATGCTTCTTGATTTCCTGTCGGCAAGTCTCAGGAAAATCCATTGTCTCTATCGCGACTGTTTCCTGTGACCTATGGAAAAGACCAAAAAACTTCCGGAAGTTAGAAATTTGATAGATCTAGGGTTAGAAAGATAGCAAACAACATTAAGAGACTGCAAAAAGAAGAAACCCTAAGATGAAAACTAAAGGTCACTGAAGTTTCTAGATCTGAAGTAAAAACCCAGTGGAGTCGCCAATTTTGTTATAGTGTTTTCTTCTCAAAGGTGTATGGAAAGAAATCACCTAAGACTGTGGATGACAAATAGTCTCAAAAATATAAATGGCTACTAAACATTGTAGATCTGTAGAAAATGATAGAAACAAAACCTACCAAAGTCCTTATCTATGCCACAATCATAGTTAAACAACAAAATGAAATAGTAATAAATGCGGGTAACTCCAATAATCCAATGGAAATCATATATACAAAGAATATATTTAATTAAATAACACTTGTGAAGGGAATAAATAAATGTTACCAGTCCCCCTCTATGGGATGGGTTCTTGGCTATCCTCAAACGTCTTCAGCTTTTGTAGAGTCTCTCTCCTCTATAATGTGTAAACCCAACAAATAAAATGTTTCAGCTCAATGGGGACTCAAAATGAAAAGAAAAATGGTGTGCGACATTGATAACAATCAGAGCTACAATAGTGAGTGCAACAATGAAAATAATCAAAAGTGCATAACGAATGGAAAACCCTTCTATTTATAACAAAATTTTGAGTTATCCTCTAATAATGAGAAATAATAAAATATTATTAACCTCATTCTAGGAATAACCTTTTGGAATATTTTATTATATTTTATTAGGAGGGAAAAAATATTTAAACTTTTATTTAGAAATAATAAATAAATAAATGATTTATTTAGTATCTCAAGAAATATGGTTAAGAAATAATAAACAAATAATGGTTTATTTAATTATTCCTCGAGGATTTAGTCAAATTTGACAAGGAATAATAATTAATTATTCCCAGAGAAAAATAAGATAATTAATAATTTATTTGTTTATTTTTCATAACTCGGTCAAATATGACAAGGAATATTAATTAATCAATGGTTTAATTAATTATTCCTAGAAGATAATTAAATAAGGGGATTATTGCTTTTTGAACTTTTGCATTACGCTTGTAATTTGGAAGTACGAGCTACAGCTCGGTGTTGGTTCGAAGGCTCGAGCGGAGGAAACACTCGACGGAGATGGAGGCGACTCAAGGGTTTCGTTTCACTGCAGTTGCGATTTGCGAAGCCGCAGGCCCCAAGAACTGGCTCGAACGTGGATCGAACAGCAGACCCAGCGCTGGATACTCAGCATTCGTTGTTTCCCCATGGCACAGGACCGGATCTGCTGGCGACAAGACCCCACACGATTCGAACCACTGGAAACAGAGACTGGTGCGTTTTTTCGCTCTCAGGCCGCAGGTCAGGCTTGATTCGCCCTCTCTCACAAACTTTCTGCTCAGTATAGGCAGATCCGCCTTCGATCTTCGTCAAGGATACTGTTTGATAGACCCCAGGCCTCATTTCGATTTCCAATGGATCGGATCCACTGTACTAGGGCCGTATTTTCAAGGCACGGTCAAGGACAAGGTATGGGGTGAGAGCATGGACCCGTATCCCTGGTTTCTTGGTTTTTCTCTGTTTTTTTCAATGCAGATCGGAGCGGTTACCAGCTCGAAGCACCGCCCAAACAGAGGGTATGAAGGCTACGACATGGAAACGAGAAATAGCCCTCTCAGGATCTCTGATTTGGGATACGGCTCACCAGTTTGGGTCGAATACCACAGAATAGGAACGGATCTATCAGATCCGACCAGATCCAGACAAAAGCAAAGCAAAAACTGGCCAGATCCAGAACCTTTGGATCCCCTGCGAGACACAGTACTCAGATCGGGACAAAAACTACCAGATCTAGACCTCTGTAAAGCAGATCTAACCCCATGCAGAGCAGATCTGGAAACACACCCACCGGAAAAGAAGATACAGGGGAAAAAAAGCCCTCTCTTTATCAGATCTATGGGAGGGCACACAATATGCATCGAAATAGGGTTATGGGAGGCAACAGAAACCCTCAAACAGAGGATACATGAAAAGACGGAAATCCCATCATACAATCAACTCCTCCTCTACACAGGGAAGGTAATTCAGGAGGGTTATAAACTAATGGATTACGGCATAGCAACAGATTCTACAATCTGTCTCAGCTCAAGATTGCGCGGAGGTTGCCCCGGCTCAAGTTCAAAAGGACCTGTTTCCTTCAAAGATGCAGTCAAAGGGAAGATGGAACCACAAAAGAAACCAGAACAGCAAGCCACAGCACCAGGGGCATACATTGTTGAGCAAACAACACAGAACCCTGCATTAATAATCTCCACACCAGAGGTAAATGAAATACAATCTGATTATTTAAATAAAGCAGTGATATGCAGGTTCAATGGATTTTGGCCCAAACCGGAAGCCCTTCGCCAATGGATCTACTCCATATGGACAGAAAACTGTGATGTCCATCTCTGTTCAAAAGGATTCTTGATCGTCAAATTTGACACCATAAAGGACAAAGAATATGCTTTGAACGAAGGGTCATGGTTATGGGGTAACGCGGGCCTTTTCGTGAAATCTTGGTTCCCGGATTTCGATCCAAACAGCATGGTGGTCACCAAAATTCCAGTCTAGGTAAAACTGTTTAATCTTCCTATACACTTCTGGCACTACAAAGTACTGGAAGGAATAGGCAATACCCTGGGATCTTTTTTAAAAGCAGACCATGAGCGCCTATCTAAGGATATCTACACATATGCCAGGATATGTGTGGAGGTAGACCTCATTCAAGGCCTACCAGAGCACATTATCCTAATTCACAATGGCAAACAATGGGCACAACCATTGGATTATGAAAACATCGCCTTTCGTTGCCGCATATGTCGGCAAACAGGTCACCTACAGAGTACATGCCCACAAAACAAAAAAGATAGGAAAAGGAGACAACCACCAAAACCGAAAGGATGGCAATTTTCAGCCACATGGACAGAGGATGCAGAAGAGGAAAAAGAAGAGGAAAGGAATGAGGGAACCAACAGCAACATACAAGAAGATGAAGACGAGAAGATAAATACAGAAATCAGCAAAGCAAGTTATCCACACCACATACAGAACAATGAATATCTAATCGAAGGAGCAATAGACACAAATGTAGGTAACCCACAGCAGCAATATGAGAACACCAGGCAGGAAATTGGAGGCAACAAGCGCGCTTACTCGCCAACAAGTACAGATTCTGAAAAGGATAACATGGCTGCCACAAATGAAACACAAATGATTATTGTAACAGCTCCACCTAACAATGAAGGTTGGCGGAAAGTGGAAAAAAAGAAGGGTAGGAAAGTCTAGATCGTCTAGTTGTTTGACTTTAGCTCCTGATTAGCAGGACAAGTTTTGATATTATGAACATTACAGCAATGCCAATGGCATCTACTATATGTAATTTTCTAATTTAATGAAAATTACTGATTTTTCCAGTGGAAAAAAAAAAAAAAATTAAATAAGGGTGATTTATTTAATTATTTTTCATGGGTTTAATTATAAATTACTTAACAAATGTGGTTTATTAAGTAATTTTTCATAGTGAAAACAATTTTACTATGGTAAAATTGGCCTTACATGGTTAACTTCGATCCATATAGTAAATTAGGCTAGATGATCAATTTTTTGGTGATAACACCTTCACCAACTCATTCATGGTTTTTTATTTGAGTGACATCCTCATCTTCAACAAGAGTTAGGAAGAGCAGTTACAACACATTCGAGAGGCTCTTCAAACCCTGCGGAAACACAAAATATGTGCCAATTTGGAGAAATGCACCTTTGGCAAGAATCATGTCTAATATCTGGATTACATCATAGATGAACAAAGCTTGCATGTGGATTCAACTAAGATCTAAGTCATTTGGGATTATCTAGCCCCAAGAACTCTAACAGAGCTTCACATATTTTTGGGCCTTGCCAATTTTTATCGGAGGTTCATGTTTGGATTCTCCCATATCACGTGGCCTTTGAGTTATGTTACTAAAGGCAGAGCGAAAGTAAAGCTTTCATGTTCTGAGTCCCAACAGAAGGCGTTCATTGAGTTGAAGCAACACCTCTACTCTGCACCTATACTCACATTGCCAGAACTAAAACAACCATTTGAAATTGAGATAGATGCCTTCGACTATGTTGTTGATGTAATTCTCACCCAAAAAGGGAATTCGGTGGCCTATCATAATGAGACACTTTCTAGTACAATTCGGAAGTACCCCACCCATGATAAAGAGATGTATTCTATCATGCAGGCTTGTTGGCAATGCAAACATTACATTTTAGGGAAGGATGCAGTCATCCACATAGATCACCGACCTCTTTAGTTTATATAGACACAAGGGAAGTTGTAGAAAAATCACCATCATAAATGGTCTACATATCAACAACAATTCCACTTGAACATTAAATAAAAAATATGCAACACCGATAATGTTGTAGTTTGTCTCATTCGACCCCCAATTGCAACATTGACTACTGTTCTCAACTCTTATGTCCACGAGACCTTTGGATGGTCGCAACTATACAAAAATGATCCATAGTCTACCATCACTTTCCATATGTTAGTGGATGACAAGAAAGCCCCAAACATCCACCTCCAAGACACAATACTATGTTAGCTAGGCCACCTTTATGTACCTTCAAGTGATTGTGCCAAGCTGATTTAGGAGGCACACTACAGTCGAGTCATGAGACACTTTGGTGTGGAGAAAATTGTGGTCGTACTACATAAATACTTTTATTTGCCAAAATTCCAATGATATGTTGGAAAATATATTAGATGTTGCATTGTATGTGCCATCTCCAAGCCAACCATCAAGAATAAAGGCATGTACACTCCTCTGCTCACTCCCATCCAGCCTTGGGAATCTATCTCCATGGACTACCTGTTTGGCCTCCCTTCTACCAAGAATGGAAATGACTGTTTATTTTTGTCCATGGATATATTTTTAAAGATGTCTATATTGACAGCGTACAAGAATAGTATCAAAGCAGAGGACACTGCCAAACTCTTCTTTGAACGAGTGTGGGTAATTTTTGCGATCCCACAGACCATTATATCAGATTGGGATAGCAGGTCCCTTAGAACATTCTAGTTGAGACTCTGGACATTACTGGACACCCAGCTTACCATGTCAGCTACATTCTATCCCCAGACTGATGGCCAGACAGAGGTTGTCAACAAGATGATAGTGCACAAACTTTGGATGTAAAACTACAAGAATCCATAAAATTAGGAAGAGAGCCTTCCCTATTTGTAGCACAATTATAAAAGATCTCTCTATAACTCGATTGACTGCAGTCCCTTTCAAGTGGGTCTGAGATTCCAACCATTGTGTCTAATTGATGTTTCCATGCCTCATGTGACTATAGAGGAAGAATATACGCATGTACGGTCTGAGCTTGATAAAGAAATCAGGTTTATTGAACACATCCAGCACATCCACCAGCAAGTTCACCACATCTTGGATAAGTCTAATGCCAAGTGCAAGCAGCGACATCATCATCGGGTGCCACATAAGTTTCAGGTGATCGACAAAGTTGGGTTGCATTTGCAGAAATAACGCCTTTCCAGAGCCCATCGGAAGCTCCGAGAACTTTGATATGGGCCTTACACCATCACCAAAGTTATGGGAGACAATGATTTTTAGCTCACCATTCCCCCATTCCTTGGCATGCACCTAATGTTCAATGTGGACCACCTTCGACCATACTTTCCACCACTGTTGGACACCTTAGACATTAAGTATTGGGCGTTTTCACAGTGCAATATATTAGATATAATTTTTTGGGATTCAATTGCGTTAAGTAAGTCATTCATCTATGACCATTTCCATGAGAGGTAGTCATAATTGACTAATTTCTCATGATTTTTGAATAGTCCACTTAGCACTCATTGCATCGGGTGATGCTCATAGGGGTGAAGAAGTGGGATTGAAACTAGTGAAATAAATCACGTAGCATCAATCATCACTTCCGGGGCTTGCACCCAGTAACCAAGACTTCCCGGGAGGTCACCCATCCCATATCACCTCTGGCTCAAGCACGCTTAACTGTGGAGTTTTCCCCACAATCAAGCCCACTTAGCTTGCTACCCCATTTGCAAAACCTTAGCAAGTATTGTGCCTCATGAATCATTCAAGTAGAGTTCCCTTCACTCTTTTTGAATTAAGTATTGGGGGTTTTCGAAGTGCATTATATTAGATATCATTTTTTGGGATTCAACTGCGTTAAGTAAGTCACTCATCTATGACCAACTAAAACCAACAGAGCTCATCCCAAATTGCATGGAATAGGTCAAAACTGATTGGATCATAGACACAAATATCAATACCACTCACCAATAGAAGATCCAACTATATTTGGTTGCCAAAGCTGGCCAACTCTTGCACCAAGGCAAGTAGCTCACTAGGGACCCAGTTCAACAGAAGTTTCCCCATCTCATGGAGGCGCTCAATGCAATGGGGACTATTTCTTCCTAAGGGGGGAGAACTGTTCCAGGTGGATATTGGTGGCCACCCGCCTATTCCACTTGGACCCCTAGTACTGTTTCTTTTAGTTTCCTTAATTGTGGCACAATTTACTATTTTTGGAAGTTTTTCGAGTCCTGAACTTCTACAGCGATTTTGAGGCCCTAAACAACATTTTTTGGAAAACAGGAAAATAAATAGCGTGTCATAACATTTTCAATTTAAAGTTGTAGTTATTAGATATATCTTTCTAAAGAGGTATTGCACACATCAAACAGAGATTGTATGCCAAAGTTACGACCCCAAGAAGTTGATGTACCAATTTACCCCAACGGGGCCCACATACTTTTGTCGCTTCATCTCCTAGGGTTAGGTTTTTGTATGTTTAGGTTATTCCACTCTTTCTCAATAATAAATAGGTCGTTGAGGCTCATTGTAAAATTGTTCAAAAGGCATGTAGTTGCCACATCTCTTCTCAAAGATAAGCTATCATTGCCCGAGCTAGTATATTTCCATTCTGCACGTAACAATTTTTCAGTACTTTGTTATTAATGAATTAAAGTTATGTTTTTGGTGTATCTCTATGTTTCTATTTTTATTTTTATTTAATTCCATTCCTGCATAAATATGGATCAGTGGTATCAGAATGGTCTGCTCTTTCTTTGTTTTTGTGTGCATGTCCCCAACGAGGTCGAGGTATAAGGAGTTGGGACTTGAATTGGTTGAACCCTTACAAGACTGTCCCCACCAACATCGACGACTGCCCAAGGGGGCAGAAAAGAAAGATGAGGGAGTAGGAGATCCTATCAAACTTCTACTCAAAGAGGCCCTCAAGCGAAAAAGGAATGAGATGATGGACAACTTTGCCCTGATCCTTTGGCAGATGCCAACGAGCAACACATCTTCATTTAACAGTCACTTCGGAGGCATCGCCCCCTTCAAGGTACAAGTTAAATTTGGCATCCATGTATTTGAAGGTCAAATATATGTAGATGTCATAGATAAATGGTTAAATTTGTTGAAACGATATTTTCTGGTTCATGGTTTTTCTGACAATGAAAAGATTACTTCTACGCTCCTCAAATCTTGCCCCCATGTCAAGGATTGGTGCGAAAGCTACTGTGAGCAGAAGGACGAGAGGGAACCCTCAGTGTTTTCAGCCACACCCACTTGGAATTCCTTCTGAGTCTCCATCAAGGAACAGTATTACCCTGTCGGGAGCTATGAAGGTAAGTAGCTAAGATGGACCACACTTAGGCAGGGAAGGTACCAAGATTTGCCAGATTTCACAAATATGTTTCATACCCATTGCATGAAGTTGGGTATCAAGGATTCTGAGTGGCATATAGTACTCAAGTACCGTGGTTGTTTAGACAAATATGTCCAGGATGAAATGGAATTCCTATACATCTCCTTGCTTGGCACCGCATACCGATATGTTGTCAATATTGATTAGACATTTAAACCGAAGAAGCAATACTTTGGATCTGTGAATCTGAAGCAAGGGAAAAGCACCCCAAAACTGCAAAACAAAGGACAAATCCAAGGCGGGGTGACCTAGGACAACCCATCTAAGTCACAAGAAAATAATAACACCACGAATATGAACAAGGACACAACGAAGTGGTGTGACTTCCACAAGATCCCCACTCACAACACAAGTGAGTGTTGTGGCAAGTAGTCACTAGTGGTCAAGCTAAAGGCTTCAGAGTTAGATACATGTTCAAACTCTGAGTCAGACCAAAACAAGGGTAATGGCAAAGGGAAACATATTATTGATGCATAGCCTAGCGCCACCATTGCCACCATGAATGTCAAGAAGATTAAGCTCGAAGTCCTAGAGGAAGGGGAGTGTCTCTTTCACTCACATATGTTGGTGAAGGGGTTTTCATTGTAGTTCGTTATCTACAACAAGAGCCAAAAGAACCTTATCTTAGTAAAATTCGTTAAGTGGATAGGCTTGCTAACCACACCACACTTACATCCATACGCCATTGAGTGGATCCACCAAGGACAATATCTTTGTGTTAATCAGCAGTGTCACCTTCCCTACAACATCAAACCCTTCACAAATGAGGTACTATGTGACGTTGCTTCTCTTGAATTTTGTGATTTATTATTATGCCAACTATACTCATGGAAGCATCATTATTTGTATGAGTCTAGGTCTCAGACTGTTATTATTACTTTGGGCAATAAGTTATACATGATTCCGAAGGTATCCTCGCCTACTGCCAGCTCTTTGATCTCTACTAATCACTATAGTAAGATCATCTTCCAGACCGATAAATTTGTCTTCTTTCTTATTCGCTCTCAAAGTAAGGGTAAGATAATGGCCACATCCATGGCCCACAGGAATGGTTCCTCCACACAATAGAAGCAGGTAGATAAGTTCGTGGAAGAATATAGGGACATCTTCTCCTCACCCACATGGGTACCCTTTCACTATCAGGTAAAGAGTTTAATCAGTCTGAATCCCGAAGCACCACTACCCAATGGGTCGATGTATCGCCACTCCATTCTAGAAAATGAATATATCAAGCATCAGATCTAGGAGTTGCTATAAAAAGTGCACATCCGACCAAGTTCCTTGCCTTGTGGGGGCCTGATTATACTTGTACAGAAGAAGGATGGGACCAGGAGGCTTTGCATTGATTATCGGGCACTATACAAAATCACTGTCAGGAACATGTATCCAATCCCATGGATCCTTCATTTTTAACATTATGGATCCCTCATCTTTGGGACTTCTTTGCAGGGCATCGACCATCCATCACTCTCTTTCTCAAATCAGGGTAGTCATGTCTTTCTTCTTTTTATCAGAGAGTGATCCATTAGACCATATATGGCTTTTCCTCATGCAACTACCTTTCCCACATCATGTATCCTTTAGAATCTTCTATCCCACCACATGAGTACCATTTGTAGATGAAATCCACACCTTTATTTTAGTAGCCCTATATTATCCCATCTAGATATTGTTCAAAAATCAGAAATGAACATTGAATAAAAAATTACCTTTTGTGATGGTCCTTCATCATGACATCAACTTGTTGCAACATCAACATCTTGCATTCATATTGACACATATCAAAGATATTTATTTGTCAAGGGTCTTATTTCTTTTCATAATTTTCCAAGGTCTTCATATATTTCCCATGGATATATCATAGTCAATTCTTCTACTCATAGGATGTTGATTTCCTTCTCCATAGTTGCATTTTTCACGATGTCTTTTTTTCTCTTTATTCACATATTATTTCCCAAGAACTCCCAATCATAGTTCCTTCATTTTTTCAACCACCTCATATTTCATATGAGGACATATTGTGTTGATTTCATCTAGTTAATATGTGACCCATGCCTTTATGCATCCTTTATAGTGAAAGAGATCCTTTTTCCCTTTATCATTCTCATGAGGTAGAGAATGCATCCTTACTATACGAAACCATCTAATGACATGAATTGACTCATTTAACTTATGCATACCTCTTTTCTTCTTTGGTCATACTAGGATTCGTTCAACAACTTCATGTCCTTGATTGAGAGTGCTTCACTCATCTTTGAAATGTTGAATTCCTTTGTCATCACACCATAAATTCTTCTAAACAATGAATTCCATCCAAAGTGGAATTTTGAGTGAGACATTTGCTTCTCCCAAGATATGAATATTCCAATGAAGATTCCATCAGAGGATCCTGATTATCCTGATTTTGCAAATTCTTCTACCTAATGAGGTATGATGGGCTCTTCACTAGATGAAATTCTTCCACCCAAAAGTACCACTTATGTTTCCAATGAGATTAACAGGAGATACTTTCTTAATAATGACTACCATAGACTTCAACTAACTTTCAATATTTCCATAATGATGTCATGAGCTCTTACTTTCAATCTTATGTTATTATGATTCCATGTGATGAATCCTATCATACTCTATTGACTATAATTATTTAACCATGGTAGAGGTATTCCACCTTCTATTCCTTCCAGGTATCCATGCATCATGAATAGTGCCCAAGGGTTTGTATAGTTCCCTCCTTTGATCATGTTTCTTAACACAAAGGCTTAGACCATCCACCTTTACTTCTTTTACATGAAATATTTATTGACAATCACCCCAAGAAAAGTATATAATACCAAAATATGATATCAAGTTATCTTTCTAGGGTTTTATGCAATCAAGAGGTCATCCTAGGGTTTCTTAATTTCAAACCCTAGATCATATTATATTCTCTTTATGTCATTCTAGGGTTCATCCCATATCCTAGAATCCTAACAAACCCTAGAACTCAAATCATAGGGAACATGTTCTTTAAGACCAGGTTTTCTCATCACTAGGGTTTCTTATGAGCCATCTATAGTTCAAAATACAAACCCTAAAAATTCAACCCTTAAATAATCTTATGATGTACCCTTGGAAATAATAAATATTATACATACCTCATGGATACTTACTTGTAGTTCTTAGTTCTTTAAAATACCATGATTACTTCATAAGGATACTGTGATCTTTATAGACCCTTTCCCATCTTCAAGATTTTTCTTTTACTGCTCTTCTGATGAGATCTCCTTATCCACGAGATTATTTATGAAATAAAATGACTGTAGCTCCTTCTACTACCTTGATGGCTACAAGACTTCTTTGCAACATAAATTCATAATGGAGACTCTTTTGTTGCACTTATTTTTCTGCCTGTTGTTTTTTATTCAATTGCTTTCCAAAATGTATAGATAGTTTGTAGAGACAATTCCTTTGGAAGGTCGGCCTTCCCAAATGCCTGATTGTAATATATATGATTGGTGACTGTGATTTAGTGTCATAGGAATCCGATTTACCATAGGTTCGGATTATGAAATCTAAGATAGATCATATGGAGTTCTTGATCATCTTGAGAAGATTGATCCCTTTTTGGCTTTGTGATGATTTTGAGATGTAGAACAATATTCATTCTTCTTGATAATTATTTGAATTACACCTTCATCCTCTTGAAACAATGATGTAGTATCACTTTAAATTTGGAGGACTACTTACTTGGGTGAAGGGTTGATATTGTAGCCAAAATTTTCCTTGATTTTAGAATGGGTTTGGTTCTTCTCATTGTTTTGAAAGAGAGATGTAGTTCTCTCTCATTTCCTTGAAATTTTGAGATTGGACCTTGAGATTATTTGTGCCCATAATTTTTATCAAGATTCATTTTTGAACTCAGTCCTTAAAATAGTCCTTATTTAACCTGATCCTTAACATTTTGATGGATCTTCTTCCTGACCTCGACCCTGTAGTACTAGACATGTTTTCTGCCCAAAATTTTCGACTACTTGTAGCTTCCTATAACTTTTGTATGTGTGAGGTAGAAAAGACAAGTTTGTCCCTTCTTTTCCTTTGCTTCTCAAGGTCCCTTCTCTTCAAAATTTCAGCCTCCAATTTGACATCAAAATTTGGCTTCTTTAGTATGACTGTAGTCTGGTCTGTTTTCTGTAGAGGATGCCCTAGCTTTAGCTTGTATGTGAGAGGGTTTTAGCCCAAAACAATTCAAAAATTTTGTCCTACTTTTAGCTTCCCTTTCTTGATTTGTCACCTTAGCTCTGATACCATGTTGAGAAATCTAGGGCAGGGATATGAGATGATTTCTCTTGATTGATAATTGTTTGTGATGTATTTTTTAATTTTACTTCATTTTCTTCTTATTTTAATTGCTTATTATTATGTGTTCTACTCATTAAACATCTACCAAAAACATAAATAGCAATGAGAAAAAGGACACAAGATATAGGTGATCAACTAGGGCCAAAACCTCTCCAGTCTTGAGAGGAAAACTCACAAAATTCTTCTTCTTATAGAATCCTCAATTGATGAGTTCCAAGACCTAAACCCTTGACCAAAAACCCTCCAAGACCAAGTCAATGCCTCTCCTTGAAGTTATTTTCTTCCATAGAGTCGACTTTATTCAATCCAAGGAAAATTTAAAAAATGGGCATTTATCTTAAAGTTTAGAAACCTTGGCGAATCTTACTAGTCCCTAATATGCAAATTGTAAAAAAAAAATTGATATCTTTGTAGAAATATTTATATTTCCAATGATTTTATATTAGTTAATATAATATTTTGGTGATTTTTAAGGTAAAATAATGGTGTACTATAAAATTCAGGCGAATCATTTTAGAAAAAAATGGAAATTGGAAAATCTATTTTTTGGAAAAATCATGGAAAATTAGCTCACCTACGAATATTAGCCCCTAAAATTTTCCTTGATTCAATAGCAGCTTCTCCTTTGACCTCCTTTTTTCGAACCTGCAACTTCTTGACTGCAACTCAGCCTTACTACATAAACCCTAGGTCATACGTGTGAGAGAGAATATGGATATATCCTCCTCCTTCTCCTTCACTTAGCAAGATACTTCTTTATTTATACTACGACCTGTAATATAATCCTTAGTTGAAGTGTATCTTAGCTTCCTTTAACTTCTGTTATATCTTGCTGCAGAAACCCTAATTTCGGTTACATTTGTGAGATGAGGGACCCAAACCAATGCTTAGAAGAATTTGGTTCTCTCCTTCTTTCACTCACTGTTCAAGGGACTTCTTCTATTCCTTCCTTCACACTTCTTTTCTTGGTTATGATGCTTGATCATCATGCTTGAATGAAGCCGTGTCTTGTTGTATATATAGGATTTCTTCCCGTTTTTGTAGGCTGACTTGACATTGCACCTAGGTTGACATGTCCTTTAGATAAACCGATTTGCTTCATTTGAGGGTTGACTTGTTGATGAGCACTTGAATTGGTATGGAGGTTTATTTGACTTGAATTTGACTCAAATAATTTCTTCTTGCAGTATGTAACATGCCCAAGAAGGGTCTTTCATTTATGATAAGGACTCCCTAGAATTGTAGACTCAATGGCAAGCCATAAAAGCTCCCAATGGGAGCTTTACCTAAAAATAAATTTCCATTGAGTGTGAAACCGATGAATCAAGTTCAATAATAATAAATTTATTTTTCTTATTACATTAAATACATAAAATCATGATTACACATGTCATTATGAAGACCAAACCTAGTTACATATTTCAATAGGTCATGCCTTTTGGGTTGACAATGCCCCTACAAATTTTATGAGGCTAATGGATGACATATTGTGGCCCTTCACCAACTCCTTTGTGATTGTTTATCTGCATGACATCCTCATGTTCAAAAAGAGTTGGGAAGATCACTTGCAACACATTCAGCAGGTCCTTCAATCCCCGTGACAACACAAACTATGTGCCAACTTGGAGAAATGCACCTTTGCATGATCCAGGTCTAATATATGGGTTACATCATAGATGATCAAGGCATACATGTGGATCCTCCTAAGATCTAAGTCGATCGAGATTGACCAGTCTTAACCACTCTAGCAAAGCTTCACAGCTTTTTAGGCCTTGCCTATTTTTTTCGAAGTTTCGTGTTGGGATTCTACCATATCACTTGGCCTTTCAGTGAGGTTACCATGTGTGAAGTGAAAGAAACAAATTATTGGTCTAAATCCCAACAGAAGGCATTCGTTGAGTTGAAGCACTGCCTTTACTTTGCACCTTTACTCACATTGCTGGACCTGCAACAACCATTTGAAATTTAGACAAATGCCTCCAACTATGTTATTGGTGTAGTATCCACACCTATCACTGACCTATTTCGTTTATATAGACAAAAGGTAAGTTGCAGAACGATCGTCATCCGAAATGGTCTACATATATGCAAAAAATACACTTGAACATTAAATACAAAAAGGGTAGCACCAATCATTTCCTAGACTTCCACCTCCAAGACGCATTACTATGCTACCTAGGCCACCTTTATCTACCTTCAAGTGAGCATGCCAAGTTGATTTTGGAGGCACACTACAGTCAGGTTGCAGGAAACTTTGGTGTGGAGAAAACTATGGTTGTACTACATAAGTAATTTTATTGGCCAAAACTCTAACCGAATGTTGGAAAATATATCAAATCCTACACTTCCCGTGCCATCACCAAGCCAACCATCAAGAAGCAAGGCATGTAGACTCCTCTACCTACTCCCAACCATCCCTCAGAATCCATATCCATTGACTACCTGTCTGTCTTCCCTTCTACCAAGTGTGATAATGGTTTTTTATTTATGGTCATTGATAGATTATGAATATCATTATATTAGCGACTTGCAAGAAGAGTATCATAGCAGAGGGCACTTCCAAACTCTTCTTTGAATGAGTGTGGGTACATTTTAGGATCCCACAAACCATTATATCATATTGGGATATCAGGTCCCTAAGCACATTTTGGTCGAGCCTCTGGACATTATTGGACACCAAGCTTACCAATTCAACTTCATTCCATACCCATACTGATGGCCATACAGAGGTCGTCCATAGGATGATAGTGCACATATTCCACATGTACAACTCCAAGCATCCTCAAACATGGGATGAGAGCCTTCCCTATGTGCAGCATAGTTATAACAGAGCTCTTCATAGCTCGAGTGGTCGCAACCCATTTTAAGTGGGTTTGGGATTCCAACCATTATGTTTGATTGATGTTTCCATGCCTCATGTGACTACAAATGTAGAATTCGTGCATGTATATTTTGAGAAAAATAAAGCAACCAGGTTTATTGAATGCAGCTAGCACATTTGCCAGTAGGTTCATGACATATTGGATAAGTCCAATGCCAAGTACTAGCAACAACATGATCAACATTGAGTGCCAGATAAGTTTCAGGTGGGTGACAAAGTTTGGTTGCATTTGTAGAAAGAACGCCTTACCAGAGCCCATCGAAAGCTCCGATCACTCTGATACATGCTTGACACCATCACCAAGGTTGTGGGGTACAATGGTTTTGAGCTCAACATTCCCCTATTCCTTTGCCTGCACCCAGTGTTTAATGTGGAATACTTTTAGCCATACTTTCCACCACTGATGGACACCTCAGATATTGTCAAACAACTAACACTAGTAAAGCTCAACCCAGACTGCACGAAAAAGACCACAACTAATCAGATCATAGACATAGAAATCAATACCACTCACCAACAGAAGATCCAATTGTGTCAGTTTTCCAACGTTGGCCAACTCCTACACCAAGGCAAGTGTCTCACCAAGAACCCAGTTCAAGAGAAGTTTCCCCATCTCATGGAGGTGCTCAACACAATGGGGACCATTGCTTCCTAAGGGGGGACAACTGATCCAAGTGTATATTGGTGGCCACCCGCCTATTCCAATTAGACCCCCACCATTGTTTCTTTCTATTTCCTTAATTGTAGCACAATTTACTATTTTTCACAGTTTTCTGGGTCCTGGACTTCTAAATCCGTTTTGAGGCCCTAAACGAAGTTTTTTTGGAATATGGGAAAACCCATTATATTTAGTAGGGATTTTTAGTTGAAATGTATAGTCCTCAGATGGATATTTCTGACGAGTTATCGTACGCGTCAAACGAAGATCGTATGCCAAAGTTATGACCCCGGGAAGTTGATGTACCAATTTACCCAAAGAAGCCCATAAAATTTTGGCGCTTCATCTCCTAGGGTTAGGGTTTTGGATATTTATTGCTTTCCATTGTATCTAAATAATAAATAGCCCTCTGAGCCTCATTGTAACATAGTTCAAAAGGCATGTAGACGTTGCATCTCTTCTTAGAGATAGGGTACCATCGCTCGAACTAGTTTATTTTCATTCTGCATGTAACAATTTTTCAGTACTTTTTTATTAATAAATTAAAGTTTTTTTTTGGCTGTAGCTTTGTGTTTTTGTTTATGTTTGTATTTCATTTCGTTCTTTCATTAATCTGGATCATTATGTGTGACAAAATTCCATGGGCCTTGCTCATATCGGTATGCGATTGTTGATGAAGATTCACTTGTCCTTTGGGTAAGTTTAGCCACCTTTATCTCTTTTGTGAAATACTTACTGTGCTTATGATCAGAGTATAGGATGAGAGATATTTTCAGAATAGTTGGAACCATGGTCTGTAGATGGAAAATATCATGGCTTGGTTCACTCTGCTCCTCATGTCCATGTTTTTCATTTCAAATGATGTTATTGGTGTTTATGAGAAACTATGAAAATTCGGTTCAAATTTTTTTCTTCTTATTCAAGTGGTTTTATTGTTGCAATTAACTCATGCATGAAATATTACTTGATCTTCAAAGAATTATCAAATATGGTTGTTGCATGGATCTGTAGGTATAATGAGATTTACTAATTCTTGACTAGTTCAACATGGAAGTTAGCCCCTAGTATATAGAATGTAATCCATTGTGGAAGCATGATATTATGGGAGTGACAAGAATGTGTATATGTGTGTGTTGATCCTTCCATGAATTAGGCTTTGTGAAATTAACAAGTGCATGGATGTAGATTCATTGGGGTCCAAGTGTACCGTATGTGATTTGAAATTATTTTGGCAGAGATTTGAAAAGTGTGCGTTTGTTCTGCGATATGGAAAAATGTTTGTGTTGATTTGAGTATGGAGATGTGTTGGAATAGAGGTGTGATTGGCAGAGTGTGTATCATGATCATTGTGCCACTTGCAACATTACTAACCATAGTTTTCTTATCACTGCTAATGATATTCTTACCCTGTATTTTTCATATATTTAGTATTGTTACTTGAGGGATGAGTAGGTTACCATTATATCTTCGGGATTTATATGTTCATGCTAAAACACTATGTAATTGTATCTTATTACTTGTATAATCCTTATAGCATCATTATGTTGTTGTAGATTTGGGAAAGGTTACTTTGTATTGATACTATTGCCATGATTAAATTGATAACTGGGATGTATTTCTTTGAGGATCATGGCAATCCACGTGGGTGATGATTACTGAAGCTCTCCATTGTCCAGGGTTCACTTTTATTTATCTATTGTTCTGGATACAAAGCTTTCACTCTAGGTTTTGACTCATTGTGTTTTTATTGCTAAGAAGGTTGTTGGAGAATCCTTTCATACTAGGTTGGGCCATGTCAGCAAGCTTTACGAGGGTATTTTGTTTACATGGTGATGTTATGTTTGATGGGTAAGGTACTACAACATCAATGAAGAGCTATCTCAGAATAAAAAAAGATATACTTGGAGTGATACATGAAAGTGGAGTTTGTTTAATGCACATTTGGTTATTCTCCTTGATAGAATATGGAATGACTTGGTATTGATGCCAACTTGTTGTTAATCCCTTGGTGTGGCTAGAAAACTGGATGAATTCGTAGGATGAAGAAACCATGGCTCTTAGGCAAGATAAAGGAAATGAAAGCAACATGCATTAGCAACTAATGTTGAGGCCAAGGATGGGCATTCCAAGCTTGATTTTGATTTCAAAGAGGCAAGAATCAAGAGGGAATTGACAATTCCCTACAACACTCAATGGTTTCCCTCTTAATAAAGAGATAAGTACTTCATATTTTTCTCCCTTGATTATTATTATTTTTTTCCTCATTTAGCCTCTTGTCTTTGGTATTTGCTTGGTTATAATTGTTTCTTCCATGGCCTCCTAAATGAGGTTTGCAAGTACATCATGAAGGGTGCCAAGAAAATTTTGTGGCAAGAGGGTTCTCCAAGTAAGAGGGAGAAACAATAACAAAAGGACTTGCTTACATGACAGACGAACCAACAATAATAGAAGGACTAGCTTACATGACAGAGGGAGCAATAGTGGTAGAAGGACTTGCTCACATGATAGAGGGAGCAACATTGGCAAGAGAATTTGCTTCTGTGATAGAGGGAGCAACCAAGACTACTATAGGAAGACCTACTTCAGAAGCCAAAAGGACATGGTTGGGCCACTTCATCCAAGACATGATATAAAGAGGAGTAAGAGAGATTTAGTACATATCCACAAATGATCATTTTGTGGACACACTTAAAATACAACCTTAATTTTATGTTGAATGTCTCCCTCATTGAAAAGGAATGATGAGGTCTTTGCAGGATTGGGTTGACCATTTCCTAAAGCCATAAAGGACTTTGGCTGGGTCATTAAGGACTTTGACCAAGAGGAGATCAATACATTCACCTTTGAAGCTAGAAGGAATTGGCTAGGTAATAAAGGAATTTGAATAGAAAGGTGAATGGCCCAAGGCAATTACAAGGGAAATTATAGGATACAGTCACCTCTAAATATAGAAGGACTTGGCTTCTAGAAGGACTTGGCTTCTAGAAAGACTTGGCTAGGTCAACTAGAAGTGAATGTCCTAGGGAAACTATATGATTTTAAATATCTTTTCCTTAGAAGCGAGAAAGAATTGGCTATGTTGACCAAAGGAGATAGATAAAATCCACCTTTAGACCCAAAAGGACTTGGCTTCTAGAAGGATTTGGTTAGGCCATAAAGGACTTTGACCAGAAAGGTGAATAGTCCAAAGGCAAAATTCTTTCCCAAGAAGCTAGAAAAATTTGGTGCCTAGTCTAGGTCATGACTAGAGGAGATTGATACATTTTCCGTAGGAGGCATAAATGAATTTGGCCAACCCCAAATATATGAGGAGTTACATTGCCCACTCTGGATGGAGTTATATATAGGAATGCATCAATATGACAAGTTCACAAACTTTTCATAAGGAAGGAGAATACCTCCCTCGCTAAGAGGGAGTGTTGATTTTTGTGTAGCATTAGGAGGTATTTCTGCATGGAAATAGGCCTCCTAAGTCGGCCTAGAAAATTGATGGAAATTAAAATAAATTAAAATAAATTTTATTTTTGGGTTTCATGTAGGCTCAAAAGGGATAAGCCGACCCCATTGTGAAAGGATGTGTCCCTTAGGTTAAATGCACCCATTTGACTTGTATATATACACACGATGTGACACTTCATTCATCTCACTCACTCATCATCTCTCTTATATAGAAGGTGCTCATGGGAGCATAAAAAGTATGAAATGGCTAAAGTTTGAACTTGGTTTTTGGCACAAATTCTAGATATTTTAATGTAAACCTTGTTGAAGAATAATTTCTCCTACAAGAAGAGTTGTTGGGTTTTCTCCCAAGTTTGGGTTTCCCCGGGAAAACTTGTTGTCTCTATTGTGCATAGTTGTTTCTTTATGATCTTATTTTTTCTATTATTTTCGTTACAATATTGTTGAGTTTTCTGTGTATAATTGCTTAATGATATAAGTGGCACAAGAAAAATTAATTAAAGATCATTATAAGTAATTATTAGATCAGAAAATTGGTTTCTACTGTGTTTATTGTAGAAAAATCAACATTAAGGTGTTAATCATTGCTAGTTAAGAAAGATCAAGAGTTTGGCTCTAAAGGTAGCATCCAAGACTCAATATTCATGGTTGACACCTCAAACCACCATAAATAATCTCTCAAGGGGATCCTTGGCTATTAAGGAGGGATATGAGCACCCTTAGGATTTTTTTGGCAACAATTATGGGTCTTGGGGCCTTGGACATGGTTTAGAGAGGAAATGTGAGTCTTAGGTCCTAAAGGAGGCTCGTGGGCATTAAAGGCCAAGAGTGATGCATTGAACTGCCATAAAGGTCATTTCTGAGCTATTATTATTTTCCAAGCAAAGAAAAGTTTAAGATTCGTTGACCCCCTAAACAAGTTTAGATGTATAATAAATGAGTGAACCCCTATGATACATAGAAAAATTATAAAATCTTGTAAATACTTGGTGAATATTTCATTGAATTATAAAGCTTTGTAAAGTCTAAACAGTGAATATTTTCTAAAAAGCGGAACTTTTTCCTCAAGGAGGGAGCACTACGAGCATCACAAGTTTTGTTGTCATATTTTCTTACAATACTCTCTTGCACATACTTAGGTCACTTTGATGATCTTTCACCACTAGCTTCCTATTTGTGTTGATTTTGACAACCTTTTTACGAAATTCAAGAGACATTAATCTTTGATCTACTACTTCTATTTAGATTATTTATTAGTAATAATGAAAAATATAAAATATGAAGTCTAATTTTACCTAAAATGGAACCTCAAAGTGACATATAATAATCCTGCTACAACAAAATATTTCCAACTACTCGAAAATATAGAAGCAATGAAGTTAATGAATTAACAAGAATCACATCTTTTTTGTTATTCAATTCACTATTTCTTACACCACCAATGGAATGTCTATACCAAAATAAGGGTCCCCTCATGTATATTAGATTAGATAGAATCTTAAGGTTTATAGATTTCTCAATTCTCATCTTAATCCTCATTTTCTACATTCTTAACATGATCTTCTACCAATGGAATGTTATTATAAGCCTCCAAAACATTGTGCTCTATATCAAGTTCATTAAAGATTGTACCATTTACGTTATGATTGATATTGAATTTAGTCAAAATAAATTAATTAAATTTTGTTAGAATTACATTTAAGATAAAATGAAAACTAACTTAAAAACACTCTATATTAAATATAAAATGCTAATTATTACAACAAACTCCCCATAATAATAATAATAATTTCATTACTATTTATATAATTGATTTTTATTGTTTAAAAAAAATCTTTTCATTTTAATCCAAAAATAATAATTCTTTTAATATATACATAAAAAATTTATATTGTAAAAATGAAAAGAAAATATATTTAAATTTAAAAAATTAATATAAAATTTCTATGGATACCTAATCATAATATTTTTTTTGCAAATAAAAATTATAATGTAATGAATGTTTAAGATTTGAATAAACAAACGAATTTAAAAAAAAATAAAAAAAAATTAATGAACAACTTTTTCTTGAAAAAAAAATACATACAACTCAACACATTAGAAAACAACTCTTTATAATTTTTCTTTCAAAAGTGCTACCTAATATTTTGTTTTTTAGTATAATTTCTATTTAGTAATATAATTAACAAAAATATAATATATTTTGATGATCCTTGTATTTCATGAATGATATTTAAGTTATTGTTATTATTTTTTTTAATTTAAATATTGTTAAATAAAATACATATTAAATTAGTTAACCAACCATCTAAAAAAACACTCTTTTCCTCAAACTAATATATAAAATTACTAAATTAATAATTATTATAATATAATTATATTCTTTTCCAAAAATTTCCAACTAATTAATCTACATAAAATTTCTTAGAGTTTCCTATAATTTTGTCATAATCGCTAAGTGTAAATGGTTTCCTCATTGAGTTCATAATCGCTATATGTAAGTGGTTCCTCATTTGCTTTTATTACTTCAACATAAAAACAAATAATATTAATTTTTTTTTATTAAAAATATAAGAAAATTAGAAAAAAATAATAATATATACATTATATATATATATATATATTTTTTTTTTTAAATTCTTAAATCTAAAATATTAATTTCTTAAATGTTGATTTTGTTTTTAAAATGCATACATATTAATATCTTTATTATAGATTTTCTTTCTTTAATACACATACATTTCTCTTTCTTTAATATATATATAGATTATTCCATGATGGTTATAGACTAGTGTTTCTTTATTCAATCCCATCACTTATAAAAATGCAAAAAAATATTTAAATTTGTTTGTTTAAAAATATAGAGACTTCGTATCTTTGTTACAAACTTTTCAATTAAAAATATTAATTTACAAGAAGGATGTCCTTCTAAATATGATTTTTCCATGTTGCTAATTCAATTTATCAGTTGTGTACAAGATACTCGGTAATATTAGGGTTTTTTTATTTAAAAACATATATTAAAAAAACTTAACCATTTTTATATATATATATATATAGTTTTTCACAAAGTAAAATAGAAAATAAAATATCTAAATTCTTTTAACTTATTTTTTTATTCATAATAATATAATAAAATAAAAATTAATTAAATACATATAATTTTTTTTTTTAATTTAATTTAATTAAATAGGAAGAAAGTAAACTCCAAAAACCAATAGATCATTTATGATATGGAACAAATAAATAAGTCAAAGACAACAAATTGAATTAGTCGATAACAATCTTTTGCATTGTTAATGTTGATCTTTTGCTTTCTTACGAACAATAAAAGAAAACGATCCATAACAATCTAGATCACGGTGTGGGTGAGGAGAGCTAAAACGATCCAAACACTAATTCGTTAATTCTTTATGCATCACGTTCTACGACAAATAAATAGAGTGAATAAGTGGACATGTAGATAACGGTGTGGGTGAAAAAGGGAGAACAATATACTTAGATGTCAACACTACTCTTTGCTATGGTTAATCTTTGAAGTGGTAAAACTAAACATCAAGATTAAATATGAATGCTTTTTATTGGGAATAGTAGTGTGTAATGTATGTGATTTGTTTAAATTTTTTTGAGAGGGGAATTTTATTGGCATCATCACGGATCAAAGAGAGTTTGGAGAGTAATGGATTATGTATTTGTTGATTAACGATTCAGAGTTAGAAATAATATTTAACCGACTTTATATTTGAAAAAATATAATATTTGACCATTTTCTTCATGAAAATTAGTCAAATAATGATTGAGATTATTTATTCTAGAATAACATTTTTACCAATAGAGAAATGAACTAGTAGAAATAGGAAATTAGAATTTTATTTTGATTGTTGAATAAAGGAGGAGAGAAGGAGATAGTTGAAAATTTAATTTTGTTTTCTATTATTAAATTAAAAATTAAGTAAAAATTGAAGATTAATAATTATTTAAAATTTAATTAAAGAATTAAAATTACTTGATTTTTTTAAAAATTGAACATAGATAAAATAATGCCAAATATAATTATATATATATTTTTTTGGTATCATGAAATTACAATTGACAATTTTTTAGTTAGAGACTATTAAGATGAGGGGAGGTTAACAAATCAACAATGATTTTCTTATTTTACAGTTGATGTTCAGGAAATAAAGCTAGAAAATTAAAGAGGTTAAGAATTAAAGAAAAGATTATAATAATAACTTTAAAGGATTAAATGGAGCTTAGAGTTAGTAAAAACTTTGATGATGAAGAATAAGTGAATTTATTTGAGAGATCAAGTTAAAAAAACCATAATTATTTAAGATGACCAACAAAAGAGAGGAAAAGGAGGACATGGAAGGAGGAAACAGAGATCAGGGCCAGGTCAAGAGTCATTGGGTGAGATGGTGGATGACAGGTTTGCAGGATTGGTTGAGCCTGTAACCATCCTCCCTATTAAAATTATCAGGGTTTGTCTCGATTTCAAGGGCTTCTCGAATAATACGAGAGTCGTAAAAATGTGCAAAAGTAATGATTTTTATTGATTGAAACAAATTAAGTGCTTGGACTTATATGGGTGCTCTATGATGGCATACTTTGAAAGGTGGTTATGGTTGGTGTCAGCAATATGCTCCTTGAGGCGGAGGTCTAAAGGACGACCCGTCTGACCAATGTAATATTTACCACAATAATAAGAGATTTTATAAACCCCTGATCCTAGCATTGGATCTAATAAGTCTTTGGCCGATCAGAACAATTGCTTGAGGGTTTTGTGGGGTTTAAATATGGTTTTTATGCTTTTCTTAGCCAAAATCTTGGCAATAAGATCGGTGGTCCCTTTAATGTAAGGGAGGGTGACTTGGCCACAAGAGGGAGAGGGGTCTGACTTTCTGGGTTTAGGATGAGCAATAGATTGGAGCACTTTAGAGATATGAGCAAAGGAATAACCATTGGCTTTGAAAGCCCTGACTAGATGGGATTTCTCAGCTAGAAGAAATCAGGGAGAATAGATTTTTAAAGCTCTAGAGAAGAGAGTTTTGAGAACACCAAACTTTTGGGATGGGTGGTGATGAGAAAGGGTGTGGAGATAATGGTCAATATGAGTATTTTTTCTATAGACTTGGTGTGAGAGGGAGCCATTGAGGTGGTGAGTAACAAGCACATCTAAGAAATTGAGGGATTTTTTAGATTCAGTTTGCAAAGTGAACTAGATAAAAGGGGAGATGCTATTAAGATGGGACTGAAAGGCATCAAGGGTATGGCGTCTGTGTTGCCAAATGACAAAGGTGTCTTCAACAAATCGGAACCAGCATTTGGGTTTGAGATGCCCAACATTACACAGTGTTATTCCGTAAATCTATAACAATATGAATTACTGTGGTCACTCTTATATATTTTAATTTAATGAAATTGTAGTTTTTATTTTATTAGTTTAGTCTTCTTTTGTAAGAGAAATATTTCCACAATCTCTCCATGTTTTACATAAACAAATAGTGACTCAAAATATAACCATGAAAATAGCCAAATGTCACATTATATCATTATAATAATTAAAACTTTCAAAAACTAAATTTAAAAAGGAAAAATGAAAGAAATCGTTATAAATTTTTAAAATTAAAAATTTTAATTTTAAAAATAAAATGGTAGAAATCATTACCAATTCTAAAAATTCAATAAATGATGAGATATAATGTATCTATGCAAGCCCTCCATGGCGAGGGCACAAAGAATTCTAAGCATTACCAAGTGCCATAAATAAGCTCACAATCTCTGAAGCTCTATAATCTAAAGACCTAGTTGTAGGGTTGGATGGTGACTTTGATATAGGGATCTTCCATGGGATCAAACCAAACCTTGATTAGAGTTTGTGATGGAATCGTGATTAATGGAGCTTGATTCCATGAAATATAGGCAAATTTAAGGTGTATTAGGGTGGATTTATGAGCTAATTTTATATGCCTCCAAGTAGGGATATTGGTGTCATTAAGAGGCATTTAGAGACCTTGATATGGTCAAGCAAAATAACCTAGTCCTTAGGCCTTAAAGGAAACTTCTTAGCCTTTAGGGCCAAGAACCATATCTTGAACCATCACACATGACCTCCCAAAGGCATCATTTACATTTTAGTGGGGACAAGGATGCCATTAGCATTTTTTAAGTACCAAGTATGGGTTTGCGGGCCTTGGACATGGTTAAGGGAGGAAACAAAGGCCAAGTGTTAGGAGCTTGAAAATACTAAAAGGGAAAGGATGAATCAGTATTGTGCTTAATGGATCACCAATTATACTTTTTATCTTTTCTTACAACAATTAACTGAATCTTCAATGAGTGCCACAATATATGACCAACAAATACAACATGCATAACAAAACATGAAAGCAACAATACTCTTGAGCAATGCATAAGACATAAAATCAAACATCATCAACCATAAGAACACCAGATATTAGGTGGAAACCTTTTCGGGAGAAAAACCAATGTATGTTTTGTCTTGTTCTTCTTCTTATTATATAAATTCCTCTTTTAAATTTCATCCATTGGCACCCATCAATGTGCAAGCACCAACTTGTGATATGTGATCACCCACTCACTCCAAGCCACCAACTCCACTACTACTCATAGACACTCATTTGCTGGAGGCACCGACCCCCAATAACCTACAGGAACCTACCTGCTTGGAAGGAAACACTCCTAAATGGCTTTGAAAATACTGAATTGTTGGAGGCTATGACCCCCAAATAGTTTCTCAGGTTAGCGCCTAAAAGAAGCCACTATTCCCTATACCAACAAGCCAACACTTGCCACTAAAGGCCCCAACCTTCTAACCATTGTGGACCACCTATCATATATTTTAAAACTGGGTCCATGAATATCTACTCTAAACACTCTAGACCTCATTACATAATTTTTCATATTGGAACCACATAATCTCTTTGCTAAGTAAAACAATACAAAATTCTCTATTGACAAACAAACACTCTTTGGTCACCAAGTAACTCAAAAACACATGCTCACATATAAAAAATACATTCAATATCAACCCCTAGTAGCATATAAAACACCCTTCTCACTCATCCATTCAAATTCTCTCTGACAAACCATACTAGTAGATATAAACTCACTCCCAAGACTAGCAGCAACATCATACATCAACACTACAACCATATCATGAAAAGACGAGGCTTATACAAAAAATACATCTACAATAACAACTAAAATTACCGATATTTATACCTTGACACAAACTCTGTC
Source organism: Pinus tabuliformis (assembly GCA_031772625.1). Lineage (NCBI taxonomy): Eukaryota > Viridiplantae > Streptophyta > Pinopsida > Pinales > Pinaceae > Pinus > Pinus tabuliformis. Next base: position 250,148,182 of record CM062809.1, on the reverse strand, counting down.
TAAACCCTAATCAAATGTACACTAACAATAGAACTTTTCCTCATGCTTATCCCTACAATAGCTAGGATCAAGAAAATAGAACAACAACTCAAAAATCAGATACAAATCTCTACTTCAACAAATACAACACTAACACAATTGGGCTTGTAACACAAATAGTTAATAAAACCATTACTTTGAATCAAATGTTTCCATTTCAATCCAATGCTTAGGTTACTATAACATACACAGTTGCTTTACATGCACCAACACAATGTCAATATCACTTACTTAGCTAACCGCACCATCATTTAGATTTCTTGTGCTACAAGATTTCTTTGGTATGATCACAAAAAACTTGGTGTATGCATCGCACAACATCTAAAATTAGCAATCCAAACTCTACCCAGTATGGCTATCTTTTATTCACACTGCATCTATTAATTTGTTGATCTCTTCTTCAACACACAATAATATTTCTCAGGAGCGAACTTGATCAACGTGACAAAGCTTCCATAAACTGGCTCTAATCTCAACCTCACATTCACCCAATAACATCAATACCAAAACAACATTCAAATCCAATGCTTAATCAACCAATGCTACAACCACACACACTGGTCCATCATCTGCAACACATAGCTACTTCACACACAACAAGTCATTGAGTCAAAACTCAATATATTTTTCACTCACAACCTTTGATCCATCTCATTTCCTAAACACTCAACACTTAAATTATTCAATTCGAACTCTAAAATTTTTGGGTCCTTCATTTTTGTGACCATTTTTTGTAGAAAATAATTGCATAAATAATAAATGCAAGTGGGAAAAGAAAATGGTTAAACTTCCCGGAAAGAAACACCAGAAAAGAGGAAAGTGGAAATCAAGAAAATTGAACAGTTACGTTGGAACTCATCAAAGTATTGTAATAAGAGTCGAGTTGTTAAGGTTAAAGATATCAAGTAAATGTCGACCGAGTAGATAGATCTCATCAAGCAGATTAAAGTGGACTTCATTAACCAAGCATGAATAAGATCCAAGAAGCCGAAAATTATATATACCCGCATAGAGCAAGTTGGAAGAATAATATCAGAGAGGGGTCATCATGTTATCGAAATGAGAACCTGATTTTTGCAATTACAGATGAGTCTATAATGGGATTTTGGATGGAGTTTTGAAAGATCCTACATAGTCTCTATGGATCTATAATGTAATGTAATTGGCCTAAATCTATATATAAGAGTTTGTTATGGGGATCCGCATGTGTGTTTTTTAATAAGTGTGATTGTATTGAATGTCTCCTTTATTTATGTTTTGGTTTCTATTAAACTCATTTTGATGCATTTATTTACTTTTGCGCAAAGAGTTGTTCAGTAAATATATGGAGGAATATAAGTTTAATGTGTATTTCAATTAAAGAAATGAATCCAGACATTTTCTAAAACCCATCCATCACTTGTAAATCTTGGAATGCCTCAGGTGAGACCTTCTTCCCCTGTGGAATATTGAAAATTCCAATGACACGCTAGACTATCACGGACCCTTTGTTGGTACCCTGCGATCGAACCCTGCATCATCACAATAAAATGTTTCGCCAACAAATAGTTCTATTGTCGGGACCTTAAGATTAATTGGGGTTCTTAGATAATGGTGACTAGGATTATTACGAGTAGTGTTTGTGAATTGTGGGAAGAGAAGCTTAACTCATTTGTTCATCAACAGGCTGACTTACGATAGAAAAATATAGATTGGGTTAGGGATGAGATCCTTTTTGTGGAGCCTGCATGCGACCAATATGGAATTTTCTGGTGTAAATTCCCTGATGAATTGTATCATTAGTTGAGTAGACTGCAACATACTCGAAGAACTGGAAGTGATAGGTGAATCTTTTGAACTTGGACCACAATTGATTTAGTTTATTTACATTGGCTAGATAACGAGATCACTAGGGCCATTGATTTTTGGGTACATGCCACATTATAAGGCTATATTATTGAGTTCACTGCAGAGAATCACTAGTAGTTCTCTAAAGCTAAATCAATGTTCAAGTATGGATTAAGAGGCAGGTTGCTAAAAGAAATTCCTTTGTGGATTAAAGTCTTTATGGTGGAGGAGAGATTATTATTATTTTAGTAACCTAATATGGTAGCGTAAAACCCTTGTACTGGGGTAGGGTTCTAGGGGAGAGATTTTGACTAGTTGTGGAAGCTGATAAGAAGTTGCGATGGATGGGGAGGAGTTGTAGAAGGCACAATATTTTAGAACAATTAGGATGGAATAGATCTCTGATGAGTGGCAGAAACATAACTTACATGATATTAGGAGAAGGATAAGAGAGTTACAACAGTAGGTGAAGTATTGAGTAGTCCAAAGTTCCAAAGAGGATAAATGAGCAGCCTGGAGTTGCATAATGATACAGTAGGTGAAGGATTGAATTATAGTGCAATCAGAGGAGCTATAAGAGATGAGATAGGATATTAGAATAGGGATAGTGATCCTCTGAGGAATAAGAGGGAATTCAAACACTAAAAACACAAATACAAACAATTGTGATGATTGACCTGAATACTCCCATGGATGAGGAGATGCACTTCATCATGGGAAGGTTATTCCATGAAGATGATTCATCCCTTGTAAAGAGTAGTCTACAAGGAAACAATGTGGTTGGATCTCTCCCTAACCTTACCCTAGTACTTTATCAAAATCTTGTCAGTTTTATTTCAAAATTAGTCAAAACACTAAGGTTTCACGAAGTTTATAAGGTGTATGCTGCTGGTAGTTCTAGCAGTTTTGGTAACTGTAGTTAGTCTCATTCTACAACTTGTTCATAGCCTAGTTTGGGAGGATTCATTCTAGTTCTTCCTAGTCATACTTCAATGGCTATGAATGTGGTGGGATCACTTACTCGGTACCATGAGTTCTTAGGCCGAGGGGATTAAGATGAAAAACAAAATTGGTACATGTGTGAAGTTATTTGGAGGACTAGACAAACTCTAGATGATGCTAAAGTGATTGATTTCCAGACCATCTTGAGGGATAGAGCTATTTGATGGTTCGTTAATTTGTTAGCAACAACTCAGAATCCGACTCTGGATACAGTCAAACAAGAATTCATTAAGGAATATAAACTTCCTTAGATTAAACAAAAAGGCTTATTTGAATTATGGGACATTAAATAGTGAGAGGGAGAAACTACATGGGAAATCATGCAATAATTTAAGGATGCAGTTGGGAAAGTGAATTATCCTATTCACCTACATCACCAAAAACATTGGTTCATCAAAATATTAATACCTTTTACTAGAATTCCTCTAACGCAACAGATGATTGAGACTATACAAGATGCATCGGAGCAAGCCATGAAGATATAGGCAGTGATAGGGTATCCTCATGACTATATAGTAGGTTCTGCATCCAAGGATCCTACTGTAATTGGTATACAACATCAAATTGTTGATTTGACTGAAATATTGAAGGATATGAAGGTTGCAAGGCCTTCTCGTCTACAAGTTTGGTGTATTATTTGTCATAATGAAGAGCATCATAATACAAAGTGCCAAAGGACATGATGCATAAGACCATTAATTGTACCACCTCTACCACATTCGGGACCTTCTGGAGGACTCACACATGTTTCAATAAGTGTTCCTTTGCAGGGACATACCCAATACCATGCGTTTCCTAATCATCAAGGTATGCCTACTAATGAATATTATGAAATAGTTGTACTTATGGCCATGCTCCTCGACTTTTTCCTATGTTGCAGAAATATTCCAATGTCCCCAACAATATTTTTTGTGAGTGTTGTGGGTCTCCCACTCACCATATAGATTAGTGAAGAGCTTTGGATGCTCTGATTGATCGTCTAGATCATACCATATTTCAGGTAAATGAATCCCCTCTTGGAAGAGGAGAAAGGAATGGAGACAGAGGTCCATTTTGGTGCTATAATTAGAACGAAGAAGGTCATGTTACTCGAGACTACCCTTTTCCAAGGAGGCCATGGTGATCTCATTGTCGAGTAAATGCTCATGCACTGAAGATTGTCATAAGTTAATTACTTGTTGGGAGGAGTGCAACAGGCAGAGGCGTGTGAACTTGATTAATGTAGAACCAAGGGAGCCAAATCAATCCCCCAACCTAATATCAATATTATTACCAGAGGGGGTAAGCGTGATGGAGCTGACAAGGATGTGCTTGAACAACCTACTGTTATAAAATATGCGTCTTCAAGGAAAACATATGGTCTTATTCATAAAAATGAATATTATAGGGATGTTGTTAAAAATTTCAAGAAGCTAATTTCTTCTTATAGCCCTAGAGCAGGACAATAGGAAAAGGGTTATGTGAAGAGTCCTCAACTTCCACAAGAGACATCTCAGCCTATAATGGAATGGTTCAAGTTTTTTTTCTTCATATTATTCCATTGATAATAATAAGATCATTGATAAATCAATTTATTAATCACCCTATTAAGCACTTGATTAATTAACATAATCACCTTATCTAATGATATTGAATATTAGGTGATTGAGTATATAACATTTGCAATCAAAAGGTGATATGACGATATCCAATATGAGAACCGACAAGTGATGTATTCATGAAATCATCATGGATGATATGGAAAAATCAATGAGTACAGTTTGTCAATTATATTTATAGTTTCTAGCCTTGGAAAATTTAAAATCTGAATGCCACATGTCGAGTGCCAAGTGGGCATGACATGGCATGTTGTGTTGTCATGTCGGTCTCAAAAGTTTGAAAGACAATTATTTGTAAATAGTAATACTTAATATGTCAATATCTAATATGTTTATGTTGATGTTAAAATATCTCTTATCATTCAGAGAGTAAGAGTATGTTATATCAACATATTGATACTGAAACTTTGTATGAGTAGATTTATCATGATTGAGTCGATATACGATGTGCATGGAGCACAAGAAAAATAATACTAGTGATGATTGAAAACTTATATTTATTGACTTTGAGCACTCCCATTAAGTGCTTTATCTAATATTGGATTTTGAAAGAAAAAGGGACGTGTTTAAGTGAGGGAAATTGTTATCCATTATAAGAAAATTTTAGTGTTTTATTTATTTATTTATTGTTTTTATTTGTCTTTTAATACATTTGAAAATAGGGTAAGTAAGAGAGATAATAGGGGAGGGTTTCAATGGAGGTTAGGTTTCAGTTTGCGCACACATTGGGATTAATGAAGTGTTGGGCGTGGGATCCCCCCAACTTAAAGCCCAAAGTTTTGACTAAGTCCAATGTAAAGACTCCACGATTTGTGGGCACGGAGCGTGAAGTTGTAATTGATTCATAGGTTTATCCGCCCTTACTTTTGTAAATATAATGTTGGTTTGAGAGTTCTACCCATGGTTTGCGGACCATGGGATTGTATAAATAGAGCAAGGCTCTAAGTGTAAAGGGAGGGAGGGAGAAAATCGAAGATAGAAGATCTAATGAGGAAGCATTGAGTCTAAAGTGTAAAGTCATGTCTTTTGGTTGTAGAGTAGGAAAAGGCTCTGCAGCTGAGTGCGCAGAGGCCTAGTAGTTCGCAGTTGAGTGTGCGGACCCTTGCAGCTGAGTGCACGGACCCCTGCAGCTGAGTGCGCAGGGCAGTTGAGTCTGTAACCAATTGAAGCATTAAAAAAAGAGAAGTTTTACATTATTTTTGTGTATCATTTCCTATTTTATGCATTGAAGTATAATGAGTATGAATTGCAAGTTTATTGTTTATTTGTTGCGTGAATGTATATGAATATGTTGAATAAGTGAATATAAGATAAAGTATATGTTTACGTAGAGATAACTAACTGTTATAAGAATATAAGTAAGATTTGCAGTGAAACTTGGGGAAATAGCGTAGATCGCTGCTCTAGCAGTGTGAAAGCTCTACATCCCCTGGTTAGGGTTGCGCGAAGGCGAATATAACAGGACACGAGGGCCTCGTAGGTCACGAAAGTGCATGAAGTAACCTACGTGAAGGTATTCACAGTTGGACTAAATCGATCCCTCAGACATCTCAAGGGTGTGGAAACTTGGTTCCAGCATCCCCCCATACTGCTTCGGGTGAGACCTCAGTCTGCGCTCCATGGACTGTTGCCGAAAGGGCCAGTAGTACAGGAATTTGTTTGGCTAAATAATTCCAAACCTGGGTCAGGCCTCATCAAGCCAACAAATGGTTCTGTTGCTGGGATCGGAATCTGCATAGAGATGTCTGATGTCATATCATTGGAATCCAACTAAGAAAGAAATTGAAGGTTGGTTGGAGAGGAGAAGAGTTTGCGGCGCAGGAGAACAGGAATATGTGACTATCAAAGGAAGAGTGGTTAGACTGCTACCTGTACACGGAGATCCACAAAATTTTATTCGCATATTTCCCTACTGAGCGATACGAGTGGATCCCGAAGCTAGTAGATAGCCAAGGAAGGTGGAAACTCGACAATCCTATTATGTGGACCCCAGAGTTGGTGCACAGATTGGAAGCATCGAAGGATAAGATCACGTGCGCTATTGACCACTGGCTCGCTGGATTATAGGAGGGTTCATTACTGAGTTCGCGGTGGATACTTCAGTCAGCTATAGCGAGGTAGAGAAATGCTTTCTCAAAGGACCGCGAGGTAAGTATGTAAAGTCTATGAATACTTGGATTAAAATGTTATTGTGTGAAAAGAGGGTTATTCAATTACCTTAATGTCCGGAGCTATGCGAAGTGGAAAAATCTATAGAAAAGAAGGAGGTAAGGGACCAGAGAATAGCCCTTTTATTTCACCTCCACGAAGAGATGAGAAAGAGCTCGCGAAGGTCTCACTGAGAAGTGCGATCAATTTGATAAGGTAGAGGATTTCGCGCATACCACCCCCACCCACGCCACCACTAGCTTTATCGCCTTCACCCCCATCTTCGCCCGTACCATCTCCGCCACCACCACAAGTAAATATGGCAAGCGCGATAAAGTTACCTGTGTTCAAGGGAGTAGGAAATGAAGATTCAGACCAGTTTTGGTTCATGATATGAGCTGTATGGGAAGCGCAAGGAGTTACAGATGATAATATAAATAAAGCAATGCTGGTCAGCGCTCTGTAAGATCGCGTGCTGACCTGGTATATTATGCATTCTAATGACAATCCGAATGCGGGAATTGCGGATATCCAAATTTTCCTGAACAAATAATTTAGCAGGCCAAAGTCAGAGGCATAGTTGACCATTAGATTCAAAGAGATCACAATTATACTAGGCGAGACTCCTTGGGAGTTGGATCAGAAACTGAATTGCACAATTTGCGAAGCTAATATGACTTTGATGGATGGACAGCACCGTGAATGGTTTGTAGCATCAATAACACTGCATTTGAGGAATGTGCTGCCATAATAGAGGTTAAAAACCCGGGCAGAGGCCTTGGAGATCACGACGAGGCTGCATGAGAACCCAATACAGGATCCTAACCCGGGAGTTCAGCAGATCCACGCGCAGTTGAAAAACTTATGCCTTGAGATGCAGAGTTTGAAACAGGACAGGACAGCTCGCCCGGAAGTACGCAAGGAAGTATGGTGTGTAAAATGCAAGGGTCAGGGTCATGACAAGGACCACTTCCCTGTGTTTGCGAAATACCTTGCGGGAGGAGGGCCGATGCTGTTAAGACCAGAGGCACCAACAGGACCTAGTGTGGCGCCTGCTTTGTGGTGCATGATTTTTCAAATAGGAGGAAAGCATGCTATGAACAAATTCCATTTGTTACAGAAGTACACACAAAATTCGCAACAATTGTTATATAACTTTTGTAGATTGGTTGGACACAATGAGCGCACCTGTAGAAGCTATGAGCTGATGATGGATAGGACTCACACCAACAGATTTCAGGCCAAAACGTAGCCCCTTGACGAGAACACAAGAGTGGCGCAAATGGGATTTTAGGGGCACGGACGAGCCCGAGGTGGAGGAGGACCTGGAAGAGGTCACAGATAGCTGATATGTTACAATTGCGGGGGGGCAGGACATTATGCTTGTGATTGTACGAATCCAACACATCCATCATTTCTATATTGTACCTTGTTTGATCATGAGATGGAGCACTGTCCCATGCTGATAGCTAGGCTGTGTGACAAGGGAGCGCTTCAACCTCCCCCGACTCAGAACCTGCAGATGATGAGGTCTAAGCTGCGCGAGGAAGATCCAAATGTGAATATTTTGCTTCGAAGTGGAATTACAACAAGAGATGATAAAGGCAAACAACCTGAAGTTAGTACTTGGGTTTGTAAGGCTCTGACGAAAGAACCAGAGTTTGATTTGGAGCGCGCTAAGGAAACCTTCATGGAATCTAGGAAGAGCTTCGCTGATGCCTCCACTTCAGGAAGAAAAGATAGATCGAAGCCAGAAATCGACCCATATATGCTTACGACATTCCTAAAAACATGCATGAAGCTACTACATGATAGTAAGGCTGTAAAGGGATTGTAGGAACTCATTAACAGATGTGCTGGGACCATGCCAGGAGAACAACGCATAGTCCAGAAGATTGGAAATCATGCGACGAGGATGGGAAGAGAAATGAGGTTGACCACACATATTGGAGAATATGAGATGGACCAAGTAATTCTAGACCTAGGGTCAGATGCGAACGTTTTGCCGAAGCAGACATGGGAGTGCATGGGAAGGCCTATGTGGAAATGGTCTCCTATCCAGATGTGAATGGCAAACCAACAAAAGATAATACCTATGGGGAGATTGTAAGGAATCACCGTGGATATTGAAGGGGATAACGTGCTAGCAGACTTTGAAGTGATAGACGTTGGTGATGAAAGGAATCCCTACCCCACACTCTTAGGAATTGATTGGGCCACTGACATGAATGGGGTGATAAATTTGAAGAAGTGCAAGATGATTTTTGAGAAGAAGTCTCTGCGTGTACTCGTACCTTTGGACCTTGCAGAAGGATCGTGCTACATAGAGCCAGTGCGCGACTATGAAATCAATGAAGATTTGGACTACAGATCTACAAGATAACCACGTGAGAGCAAGACTGGGTAAATCCCACTGCAGATGGACAGATCTCATGGGAGCACAAAAGCTCCAATACATCAGATTTAGATGAGGAGATAGAGCGATGGCAGAACCGGTTGCACGAGGTAACCACGCTGAACTCTAATATGATGACAAGATCGTTGTGCTACGTATCGACAGAAGTGAGGGATCTGCCTACTTACGATGGGTTAAGTGAGGTAGATGCTTTCTTGAACATATTTGAAAGGGAGGTGCCGAAACAACAACGTTTTGAGGCTTTGAAATGGGTACTGTGCACTACGCCCGCAAGGTGGTGGGGTACGCACCAAGGAAGATTTTAGGATTGACGCGAATTCAGGGTAATGATGTGCATGTGTTTTTGTAAGCCTCAGATGCGACTAATAGACAAGTATGATAGACGGGATGGTCCGCACGCGCATCTGTCCAGGTGGGTACAGGCATATCGTAAACAACCTATGCGGATGCACATGGACCTCACGTTGGGAAACACAATCAATAAGCATGTGTTGGGGAGGAAATTACATGAACGGTCCCTCCAGTTAGGACAACAGAGTGTGGAAAGAATGAGTATGCAGAAGGTTACCCACACAGAAGCCTTTAACAAAGTGTGCGAAGCACTAAACAGGGTATATAATGTGTAACGAAGTGATTGGGACCTACACGTACCAGCAGTTTTGTGGGCTTATAGGAAAACGTGCAAGAAACTAATGGAACAGATGCCTTCTAGGTTGGCCTATGGAGCAAAATTTGTAGTCCCAATAAGGTATATTATGCCTAGTTCGCGCATAGTAGCACCCGTGGATATGATGGTTCGTGGAGCCTTGGAAGAAGGGAGCGCACAACTGAACGAAGAAGAACATTTGGGACTTGATGAAGAAATCCAACAGGGTGATCTTAGGCTCCAAAAACTCATGAAAGAAACAATGTGGTTAAGGGAGAAAAGTGCTCTGATGGAAGCAGAAGTCAAGAAGCTTGAGGAAGAAATAAAGAAAGATTTTCTCGATAAGAAAATTGTGTTGATAAAACAGGGTGCGCACGATTGCGTTGACAAATTTGGGGACTACCACCAAGATTTGATCAGCTTGATGCCTTGGATTGGACCGTATATTACTAGAGGGATCACTGATGATGGTGTGATGTAGATGGCGAAGTGCACAATGCATACAGTCAAGTTAAAAAATGGACTTTTCCCAGGAAAAGTGATTGATTGTCGGTTAAAGCCGTGTATAGGTGGCCCGACCACCTGACTTGTTGTGGGAAGCACAGTCTTAACGCTCCATGCAGTTGAAAGGGGGTGTGAGACTATAAACTACTGTCATGCGGAAAGAGTCAATTTTGCGGACAAAACCGACCTCCCTAGAAGCTAAGGCTTTCTAGTGACAAACAAAACAATCAAGCACTATCTTTCCCTAAATATGCATTTAAAATAAAAGCAACCAGGTGTTTAAGGCTTACCTTTAGTCCAATGCTGTTTGTAGCAGCCAAGCTTCTCCGATCCAGATGAGCTCCTCCTTCTCCTTGAAGCCTGCGTTCACTAACAAGCAAACGATTACATAGCACCTGAATAACTCATATAATAAAACATATTCATCATAAATACCAAGGAGTTTATGAAACAAATTATATATAACAACTTGTTGAGAAAAATGAACTTAATTGTATTAATTGGAAACAAAAGAAACCATTACAACCAGTGCCTTGGTGTTGTGCAGGTCCCTCCCAGGGTCCAGCAAGAGTTCTCCTCTACTTTGATCAGCTCACCCACTTCCAAATGAAGCTAAGAAAGGATTGGAATCTCTCCTCCCAAGCTCTATAAGGGAGTCATAATTTCAGTAGCATCTACCCTTAGGAATGTTCAGCTTTCAACCTCTCCTCCCTCTGGCCCAATGCCTGTATTTATAATGCTTTGGAGGAAGTTAAACAGGTCCACCATCAATGGGATAAGCCCCTCTTTCAAAGGGATAGTTCCCCTCTTCATGGGATAAGTTCCTCTTTCATTGGGATGCATGAACCATCTGGAGGCGCTCAATCCACGTCAAACCATCTTCTAGAATGCTCTAGAATCGACCGCAAGTAAGTTTTTTGAAGTAAAACTTGCGCCTTTTGACTTTTACAGGGGTACGCACCCACCCCTTTACAGACAGAGTGTACAAGTACGCAGGTATTATGTACTTGAGGTGCGTACACGCAGGTAAGGGTAAGAGAAACTGTGTAACCAGAGTTATATTGACTTTTAAAGACTTTCTCTCTTTTTTGGAGTTTGACATGAGGAGCAGAGGTATAAGACTTGCCAAGGAGGATAGTATGGTTATTGATGGAGCCATACTGACTGTAAATAGTCATGGTGACAAATTTTAGTGGAACAGATTGCCCCCTAAAGTGCAAAGCCTGTAGTAGATTAGGGTTTCATATCATCTAGGAAGGGTGAAGCACTTTATCATTTCAAGGATTATCTTGTGGAGAGCCCAGTTGGAACCTGTAAATATTCAACACAAAATACATATATGAGATCATATCATCGCTGAGGTAGGCATTCCCATACTTAGATTGAAAACTTTAACTAACAAACTAACTACTGCTCTGATACAGGAATGATCTTGCAATACATCATAATCATAGACTCATGTAGACACAGTATGGACGCAACCATCTGTTTATAATTAGTCTACTATATAATGAATACAAAACTCCTCGCAGCCTGGATGGCGGAAACTAGATCCAGGGTCTTCATTTCTACTTCCTGAAATAGTACGATTCTATCCATGCGAATAAATTAATTGATGTCGAACATGGTAGAAACCACTTGATTACCAGTCAATGATGTAAACTGTTAACAAGTGTGAGAGAGACCACCAGTGATGTCAATGGTTCTCAAAGTACCCAGTACAATCCATGAGATGTGAATGAATGTGTTGATGTCGAACATGTCACGGAATCCTTCGATCGAAAGTCAATGATGTAAACTGTCGTCAAAGGCGAGAAACCTGCCATTGAGGCATGCAGATTTCAAGGTACTGACGATTCCTAGATCATCTTTCCAGATAATGTGCTGATGTCGATAGAAAGCGATCCGTTGCAGGCAAGCCCACAACACGAAATCATAGATCAAGTTGAAGAAATGTAGCTGTAAGGACTGACTCAGGGATGGTCAAGATGGATGACAGGTATTTTGCAGATGAATGGTTTATTTGCAGTGACCTCTTGAACACATAACGACACAACAAATGGCTTGGTGACAATTGACCCAAAGTTAATACCCAGAAACCAGCTGAAGATTTTCAATGTGGTTTGATCAACTGTTAGGCAAAGGATTTCCCAACCCAGGTGAATGAAAAGTGTCGTGTTCAAGAGTGGTGATAAGGTTTTTCCGAGACAAAGGATAACAAATAGGCTCATTTTTCTCTCTTTTCCCCCACCATTTCTAGCAAGTACCTCTTTATTTTTTACAAGCTTGAGGAGGATAACATTTGCTTGATTATAAGCTCATCCTTTGGATGAGTCCAACTTAGTTTAGATTCGAACCCTAAGAAGGAGTGTTTCGTTCCTGTTTGTAATCGAACAGGTCCTTTACTGTGAAATTTTAACGAGTCTAGTATAGGAGAAACTCGGCGTTTTTCAATTTTAGAGAGTCTGAAAAAACTTAAGAAGACTCCAGGGTTGACCTTTTTCGTAAATTTGTGAATTTCCAACTGGTTACCGTAAACTTTCTCCCAACCTACCGTCAACTGACGGAGTGATTGATCTAATTTCAAGTACAGTCGATCACACTCTTCCATTGGAGAGTGAAACTCATGTCACTCAGGTTGATGATCCATTAGTTGATCAAGTGGTCGATTCAATTTCACATTCGGTCGATCCCACTTTCCCTTTAGAGAGTGAACTTCATACCGCTCAGGTTCTTCTTGTTACATCAGATTCTTCTACGCCAGGGGGCATTTCACCTGTTTCTACAGAACCCCCTCCAAGTACTGAGGTCTTTTCCTTTGATTGGAATAGACTGACAGAACCTCGTCTTCCTTCCTCCATCCCTTTCCAAATCATTGTCAAGGCTGGTGGTAGGGACATACATCGTACTCAGGTAGATGAAGGTGCTTCTGTTAGTATTTTATCCTCAACTGTTTGGAAAGCTTTGGGTTCCCCTCAGCTTGCGCCTATTACGTAGAATCTGAAAGCTTTTAACAGAACCATTAATGAACCTTTAGGGATCCTTCCTAAGTTTTCTATTACCTTGGAAGGTAAAACTGTCTGTATTGATATTATGGTAGTTCGAGGTCCCCAAATTCACAGTCAATCAGTCAAAAACTAGAAAGAAATCAGATTTTCTCAAATCAAAGTATCAATCAAAAGAGAAATCAATCAAATCCATGGATTCCCCAGTCGAGTCGCCATTTTGTCATGCGGAAAGAGTCAATTTTGCGGACAAAACCGACCTCCCTAGAAGCTAAGGCTTTCTAGTGACAAACAAAACAATCAATCACTATCTTTCCCTAAATATGCATTTAAAATAAAAGCAACCAGGTGTTTAAGGCTTACCTTTAGTCCAACGCTGTTTGTAGCAGCCAAGCTTCTCCGATCCAGATGAGCTCCTCCTTCTCCTTGAAGCCTGCATTCACTAACAAGCAAACGATTACATAGCACCTGAATAACCCATATAATAAAACATATTCATCATAAAGACCAAGGAGTTTATGAAACAAATTATATATAACAACTTGTTGAGAAAAATGAACTTAATTGTATTAATTGGAAACAAAAGAAACCATTACAATCAGTGCCTTGGTGTTGTGCATGTGCCTCCCAGGGTCCAGCAAGAGTTCTCCTCTACTTTGATCAGCTCACCCACTTCCAAATGAAGCTAAGAAAGGATTGGAATCTCTCCTCCCAAGCTCTATAAGGGAGTCCTAATTTCAGCAGCATCTACCCTTAGGAATGTTCAGCTTTCAACCTCCCCTCCCTCTGGCCCAATGCCTATATTTATAATGCTTTGGAGGAAGTTAAACAGGTCCACCATCAATGGGATAAGCCCCTCTTTCAAAGGGATAGTTCCCCTCTTCATGGGATAAGTTCCTCTTTCATTGGGATGCATGAACCATCTGGAGGCGCTCAATCCACGTCAAACCATCTTCTAGAATGCTCTAGAATCGACCGCAAGTAAGTTTTTTGAAGTAAAACTTGCGACTTTTGACTTTTACAGGGGTACGCACCCACCCCTTTATAGACAGAGCGTACAAGTACGTAGGTATTATGTACTTGAGGTGCGTACACGCAGGTAAGGGTAAGAGAAACTGCGTAACCATAGTTATATTGACTTTTAAAGACTTTCTCTCTTTTTTGGAGTTTGACATGAGGAGAAGAGGTATAAGACTTGCCAAGGAGGATAGTATGGTTATTGATGGAGCCATACTGACTGTAAATACTCATGGTGACAAATTTTAGTGTAACAACTACCCTTCCCGAGAACTGCGCAATTTCAGGGCTGTGTGTAGGAGCGAAGTGTCACGGGGTCTGTGACAGTGCAAGGGTGGCTGCGTTGCCACGCGGGTTGTTTGGAAAATGACTGTTGTAGTCACTATTCACGATGTGATGCTTGACTTGAGACGAAATGGAGCGGGCGGCAGGCATTTAAGACGAGCTTTATGGGTAAGATTTGGAAAATCTACCGCCAAGGGAGCATTAATGGATCGGATTTTGGGGCAACGGTTGAATTTGAATTCAAAAGGCACTATAAATTGCAAAGGGTTGCCCAACAAACAAAACTTGGTCATTTGCGAATTGAGCTATCGTGCGCCCAGAGTATTTTTAGCCGAGACCTGTTTAACCTATTGAGAGCGTTGTTTGAGCACCCGGTGGAGCAGTTGAGAGAATTCTGGACAAACAGAATGGCAAAGTCTAAAGAAGACAGGGAAATTGAAGAAATGACCGTCAAAGAGGTTGCGCAGGCCATGACAGTAGAAGATGCCCTTGAGAGCGTCGGGATAGTTGTGGAAATCCCTAAATCACCACGCATGCTGAGGCCTAAGAAAGATAAGCAGCCCATGATTCTGGTGCGCATGTCCCCTTGAAACCCGCTGAGAACTAATTGACCATGGAGGAAAAAGGGAAAGCGGTTAATTTGGAAACCAATGAGGAGGAAGATCTTGAGGACATCCTAATCGAAGAGGATGAGGACGAAGACATGGAGGAAGAAATCGAGGGCACACACCCTCCAACTAGGTTGCCTGCATATGTTCCTCTACGGAAGAGGAAGGCAAAGGTGCCCAAGGACATCCATGAGAGCAAGAGCTCTCTACAGACTCCGCTCCTCCCGGACAATATCATTTTTGAAGGAGCGCACCCGGGACGGGTGCCGAGTTTGAAGTTCGAAGTTTGGGATCTCACTGACCATGATAAAGTCCCTCACTTGGCGACCACGCAACTCATGAAGCCAAAGAAAAACAACGTGGCGGGAGTCATAGAGTTGGAGCCGCGCAAGTGGTTACGCGGAGCCGAAAAGGCGGGGTTGTTAAACCTGCTCTAGGTGCCTCATTACCATCGCACCCCAATGACTATCTTCATCATCAGGCAGCTGCTCTACCTCGTGCATGGTGGGTGTTTGGGGCTGGAGGAGTCCATCCCCATCACGAACCACCTAATCCATATAATTACCCTACTCCCTTGTAAAGGGGAAGACCTAGCAGACATTTCGGAGTGTAAAAGCAGTGATTTTTCCATCGCGAAGGCCATGAAAATGAAATACAAGTTGGAGAAGAAAAAGAGGGGCTACGCGATCTCCAGTATCAACAACAAGGTAGTTAGAGTTGTGACTCAGATACTGGCAGGTAAGGTCATGCGGAAGTGCTGCGCAGATGAGGTGCCCACGCCAGTGGTTGCACTTACCGAGCAGTGCGCAGAGGGGGTCTTTTTTAACTAGTTTGAATTCTTGTGCAAGGAGTTCTTGGAGAATTACCGCGAGGCACAGGAACAGGGGAAAGCCTTCCACTATGCATGGCTTCTGTTGTCCATAGTGTTGGAGGCTAGGGAATTTCCTGAGGACAACTAGTTCCCCACAATTGCGAGGGATCTCTTGGAGGCCGCGAAAGTACGCTTCTTTGTGGGCCACTAAAGACACACATTGGATTCGAGACAGTAAAATATTATGGGTGTTCATGGAGATGAACATCAGAATGGGGATTAACAGCAAGCTGTGGTTATCACCCACTGTCTATAACAACTTACAAAGCTTTGTAGGGTTCAAGGTGGACTTCCACCACGTCCACATCAAGGCGTGCAAGGACCCCGTGAAGAAGTGGAATCAGCTCCCGTACATGGCCACGGATGATGTTATCTTCGATGTACTTGAGGAATGGCTGCTGAAGTAGCGCGCTCCAGCCACCTCCATGATGAAATCGGAAAAGTTTGTTGCACAGCGAAAGAAGGAGGAGAAAAAACTGCGGATGGCAGAGTTGGCAGAAAAGAGAAGAAAAGAGGCCGCAGTAGAAGCACATATGGCAATAGTGAAGGAGCGCAAGGGCTAGAAGTCGCCTTCACCCTAGTAGGAACAAGAAATGGAGATAAAGATAGAGGAGGGTGGCGCGGACCTACAAATAGCGACAACATAGTTAAAGCTCCAGCGCCCGAGAGAACAGGTGGGGCTGTGAAAGAAGTCAAAAGCGTCTAAGACTTATTTCGACCTGATCACCCTCACTAAGGGAGATTTGCATGATATAGGGGAGATGGTGTGCGAAGTCACCGCAGAGGCCCTCCAGTAGTTGGTAGAGGAGAATCTGATTGTGTTGGGGGCCCTCTGGACACATATTCAGGAGTTGCAGGTGTGCACTCCCCAGGCTAGTACTCTCTCGACTAGCCTCGCAGTAGGAACGACCACGACTGAGGTAATGCTGCTTGCCCGCACAACTAACACAATAGTGCTGCCAGAGGGGGCACTGGTTACAGAAAACGAGGTTGATATGCCTATAGTCATTGCATTGAAAGGGGTAGGAATCAACATGGTTGCGCTCCCTCGGAAGATGCTCTATGTCCTGCAGGACGGAGTGACTACAGAACTGCGAGCTAAGGAGGGTCGCGCGCTACAGGTGTTGAGTGAACAAAGAATCAACATGGAGCAACTGAGCCTGCAGTGTGACGAGGTTGTGGCGCAAAACTGACAGATGGTGTAGGTGGTTGAGGAGGCCTGCTAGATGGTCCCTGAGTTGGCCATCCCAGAAGAAGCACCAGTAGAGGCACGCATTTAGAGGTTAGCAGTAGGAGTGCGCGAGGTGCGAGAAGAAATGGCCAAGGTTCAGCTAGAGCTGAACCTTCAGATAGCAGAGCTGCGGTTGAAGGTGCAACCTTCAACTCCTCCAGAGGTAAGGGAATGGAGCGCCAGCACCATTACATCGAGGATGGAGGAGATCAACGATGTAGTGAGGGACTGCACCAAATGTTGGAAGAATCGTTCGAGGTCCTCACCACTCTGCAGGAGGACCCAAACATATAGCACTTAGAAATAGAGGTGCGTGATCTACAGAAACAATACAAATACATCAAGGGGACCGCGCAGATGGTGGCCCTCACACAGAGGCTTGCGTGAATTCAATAGGCCAAAGCGCTTAAGGAGAAAGTAGACGCAGCGCGACACAGAGAATCAGTTTTGAAGGCGCATGTTCAGCCTTAGGTAGACAAGGCCTTCATAATCATAGCAACAATTGAAGGTAAGCTCGCACAGATGTAGGGGATGCAGGAGCAAATACACGGGAGCAGTTCCGACACCGCGGCCTTCGAACAACATGTACAGGAGATACAGTAGGTAGCCGCTCAGTCTGTCAACCTTGCAGCAGTCCGAGAAGAGTTGAGAGGTCTCCGCGCAAAGATCTCTGCACCAACAGAGTGACTTGAGGGCGAGTCATGATGTTTGTGTTGGGGTCTTGTTGGGCGTGGGATCCCCCTAAGGCAAGTTTTGGGGCTTAAAACTCAAGGTTTTGACTAAGTCCGATGTAAAGACTCCATGATTTGTGGGCACGAAGCGCGAAGTTGTAATTGAGTCATAGGGTTGTCTGCCCTTACTTTTATAAATATAATATTAGCTTGAGAGTTCTACCCATGGTCCGCGGACCATAGGATTGTATAAATAGAGTGAGGTTTTAAGTGTAAAAGGGAGGGGGCAGAAAATAGAAGATAGAAGATCTAATGAGAAAGCATTGAGTCTAAAGTGTAAAGTCGTGTCTTTGGGTCGTAGAGTAGTAGAAGGATCTGTAGCTAAGTGTGCAGAGGCCTAGTAGTCCGTAGCTGAGTGTGCAGACCCCTGCAGCTGAGTGCACAGGGCAGGTTGAGTCTATAACCTAGTGAAGCATTAATAAAGAGAAGTTTTACATTTTTTCTGTGTATCGTTTCCTGTTTTATGCATCAAAGTATATTGGGTATGAATTGCAAGTACATTGTTTATTTGCTGCGTGAACGTATATGAATATGTTGAATAAGTGAATATAAGATAAAGTATATGTTTACACAAAGATAACTTACTGTTATAAGAAGATAAGTAAGATCTGTAGTGAAGCTTGGGGAAATAGCGCAGATCACTGCAAAGCTCCACATCCCCTGGTTAGGGCTGTGCGAAGGCGAATATAACAGGGTGCGAGGGCCTCGCAGGTCAGGAAAGTGGGCGAAGTAACCTGCATGAAGGTATTCATAGTTGGACTAAGTCAAACCCTCAGACATCTCAAGGGTGCAGAAACTTGGTTCCAACATCCCCCCATACTGCTTCGGGTGAGACCTCAGTCCGCGCTCTGTGGACTCTTGTCGAAAGGGACAGTAGTATAGGGATTTATTTGCCTAAATAACTCTGAACCTGGGTCAGGCCCCATCAAGCCAACAGGAAGGGAGGCATGGCCTAGTTAACACATGTCCCATAACTAGCAGTAGGTTGACGCACATGGGAATCGATGCCTTTTGGAAATTGGAGGAGTCTAAACCAAGACTCTTCAAGGGAAGGAATTTTACTTAGTTATTTTTCTTGGTTAAGCCTCAACAGTATGTGCATTTAACAGGGGAGAGCAAGTGTAGGAGTGGTTACATTTTTACTTTCACCATTAGGCGGAGGAAACAAACAGCCCGAGGGATTGTGTCAATTTGGAGCCCAAGCCGAAAGACATCCTATCTATTTGGGGTTTGGAGCAAAATCAACAAAACTTGGACAAGGTAAAACTTCTAGATAGATCCCCAGCTAGAAAAATGGGATTAAAGGTGTTAGATTGGAACTCTGGAGGTGGTTTAAGGTTCTTGAAGGAAGAAAACCTTATCTCTTCACCTGTGGAATGTTGGGTTTTTGACATCGGTACTCAGGAAGGTCAGGCAACAATAGTGGAATCAATGGATCTAGCCATAGAGTTGTCGATGAATCTCTTGGTAAGTCTTAAAACTCCCTCGGTTTTTCTATAATCTGTCAATTGTTTGTGAGGCCTAGAAGATATACTCAAAAGAAGTTGTCTATGGGGGAATGAGGGACTCAAGTCTTGCCTGGTTAAGAAAACACAGTCAAATGAACTGGCCTCATCCCAAAGAGTGAAAAGAACCCTCACATGAAAATCAGCTCTGTGATGGAAAGAGGATAAGACACATGAACCCCATCAATTTCATAGTCGTGTTGGTGCGACAGGGGAGGGTTTTGTCCCAGAAAACTAGGCATTGAAGGAAGGAGCAGTTCACAATTTTTCTGTGGACCCTGTGAGGGAACAAAGTCACCATCCCTTATCATATTTTTATGGTTTCACGCATGAAGTGGTTCTTTGTCTCGGCCTTGTTGTCTAGGTAAATCCTCTCTATGGGCAGAGACGATCCCTTTAGCCCAATGAGTGGGACTAGCAACCTACGTGACAATCTACAAGACACTTTCCTAAATTACAATCGAAATAAGAGAAGAGGAAGATGACCTACCTCATTTTGATGCTATAATGTACTCCTTTGTTGAAGATCTCGAATCGCTTGCTCCTTAGTCTCAGCTCTACTGCTCACAGAATTTGAATACCTGCACAAGAGATCAAAGACACAACAAAGCATACAAGTACAACAAGCATAATTGAAAGTAATCTGGTTAACATATCAAAGAACATTAAGATAGATGATGCATTAACACAAACATTTATGGAAAGTGAACCAACAAATATTAATGAAATAAAGGAGGAAGCATTCAACCAAGCCTTGATGTCAATAAGCTCTCCTTGAGTGAGTGTCCAATTCCAAGCTCAAGCTCTCCAAGCACTCCTTCTCCAAGCCAAATGAGTAGCATGTAGGCACTATCTTAGCATAAGGGTGCAAATAATCAGAGACCAACCATTTGGGAATGGGAGAGGATGAATATATAGGAAGGAAAAAAGAGTTAGGATCTCTCCAAAGATAGGAGAAGGCCCTCATCTCAAGTAGGTAGCTCATAGGGATAAGATCAAAGGGAAATATTGGGATTACTCGACCACATCCACATCAAACAACCTCCAGCTCATCGTTCTGGAAGCCTCTAGATCTTGAAGCTTCTTGTCATATTTGGGAAAACTTGCCTTTTAGGGATCAATTCAAGTATCCAAGTAAAAATCATGCTGGCAGCGCGAGGCCAGTATGGTGCAACTTGTCACCAGCACTAGTTGTCAGTGTGAGGGTCACCTTGGTCCTGAAACTAGGGTTTTAGAGCTTACTTTTTCAAGGAAGGCTCAAGGAATGTTTCCATCAGTGTTTCAGGTAGGATCTGAATTGCATATTAGGATGGGTACACTACATGTTTGCCAAGTTTCCCATGGATGATTTCTTTGTGAAAAGACTCATGATGGGTAAGCTTGTTGATGTAATTATAATCAAATCCAGACCTACCTGGAGAAACAGGTGCTCGGGTGAAGCAAGGGCGGCTAAGAGATTGGATTGTTTCTTAATGAAGGAGGACCTTGTTAATCAAATTCCCTTTTTTAGTTAGTGGGTTGGATCAGGAGGTGATTCATACCACTTTCCTATCATCCTGGAGCTGAAAGGGACTAGTCGGAAGCCTGGTTCACACTTTAAATTTAATTCTGCCTAGCTCAAAGATCTTAGCTAAAACAATTTAGTCAAAGCCACTTGGAGGCCTCTGGACCATGATCAGGATTCTTCTTTAGCTCAGATATTTATGGAAAACCTTAAAATAATGAAACATGCAACAATCATTTTGGAAAAATAAAAAAAAGATTAGGGAAGAAGCTGAGTTAAAACGCATTGATGAAGCACTTGAATCCATGGAAAGTCTGATGGGGATGGATACGAGATAGACGGGAAAAGGGAGAGGAAAAAATAGTTGGAAACCTCAAAAAGAAAGATTCTTAATGAAATAAAAGAACATTGGAGGCTCAAAAGTAGAGCTATTTGGCTAATTGTTGGGGACGAAAACTCTTAGTTCTTTCAAAATTATGCAAAGGGCAAGAAAAATATTAACACTGTTTGGGAAATGAAACATGTAGATGGGGGAACAAAAAATCTTTTGATTAGTTGGCCACTTTGGGAAGAGACCACTTTAAAGGCTTGTTTATAGCTCTAGAAGAAGCTACAATTGCAGAAGTCATTCAGGTGTCTCAACTATCCCCTAAACACACGGAGGAGGAAGAGAATGATATGCTCATGGTTCCTATTTCAAAAGGTGAAGTTGAAGGGGTAATTAAATCAATGCAGAAAGACAAGAGTCTAGGACTGTTAGGTCCCTATAATACTAGTGATTACCCCATTACTATTGTAGTTTTATCCCTTATTAATATTGTTGTGCCCCTATTGCCCCCATATTGTTATTACTGTGCCCCATAGAATCCCTCTATTGTTATTTTTGTGGCTTTATATTATTATTGATAGGTCGGTTGGGTTATATTGTGACTCCTTAGACTCCTATATATAGAAAGGAGGTTTGGTCATTTGAATCATCAAGGAATCATTCATTTGTGTAATGTAAAGGAGGTTGCCCCTTGAAGATGCTGAATTCTAAGGCGTTGATCTATCTTTTCTATCTTTTTGTGAGCTGGTTTCATAATATTTGTTATCAGAGCTTTGGATTCTAGGGTTTCGCTGCTCCAAACAGGTCATCATGGAATTCTCACTATAACTTTTTTTCTATGGTGTTTCAGAAGCTAAAAAAAAACCCATTTGAGACAAGATTGCACTGAAGCTTGGGTCTGAATTTCAGAGCTTTTCGCGCTATAGTTGCGGAGATATGATCTGAGGAAATTGGTCTTTTTGCAGACTGCTGAATTACATTCCAAATAGGTGACCTGGGGAAAATCGTCATAACTTTCCCTCTGGGCATCAGATTGAAAATTTGTAAGAAGGTACAGAAAGAGGACAGACTGTAGTTTCTTTCATATATTTTTTAGAGCCAAAGGGCGAAACAAGGAGACGTGGCACGTCGTACAAGTTCACTCTACTGAACTAGTCTATAATCAGGTCACTGTGGGAGATTTGGCATAACTCTTCTTTGGAGAATCCAATTGGAATCAGACTAGTGGAATTGGAAAGAGGACACAGAGAGCTACTACAAGTTGTAATTTCAGAACTGGATCATTTGAAATTACATAGATACATCAGAGGCAATATCGAGCTCCTACAAAGTGAAAAAAGGTGTGTAGATTTTTTTAAAATTTTTGCATTAGCTTGGTTTGAAAAATTAGTTTGAAGTAATTCAAAGGGCATAGTAGAGAATTATTATTAGTAACTGATGCCCCGAGGAAAGAAAATGCAAACACCTAGTAAGAAACCTGAAATCTCTAGCATGACTCATGAAGAAGAGGAAGAAATGCTACATGATATATCAAAATTACAAGACCAAGTGCAACAAATTTCACTCTCACAAAAGCTAATAGAAGCTAAGATAAATGGCGTGGAATCTAAGATAAAGGGCATGGAAGCTAAGATTGATGATTTGAAGATAGATTTGAAGGCAGATTTGACAAATTTTCTACAAGAAATACTTACTAATGGTGAAAGGGTAGTAAAGGAAACTCATGATGCGAACAAAAGAAATGTTAATCATGATTTCATAGACTCTAATGTTGGATCGAAGACCCACCATATTCCAAAAATCGATATGAGGAAGTTTGATGGCAAGGATCCCGCGACATGGATATTACACATGGAGCAATTTTTCGATCTCAATAATGTGCAAAACACACAAAAGGTACGTATTGCAACTTTATATTTGGAACCAAATCAGTTTGTATGGTATCAATGGCTTTGCTCTCGTAAACAAATTATCACTTGGGAAATTTTTATGGAAGAATTGACAGCACATTATGAGGATACAAAAAGCAACACTTTTTTTAGCCAATTGATAAGTCTCAAACAAAATGGTTCAATAATGGAGCACATTGAGGAGTTCCAAAAATTGAACATAAGGGTACAAAATATTCCAGAGGAGCATAGGATTGATGTGTTCATAGGGACTTTAAAGGATAATATCCAACATGATGTTCGCCTTTAGGAACCTAATTCATTAGAGAAGGCATTCAGGTTAGCAAGAAAAATGGAAAGCAAAATTATGGCAACCAGGAAGCATACCACTCACAACTATAAATATGGAAGTGTTGTTGCCCCTAGTCTTCCACAACCTATAAGGTTGACACCACAACAATTGGAAGAAAAAAGAGCAAAAGGGCTTTGTTACAGTTGTGATAGCAAATACACTAAATGTCATAAGTGTGGTGAGAAGAAATTATTCTACATAGATTGTGAAGAGGAAGAGGAAAATGAGCAAGAAAGGTCAAAATAAGAGGATATACTCCAGGAACAAAGTCTAGATAAAGAATAAATGAATCCGACCATATCTTGTAATGCGTTGGCTGGAATTACCACTCCTCAAACCATCAAGATAGAAGGACAAATCAAGAAGAAAAAGGTAATAGTGTTGATTGATTCAGGAAGTACCCACAATTTTATTCATTGTAAGGTAGCAAAAGAATTGAATTGCTTCCTATATCCAGCACCAGAGTGTCAAGTAATGGTTGCAAATGGAGGAACAATAAATTGCTCTGGAAAGTGCCATACTATCAAGCTATCCATGGGAGAATATATATTGACTAGCCTAATGCTTTCCATTCCAATGGGAGGTGTTGATGTTGTACTAGGAGTCCAATGGCTACAATCCTTGGGTACAATAGCTTTTAATTTTCAAGAACTTTTCATGAAATTTTATGCGGAAGGAAAGGAAGTTGAATTAAGGGGTATTGCAGGGAAACTGGGAAAGATAATCAGCTCTAACGGTATGACAAAGCTTCTAGAAAAGGAACAAAGAGGTGTAATTTCACAATTATGTTCGCTAGATGTTTCCACATCGAAATCATCTATTTCTCCAGATCTCCAAAAAGTCTTCGACAATCATTCCAAGGTATTTGAGACTTCCAAAGGTCTCCCACCTATTCGTGATCATGATCATGCTATTCATCTGATTCCAGGAAGTGTTCCTCCAAACATCAGGCCGTACAGATATCCCTATGCCCAAAAGAGTGAAATTGAACGTATGGTTGCAGAAATGCTAGAGGCTGGTATAATTCAACCTAGTCAAAGTTCTTTCTCTGCTCCAGTAGTATTGGTGCACAAGAAGTATGGATCATGGCGCATGTGTCCAGATTATAGGGAGCTCAACAAGCTCACTATTAAATTAAGTTTCCCATTCCTGTCATTGATGGATTACTGGATGAATTGCATGGATCAATTTACTTCACCAAGTTGGATCTTCGTTCAGGATATCATCAAATCAGAATGAAGACTGAAGACATTCCGAAAACAACATTTAGAACTCATGAGGGTCATTATGAATTTTTGGTCATGCCTTTTGGCCTTACCAATGCACCTTCTACATTTCAATGTTTGATGAATTCCATTTTCAAACCCTTCCTTAGAAAATTTGTGTTAGTATTTTTTGATGATATACTAATCTACAACAAGTTGCAGAAGGATTATGTTGAACATGTTGACATCGTACTATAACTATTGGAGGAGAAACAATTATATGCAAAAAGATCCAAATGTTTCTTTAGAGTACAAGAGGTGGAATATCTGGGTCATATTGTATCTCATGAAGGAGTTACGATAGACCCTAGCAAAATTAAAGCCATTAAGGAATGGAAAATCCCCACATCCATAAAGCATCTGCGAGGATTTCTCGGGTTGACAGGGTATTATTGCAATTTTGTTAAGAATTATGGGAGAATAGTAGCACCTCTAACAACATTATTGAAGAAAGATGCATTTTCATGGACTCCAGAAGCAACAAAGGCCTTCGAACATCTTAAAGAGGCATGTGCCAAGCACCAGTCTTAGCTACACCGGACTTCACAAAAACCTTTATTGTGGAATGTGATGCTTTAGGAAATGGAATTGGTGCTGTTTTAATGCAATATGAAAGGCCCATTGCTTTTGAAATTCGTCCAATCAAGGGAAAGTTTTTACACAAAGCTATTTGTAAGAAGGAAATGTTGGCAATACTACATGCACTTAAGAAATGGAGACCCTACCTAATCAGAAGACACTTCAAGGTAAAAACGGATCATGATAGCCTTAAATACTTTTTAGAACAAAGATTATCATCTGAAGAGCAACAAAAGTGGGTCACAAATATGTTCGGTTATCACTTTGAAATCATCTAAAAAAAGGGAAGCAAAATGTGGTGGTAGATGCACTCTCAAGAAAGGACAAGGATGTGGAAGCATTGTTGTGCACCATTTCTATTATCCAACCAAATTGGATAAACGAAGCAAGGGAGGAATGGAAGAATGATGAAGAAGTGTGGGCACTTATTCAAAAGTTACAACAAGACTCCAGTACATCTGATACATTTAGCTAGAAAAATGATTCGTTATCGTACAAAGATCGCTTATACCTCTCTAAGAATTCCCAACTCAAACAAAAGATTCTTATGGAATTGCACACTTCTCCCTTAGGAGGGCACTCAGGATTTTTAAAAGCTTACCACAGGGTTAAGAAGGAATGTTTTTGGGATGGCCTTAAATCAGATATTCAAAAGTTTTTGGCGGAATGTTTGGTTTGCAAACAAAATAAAGTTGAAACAATTAAGACCCCGGGTCTATTACAACCTTTATCCATTCCAAGCCAACGTTGGGAGGAGGTTTTGATGGATTTTATCACAGGTTTACCCAAGTTTGAGGGAAAGAGTGTCTTCATGGTGGTAGTTGACAAACTTACCAAGTATGCACACTTTTGTGCATTATCACATCCATTTAAAGCCAGTACAGTTTCTACTGCATTTATGGAAACAATTCAAAAGCTACACGGAAACCCAAAGATTATTTTAAGTGACAGAGATCCCATTTTCACTGGAAATTTTTGGACAGAATTGTTTTCTTGTCTCAGTATTCAGTTAGCTCATAGCTCATCTTAACATCCTCAATCTGATGGGCAAACTGAGATAGTAAACAAATGTTTGGAAGGATATCTTCGTTGCTTTGTATCTGATAAACAGACACAATGGGTCAAATGGTTGCCTCTGGCTGAATGGTGGTATAACACTTCCTTCCATATAGCAACAAAAATGACCCCATTTATGGCACTTTATGGATATCAGCCACCATCCATCACATCATATTTAAGAGAAAATTCTAAGGTTCAAGCAGTGGAAAATCACATCGAGCATCAACAACAAGTCCTCCAACTCTTAAAGGATAACCTCGTGTTGGCGCAGAATAGAATGAAACAACATGCAGATCAAAATTGCAGTGAAAGAAGTTTTGATGTAGGTGATTGGGTATTCCTATGGCTACAACCATATAAACAAATGTCCCTCAAGTAAGATAAGAAGGATAATAAATTATCACCAAAGTAATATGGTTCGTACAAGGTGTTGCAAAAAGATTGGTATGATGGCATACAAATTGGAGCTTCCCGCAGCTTCTCGAGTGCACCCAGTTTTCCATGTTTCATGTTTAAAGAAGGTTATAGGTGACAAGCTCCCAGTTCAAACAATATTGCCAGAACTTGACGAGGAAGGAAAAATTATATTGGAACCGGAAGCAGTCACAGAAACAAGAACTCGACAACTACGAAATCGATCAATTTCGGAGTATCTCATCAAGTGGAAGAACTTATAGGTTGAAGATTCCACATGGGAGGATGAGAATTTTATAAAGAAGCATCCAGAACTACTCAAGCGTTGAGGACAACACTTTTTTGAAGGAGAGGGGCATGTTAGGTCCCTATAATACTAGTGATTACCCCATTACTATTGTAGTTGTATCCCTTATTAATATTGTTGTGCCCCTATTGCCCCCATATTGTTATTACTGTGCCCCATAGAATCCCTCTATTGTTATTTTTTTGGCTTTATATTATTATTGATAGATCAGCTGGGTTACATTGTGACTCCTTAGACTCCTATATATAGAAAGGAGGTTTTGTCATTTGAATCATCAAGGAATCATTCATTTGTGTAATGTAAAGGAGGTTGCCCCCTCAAAGAGGCTGAATTCTAAGGCGTTGATCTATCTTTTCTATCTTTTTGTGAGCTGGTTTCATAACAAGGACCTAATGGTTGGAAAATTGAATTATTTCAACACTTATTTGAGCTTATAGGGGAAGAGCTTACTGGGGTGGTGGAGGAATATAGGCTTAGAGGCTATGTTTATGAATCTTTCTAATCTACCTTTTTGGATTTAATCCCTAAAACAGATGATCCTACAAATTTTGAGGACTTTAGGTGCATCTGTCTCTATAAAATTATTGCCAAAATCATTGCTATCAGACTGAAATCAATTCTTTCTAGAAATATTTCTAAGGAACAATTTGGTTTTCTTGATGCAAAATAGATCCATGAATCCATAGGAGTTTCTCATGAATCTATCCATAGCATCAAGAGGATCAAAAGAAAAGGTATGATAGTTAAAATTGATCTCTCAAAGGCCTATGATAGAATCAACTAGTTATATTTGTGCATTTTGCTTACTCATTTGGGATTCTGTATTGTCATCATCAACTCGGTCATGGGATGCATATAAAATGTGATTTTTGTTGTCCTTATCAATGGTGTTGAATCCCCTCTTTTCCACAGTCAGAGAGGGCTCAGACAAGGGTTCCCTATGTTATCGCTTCTCTTCTTACTTGCGGAAGAAAGATTAAGTCAATTGATTCTTATTGCTAAAAAAACAAGAGAAGTTAAAGTAATCGAAGTAGAAATAAATTTGTATATCACCCATCTCCTGTTTGTTGACAACATGACTTTGTTCAGTGTCGGATCTATAGGTGATATACAACAGCTGAAACATTCTCTTGATATGTTTCTCAAAGCCACCGGGATGTGTATCAATGCTTAGAAATCCTATATAGTTATTGAAGGCCTCTCGATGGTTGAGGTCAATAGAGTACTGTCTATTCTCCCTTTTGAAGCAAAACCTATTATGGATAGTTTTAAAGTTTAGGGTTCCATCTCAGCCAGATTCCTACAGAAAGAATGACTGGAAATGGTTGTTGACCAAAATTGAAAAAGATATTAAACATTAGAGCTTCAAGTGGCTTTTGAGAGCTAGCAGACTAGTATTAATTAAATTGGTTCTAATTGCTATTCCAGTTTACTGGATAGCTCTCACCTGGGTACTAAAAGGAATTCTCTCCCAGATTAGGAAACTGTGTGGTTGATTTTTATGGGTTGGTTGGAAGGAGGATGCAGTCCTTCCATGGGTAGCATGGGAAAAAATAACCCTCCTAAAGGAATGGGGTGGTTGGGGAATAAAGGACCTTCCATCTTTCGCATCTTCTCTGGCAGAAAAATATGGGTGGCGCTTATTATTAATGGATAATCTGTGCACTGTAGTGGTGAAAATTAAATATATTGACCCGGTTCCTATCGATGAATGGATGTGTATGATGGATAATAAAACCTTAAACGCATCAACAATATGGAAGGCCACTATAGATTCTTTTGGTATTATTGAAGAAGGACTTGCTTGGCATGTAGGGAATGGAGAAAAACTCAAAGTGGGTATTGACTAGTGGGTGGGATGTAGTGATGGATATGTTCTTCCCAGGGAGCTAATGGATTTTCTCAACAACCAAGATATCATTTTCCTAAATCAGATAATGAAAACATAATTACCAATGAATTGGCATTAGGTCTGGAAAACTGTTGAAGAACTCCATTTAGAGCCCCAATGGGGAGATGATTGGCATATCTATATCAGAGAATTGCAATGTACAAATTTCAAGATAAGGGATCATCTAGATGCACTTTGATGGGTTCATGCACCTATAGGTCAATACTCTCCAAAATATGCCTATAGTTATCAAATGGTTACGAGAGCTTGGGGGGTGTATACTTGGTGGTGTAAACCACTTTGGAAATTGAAAATCCCAGCGAAGTCAAGATTGTTCTTCTAGTGCCTCCTTAATAAAAAAGTGCCCACTTGGGACAACTTGCAAAAAAGGAACAAACATGGGCTTAGTTGGTGTATATTCTGCAAAAAATCAGAAGAATTAATTTTCCATTTGTTCTTAATTTGTCCTTTCATTATCAAAATTTGGGAGGCCACGTTGAGTTTACGAGGGGTTAGAATTATCTAGAATGGGGTAAGTATTTTGGAAGCTTGGAAAAATTGGTGGAGCTCAGTACATGATGAAAACTTGAGAAATATTCCTTTGATCATCACATGGGGCATTTGGTTGGCAAGAAACAAAGGCATTTTTTAGGACACCTTTTCGTCACCTTCACCTACTGCGGTAGAGTGTGCCTCTATTTATTCTTTAATACCCTTGCCTTTGCCAAGTCAGACTCCTCAGATCATTAGAGAAGAACAAATTAGACCACATATCCCTTGGGAATATTTTGATGGCACCCCTGATGCTCAGAATAGACGTGGGGTGGGGTTGGTAATACACATTAATGAATGCAAACTATTAAAAGCTTCAGTTGGACTTGGTTCAAGATCAAACAACTTTGAAGAACTCCAATCATTGAAATATTTATTATGTTGGCTTCAACAAATTTGGATTGGTTCAGTCCAAATTTTCAGTGACTCTTTAAATGTTATAACTGGTTTAATGAAGTTCATAGATGTCAAAATCACATTTTGATTCCACTCATAGAAGAAATATTACAACTTAAAATGGGTTTTGATTCTATATTGATTTGCCACATATACAGGGAGGAGAATGTAGAGGAAAAACTCTTTTTTAAGTAGGGTCTCTAATA
This sequence comes from Pinus tabuliformis, assembly GCA_031772625.1. Taxonomy (NCBI): domain Eukaryota; kingdom Viridiplantae; phylum Streptophyta; class Pinopsida; order Pinales; family Pinaceae; genus Pinus; species Pinus tabuliformis. The sequence continues at coordinate 250,118,007 of CM062809.1, read as the reverse complement.
GGTTTTGGGTGATTGGTGCATAACAGAATTGTAGGAGGAGAGGATCCATGTGTCGGATCAACAACCTTACAAAAGATGATCCATGCATATTTCCATTGAGCTCTGATAGTTACATTTTACTTTATCTTTTTTATGCTTCATATCAGTTCGACTGGTGATATTAACTCTATATTAGAGTTTAATTTTCCTACTATCCCTAACAGATAGTACAATCCTCATAGAATTGTTAAGAAGGTTACTGCACAACCAAACATCAGGAAATTCTCTCATGAACCAGATCAGTTTGATGACTTCTTTAAAAATGTTTCCTCATATTCAATGGTTTCCAAATAGATTGGAGAGCATCTCACTCCACAGGAAATCACTCAATTTTCCTAATAAAGGGAAGTAAGGTTATCTCGTTTACCTTTAGACTTGTTAAAGCTTCCCCAGAAAAACACATCTCAAGAAAAGGTTATAGTTGTTCCTTCTACACAGGTTATTGATACCCCTAAACCAAAAGAGATAGGGGTTTCTTCTTCTACTTAGACTAAAGGTCATTTTCCAAGTTCTAAGCTTGAGGAGATATGGGAACAATGTAGCTAGGTTTTGAAAGGAAAGGAACCTAAGGTTTTGAAGACTCCCTCACAAGAGCAGGTCTTAAACACTTCTGAAACTTTAGAGAAGACTCTGATTACAATAAAGGCCTATGATAAGCCTATAGAGATTGAAGACATGGAAATTATACCAGCATTCCCAACCTCTGAGGTCATATTAAGGGTCGAAGAGATTCCTCCCCTTGACATATTCTACAATCCTGAACATAAGGCCATTGTTAAAAGGAAAAGAAAGAAAAGGAATATTGACCAGTCCTAGGCCTTAGTCCCTGGAAACACCTCTTTTAAAGTAGTATGGAAGGGTTCATTGTCCACTCCTGTAGAGGAACTGGGAAAACTCACTCAGTTCATAGGAGCATATGCTTCCACGACTATGGACAAAGCCATTGAGATACAACAACTTTTGAAGGAAAAGGAGGAAAAAATTATGCAGTTGGAATAGAGTCTTGAGAGTGAGAAGCAAAATATTGCTAATCAATGGCAAGGACAACTTGTTGAGCTCCAAAATAGTTTCAACGCCCTTAAAGTTCAACATGACTTCGATTTGCGGGTTCGAGATGCTCAAATTCAGGAATTACATAATGACATTGAACAACTGTAAGTCAAACCTAAATTAGCAGAGTTCAAAAAGGAAGCAAGAGAATTAAATAATCTCCTTGCTCAATAGCATGTCATATTCTATCAAAAGTTAGCCATCATTCATGATTTTTGTCACACATCCAGTTCCTTAGTGGACCAATTACCCGACCTTAGAACATTCTTTGATGATATAAAAGAAAAGATTGCAGGTTTCATAACGTGGCAAGAAAGCTTTGAAGGGAGATTAGCTGATCTCCCTAGGATAGAGGAATCACGCAAAGAAATAGTCTTCAGGGAATGGAAGATCCACCTTAAGCATGAGGAGACAACAATATTCAATACAAGGGATATCTCGAATGACCTCATTGAAACCATCAATGATAATTTGTTTCATGTGAATCTTATTTCAGACTGCTCTAAGGGAACTCTACCAGATATCAAACTACTAACCAAAACATGGTAGGAATTGTCCAAGAAAAGGGCCAAAACAATTGAGAAGCTATCTAAAATTGACTTAGAATTCCATTGCAATTTCTTAGTCAAGCCTCACAGCTAATGGTTAATGCTCAAATGCCTATCCAACACAACCACTCACATGTTTCCAGTATTGAGGGATGCCATATTTACAAGTAAAATATGGATTCAACCAAAGTCTCCACCTGAATTGAAGCCCATGACATATATTTATGAACTGTAGCAATGTATGGGAGGGCAGTGCTCTTCATAGGCTTAGACAAGTTGTTACAAAAAATCCTAAAATTGTCTTTTTGTTTTATTTTAAACATTGTTTGTTAAATCCACTTCATGCTTTTAGTCTACTTTGCTATATTTGTGTTTCATTTTGAAACTATAAATCCCCTTCATTTTTATAGAGAGGAAGTTCTGAATTTGGAAAGAAATCTTTTGTTTTCACTATTGTGACTCAAGTTACCTTAACAGAAAGTTGAACCACTACTATTTTCTCATGAGCAGAGTTACGATATATCGGGTACTACTATCTATTTACTATTGCTTTGCTTAAGATTTATATGGTTATTTGATTACGTTTATCATATATGTGTTGTAAGAAACTGTACATTTTTCACTATTGATATGTGTAATTGAAATCATATATTATATGCATAAACAACAAAATTTTATATGTGTAACGAATTCATCAACTAATTTAATTAACTATTTAATTAAATTAGTTATCATTATCTTCTTTAACCTCATAATAACTTGATAATCTATATTTCCATGTTGCTTATGATATAATTCTAAATCACATATACAGATAATATTTCCCAAGATAGATATTTAATTTAAATACTCTTTATTTTCAGTTTTAATTACATCATATCTTTACACCTATATACTCTATCCATTTTCATAATTTATATTAATGGAAACTAGTCCCATAATTTCCAGTCGAAGCCACCATTCCAAACACAAAAGGATCTACTCTAAGGTCTCAACCAGGTGGTTTTCCTCGATGTTGAGACAAAAATTTCAAGCCATCAACATAACCCAAGTGGGTGTTACCTTAATAACGATTTTCTTTCTTTCAAACTAAGACATGAATAAATAACTAGATATAATCAAACAAATTAATTGGGTTTATCTCAAGTGGTTGGGAAGAATGATTGTTGTCCTCCCCACCTAGGTTCAATTCTCGTAAGTGACATGATGAGCTTTGTTGTAAAATATTCAAACCTTGATGTTGTGTTTAAGCAATCAAACAAATTATTAAGAAATTAAATAAAATAAGGCATTCCATGTTTCAAGAATGAATTAAACAATTTTGTATCTAATTCACCACAAACCAACAATACTCACCGATACCAAGTGTTGATATAGTCAATTTTTCATTATCACATGATCTAATTGTTAAAAAAAATGGGGGAAATCACACTAACAATCGATTTTCCACCTAATTAATGCAACTACTTTCATCGCTATTTCCCCTCGAGTATGGATCAAGCTCATTAAGGTGAGGAAATATAGGGTACATAGAACTCTCTATAGTTAACTCACACAATTCCCAAAGGATTTCCATATATTAAACTTCCATTTCATCAACCTCATTATGGTGAAGGGGCTCCTAGACTAGCCTCTCCAAAACTCCTCAAAGTATAGGTTAGCTTCCTTTTCCTCTCTCTAGGGTAAGATATCGATCGATGTGAGTCAGTTTCGATACTTTGAATCCAGATGGTAATGATAAAATGAAGCACCTTACAACCACCCTCCTTTGGTGAATGTTATCATACTTAGCAACGATGTCCCAAGGCCTTGAGAAGAATAAAAGTATCCAAGAAAAATATGAGCCTTAGTAACCCATGAATGGGAAGTACACTCCCAACCCTTTAGCCCACATAGACCAAGTTACAATAATCAATAAATTTCTCTAACAAGTAAGTAATCCATCATCATGTATTTCTTAAATAATTGATAAGATTTCAAAATAATTCTTCCTTAGTAAACCAACCCTCTCTAAGGCAGACAATTCTTATAATCCCCACTAAGCGTAACAGTATTTCGAAGATTTGAATCTTGGCCTTATATCTTCCCTTACCAATTCATGGAGGGATAAACTGGGATTAAAAGTTAAATTAAATGTGTTGGGATAAGGAAAAAGTAAGTTACAATACATTCCGTTGTCCCTTTTACTCAATTAGCTTTAATGGTAATTTTCTCAAGTTTTAACCTTCCCCCAAGCTTCCAAAGGTCGAAGAAAAAAATGAATGAGAAAAAACAAACCATGAATTGATAATATCACAACGGAAAATTTCAATATATTGGTGTATGACTTCAAATTAACAAAAGGTGGTCTGCTCCATAAAGTTGTGCAAGCACTCTTTCAAGAAAAACACTCTACTCAATAAGGCAATAATAATGAAGAGTGAGGGGTTGTATATTTATTACTTATTATTAGTCGGTTTTTGTTACGAGAGTGAAAAAAACTATTCTTTGTGTAGTTGTGTTCTTAGAGATGGAAACAATAGAAGTAAAGCAAAATAAGGGACTTAAGCATGCAACTTGATGGGCCCTTGCAATAAGCGCTCTATACGCCCATGGACAATGCCATATTTTCCTAAACATATACATTTTTGACCTTGCTTAATGTGAATTAGGTTGCTCAATTAGTATGGTCATGCTCGTGATTTTGTTGTTTTTTGTACAAGTCATACATTAGATATAGAAAGATACAATAAAGGACCTTTCCCCAGCAGTCAAGATCCTACTCTCAAGGTAACTAGCACTCAAAATAAAGCTACTCAAGTTTAACAAGGGTCACCTTACCAACTATAGATCGGATTTTTCTAGCACAATTAACTCTAGAATATATAATCCCTTAATATTGGGATATTAGAGGGAATCATCCCACCTATCAAGAGGGATTGTTCCCTGTTACTTATGTATAAATAGAGGACTTGGAACTAGGAGCTAGTTAGTTCTTTTCTTTGTTATACATCTAATTTCAATCTCAAGACATTTCTAGACCTTTTGGATCATGTACTCTAAATTGTCATTTTAATGAAAAAAACTTTATGTTAATTTGGATACTAGCATCCTCTTTAGTTGCATGAGTACCTTAGGGAGTGCACACCCAAAAGAATCCAAGAAACCTTCTGTATTTTATTTCCATATCTCTCTTCATTTCTTTGTGATTGTTTATAAATTGTTGTTACAAAATTACCAAAGTCATACTCATTTACCTTCCTATAGAAAGATTAAATTCATATCATAATTACTTTCCTGAACACATATTTGATTGATATGACTTGTTTGAGGTTAGTCAAGTAGTTTTTATGTTCATAAAGGAATTTTGTATCTTCTCATAGATTCCTTTAACATATTGGACAAGTTTCCTATAACATCACAGAGTTTCATGTAGCTCTACAACTATTACCATAGAACATCATAGGACCCTCTTTTTGTAGCATATTTATCAAACGTCAACACATATCATACCCCCAACATCACTAATGGCACTGGTGAATCATGTTCAATAAAAGATAATTAGAATTTAAATAGACTTCCTTTCATTCTTATTACTGTTGTGTGTTTTCCTTGCAAATTGAATTATGCTTTATGTAGATTGGTTATATTAGCAACATTTCGTATTTACTTGCAACAATTTTATTCTCTTCGGTTTGGTTTAGTTCTAATCAATAAATTATAATTTGTTTCAAGCATTAATTTCACTTTCTTATTGTTAAAGTTAGATAGGATTTCTAGTTTTCTAAGTAGCAACGATGAATTGTTAGTAAAATCCCCTTTGCTTGAATCATCAAAGTGAGGCTCAGGATTCCATTTGCTCCTTCATTAGCTATGATCATTGACGTAGGTAGTTGAATAATAAGGAAAAGGGAGTGTGGCTTAAACATGTAATGCATAGAACCTTTGAAGTTTGTATAAAGACTAGGTTAATGATTAATGTTGGCAGCTACAAGAGGGAAATGTTGTTGCTACAAATATAAAGCCCACCACTTTTTGGAGTGGTTTTCGGGGAGGTTTTGCAAAATTGCATTGTGTTTACTTATCATCAAGTACTTTGCACTAGCTTTTGTTTTGGCATAAAAGAAAAGAAAAGTACAACTACATTTCTAGACAACATGAATGCCTTGACTTAGGGATAGATAAATAATTTTTTTACCAAACACCCCCACATCTCAACCAAGAGTCAGAAATCAATAATATCAAGTTTATTGTGATCCATTCTCTTCAAAAGAAACAAAATAACTTATATATTCTTTGGAGAAGCAACCCAAAAATGTTGAGAACCTCTCCGAATAAGAAGGAGATTCATCTTACTATATCATGGTTGAAGGTGGGGAACAACAAGAGGTTTTTAAATTTCTTATCATAGAGATAATGGGGAAGCAAAGATGAAAAATCTCAATCCCTATATGCTCCATCACTTCTATGGATTACCCACTTAGTACCCTAATACCTTATTGTTTGATTTTTTTATTGTGTGCAAGATTGATGACTATATAATCGATGAATGTAAGCTCAAACTATTTCCCTCCACATTGAAAGATTCAGCTGTAATATGGTTCATGAGTTTGGAGGGAAAAAACATCTATAGCTAGGATTATATGGAACAAACCTTCAACAAAAAATATGTGGATTATTGTAGGACTAGAGATATGAGCGATGAGAATTTTAAAATGATCAAAGAAGAAAATTAATCCATAGAGACTATGAAGAAATATTTCAACTTAACTACAAGAGAGCACATAATTGTACCATGGAGGAATACTCACTCAAACCTATTTTATTGAGGGGATTTAGGGAAGAACTTGTGAAGACATTGAGTCTCCCATCAAACGACGACATCTACTAGTTGGGCTATGCAACCATCAAGAAAATTTTCAAAAAACACTCTAGTGAAAGTAAGAAAAAAGTTAAGAACGGTGAGAGGTGGGTAAATTATTCTTCTACAATCACAAAGAATAAATTGAAGGAATGTTAGAAAACATGAAAATAAATATTTTTCACTTGCCAGCTTTACAAATGGATACTTTAGAGACAAAGAAGAAGCACAAGGAAGCAGAAAGGGCATTATCAATCTTTTGTTCTAAATGCAGAAGAAGGCACCCTCTCCATGAATTCCCACTTAATATTGTAGAAATATATGTTGTTTGTGAACTCAAATAGAAAGTGGCATTCATTTCTAAGACTCAAATTTGTGTACCAAGGACAAAATAGAAGTTTGGAATCAATATTCTTCATTGATTAGAAAACACCAATAGCACCAATTCCATTCCAACAAAGTATGTATCATAAGTAGCCATAATACTTTACTATTTATAATGCACAATTTCCATCCTAGCCTTGGTATCAAGTAATCCACCCCCTTGCAATATTCGTAACCAATAGAAATATCCAAGCTAGCCTAATATTCCCTCTTATCAACCATTTAAGAATCAAAACGCTCATTGGAATAATCATTTATAAGGGTTGATGTCTCCACTTCTTCAACAACTACCATAGATGCCTCCACTTCCTCCTTAACCAAACAACATTCCTCAAAGTACTTCTCCTCTAAAATAACTTCAACTCCCTACTCAACCAACCCCAAATCCCAACAATGAGTAGGCCTGGGTAGTTTACAAAAATGAAGTTGCTTATCAAACCTACTCCCTTAACGTCCAAGATATCAACTTAAGGTCAAGGAATTTACTATTACAATATCCTCTCACACCCAAGCAAGTACAAGAGGAACGAAATTACAAATATTGTCACCCAAAAACTTATTCCTCCACAAGATCCACCTTTTCCATAGAGGTTAAACATCAAGAAAACCTACATAGCTGAGGAAAATGAACTGTTAGGATAACTTAACAACTTGTGTGTCAAAATTTTCCTTCTATAGAACATTAAAGATTTTCCCATATAAAACAAGTACAATAGGGAGGAATGCCTTAAGAGGCCTAGGAGAAAGAAGAAGGATACTCATACTATAAATGTCATAGGATAGCTAGCAAACCTTACGCTTGGAAGGTTAATTACTCAGTATTTGGATCCAGGAATACCTAATACAGATTTCCATATCAACCAAATCCCAATCTAGAACACCTTGATTGATTTAGGTGTTGCAATAAATGTTATGACAAAGGACACAATGCTAAAATTATATTTCCAAAATTCACTAAGGCCAACTACTATTATACTTCATATTTCCAATAGGTCAATAATGGACCCTAAAGGGATGTTAGAAGATGTTGTGGTATCAATTAATTCTAGGGATTATCCCATCGATTTTTTAGTACTCCAACCAAAATCCAAATTCAATGGGTATATTCTTATTCTAGAAAGACCTTAGCTGACAACAATAGATGCTTACATCAACTATAGAATATAAAACATGATTTTCACAAATGATTATTCCCAAAAACAACTTATCCTTTATCCTCCTTCTTAGCCATTAGTTAAAGTGAAATTCCAAATATGGGAAGAATAATATTGCATTCATACTTCCACTTATCCCATTTGCATGATTGATAAGGCCTTGAGTTGCAAGAAAGATCATGAAGATACTTTATTTCCAATTTCTTGTAAAATGAATACCCTATTGTTATACAAATTACTGACTTAAATGGTAGAAAATAATTTGCATTCTTTGATTACAAAGAAAGAGATGTGTGGGCATAATTGTTCATAGTGGGCTCTGATAATCCTACTATAAAAACCATAGAGATTTTTCCCTTTCAGACTTTGAAAATCAGCATAAAGCTTACTATTGATCAATAGTATAAGTTGATAGGGTATTGAGATTAGAAGCTGAGATGTTAGAAGCTGATCACATGGACGACCAGAGAAATGTGTACATGTTGTTGGATTTGGAGTAGAGTGATTACATCACCATAATCGAGTTGCATGTGATGTTGCACAACCTAGGAGATGTAACTATCATTTAAGACTACTAACAAATTATCACATGCATCAATATCAATAGAGATGGATGCATGACCTTGGAAGAGTTATTCATTGCATGGGGCATTGGGGGTGAGGGTTTCCTCTCAGGTCAGAGGTATGTTGTACACCTCACTAAATATTGTCATATCTAGGGTTTTTGAGGATTCTTTATGGTTTGGCTCCTAACTTATTTTTCCCTTGGAGGTTTCAGATGGCTTATTATGGGCTCAACCCTCTTTCTTTGGATTTTATGGTTCACATGTGCAATACATCAAGCATCTTTTTTTCTCTACCTTAACAACATACATCAATCTCCTTAGATTGGATTATATTTAAAAAAAATAACCCCTCTTTCTTCTTCGTTGGGATTAGTGGGAAACCTAAAATTCTGAACCATGCATAAGAGTTTCTGGTTTTTGTTAATACACTCGGAGGGAACTCAATCCAAAGTTGGATCTCTAAATTTGAAGTAGTGGTGTCCATAAACTAGATCTTGGAGAATTGCTTGGGATTCCTGTAGACATGCAACCACTACTTTTTGAAACGAAACAATTGTAGGATCTATTACTTTTGCATGATTATGGTATTTCTAGGAACTTCATCATTGTCATGCTACTAAGGTTGTGTCAGGGATCAATAGGCTCCAAGATTCCAGTTTCTTCAACTTCATATAAGGATGTGGTACAGGGTAAAGGGCCCACATCAACATATCAACCTTCATCCATTTTAGGACCATATATTTTCGAAATATCTAATCAAATGCCATCACTGGAGGTAAATAATACAGAGGTAAACCATCTCTTTTAAATTTTACAATCTAGGGCCGTCATTTTTAGATGTAATGGTTTTTGGCTAAGATTAGAAGCATTGAATCAATGGATATTTATAGCCTAGACAAAAAAAAAAGTGACATTTATCTATGTTCAATAGGATTTTTCATTGTTCAATTTGACTCTCACAAAGATTCAGAGAAAGTTTTGTATGAAGGACCTTGGTTTTGGGGAAAAGCATGGTTTTTCATTACCCTTTGGTTCTTAGAGTTTGATTCTTCAACAATGGTGGTAACAAAGATGTTAGTCTAGGTAAGGTTACAAAACCTTCCTTTTATGTTTTAGCATCACAATGTACTAGAGGATATTGGAAATGCTTTGTGTTCCTTCCAAAAAATGGATAGTGAAAGAACGAAGAGAGGATTATTTACTTTTGCTTGAATCCATGTTGAAATCGAGCTAAGTAAAGGCCTACCCGATCGCATGTTATTGAACATAGATCCTATCAATTGATCCTATTCTTACATTATGAAAACACAACATTTAGATGGCACACTTGTTTCCAAATAAGACACTTACAAGACACATGTCCATAAGCTAAAAAGCCCCCCCTAAAAAGAAAAAAGGGTGGGCCTATAAATAAAAGGTTAGCAACCTTTTGATCCCATTGTTGCGAATGATGAAGAAGAAGAAATCAAGGAGGACCATTAAAAACAATGTAATATGAGTACTCAAGTTCCTAATTGATAAGCACACCCCTTGCAGAATGATTCATAAACAAAATTGATCCTTGAACCTGAACATCCTAGAGAAATGACGCACAAAGAGGATGGTTCATGTGGGATCAAAGAGAGTACATGTCTCAGAAAGTTCAAATTCTGATAAAGAACACCCCTCGATGGTGATTTTAATGAGTTGGAGGTGGTACCTGTTGACCCTCCTTTAGGGGGGTGGAAGAAGGTCCTAACAAAGAATGGAAAGAAAGAGAATTTAAGTGATTATTATAACACTCAATTTCTCTTTTGTTTATATTTTTTTAATTTTTTTCTTTTCTTTTTGTTTTTTGGGTGGAGAGGTTGTTAATCTACTTTCAAAATACTATGATATTTCTCATACCAAATGCTTTTAGCATTTTCAAAATGTAATTTTGTTCATTTTTAAGTTGCAATGAAATTACATTGTTTTTCTAAGGAAACAAATTGATCAAGAGCAGAAATTATTAACTGTTTTTAAAATTCATGTTACAAAATTTGCATGGGATTATTAAGAGATGAAGATGTTCAAAGTGTAGGTTTTAACCCTATACAAAAATTACTTGCAAATGAATTCTTAAAAACAAAAAATAAACAATTGCAAGAGCATAAAACATAAAACAAATATACACAGAGATTTCCCCCTGGATCCCAAAACTAGGACTACCAGATTGATTTTTCATTATATTCCTTTCAATGTTACAATACATATATATACATGTCGAAGCATCCATAAACCTCACTCCATTAACTCTGGATTAGAACATAATTGTACTTCCCTTAACTGGATCTACAAGATACCATGGGCAGAAAACCATCAAACCCAAAACCATGTGCAAAACCCATGCACAAAACCATAGTGTTATAGAAATTTTTGGGCACTGCAACCCCAATCATAAATGTTCATAAACCAAGGGCTCTTAAGTCCCTAAAAGTGTTGTTCTAACCTCTAAAAGAACAAGGTCAACTAATTACATCTTCTCCCAGAAGTTCTCCATGAAAAACTGCTCAGAACTGGTCAAAACTGGACCATCTCACCTGCTCCATGGTCAAAGTGCGCTGCATCCCACCTAAATACTCATGAGAGGTGCGATGCATCTTGAAAAGCCCTTCTATGGGCTGCGATGGGTGAGAGTGGACAAATGGCAGGGTCAATCTGCATGGTGGAGGATCATGGAATCTTCCAGAAACTTCTCCTGTGACACTTGCCTCTCTGCATTCGCCCAGGGATGAGTAAGAGATCATCAATCTCCAAGTGGAATCAAGAACTATCAGAGAGAGGACACTAATCAAATCTCAAAAGCTGACTCACCCCCCTTGCAAACATTTATATATGGATCCCTCATCCCAGAGATCCAGAGGCTGGAATTTTGTATCTTGTAAGGAAGTGCTGCTGGTTTCTTGGTGCAACATCATAGTGTTGGGTGATCTAAGCTTTTCATGAGGTGAAGAAGGGCTTTCTTGCTGAGGGGATGATGCTGGGTCAGAACAATTGGTTGTAATCCTCTTTGCTATTCTTGATTATTAATAAAGCTATTCAAGTTTTCCTCCACATTCTTGTATAATTGATGATATATGCATTTGTGTGGTCAATATATATTTGGTCCTATATTGTTTATGATAGTAGATCTATGTTCTTGGATAGTGTTATGCTGCTTTGATTCTACAGGTACTCTTCGAAGCTGGGTAAATGAGGAAGCGAGTGGCAAAGATCTATCAGAAAGGAGAGGAATCAAGCAAGGAACCAAGCGCAAGACAGAGGTTGGTCTCCTTCTTTCCCCTCTTATCTACTTCTCATAAAGGAAAACGAAAGTGGTTTTAGTTTGTTTGTTTCTAAGGTAGCTACCAGCCTTAGTGGGACTAGAAGCTCTACATAGACACTAGATTTCCCGATAACAAAATGGAGACTCCACTAGGGAGAGAATAGATTGTTTTGTCTGTCTATATTTGTTTTCTTTATAAACTTACAGATGGAGCCTGAAGTCAAGCCAGCTAGCCTTCGAACTGCATTTGCTCTGCAAGTGCAAAGTAGATCAATGCTGCTTCAGTCTATCTTCGGGTTTTGTTTATGAACTGAACAATTGATTTACAAGCTCTCTAATTGCCCTTGTGGTGGCTCTAATAACCTCCTTAGATCTACCCCTGTGATTGATTGACTGATTACCACTTGCTCGGCCTAGATCCCTGAACTGAACTGCAAACTGTGACCCGGAACCCAATTGAAGTCTTGTCCCTGGATCATCGCACTGTCTCTTCTTTGGATTCTGGATGCATCGCACTTCCCGAGTGTGGTAGGTGCACTTCATCTCATTTTCCCTGTGTTACAGGTGCGATGATCAGACAAGGCCTCTTCTACTCTTAGATTTTGGTTTCTGTGTTCACTCTTTTCAGCTCTATTCAGGAGTTTTGCTGCCTGTAGTCAGTATACCTCTATTTAAACCCCCTTCCTTGCCATTATTCCACCTCCATTGTGCAAAGGACTGTAAATGTTTTTATTTATTTTGATCCATTTCCAGTTCTCTTTTACAAAGAAGTAGCGTAATTGAACTGTCGTTTCTTGATTTGAAAGTGTCGCAAGTGTCATTTTCAGTCATAGAAGAGAATCCGATTGTTCTTGATAGTCGATTACATTGTTACTCTTGTATTTGATTTGAATTAGTAGTTTTTCAAGTGTCGAAAGCAAGTTTTCGATCCCAAATCGCAAAGTGTCGTCATTGTCTTGAAAAGAAACTTGTTAGTAATGTCGCTTTGAAAAATAATTCAGATTTGCACTTAGCTTTCTTTTTATCATTCGCACATTAAGAAGGCTGAAAACAAATACATGCATGTGCATTTGCATTTAGACTGTTTGTTGGTTTGATTTAGGACGGTGCATATAGTGTGTGCTCTCTGCTCTATGTTGAAAGAATATCATCTCTCTTTCCTTAGTAGCTAGGATTTTCATTGCAAAAAGAATATTAAACGATTGTTTATCGTCTTAGATTGCATTTTAGGAATTGTACATCTACATCACATGGTGAACCTGAAAGGAAAATTTCTTAAGAAAGATCAACTGTAAAATAAATTTAATGAATCTAAAAACGCTTTGAAACCTAACACACAACATTTAGAAGCCTAGGCTAGAGACGTATTCCGGCGTCGTAAAGCCTGGTAACTATTGTTTTCATTGTTGGTTGGGTGATTCCTCCACTTTCAGACGATAAGTGCCAGTACGGACTTGTGCTCCCACGTACCGTCGAGTATATATTGGGAGACCAGAATAGGATTTATCCTTTATCCATAGGAAGCCGTGTCTGCTGCCCTATCGATCGCAATGCACTGAACACAACATTCGGGAAGATTGACTCCCGTACCGTAAAAAGTATTATGCCGTTTTGCGATTGGTTTGGTAATCCCTTTGTCTAGATTTCCAGAGCAGTCTCTTTCGTTCCTTTTCAGACTCCTTAAAGGAAAAGGTCCATCTGAGCACTTATCACTTCAAGCTCATTAAAAATCGAAGGCGACTAGAGTCATCTTTTGTTTTTTCCCGACTCTTAAAAATTGAAAAAACAAGTTGTGTCAAAGCGTCTAAAATTTATTTTAATCGGAATAAATATGACCTTTCATACGTTGGTCTTAGGTTGAGAAAAATGGAGTCCACCAACCAAGGAATTCCCCTTGGGGGAAATCCTAGTCCTTTCTCCTCTTGGGGAGATGTTGGCACACCCCATATGGCCACATTGTCGCTTCCAAGATTGACAATCGGCTTGCCCGTATGGCTCTTCTCAACCTCTGTCGTTCAGAACACCGTGATTCCTGAACAATCAAGTCAGCAACTAAACGATACCAGAGTTACACTCCAACCCTCTACTTCGTCCAACTCTTCCTCTCCTCCTTCCTCTTCGCTTGATGAAGCTGGTAAAGCCAAAAATCAAGTAACTTAGAAGAAGAAGGAGCCAAAGTCGAAAAGGGGCGACCAGGCATCGTCTAGCAAAAATCCACACACTGCACCATCCAGGCCTAAATCGCCATGTGTCATTTTCAAAGGAGACCACTATCATCGAGATTGAACTTACATCCCTCGGATCTTAAGGGAATGGTCTCCTCATTTGCACAATCCGGTGTCATCAACCCCTGATAATCATGTGGAAGATACACCGTCAACTAGTGAAAGTGAAGCCCCTGGACAAAAAGGAAAATGTAAATTTCCTTGTAAACTGTGTGAAGGCAATCATGCCATCCACCGTTGTCCCTTCTTAGACGAGGCTAAAAGAGTTTTGGACGACTGTCCGGTTTCACCGTTATGGCTTCCTCCTGGATATAAGAAGCTCTTGCCGAGTCCGTCACTAGTTGAAAATCCGGCTGACATGCCCTTGTGGTCGGCCAAAGCATCTATCATTGAAGATAAACCATCTGAATCCACACCAGACGAAATTCAAAAGGTTGAGGCGGCAGTTGACCCGGTCTTGCCTTCAGAGGATCCGTCTTCAGATGATACAGTCACCGAAGAGAACAAGAACGACACCGTTCAAATTCTCTTCGTAAGCACAGACTCCGATGAACATGGGGACAGTTTACCCATTCCTTTACCGCAGGAAGGAAGTTCATCAGAGTCATATCCAGTCGTCTATTTGGTCCCACCTCCAAGCAACCTAGTTGTTTCCTTCGATTGGAATCTACTAGGCAGACCCCGTTTATCGGCTAGTGTACCATTTCGAATCATTGCTCAAATATATAGAATGGTCATGGACGGTACCATCATAGATGAAGGGACTTCTGTGAGTATCCTTTCCTCAACTGCTTGGAAAGTGCTTGGTTCGCCATCGCTTTTGCCTGAGATGAGAAATCTAACAGGCTTTGACGAAGGAACCAGTCGACCATTAGGGATCCTTCCCAATGTGCCGATAACATTGAGAAGGAAAACCGTTCACTTGAATGTAATGGTAGTCCAAGGACCCCTGGATTATAATCTACTCCTTGGACAAGACTATATTTATTGCATGGGAGCCATTATCTCCTCACTCTTTAGAGTAATGTGTTTTTCGCATGAAGGAAGAGTGGTCAAGCTCGTAGACCAAATTTCATTCCCCGGTTCACACATAGCAAATAGTCATATACCAACCCTGAATGGTCTTTTCAAGCAAGGAATGTCTCATCAATCCCCAGTCTGTCCTCCTGATGAGCGCGAGTGATTCGGAGGATATGACTGAAACCCAGGGGGCATGCACTCTGGCCTATTTCGACAGGAAAACCTTGGGTATAGGGTAGGTTTCCGCAAAGGATATATGACTAGTTTATGAGATTAGACTGGAATAAGATACCTCTGTCAGAAGGTAGGCCTTTCCCGATAGAGCAAATGTTTTGTCTGCAAATTGAGGGGTAACCTGTAAAAGGTATGCCTTTCCCGATAAAACAAATTTGTTTTGTCTGCAAATTGAGGGGTAACCTGGGAAACTATACTTCGCTATACCTGAGGGCATGCAAACCTTTTGGCATGCAAGCGAAGAGTGACCATTTATTTTTTAAATTTTTAGGTCCTCTAACCCATTAAACTCGTAGGATTGGTCGTTTCCTAACTTGCATAAAGAAAGGATGTGGGGAAAAGCTTTGAAAAAATGTCGTTTTTATATGAGACATCCTTATTATACGACTGGATCGAGCAGTTTTAACGTGGAATTCAAGCTCGTTAAAAAATAAACATAAGCAATGAGCAAATGTTCCCCCATAGTTTAAGCTCATTAAAAAATGAACCATTTTCTGGTAAATAACCTTCGTGAATGTATTATCATCAGCCTTTGAAGCCTTGGTCGTGTTCTCATCATCACCTCCACTCTGTATTGGCCGATCATTCACCTCCATTTGATTGTTTACCCCTTTTGAGGAATAGCTGCGAAGAGTGATCCTGTTATCCATCCTTGTAACACTGCCGTGATTGGAAAATTCCAAACCTTACCTGGAATTAGCTGCTACCCAATTTATCACTCGTTCCTCAAAAAAGAGTCTCCTTTAAGCTCTTTTCAACTGACTCGTAAAATATGAAAAGAACGCCGAGCAATTGGCCTCTCCAGCTCGTTAAAGTGACCGGAAGTGCTATCCCTCCTTTAGATTTTAATCTTTTTGGACCTGAGGGTTTATTACACAAAAATATCGAGCGCTTGTTTTGTTCGGCTCGTTAAAAATACCGAGATTTCATCCCTTTTGTATTATTTTATACTTTTTTGGACTCAAGGGATTATATGACGAAAAAGGATTGTTGGAGTTTTCTTTACGTCCCTTTTTCAAACTCTCTAAAATTGAAAAGGGTCGAGTTATCCTTGTCGTTAAACTCGTTAAAACCGAATAGCGACAAACTTGTCCATACAGACAAGAACGAGTTTCACTATCATTAGGCTCGCTAAAACATAGCGATGGGTTTTCCCGAAGGGTAGATTATAGAACAAGCATATGTTATCCTCCTCAAGCTTGACAAAAATAAAGAGGTACTGGTCAGCAATGACTGGGGAAAAATTGGGAAGAAAACTTGAAGAAACTTTATTGGTAGCAAGTCGCTCTTGAACATGACACTTTCACTCCGCATCCGAGTCGGGTTGGGTTGTTCCGTTCACTGGTCATATCACCATGGGTCCATCACACCATCCACATTTGGGGTTAACGCTACCAATCCATCATGTCAGTGTCACCGATATGTTCAAGAGAAGTCACTCAGAGAAGTCACCTGTGTCTCTCCCACTGCAATACATTTACGCTCCATTCTTTCATGACCGCCACCCTGAACCTTATACCACCAGATCATTTTCACCTCCATTAAAATCATTTGCTCCGTTCTATGTCATTGATGTGGGATTCACTAAGGCCCTCCTATGACGGATCGCTTCTTGTCGACATCAGCTCATTATCCGAGAAGTCGATCTAGGAACAACCCTTTCAGTACTTTGAAGCTTGCATGCCTCAATGGCAAGTTTCTCACTTCCGGCGACAGGTTTACATCAATGGCCTTCGACCGAAATATTTTGCGTGGTGTTCGAAGCCAAGTCCCTTATTCACACCACGTGAATTGTACTATAGTACCTTGAGGGTCATCATCATTATCGGTGATTCCTCTCGCGCCTGTTAACAGCTTACATCATCGGCTAGTAATCAGGCGATGTCTTTCCATGTTCGACTCCAGAACATCTCTCACATGGATCGACTTGTACTTTGAGTGAAGATCGAACGAGATTGAAGACCCCAGATCTAGTTTCATCCATCTGGGTTGTGATATATATTCAGGAAAATAAAGACATCAAATGTACATCATTGTTGCACAAATAATCATCCAATCCAAGGGATGATGGCTCTACCAGAATCATCAATCTGCACATAGGCGCTTTTCTGTCTTATGTACATGAAAATGAATTTATAAAGCTGAGCATGGGAATCCCCGCCTCAGCTAGATCATGAAAATATTATGAAGATAATGTGTTGTATTGTATCTTATTACAGGTCGCCTTCCAGCTTGAAAAAACTTCAGATCCTCATGATAAAGCATTTCACCCGACATCAAAAAAGATTAACGACCTCATGCTTTAGGGGGCAACTGTTATAGACATTTTTGGGCACTGCAACCCCAATCATAAATGTCCATAAACCAAGGGATCTTAAGTCCCTAAAAGTGTTGTTCCAACCTATAAAAGAACAAGGTCAACTGATTACATCTTCTCCTAGAAGTTCTCCATGAAAAACTGCTTAGAACTGGTCAAAACTGGACCATCTCACCTGCTCCATGGTCAAAGTGCACTGCATCCCACCTAAATACTCATGTAGGTGTGATGCATCTTGAAAAGCCCTTATATGGGGTGCGATGGGCGAGAGTGGACAAATGGTAGGGTCAATCTGCAAGGTGGAGGATCATGGAATCTTCCAGAAACTTCTCCTGTGACACTTGCCTCTCTGCATTCGCCCAGGGATGAGTAAGAGATCATCAATCTCCAAGTGGAATCAAGAACTATCAGAGAGAGGACACTAATCAAATCTCAAATGCTGACTCACCCCCTTGCAAACATCTATATATGGATCCCTCATCCCAGAGATCCAGAGGCTGGAATTTTGTATCTTGTAAGGAAGTGCTACTGGTTTCTTGGTGCAACATCATAGTGTTGGGTGATCTAAGCTTTTCATGAGGTGAAGAAGGGCTTTCTTGCTGAGAGGATGATGATGGGTCAGAACAATTGGTTGTAATCCTCTTTGCTATTCTTGATTATTAATAAAGCTATTCAAGTTTTCCTCCACATTCTTGTATAATTGATGATCTATGCATTTGTGTGGTCAATATATATCTGGTCCTATATTGTTTATGATAGTAGATCTATGTTCTTGGATAGTGTTATGCTGCTTTGATTCTACAAGTACTCTTCAAAGCTGGGTAAATGAGGAAGCGAGTGGCAAAGATCTATCAGAAAGGAGAGGAATCAAGCAAGGAACCAAGTGCAAGACAGAGGTTGGTCTCCTTCTTTCCCCTCTTATCTACTTCTCATAAAGGAAAACGAAAGTGGTTTTAGTTAGTTTGTTTCTAAGGTAGCTACCAGCCTTAGTGGGACTAGCAGCTCTGCATAGACACTATATTTCCCGATAACACATAGGTAGGTTCGCCCACCTAATATAGGGTCCAAAATAAAATTCGCCGGGTCACTGCACTAGACCCCATAGAGGGGGGATATCGCCCCCCTCAAACCCCCCGATAGGGGGGGCTATTTGCCCCCCCTCTAACCTGGCGTCTTCGCACATGGGGCTAGTTGTGGAAAGAATATAACACACACCCAACATTCTCCCACTTGTTGTTTTCTTTCCACACAGGGGGTCACAAGAGAGCTTAGTCATTGGTCTAGCCTTGCAATGCCCATTGTTTCTCTACACCAAGAAAACTTCTCAGTGCTCACAGACTTCATCAATGCATCTATAGTATTCTTCAAAGTGTCCACCTTTACCAACAAAACCTTTTTGTCCTCAACCATATCCCTCACAAAGTGATACTGAACATCAATGTGCTTTGTCTTTGAATGATAAGAAGGGTTCTTTGCCAAGAAAATTGCACTTTGGCTGTCACAATCTATCCTTATAGCTCGTTGTACTAACCCCATACTTGAACATAATCTTTGTAACCAAATTTCTTCATTTCTTGCATGATTGGTTGCCATGTATTATGCCTTTGTAGTTGAGAGTGCCACCACAGGCTGTCTCTTACTCATCCAACTAACTGCACCTCCAAATAAGTTAAACACATACCCACTTGTAGATCTTCTCTGATCCATATCTCTAGCCCAATCTGCATCAACAGAGCCACAGATGCCCAAAACTCTGTCCAATCCTAGTCTACCTTGGTAGCACAAACCATAATCACTAGTGCCACACAAATACCTGAAAACTCATTTCACTATTTTCAATGCTCCTTTCCTGGTTTTGACATAAACCTACTCAGTACTCCCACTGAATGTGCAATGTCTGGTCTAGTTTAGACCATTGCATACATCAAGCTACCAACTGCACTTGCGTATGCAACACGAGACATATCCTCTTCCTCTTCTTGTTTCTTGGGACACTGTTCAATAGATAAGTTTACACCTACAGGAATAGGAACCTTCATTGGTTTACTATCCTGCATATTAAACCTCTGCAGTATTGTCTCGACATACTTCCTTTGGTTTAACCATAGCTTCCTCTTTGCCCGATCTCATTTAATTTCCATTCCCAAAATATATTTTGCAGCACTGAGATCCTTCATGTCGAAGTTGGAGGAGAATTGGGTCTTCAAATCTTGGATAATTAGCCTTTTCCATTTCCAATAAAAAACATATCATCCACAAAAAAGACCAGATAAATAACACTGTCACCAATTAATTTAAAATATGCACAATAATCTTCTTTTCTTCTGGTGAAGCCGAGTCACTGTATAAATGTATCAAATTTCTGATACCACATCCTTGGTGACTGTTTTAACCCATACAAATACTTTTTTAACCTGCATACCAGATTTTTCTTACCCTTCACCGCAAAGCCTCAGGTTGCTTCATGTAGATTTCTTCTTCCAGATCCCCATGAAGAAATGTTATCTTCACATTCATTTGTTCTACCTCAAAATCAAAAGCAACAACAATAGATAAAATTAATCTAATAGAAGCTACCTTCGCAACAAGAGAAAAAATATCACCAAAATCAATTACCAACACCTGGGAATAACGTTTTTCTACCAACCGATCTTTGTATTTCTCCACCTTTCCTTCTACATTCATCTTCTTCTTAAACACCCATTTGCTGCCAATGGGTTTCTTTCCAGCTGGCAAATCCACCAAATCCCAAGCCTCATTTTTGTGCAAAGATGTCATTTCATCAACCATGGCCTCTTTCCATAGTTTTCCATCCTCTGAATCTACTGCTTCCCTAATAGTTCTAGCATCATCATCAATAATAGATAAAGCAAAATTTTAACAAAAAGCAGATGGGTTATACCTTCATGTTTGCCTTCATTCTTGAACTGGTCTTCCCATAGCTGGAGTTTTGGCTCTTCATCTTCTGATTCCTCTTCTTCTGTAGAGTCTAATTCTTCCTCTTTTAGCTCAAATTTTGTCTTCTCAGGTTCCTTTGGTAGGACTTCATGTTTAATAACATATTTCACCTCTCTAAACACCACATCCTGGTTGTACACAACCTTCCTTATTTCTGGGTTCCAAAGCTTATAACCTTTTAAACCATCCTTATACCCAATAAAGATGCACCTTTCAGATTTACTATCCAACTTGGTTCTTTTCTCCTTTGGAACATGTACTTATGCATCACAGCCAAATACCCTTGGATGTGAAAGAACGAGTTTCTTACCAGTCCATACCTTATGTGCAGACTTATCCTCCAATGAAGATGAAGGTGATCTATTAACTAGGTAACATGTAGTCTCTACCGCCTCTACCCAGATTTTCTATCCTAACCCGCCACCACTAACCATACTTATTTCCTTTTCCATTAACGTCATGTTCATTCTTTCTATAACTCTATTTTGCTTAGGTGTGTATGGAGTAGTATTTTTTAGTTCTATACCACACTTCTTACAAAACCCTTCAATTTTTTTCTTGTAGAACTCTCTACCATTATCTGTCCTCAACACCTTTATCTTCTTCTCTGTCTAGTTTTCCACCAAAGCCTTCAATTCTTTAAACTTGTCAAAGAATTCAAATTTATGCCTGAGGAAATATATCCATGTGTTTGTTGAGAATTCACCTATAAATGATACATAGTACACAGACTTAGTCAATGATGGAACCGACATAGGTCCAAACACATCACTGTGTACAAGCTCTAATATCCCTTTCACCCTCTTAGCACTAGAGGGGAAACTCACTCAATTTTGCTTACCATATACACAATGTTCACAGAAATAAAAATATAGAGAGAAATTATACATACCTTCTACCATACCATTACCATGAAGTATTCGAAGGCCCTTCTCTCCAATATTTCCAAGCCTTTGATGCCATAACATGGTCTTTTCTCTAGAGACCATAAGGTTTTCTGCTCCACTTTCAGGAACCATAGAACTGTTGCACCCATCAATAATAGTGCTACCCAAAATCTTATACATAGTTCCAATCCAAACTCACCACATCAATACTAGTGCTCCCCAAACCATCTTGTAGGTATCTTTCTTGCACACTATTTTTACACCTACATCATCCATCTTGCTTACATAAATCATTTTTATGGCCAATGCAGGAATATGTAGAACACTCGGAAGTGTTCTAATCCTTCCAACTTCAGCTTGAATTTTCTGTGTCTGACGATTCTATCCTTCCTATCATCACCTAAGAAGACATCACCACCATCATATTTCTGATACTCGCAAAACCACTCGCTATGGGGAGTGAAGTGACAGGATGCACCTAAGTCAATCAACCATGCCTCATGATCTACATGTGTACTTGAAGAAGAAGCCAAGTACACATCCCCACCTTCATCTGATGTGGTTTTTACCTCTGTAAAAGAAGAATCATAAAATCCATTTCCTTTCTCATGATCTTTAGATGTACAGTCCTTTTTGAAGTGCCCTTCCTTTTTGCATTTCCAACACACCTTTACAGGTTTTCCTAGAGATTTAGATCTCCTACTCGAGGACTTGTTTTTATTTTTCTTCTGGAACCGTCCTCGTAAATATAGGGGATCTCCATTCTAGCACTTCATATTTTTCCATATCATCTCCTCCGATAGCAAGGATGAGACTATTTCATCAAAATTCAAGGTAGTTGTATTGCTACCTATTGCAACAACCAGACTATCCCACAAATCTAGTAGAGAACATAGCAAATTGATGCACTTATCTTCATCTAAAATTTTAATATCAACAGATAAAAACTGGTTTACCACAGTATTAAAGGCATTCATATGCTCTATCACTGAGTCTCCATCCTTCATACTCAGGTTATACAGGTTTTTTTGTAGGAACAGTTTGTTCACCAAAGCCTTAGATTGGTACAAAGTCCCTAACTTTCCCCACAAAGACTTCTTCATATATTTCCCTGATACATTCAACAATACTGAATCTGAGATACACAATCATATTGTGCTCTTTGATTTTCGATCTAACTTCCCTAATCTTCATCTGACATTGTCGTTGGTTTGGTACCCGAATCTACTGCCATCCATTGATCTTTATCCACCAGCAGATCCTCCATATTGAATTTCCACAACTCAAAACTCTAACCCTTAAATTTCTTGATCTCTATCTTTCCACTTCTCACGATATTATTTCATAGCAAGAATCGATCCCATAGATCTCCCACTGAATAGGGTCTACCATAGGCCTAAGAAAAACCCCTCGATAGCAAAGATGTCCCCTTGAAGCTGAAACAACTCTAATACCAAATGTAGGTTTTAACCCTGTAAAAAAATTACCTACAAATGAATTCTTAAAAATAGAAAATAAACAATGGCGACAACATAAAACATAAAACAGATATACACAAAGATTTTCCCCTGGATCTATTGGGTAGGGTCCCTGTAGGTAAAAAAATTGTCAAAATTTTGTAGAGAAACTGCATTTTGAGGAGCGGAACGTGCTTCACGCAATGTTTTAGGAGTCATAGGGGCTTTAGGGCGGGTCAAAGTCCCTTATTTTGTAAAAGGATGAGATTATGTTTTGAGTTCCGCCCATGGTTTGCGGACTATGGTATTGTAAGGGAAGAAGATATATAAATGGTTGTCTTAGTAAGTGAAAGGTCATTCAATTGTTCATGTTTTGAGTCTGTAATTGTCATATATTTCTATGTTAGAGCGAAGGGGAAGAATCATGTAGCTGTGTGCATGGAGACCTTGGTAAGGCTGCAGTGTGTGCGTATACCCCTACAGTTATGTGCGTATGATCAGAAGGATTGTAATTGTGAAGATCTGAAGATAATAAAGAAAATTTTGAAGGCAGATTTGTGTATGTACATGTTGTGCTTTATTTTATGCAATTACTATTTACTTTTGTGTTATGCGAGTAAAATATAAGGTCATAATTGATGTATGAGTGTTGTTACAGTTAATTACAGTTAAGATCCATTGATTTATGCACATTAAATAGGGTTTTAGATATGTGAATTAGTATTTTTGTATGAATAGATCAGATTTGGTATAATTTTAAGTAAGATCATGTAGCACAAGGATATATCTGTAAGTAAGACTAAGTCAAGATCCACACTCGATATCCTTCTGGATGCGGAAACCTGGTTCCAACATCCCCCAATATCACCTCGGGTGAGACTGTGGTCTACACGAGTAGATCATTGTTGAAAGGGCCAGTGGTATAGGGTTTTTATTGTCAGTGTAGCTAACTATGAACCTGGGTCTGAGACCCTCAAGCCAACAGGATACCAAAACTGGGACTACCAGATTGATTTTTCATTATATTCCTTTCAATGTTACAATACATACATGCATACATGCATACATACATACATACATACATACATACATACATACATACATACATACATACATACATATATATATATATATATATATATATATATATATATATATATATATATATATATATATATATATGTCTAATCATCCATAAACACCAATCCATTAACCCTGGATTAGAAAATAACCATATTTCCCTTGACCGGATCTAGAAGATACCATGGGCAGAAAACCATCATGCCCAAAACCATGTGCAAAACCCATGCACAAAACCATAGGTAGGTCTGCCCACCTAATATAGGGTCCAAAAACAAAATCCTTAGGGCACTTCCCAGGACCCCACAGAGGGGCTACCGCCCTTCTCAAACCCTTCACTGTGCCCAACGCAACGAAGGGGGGGTTGGCCACCCCCTCTAACCCCCTGGCTTCGTGCATGGGGTTAGTCGTCGAAATAATATAACACACACCCAACAGAAAGGAATGAGTGACCCAACAATAGTTATTAGGGGTTCTCTTCGATATGAGGTACCAACTAGACTTCAAACTATTTGGAGCAAGACACCTATACAGATTTTGGCCCAACAACCATGTTTTCTTTATTGAATGTTGTGATATGTTGAATTATCATCATATCAAAGGGGTATGAAAACTAAACTAAAACTATATAATTGTGGAAACAAAATTATTGTAAACTAACTAAATTCTAAAAAATACGAAAAGAGCAACTAAACACAATAATAGTTGTATCAAGAAAGCAATTACCTGATTTCTTAGCACTGAAATGTTTAACTTATTAGAAAAAACAAAGAATAGTTAGTCTTTAATATAACAAGTGCTTATTGGAGAAAGAAACAACAAATAATTAGGAACTATGTGAGAAAGAGTTATCTAGTTCACAAAATAATAGATTAGATAATAACACTAAATCTGAAAAAAATGCACACACCAATGGAAGTACTCAAGAATAGTCAAAAGAACAAGCACAACATATGTTGAGTCACAATTTTGGCAATGGCCTTCAAGGGTTCTCAATATTGTATGTCAATGAATATAGAGTACACTAGTTTCCCATATCTTGTCTTTTAAATTCTACAAAATTTTATTAGATACTAGAAAGTTCAGAAGTAAACAAGTTCAGGAATTGAAAAGTCCTTACTAGGAGTTTACACCATTTATATATTACATTATAATTTTCCTCAAGGATTGTTACGCTTCTAATGTATAGCGCTTAGTCTATTCAAAATCTCAATATTTTAAAATACAACTAATGAAAATGCTTTGTAACTCCTAGTAACTAAAAAGATGGTCGCTACGGTGTGATTGGATCTTCCAAAGGGACCAAGATAGGCTACCTAGATCTTATAAAAGTTGTAAAGTATCTTAACCGTGTTGGGTAATAGCCCTTCCATAATGACATGATATTATCACGTTCTCTTTTAGAGGGCTTATGCAACCTTATTCAGTGACACCATGAAGGAGTTCAACAATGTTTGTTGCTTTGATTGCTTTGAGGACTCCAAAATATGTTGCTTGAGCTTTTACTTTGTGATTATTTTGTGAATACACCGAAATAAAATTCTCAAATAGTTAACGTTTCTTCCAGCTCCCTATCTACTTCTTCATCTATCCTAGCTTCTCCCTGGGATCGAATGGTTGCTATCTTATTCATCTTAATCAATCTCTCAACTAAAAATAATGTCGTTGATATTGAGATATAGATATGGAGATGTCTTTCTCTAGATTTTCATAAATATTCTAGGCCATATTGAAAATCATGGAGTTGTGTGTCAATTCTTCCTCGCTAATCCTGGAGACCTCTGATGGAGCCTATGGATACTCTTTATTCCATTGATCTATCTTATTTATAGCATTTCATACTCCTTGTAGTTGGTTTCCTCTTTCTTTAGCTAGTTCCCAGAGTGGTAGTAGCTTAGTGGATATCTTCTAAAGATGTTGGAGTCGAGGATAGACTTGTTTGACCATGGCCTTATAATATGAAGAAATTCAAATGCATAAGATTTGTAGTATTCTATGTCAGTTCCCTCCCATTTCATTTTTCTATTGTCGTCTTTTAACAGTTTGACCTGTTTTTGTAGCTCTTTTATGCGATCATCCTTCTGCTTCAGTTGTTCAAGGAGATCTCTCACGTTCCTCTCAGTGGCTTGATAGAATGTTATGTCAGATGACACCATTGAAAGTGAATCCTTTATGGTGTCTACCATGATCGACCTTTATGTAGTGACTATCACTAGATGAAATAGGTAGTGGACCATGGTTTTTGCTTATGTACCACTATCATGTTCATGGTGTGATCATATTTGAACTTGCCCAGGATAATCACTTTTCTCTTCCTAGTTAGTGTAATTCCCATCTCTAGAACAAGAAAGAGACTACATGTGGTGGAAAGGATTGTTGTTTCAACTATGTCAATGTCCATGGAATTTGTGCTCTATTAGACAACTCGCTCATATGTTGTCTATTGGAACTAGAGAGCTTCTTCCTGTGATTTGGCCTCAACTTCTTTCTATTTTCTCCTATGTTCTTCTTCTTGTGCTTTTCTTCTTTCCTCTTCTACCTTTCTCTTTATTTCTTTCTCTATCCTCATTTCTTCTTATTCCTTCTTCTTGAGCTCAAGTTCTTGGCCTATCCAAGATTCATTTGTCATATTTCAACTTTTCTTCCCAGGCAACTTTGGTTGCTTCCTATTGGAAGTCTTGTTTCTTGGCTAGAGCTTCTCTTCAAGCCACAACCTTCTAATGTTTCTTTTGAGGTGAATCGTAGCCTAACCTAAGGACAACTTTTGATAAGTTTAAGGAATTTGTATGCTTCTCCTATTCTTACCACATCCCTGATTAGTAATTCCACCTGCATTTGCATGCTTTACAATGATTCTTTACCACCTATTTAGGACCATAATTGTGGAATGTCAGATCCCCAAAATGGATTAATGTCATAGTGTCATATTCTTCTATATATTTTTTCATTTCCGTTAAATAGTATGAGCCCAGATCCAATGGCATGTGTTGCCAAGGATCCTTCTTGTCCCATGACAGTGCTCCACTTAAAGTTATGTTGACCTAATAATATATCTCTTGTAGTATGATTCAATTAGTTACAAAATTTTGAAAGATATAAGGAGGTTTGGTTTCCCCAAAGGTTCCCATGTATATACCATCGTAATCCACAACTAAATCACAAACTTTGGACATAAGTTTTCTAGCTCTTTCAAAGATACATGGGGTGAGCTCATTAAATAAAAGTTCAAAAAGTGGGATCAAAAAGTCTTGGCATGTCTTAGTGTAAGACTGAATGTAATGGGATTCCCAAAGAACTTTATAATAAATGTGAACTTGATCATCTTACATTTCATATTTCCATCCCATCATAATCATTGTAACCATAATAGTAATGGTTATACCTCATACAACTAATCAATTTTCCCATAGGGTCATATATGCTTTCCTTTAGTGCCCCCATTCCTTCTTGGGAATACATGCTTGACACAAACTATGTCTATCAGGTAGGATCCCATGAAAAATTGAGGCTATTGCCCTTCCTTTAGATTCTAAGCATGTCTAATATTATCCTTCAACGAGAGAGAAATTATATTATCCCAGTTGAAGATTCTTTCCTCAAAATAGGATTTCCATAGTTGTTCCTGATCATATATTCCTAGATCAACATGATTTACTAACCACTCAACTACCTTTGCACGTGGCAATATAGGGGGATGTGAAACCAATTTCTGCAACCATGGCCTCTTACTAGCCTTGTAAACTTTTGATTCTAGGTCATCTAGAGGCGGGTTTCTCTTTGAAATAGCTTGTACATTTCTTGCAATGATTATGATGTATATTTTTCGATGTTGCATGGAGTGCCCTAGAACTCAAGCCCAAGTGAATTTGCAAGTGTCTCATTATTATAGGTCTCAACAACTAGGGCTTTGCAAGCACTTCATTTTGGCACGTAAATGATTCCCTCCATATCCAGTTAAAACAACAAGCACCCATTATACAGGTTAGCTCAACATGTTAAGCTTTTTGTGATTTAACTCAACCAGAGGTAACAAGTTTCTTAGGTAAAAAGAAAGAAATAAAAGCAAGTTGAGCAGAGAGTGGCCAAAACATTATAATCCCTAAGATCGTAATCTTGACCAAGATGGCACCACATTGTTGCAAAAAAATGTATGATTGTGCTATAGAGACTAACGCTATGGTTTCTGGGAAAGATACACCTATTTCCATGCATCTCGTTTTTTTAAGTTGGGGATTGAAGAAATGGTTAAATTTTAGATTAAAAAATTTGACCTGGGATATGGGGATTCTATATAGGGGATGAAAACTTGGGTTTCTTAATGAGGTTAAACCTAGGAAGTGAAAAGGGAAAAATATTGTCCCTAGTAGCCATGGAGAAGGAAAATATCAAGTTTTCTTTTGTCATAATGAATTGATCCAATGGATAAAAATTCAACTCGTGGCTGCTAAGGCATGCTTATATGGTTGAAATGATGGAAAATTGGGAGGGACTGGGTGGTTGGGGTCGTGAGGGAATTTCCTGTAGGTTAAGGGTGCTCCCTGTGGTTGAATTAAGGTACTACAACACCTTGCAAGTGTAATGGTTTGTAGATTTTTGTGGTGTGGTGTTTGTAAGTCTGCATTCAAATATTCCACAGTCTTCATTTTCATGTTGTCTACGTTTCAAGTCTAGACCAAGACTCATCCTCAGGACTGATTTACAAAGAAGAGAGACAGGAGCTATATATATGATCTGGAATGATGTCAAGTTGGGGAGCTGACAAGCTCAAGATGAAAGAAAACCAATTTTTTATTACAATTAATGGTTTATGAAATTTTAATTATTGTTAATAAATTTTAATGTGAGTTATATTGTATTTAATAATACAAATTATGTTATTAATTTCATTACTACTTTTATGTTTTTACTTATTGTAATGATTCTTTAATAAATTGCATTTTAATTTTAATTTTAATTTAATTTAATTTCTTTGTTTAATGCTTATAGGTGTTAATATATTACTTCACTATTGTTTAGACTTTAGTTTTATTTAAGCCCATGATATTAGATTGTTGCTAATATAATGTTATTTAAAATAGCTAATATAATGTTATTTATTTATTGCTAATAATTATTTATTTTAATTCTCCCCGTAATGATTTATGTTAATTATTTTATTTTATTTTTTAATATATTCCAATATGAGTTTTATTATGTTTATTAATATAATTCATGATATTATTAATTTCATTGTTACTTTTATATTTTCAAAGTATTGTA
Organism: Pinus tabuliformis; assembly: GCA_031772625.1. Lineage (NCBI taxonomy): Eukaryota > Viridiplantae > Streptophyta > Pinopsida > Pinales > Pinaceae > Pinus > Pinus tabuliformis. Next base: position 250,088,703 of record CM062809.1, on the reverse strand, counting down.
ATGAGTTTTTTATTCTTATTATAAATAATATTTTTAATTTTATTTTAGCTAAATTATAATTTCTTTTGTTTTATGTAGTGTTTTACAATGCTCAGATTTCTGACTTATTTAAGTCTATGTTATTAGTGTATTCCAATATATTCACATATGAAACTTAACTATATTTAATGTTAATTCATGCTATCAGCTTATATAAGTCGTATTTCTAAATATTGCTTAATATTATTTTTGTTTTTAGGGCTAGGAGAGGGGTGGAGCAGGTAACCAAGGATTGGGTCTGAAGAAGGGAGGGGTTCAAAAAGGGGGGGTAAAAATTCAAAAGGAGGGATCATGAGAGGGTGATAGGGGAATTTTTAAGAGGAGCAGGGAACGTGATATATTTGAGAGGGAGGGTGGTGAAGGGTGGGCCTGATGAAGAATGGTAAGGGTGATGAGAAGGGGCGGGTATTTTATTCAATGTGGGGAGAAGGGAAATCCAATTTCTACTAACTTCCAAGCCTCCATCTCTACTAAGGTTGTGCGGGTGCTTGATGATTTCAAGTGCCTCCCGCACTTTACGTTTGAAATGATGTTTTTCGATGGCAATGACCTTTGTGTCTTCAAGGCAGATATGGTGGTTTGTCTTGCCTGCATGCTCAGCTAAAGCTGAAGAACGAGTTCTTTCATTACGGATATCTGCACCATGCTCTTTGAGTCTGATTTTGACAGACCTACCTGTTTCCCCAATATAGTGTTCCCCACAAGAACAATTGATCATATAAACACCTTTTTGTTGGAGGTGCTCCGGGTTGTCCTTAACAGATTTCATTCTTTGTTTAATAGTCGTCAAGGGTTTGAATGAAGTTTTGATATCTTTCCTCATGAGAACTTTAGCTAGCTTGTCAGTGACTCCACGAATGTATGGAAGGTAAGCATTAGCAGATGGTTGGTTTTCATATTTATCTTTCTTGCTTCTAGATCTGGCTTTCTAAATGGCTTTAATGATGTTTTTGTTATTATATCCTGAGCTAGTAAACAATTTTCTTAAGTAAGTGATCTCTTCTTTGGTGTGGATCTCATCTGATATTCTACAGGCTCTAGTAAATAGGGTTTGAAGAACACCCATATTTTGAGTTGGGTGGTGGTGTGAATCTGCATGAAGGTAATTATCAATATGTGCCTTCTTTCTAAATACTTTGTGTCCTAGGGAACCATCCTTGTTTCTAATGAGGAGGATGTCAAGGAATGGTATGCAATTATTTTCCTAGACCTCCATTGTAAACTTGATGTCATTATACATGCTATTGAGATGGTTTAAAAAGTTTTTAATTTCATCATCCCCATGAGGCCAATAAACACTAAAAATATTCATTAGTGGAGGAAAAAAGGGGAGTTAGAGAGTGTTTCAAAGTGGGGAAATACAAAACTAAGAAAAAACCCATTCATAAAATAAGCGAACAAGGAAAATCTAAAGTTGAGTGGGCATGATTTGACACATACTTGAGCCAAGCTAGCTTACACCTAATGTTGACAAAGAGAAAAGAAGTCCATAAATGCTCTTAATTTTGACAAGAAGATAAGAGTTGAGTCATGTGTTTAAGAAAGAGCACTATGGTGCCTTTTTAAAGAGTTCTATTGAACCTAAGTGTATTGATTTCTCTTAATAATTTAATTCGTAACTTTAATTTCACTAATAGATGAGTGAACAATACACTTGAAAAGCTAAAGTTTAAGTATCATGAGTGACAGAAGCCCAAAAAATATGTCATATCATTGGCTTGAGCATTAGTGGGGCAATACAGTGTTAGCATGAAGCTTAAGGGAGCGACATATCACTAGTTTGAGGCTCAATGGAGTGATACATTATACTAGAGGAGATGTATGGTTAGCTTAAACATGGATTTTGAGTGTATCGTTGGCTTAAGGAACACTGGGGTGATATAGCACTAGATTAATGGGTAAGGGAGAAATACGTTGAAGTGAAGATGTTGTAGAGTAAGTAAGCCAAAAAAATGAAGATGTGTCATTGGATTGAGGTTTAGTGGAGTGATACACTTGCCAATTAAGTCAATTATGCAAGAGAAAAGGCCAATTTCAAAGTTTTGTCATTGGATTGAGGATTAGTGGAGCATTGTATCACTAGTTGAAGGCTCAGTGGAGTGATACACTATCTTGAGAAAAACAATTTACAAGAAAATATTCAAGTTAAGTCAATTCAAAGATTTATATCATTGTCAAAAATGGTCATCAAGGTGATACAAGGCTCAAATAAGTAAAATACAAGAGAAAACCTGAGTTAGAGCATTTTCTTTGAGTGTCATTTTGCTTGGCTAAGTGGTTATTTAGTGATTATATTGCTAGCTTGGACCTATTTCAAGCCATGTATCATTGGACTAAGCAACTATGCCCATCTGTATCGTTGGGCTAAGATACAATGCTCCCTTGTATCACTAGGCTGAGTGAAAATGCTCAAACATTCTTCAAATCACTCTCAATAGATCTCAAGGCCAATAAAAAGCTAGTCTCAGCTTTAGAAAAGGTCAAATGAGATTCTCAAGGTGAATCATGAGACTTTTGATTAGGTGGGACCGTAATTTTCCTCTAAACACGAGGTACTTCAAGGAATTGAAGGGGGTTGTTGTAGCTACTACAACAATTGGTGATACACTAGTACGACCTCTAAATCTTTGAGTGTTATCTAGGAATTGGTTACAAGCCAACTATGATTAGTGTTCATATAGGGTGTATTATCATTTCGACATAGCTACCATTGCTTATAATTACAGAATGTTGAGATACATGACCTTTCTTTTCCAAATTTAGGTTGGAATCTAAGGAACGACCAGAAGGGTGTGGACCTTAATGCTATGGAGACAAAGCTAGTTTAGGAGATCAAAACATCAAGTGTTATTGGTAAGTCTCTAGTGTTTCTCTGTTATTTTTGAGAATCCATAGCCCTAATGGAATCACCCCAAAATCACAAGCCTTGCTTCACTACCAGCAAGCATCCCTACCCCCTAGTCTTTCTCTGTTATCTGCGAGTGTCACTAGCCCTAATGGAATCAATCCAAAATCATAAGCCTTCCTTCACTACTAGCAAGCATACATACCTCGAGTGAAGATATTTAAAATTACCAACTATTTAGGAAGCCTTCTCAAAACTTTACCTTTTTATGTACACAAGTAATTTTTTTTTGTTTGGTTTCATTGAGCCATAGGGTGGATGAGGGATATTGTTCTTATTCATCCAAGATAATTGGGATATTTCTCGTTCTTGAAAATTTATAGGTTTCTTTTAAAGTATATTTATCCTTGTTATCACTACTCGGGTTTGAGCCCTTGGATCAAAATGAGGCCATAGTTAATATTTTACATGATTCTTGGAGGCCTATCAACCTATATAAATTCTCACTGTAGATTAACCTGATAATGTAATACAACTAAAGCAAAATACTTAATCTACTTCTACAATCAAACTTGTGGAAGCTTAATATATTTGAGCAAGATCAAGTAGAACACATATGACCAAAAGTAGAATCAATTCACATGAAACACAAAAGAATACTCTAGGGAAAGCCTCAGCTAAAAACCCCACTATCTATATTATCATACAAGTTGAAATATCTCTGGATTACACACAACTTTAGCTCTCACAGTGAGCCATCTCTCAGTACAATCCTCTCAGATGCTCACAGGCAAAATAGACTTCTCATTAAGTCCTCCACACTACCCTCCAAGCTCCTATTTCCTAGCGCAGATTTTCTTGGGTTATCCAGCTGTTACCATGTGTAACACTGATCACTCACACTGATCTTACACCTTGTAAAACTGCACAAATCTCAAGGAATGAATTCCTTCTGCATGCAAGAGATTTTCTTATAGGAAAATTCTTGCAACTGATAGCACATTGTCCCTGTCTTCAATATCAACTGGGTCTTTCTCTGAATAGACATGCATGAGTTATTTATGAGAGAAACATTAGTTATCTGGAGTACACTAGTTTGATACATGCATGCATTAACTGACTGAACTCACAATTGGTTCCTCAAACTGTTTGGAACTAATTTAACTGGACATAACTCAGTCAACTAAGCTAACTAATTACAACTCAAATACAACTCATCCTTATCTCCTTAATTAAGGTATAATCTCCTTAATTTAAGGGATAACTGTTGCATGAATTCACAAAGACTTATAGCTTGAATTTCTCGAACTAATTAACTCAAGATGAATTAATTAATTATTTTTCAAGCAGTTGGTGAGACTAAATTCGAATTTTAATTCAAGGACAAATTAAAATTGGAATATTCTTGTTGCCACATTTCAACACTCCCTCTCAACAAGAAAGGGATTATCTACCACCCCGATCCTGTCTCTATGAAACTCAAATTTACACTTTGACAATGCCTTAGTCAAAATGTTAGTATATTGCTCCTCGGTCGAAATATACTGCAACAACATGATCCTTCTCGCCACATAGTCTCTGAGATGATGATATCGAATGTCAATGTGCTTGGACTTGTCATGAAATACTGGATTCTCATAGAGTTTGATACAACTCTGATTATCAAAATAGATCATTGTTGGATCCATCCTCTGATCAAACAAACCAACTAAAATTTTCCGCATCTAGATGGACTCACATGCTGCTTGACTTGAAGCCATGTATTTGGCCTCTGCTGTGTTGAGTGCAACTGACCTCTGTTTCCTGCTGTACCAAGAAACTGCTACCGACCCAAGGTTGAAAATTCCACCTGATGTGCTCTTCCGAACTGATGGACTCCCTGCCCAATCTGCATCAGTGAAGCCCTGTAGTTTCACTCCCTCTATATATTTGTACCATAATCCATACTGAAATGTGCCTCTGGGGTATCTCAAAACATGCTTTGTCGCCTTCCAAAACATCTTGGTAGGTTGAACCATAGCTTGCCTTAGCTAGTTCACTACATAGCACAAATCTGGTCGTGTGTTCACTAATTACATTGGTGAACCCACAAGCTGCTTGTACACAGTAGGCTCTACTACTTCTCCTAAAGTAGCATCCTCCTTCCTCCAGTTACCTGCTAGAGGAGTCTACATGGGCTTGCACTTCTCCATGTGGAATCTCCTAAGTATCTCATTGGCATACTTGCCCTGAGACACAAACAACTCCCCATCCTTCTGCCATACTTCCATGCCAAGGAAGTAATGCATGAGACCCATGTCTTTCATCTCAAATTCTCTTGCAAGGTCCTCCTTGCAATACATGATCAATTGATCATCACCTGTCAATATGAGATCATCAACATAAAGTACAATGATTAACTGTTTACCTTTCACCATGATGTGGTATAGGTTCGCATCCACTTCACTCTTTATGAAGTCCAACCCAGTGAAGTAGTTATCGATCCTGGTGTACCAAGCACGAGGTGATTTCTTCAGCTCGTACAAAGCTCTCTTGAGTTGGCACACATGCGACTCACGATCGAAGGTCTCAAAACCTTTCGGCAGCTCTATGTACACCTCTTCCTGAATCTTGCCATTGAGGAGTGCAGTCTTCACATCCATCTGATGGATCTTCTAACCCATCTGTGCTGATAGTGCCAACATCGATTTGATAGATAAGTACGTTGCTACAGGAGCAAAAGTCTCATCATAATCAATCCCCTTGACCTGTGAGAAACCACAGGCAACAAATCTTGCCTTATGTTTCTCCACACTACCATCAACAGCTTGCTCTACCTTGTAAAGCCAACGAGAACTCACAACTGACTTGTTCTCCAATCTTGGAACCACATCCCAAACACTATTCCGAACTATGGAGTCATACTCCTCCACCATAACATCAACCCAAATCAGCTACTGCACTGCTTCCTCAAAGGATGATGGCTCGGTCTCAACACATTCCCCAACAAGGGCCATGTATCCAGTGTACCTGTCAGGTGACCTCCTTTGTCTGCGCTGAGAAGATGGTTCTCCCACATTCTCTCTCGCATTTGACAACAATCCATCAGCTTCTCTTGTGCGCTTCCATCCATCTCTGGAAGACTCTGCTTGAGTGGATGTCTCCACTACTGGAACCTCTGCTTGTGGCTGCTTCGCATCAGTCTGAGGCTCCTCCTCCTTAGAAACCAAAATTTCCTCCATAGCTTGTAGTTGGAGCTCCCTCTCAAAGGAAACTTGCATGGCCTTCTGCTCATCAAACTTGAGATCTCTACAAACCACTGTCCTCCGACTGGTAGGAAAGTACACCCGATAGTTGTGGGGTGTATAGGTGTACCCCACAAGTATCCCCAACTCAGCTGTCGGCTCAAGCTTCTTCCATGCATCCTTTGTTACATGGAAATATACCGATGAGCCAAAAATCCTGAAGTGACCCACATCCGGTCTCTTACCAGAGAAAGCTTCCTCTGGTGTCTTTATCCCAAGTATGCGATGCGAGCTTCTATTATGCAAATAGACCGCCATGTTGCATGCCTCAGCCCATAAATGAAGTGGTAGGTCTTGGTCATGCAGCATCGCCCATGCTGCCCCTACAATCGATTTGTTCTTCCTTTCGGCCACCCCATTCTGCTGTGGGTTATGAGGTGTTTTCAACTCCCGTTTAATTCCTTCCGCTGCACAGAAGTCCTTAGACTCTTTAGAGACATACTCTCCACCATTGTCTCTTCTCAAGGCCTTGATCTGCTTTGAACTCACAAAACTTTGAGAAGGCTTGGTCCTTCTTCTGCATGAAATAAATCCAGCATTTACGAGAAAAATCATCAATGAAAATCACATAATACCTTTGCTTAACAGTGGATGCTGTCGAGAATGGTCCACACAAATTAGTATGAACTCGATCTAAGATTACTTTTGCTCGATTGTCTCGATCATGAAAGGAAGACTTTGCGTACTTTCCCAAGATACAACCTTTGCATGTTTCAACTTTCTCAAGTTTACCTTTGGGAAGTCCAGTAGATATCCGTTGCATTATCTTCAAGGCCCCATGATGCAAATGGCCCAACCATCTGTGCCATAACTCGCCAATGTCTTGGCTTTGCACCAATTCTGCTTTCAAACTCAATGCAGCACAGTCATCTACCTCTAGTTTATATAGAGATTCTTCACTCGAATCCCAAACCTCTTGGTTTGACCTGTGGCTATGTGTCTTAGGAATGCCTTTCCTTTACTGAAGACAACATCGTAGCATTTGTCCTCCAACATCATGACTGATACCAGGTTCTTCTTCAGTCCAGGCACATACTTCACATCAGTCAAGGTGAGAGGAGCTCCATGCTCCCTCTGAAAAGCAATCATGCCTTCTCCTGAAACACAGTACTTTTCGTCGTCACCCATCTCTATGCGCATCTTGAGGTCTTTATCCTCCAAGGTATTGAATAAAATTTTATCGCCAGTCATGTGGAATGAGGCTCCACTGTCAAGATACCAAACACAACCCACCATCGATGAAACCATACATGCGATGAGGGTAAAGTCCATTTCGAATTGAGAGGCTAATGCCTCACCTTCCGATCCTTTTGTGGATCCCTTCTTGGACTTCTTTGATGGGAAATTAGTTGCATAATGTCCCATCTCATGACAATTAAAACATCTCACTTTAGATTTGTCACCCTTCTTCCCTCCATGAGAAGAATTCGATTTGGAATGGGAAGCCTTCCCTTTCCCTTTCCTTGCCTTACCAGCTAAGGCCAGATTTTCTTCATCATAATTCTTTGATGAAGAACCATCTCGAGTTCTCCTCCTGATCTCCTCCTGCATGAGATCCGACCACAGTCATTCCTAATTCGGCAGTTTCTCTCTTCCATTCACAGAGTCCTGGTAGCTATTCCAGCTCTTTGGAAGACCGAGGAGAGCAAGGCTCACCATATCATCATCGGCAGTAGTTATTCCCACACTACCAAGCTCATCTCTATAGGTGGTGAGCTTGTTCAGATATGTATAAATAGTATCGCCCTTCTCCATCTTGATTTTCCGAAGCTTATCCTTGAGCGCAAGTTTCCTTTGGTCACTACTGTTCTGATAGAGGTCCTTCAGTGTATTCCACATTGAAAACATAGTCTCCTTCCCATGGATACTTGAGACAATATGGTCTCAAACTCCCTTGAGAAGAATATGTCTCGCCTTCGCCACACACTTCTTCCATTCAGCCAATTCTTATGCATTAGCTGCAACGGGCTTGGGGATTTCTTGATCAATGAAATCCTTCAAACCATTGTCTTCTAATACCGCTTCCATTCTATCCTTCCATGCTATGTAATTCGAGCTGCTTTCTAAGGCATACTCGGGTCTCAAGCCATAGAACGCCATTGACCAACCTGAAGTATGAGATGAATTCGATTGTACTTGCAATCCCAAACTTCAAACTTCGAATTCTCTTCTTCATATACTGTTCACAGCTCTGATAACCTTTGCTTTGATACCATCTAGATATTCTCACTATAGATTAACCTAATAATGAAATACAACTAAAGAAAAATAATTAATCTACTTCTACAATCAAACTTGCAGAAGTTTAATAGATTTGAGAAAGCTCAAGTAGAACACATATAACCAAAAGTAGAATCAATGCACATGAAACACAAAAGAATACTCTGAGGAAAGCCTAAGCTAAAAACCCCGCTATCTGTATTATCATACAAGTGGAAATATCTCAAGATTACACACAACTTTAGCTCTCACAGCTAGCCAGCTCTCAGTACAGTCCTCTCAGATGCCCACTGGCAAAATAGACTTCTCATTAAGTCCTCCACACTGCCCTCCAAGCTCCTATTTCCTAGTGCATTTTTCCTAGGTGATCCAACTGTTACCATGTGTAACACTGATCACTCACACTGATCTTATACCCTGTAAAACTATGCAAATCTCAAGTAATGAATTCCTTCTGCATGCAAGAGATTTTTTTATAGGAAAATTCTTGCAACTGATAGTACACTGTCCTTATCTTCAATCTCAACTGGGTCTTTCTCTGAATAGATATGCATGAGTTATTTATGAGAGAATCATCACTTATCTGGAGTACACTACCTTGATGCGTGCATGCATTAACTGACTTAACTCACAATGTTCCTCAAATTGTTTGGAACTAATTTAACTGGACATAACTCAGTTAACTGAGCTGACTAATTACAACTCAAATACAACTCATCCTTATCTCCTTAATTAAGGGATAATCTCCTTAATTTAAGGGATAATTGTTGCATGACTTCACAAAGACTTCTAGCTTGAATTTATCCAACTATGTAACTCAATATGAATTAATTAATTATTTTTCAAGCAGTTGGTGAGACTAAATTCGAATTTTAATTCTCAATTTTAATTCAAGGACAAATTAAAACTGGAATATTCTTGTTGCCACATTTCAACACAACCAGGTTAGTAATTGAGTTAGAGTCCAATTAAAATTCTCACTATTCACATTATGTTCCCCATATGGAACAAATTCTACTATCAATAGTCAATATTTATGACTGTGATTAGCGTGAACTAGTCCCAGATGTCACATATAGGTTCATGGTCTACACTACATTGTGCCTAAAAAGAGTAGCCTAGTGAGGAGGTCTTCTATTAGATCAAATGCAAGAAATCCACTATCAAAAGTAGATTTATTTTTGTATACGAAGAAAACTAGGTTGATTGAAAACAAAAAGTAAGAGAAGTGGGAAGGAAAAATAGAAAACTAAACATAAAAGAAAGTTTATTTATGTATAGATATTAGCAATTAGTGTTGTTATGCAAAATACCTTTTGATAATTTGGTCATTTACTAGGAGACGTTCAGCCTCTCCCTCTAGAGTTTCAAGTCTATGCATTCCTAGGCTAATATTCTTAGTGAATACATAGGGATTGAGTCATAATGGTTGTAATTTGGTGTGCTTACCCTTATCCTTGTGTGGTTTATCCCATTAAAGAATTGATTGGAAATATTTCTCACTTGCAGATTTTTTTTGTCAAACCATTTCTTGATAGTTTGTTGATGGTTGACAAATTTATGTTGAGCTTTGGTTCTCTCTCCTCCAAGTATTATTAGGGTGTTAAATCTCCTTTGCATTGCCAAACATGATTGACCTTGGAAAGACTATGATAACTACAGGGAAGGTAGAAATACATTAGGTGGTAGTATGGCTTCTTGGCCATAGACTAGAAAATATGGGAGGTCCCTAAAGTAGTCCTAGGAGTTACATGATCTTCCTAGAGCACACTAGACAAGGCGTTGTGCCATTTCTTTTGTTGATCTATTATGTTTCATTTCAAGATGTATTTATGTTCTTATTGTTGGACTCAGTTAGTCTATTGCCTTGGGGGTAATAGTGAATTGATTGCCTCAATACAATGTCTTTGTTTAATGCATATTAACGCAACTTTAAATATGATACATAGGAAGCCTTACGAAAGACTAAAGGTGTTGGAATACTGTTAGGTCCCTATAATACTAGTGATTCCCCCATTACTATTGTCATTGTAGCCCTTATTGTTATTGTTATGCCCCTATTGTCCCCATATTGTAATTATTGTGTCCCATAAAAGCCCACTATTGTTATTGTTGTGCTCTTATATTATTATTGTTATGTCGGCTTTGATTATATTGTAACCCCTTACACTCCTATATATAGAAAGGAGGTGTTGTCATTTGTATCATCCAATAATTGTTCATTTGTGTAATGTAAAGGAGGTTTCCCCCTCGAAGAGGCTGACTTTGAAGTCGTTGATCTATCTTTTCTATTTTTTTGTGAGCTGGTTTCTTAACATTTGGTATCAGAGCTTTGGATTCTAGGGTTTCACTGCTCCAAACAGGTCATTGTGTAATTTTCACTATGACTTTTTTCTACGATGTTGCAGAAGTTGAAGCTAAAACCCATTTGATCCGAAATCATGATGAACCTCGGGTCCGAATTTCAGATCGTTTAGCACTATATTTTAGGAGATATGATCCAAGGAAGTTAGGTTTTTTGCAAGATCACGAATTACATCCCAAACAAGCGACCTTGGGAAACTCGTCATAAATTTCTCTCTGAGCATCGGATTGAAATTTCGTAAGAATTTACAAAAAGAAGACAGACTGTGGTTTTCTTTGTAACATTTTTAGATCTGAAGGTCGAAACAGTGACACGTGGAACTTTGTACAAGTTTGCTCTACTGAAAAAGTATATAATTAGGTCATCTTGGGAGATTGGGCATAACCTTTTCTTGGAGAATCAAATTTCGATTAGATTAGTGGAATTGGAAAGAGGACTCAGAGGGATACCGCAGGACGAAATTTCATACCTTGGAGATCCATAATTACAGAGATACAACATATTCAATATTGAGCTCCTATAAAGAGAAAAATGTGTGTAGTCTTTTTAAATTTTTGCATAAGTTTCAGTTGAAAAATTAGTTTGAAGTGATTCAAAGGGCATAGTGAAGCATAATTATCCTTAATTGATGCCCCGAAGAAAGAAAATGGAAACACCTAGTAACTAACTTGAAATCTCTAACATGACTCGTGAAGAAGAGGAAGAAATGCAACATGATATATCAAAATTACGAGACCAAGTGCAACAAAGTTCACTCTCACAAAAGGTAATAGAAGCTAAGATGGATGGTTTAAAGAAAGGTGTGGAAGCTAAGATGAATGGCGTGGAAGCTAAGATGGATGGCATGGAATCTAAGATGAAAGGCATGGAAGTTAAGATGAATGGCGTGGAAGCTAAGATGGATGACATGTAAACTAAGATGAATGCAGTGGACACTAAGATGGATGGTGTAGAAGAAAAATTGAAAGGAAACATGGAAGATTTGAAGATAGATTTGACAGATTTTCTACAAGAAATTCTTATTAATGGAAAAAGGGTAGTAAAGGAAACTCATGATGAGAACAAAAGAAATGTTAATCATGATTTCATAGACTCTAACGTTGGATTGAAGACCCACCATGTTCCAAAGATTGACATGAGGAATTTTGATGGCAAGGATCCCGTAACATGGATACTACAAATGGAGCAATATTTTGATCTCCATAATGTGCAAAACACACAAAAGGTACGCATTGAAACTTTATATTTGGAACCAAATCAGTTTGTATGGTATCGATGGCTTTTCTCTCACGAACAAATTGTCACTTGGGCAATTTTTATGGAAGAAATGATAGCACATTATGAGGATACAAAAAGCAACACATTTTTTAGCCAATTGATAAATTTGAAACAAAAGGGTTCAATGATGGAGCACATTGAGGACTTCCAAAAATTGATTATAAGGGTAAAATATTTTCCAGAGGAGAATAGGATTGATGTGTTCATAGGGACTTTAAAGTATAACATCCAACATGAGGTTCGCCTTTGGGAACCTGATTCATTGAAGAAGTCATTCAGGTTGGCAAGAAAAATGGAAAGAAAAATTATGGAAACAAGGAAGCCTACTGTCGAGCGATAAAAAGGTGTCTTTTTAACTCCTAATTATCTTCACATTAATTGTCAACCCAGGGACGAATTTTTATTTCAAGAGTGTACTCAGTCTAAGGCGGCTATTTACTCAAGAGTAATGTTTTGTAGTATAGTGGTTAAAATCCAAAAGTAAATAAAAGCTGGAAATAAAATCTACTTACAATTAAAAGAAACTTAACACTCTGAAACTTAAATAATTCACTCAGAAAACTACAACAATTTATCAGTCGAGGGTACAGTAACGGTAACTCTTCCCTCTGTAAACTGATGCAATTAAAAAGGCACTCAAAATAAGGATCATCAAACTAGGAACTAGACAGCATATGTCAATGTTCACTACAGTCTCAGACCTTCTGCACACCAAAGCAATGATGATTTTCGAATGACAAGAAATGGAACATCATCTACTTCTATAAATAGGATTGAATAGCAAAACTCTATCCTACGTAAATGAATGCAGCAATGATTATAATCTTCAAGAATTAAGTAAAAGCCTTTGAATTGAATAGAAAATAGAAATGAAACAGCAGATTATCAAAGTTAAAGTATAGAACAGCGGATTAAATCTGAATGTACAGCAACCTAAGTCAAGCACGCAACACACTTATCATTAAAAGGGACAGTAATCTGAGCTTCGATAAAATATGCATGAATCATGGCCATGAAATAATAGCAATTGTAACGGAACAACAATTGTTTCAGAACAGCAATGATATTAGAACAACACTTCCGAATAAACAACGGTCACGATTTAAGAATAAATCATACGGTAGTACCAATTCAAGAATATACAGTGCAATTAACTTGTAATCTGTAAGGAACAACGATGCTATATTATTTGCCAAAATAAACAATAATGTGATGCAAGGTTAGAATGGTAACATAGCATTCTCATTGTAAGTTACAATAATATTCAATCAAGTATAACAGAGCCGATATGTGAAACAGTAAAGCGCTTCAGATTACTGAGCAGAGTAAAAGAAAGAAATAAAACCACACATGAATCGTAAAGATATAATGCAACAATAGCGTAATCCACCAGAGGTTGGGCCCTTAGCTGCCAGTGGATGCTGCTGGGCTACTTTAGACGAGAAGAATAAACAACAACTCCCAAATCATATATTAATCATCAAACTGTGAAATCATTACAACAACTGGAGCTTTGAGAATTACAATGGTAATGCAGCAATCTTCTTTTCCTCATATTCTATCCTATCATGAATAATCCACCATCATTCTTGAATTTCCAATTCTGAATCCTCAATTCTCCATCATTTTTCCATCCCCATCTCTGATCTCTGTTTTCATTTAAATAGAGAGAGATCAGAAAGAAGTTACAACAAAGATAATTACAACATGATTTCTATTACAAAATTGGATTGTTTCCAACCAATTGATCAACAAGAAAATATATTTCCATTCATCTTTCAACAAGAGTAAGGCGAATTTGGCTTTGCAGCTGAGATTTGGAAAACGACCACATAGTAAGTCTGAGAAAATCATGCTCAAAGAACCCTATATTTCTCTCAATACAAGTTGAATTTGGGAAAACCATTCCCTATTAAAAGTTAATTTGGTCCGTTCTGGACAAAACCCATGTTCCGGATTCTCCAGACTCTTCTTCATTTTCCCAGAAATTCAACAGAAAAACTGTCACTTTTTATTCCAGCGAATTTATGAGTTGGAATATTTAATGATCAAATCTTCAATCCGGAAATTGTATTGGAGGATAAAAATGGTGAATAATGTTACAAGAAATTTATTAAAACTATCATTGATAAAATCGTGCATAATCATCAATTTATTAGAAATAAAGGAGAATAAATAATATTTTTACATAAGAGCATAAATCATTGTAAAATAGAATTATATGATAAATTATGACAAATGACGTGATGAAGAATGGTAGAAATGGGTGGAATAAGCGTTCAAAAGTGATAATAATAATGGCATATTAATGGCCCAACACCTACCACTCACAACTATAAAGATGGAAGTGTTGTTTTCCCTAGCCTTCCACAACCTACAATGTTGACACCAAAACAATTGGAAGAAAAAATATCAAAAGGGATTTGTTACAGTTGTGATAGAAAATACACTAAAGGTCATAAGTGTGTTGAGAAGAAATTATTTTACATAGATTGTGAAGAGGAGGAAGAAAAGGAACAAGAAATGTCAAAAGAAGAGGATATACACCAAGAACAAACCCTAGAGAAAGAAGAAATGAATTCGACCATATTTTGTAATGCATTGGCTGGAATTACCACTCCTCAAACTATCAAGATAGAGGGACATATAAATAAGAAAAATGTAATAGTGTTCATTGATTCGGGAAGTACCCATAATTTTATTCATTGTAAGATAGCCAAGGAATTGAATTGCTTCCTATATCCATCACCAGAGTGTCAAGTGATGGTTTCAAGTGGAGGAACCATAAATTGCTCTGGAAAATGCCATAATATCAAGCTATCCATGGGAGAATATGTATTGAATATCCCAATTCTTTCCATTCCAATGGGTGGTTTTGATGTTGTAGTAGGAGTCCAATGGCTACAATATTTTGGTACGATAACTTTTAATTTTCAAGAATTTCCTTGAAATTTTTTCGGAAGGAAAGGAAGTTGAATTAAGGGGTATCTCAGTGAAACTAGGAAACATAATAAGCTCTAACGGAATGACAAAGCTTCTAAAGAAAGAACAATGAGGTGTAATTGCACAGTAATGTTTGCTAGAGGTTCCCACATTGAAATCATCTATTTCTCCAGATCTCCAAAAAATCTTGGACAATCACTCTAAGCTATTTGAGATTCCCAAAGGCTTCCCACCTATTCATGATCATGATCATCCTATTCATTTGATTCCAAGAAGTGTTCCTCCAAACATTAGGCCTTACAGATATCCCTATGCCCAAAAGAGTGAAATTAATGTATGGTTGCAGAAATGCTAGAGGTTGGTATAATTCAACCTAGTCAAAGTTCTTTCTCTGCTCCAGTAGTATTGGTGCATACGAAGGATGGATCATGGTGCATGTTTCTGGATTATAGGGAGCTCAACAAGCTCACTATTAAAGATAAATTTCCCATTCTTGTCATTAATGAATTATTGGATGAATTATATGGATCAATTTACTTCACCAAGTTGGATCTTCATTCTGGATATCATCAAATCATAATGAAGATTGAAGACATTCCGAAAACAACATTTAGAACTCATGAGGGTCATTATGAATTTTTGGTCATGCCTTTTGGCCTTACCAATGCACCTTCTACATTTCAACGTTTGATGAATTCCATTTTCAAACCCTTCCTTAGAAAAATTGTGTTAGTATTCTTTGATGATATACTAATCTACAACAAATCTTGGAAGGATCATGTTGACAGGGTACTCAAACTATTGGAGGAGAAAAAATTTGTTTCTTTGGAGTACAAGAGGTGGAATATTTGGGTTATATTTTATCTCATGAAGGTGTTAAGGTAGACCCTAGCAAAATTAAATCCATTAAGGAATGGAAAATCCCCACATCCATAAAGCATATGCGAGGATTTCTTAGGTTGATAGGGTATTATCATATGTTTGTTAAGAATTATGGGAGAGTAGCAGCACCTCTAACAACATTATTGAAGAAAGATGCATTTTCATGGACTCCAGAAGCAACGAAGGCCTTTGAACATCTTAAAGAGGCAATGTGCCAAGCACTAGACTTAGCTACGCCGGACTTCACAAAAACCTTTATTATGGAATGGATGGTGTTGTTTTAATGCAAGAAGAAAGACCCATTGCTTTCGAAAGTCGTCCAATCAAAGGAAAGTATTCACATAAAGTTATTTATGAGAAGGAAATGTTGGCAATACTACATGCACTTAAGAAATGGCGACCCTACCTAATGGGAAGACACTTCAAGGTAAACACGGATCACGATAGTCTTAAATACTTTTTAGAACAAATATTATCTTCAGAAGAGAAACAAAAATGGGTCACAAATATGTTGGTTTATGACTTTGAAATCATCTACAAAAAAGGAAGCAAAATGTTGTGGCAGATGCACTCTCAAGAAAGGATGTGGATGTGGAAGCATTTCTTTGCACCATTTCTATTATCCAACTATATAGGATGAACGAAGCGAGGGATGAATGGAAAAATGACGAAGAAGTGTGGGCACTCATTCAAAATTTACAACAAGATCCCAGTACATATGATGCATTTAGCTGGAAAAATGATTTGTTATGGTACAAAGATCGCTTATACCTATATAAGAATTCCCAACTCAAACAAAATATTCTTATGGAATTGCACACCTCTCCCTTAGGAGGAAACTCAGGACTTTTAAAAAATTACCACAGGGTTAAGAAGGAACTTTTTTGGGATGGCCTTAAATATGATATTCAAAAGTTTGTGGCGGAATGTTTGGTTTTCCAACAAAATAAAGTTGAAAAAATTAAGACCCCAGGTCTATTAAAACCTTTATCCATTCCAAGTCAATGTTGGAAGGAGGTTTCAATGGATTTTATCACAGGTTTATCCAAGTCTGAAGGAAAGAGTGTCATCATGGTGTTAGTTGACAGACTTACCAAGTATGCACACTTTTGTGCATTATCTCATCCATTTAAAGCCAATATAGTTTCTACTACATTTATGGAAACAATTCAAAAGCTACATGGAAACCCAAAGATTATTGTAGCAACAGAGATCCCATTTTCACTAGAAATTTTTGGATAGAATTATTTTCTTGTCTTGGTAGTCAGTTAGCTCATAGCTCATCTTATCATCCTCAATCTGATGGGAAAACTAAGACAGTAAACAAATGTTTAGAAGGATATCTTCACAATGGGTCAAATGGTTGCCTCTAGTTGAATGATGATATAACGCTTCCTTCCATACTGCAACAAAAATGACCCCATTTATGGAACTTTATGGATATCATCCACTGTCCATCACATTATATTTAAGAGAAAATTCTAAGGTTCAAGCAGTGGAAGATCACACTGAGCATCAACAACAAGTTCTCCAACTCTTAAAGGATAACCTCACCTTGGCACAAAATAGAATGAAACAACAGGCAGATCAACATCACAGCGAAAGAAGTTTTGATGTAGGTGACTGGGTATTTCTACGGCTACAACCATATAAACAAATGTCCCTCAAGAAAGCTATGAAGGATAATAAATTATCACCAAAGTATTATGGTCTGTACAAGGTGTTGCAAAAGATTGGTACTATGGCATACAAATTGGAGCCGAGTGCACCCAGTTTTCCATGTTTCATGCTTAAAGAAGGTTATAGGTGATAAGCTCTCAGTTTAAACAATATTTCCAGAACTTGACAAGGAAGGAAAAATCATATTGGAACCCGAAGCAGTCACAGAAACAAGAACTCGACAGCTAAGAAATCTATCAATTTTGGATTTTCTCATCAAGTGGAAGAACTTACCCGCTGAAGATTCCACATGGGAGGATGATAATTTTATATAGAAGCATCCATAACTACTCAAACATTGAGGAAAACACTTTTTTGAAGGAGAGGGGCATGTTAGGTCCCTATAATACTAGTGATTCCCCATTACTATTGTCATTGTATCCCTTATTGTTATTGTTGTGCCCCTATTGTCCCCATATTGTAATTATTGTGCCCCATAAAAGCCCACTATTGTTATTGTTATGCCCATATGTTATTATTGTTATGTTGACTTTGATTATATTGTGACCCCTTAGACTCCTATATATAGAAATAAGGTGTTGTAATTTGTATCATCCAAGAATTGTTCATTTGTGTAATGTAAAGGAGGTTTCCCCCTCGAAGAGGCTGATTTTGAAGTCGTTGATCTATCTTTTATATCCTTTTGTGAGTTGGTTTCTTAACAAATACTAAGCATGGTAATGATGTGCTTCTCAAGGGACTGAATGACCTCTTAATCGATGATCTTGGTTAGTGGAACAACCTTCATTCAATGGTTGAAGTAGTCTGTCGTTGTTATTATATATTGGTGCTACTTAGAAAAATGCTTAATTACCTTATACACTACATAGTCTTGTTTTTCATTGTAGGATCATTTAGTTCAATGCCTCGTAAACACATATCCATTAAGGAGAATGGTATTTCATCTCCCTGGTCATCCTTTTAGGTGAGAATGGTTTCCAGGGAGAAGTTGGATGTGAAAGCGTATCGGGAGAATTCCTTGTTGAAGTATGGATTATATAAGGTAGGGGATTTTTCTATAACATCCTTGATTATGCTAAAAGCTTTCTTTTAAGTGGAAGTACATTTGAACTTAGCATCTTTCTTGATCATTTGTTGTAGGGGATTTACGATCTTTGAAAAATCATAAATGAATCTCCTCACAACTTTTATATTGGCCATAACAGATTACATATACTCCTTTCTATTGAGGGGAGGTATCTATGTTATTTCCTTTATTCTTCACGTCACACAATTTTACTTCTAGAAAAATTATTTGGAGTATGGGAAACATATAATGTCTCAAATTAACACTCCACCCATCATCGAGGACAAACAAAGGTTTTTGAATGAGTGTTAAAGAGTGTGTTGTGGTCACAACCACCGGTCCACCACCCTATCAAAACATGCCTTGGCAACATTTTTGAATGGGTCCCCTAAAAGTAAGTCTTCTACCTCTTCGAATGATCTATTTAGTCCTAGAGACTTTAACTCGTTGCCGAGCCAAATTTTTAGTTCTTAATGGTCAAGACCCCCTCTTTTAGACCTTGTTCCATGGTCCATTCATCACCCAGCCTAGCCCTCCATTCATTCCCCCCATTAGAACCTTTTAATCCCTCAAAACCTTCTATTGCATCATTTTCCCACCAAAATTCCTTATAGTGGAATACTTTGCAAAACATGCATAAATCCCTTTTTTTGGGCCTATCACAATTAACACAATGCATTCATGGCTTCTGGACCTGACAGATTTTATTAACCCAAATGCATATATTTCGGGTCCGGAGCCCCATCGCAATTGGCGGGGTTTTCCCATACTTTCTTGTGATTTCGAAAAAAAATGTTGAAGTCGAGTTTTACAAAGGGAAATCATACATTGCGGACCCGCTAGAGCTATTAAATATATATAATATCTATATATATATATATATATATATATATATATCGTGTCTGGCCTAATTGCATATCGCAATCGGCGGGGTCCTAGGCCTCCGCATATTGCAATATGCGATATGGCAGACCCTCCGATCTGATTAAAACATAATATATATGCTATTGGGTCCGCCCCTCCTCATTGCAAATCACTATCAGTGGCGTCTAGCGCTCATGCATAAGGCGTGACACCATAGCTAGACCCGCCGATGATTTTAGGCTCGGGCATATAAAATTTGAAGTCCGAGTATACAGCCTGAACGCAGGTTTTTCCCGTGTTTCTTGTGTATTCGGTAAAGTGCTATGGTTGCAGTTTTTTATGGGAAATGCCATATGGCGGACCCGATAGGGTTTTGGGGTTTCGCTCTGTGTTTTGCAAGGATTTTCAATGTAAATCGGATTTACATTCATAGGACTTAATCAGTGCATAAATTAAAAAGAAAGGGGAATTCTTTCACATTTGATGTTATAAACACAAGATTCATGTTTTGTAGGCATGTTCGCCATATGTCTCACCGTCATAGCTGATATGGATTATTTTGCAGGCAAATTCGAGAAGAACCAGTAATGGATGAAGATGAGTTGTATCAAGATGACACATTTTCCCTACCGATGTCAGCAGTGCGAAACACACTCTACGAAAGGGAACACGGACCGCCAAATTGCATAATGGAGGCACTCCTTCAGCTCAGTGGAAGCACTCATGACAACGCTAATCCATCAAGATGTCATCATTTCCAGATACATCACAAAGCATGCCAGATGTGGGATGATGAGCGCAGCATCTTCAGTTTCCTTCAGGAAATGACAGAGAATGATAGCCACTCCACACAGGTGCTAAGAAATGATACAAAATCCTCCTCTGTTCCAAAGGCATCCATTCATTTCCCTAGGAAGGAGAATGCTCCACCAAGGGTGACTTCGGCGTGTCAACAGTTTCACCAACCGTTCTCATCTGCATATGCTGACCTGTGTAATGAAATGGGGGAAATGAAACATCACGGAAGACCGAGGGTCATTGAGGGTTGCATAAGTATTACCTCCTAATAGAAGAGGGGGGCTTTTTGTTTTTGAGAAGGACAACTTTGATTATTGTGAATAAAGAGAGACTATTTAGCTCAATAAGGAGTCTGTGTTTTAGATTGATTTTCCTCTTTTATCATGTGTTTTGATCAGAATGTTATCGCTGGTATAAATGCAAATGTATATTTGTTTTTGTGCATATTGATGACTTACAGTTCATGGTTATGCCTGGTTATTTGAATATGATTCAGTATCATGGTTAAATCATGAAAGGTTGCTAACTCAAAACTCTGTTGGCATCAGTTGCAAGCCTCTCTTCCATAAAATGGAATGTGTATTCCTGTATGAATGATTGGATTGTAATTAAGTATTAATGCAGCCCTGTTCTTATATGAACCAGCAATTGATTCATTTAGACTTGGAATTCATATATGATGTTTAACCTCTCTTTGTCATGCTCCTGTAGTATAGATTAGGATAGTTAGGACGTAGACTATAGTAGTTATAAGAAGTGTAGATAGGATTTAATACATAGTGGTTAGCTGTTTTATTTTGTTGATGTAATTGAAGCCTTCTTCTCAGAAGCAATCTTTCAACACCTATTACAGTTCACGGGGTCCCTTAAAACCCATTGGAACTAGCCATTCCAAACGAAAGCAGGCCTAATTGGGGTCTGTGATCGGGTTAGTTCCCCTTGTTGGTATAGCGAAAATTCGCCATGTCAACAAATTGGCGTTAGAAGGAGGCCTGAATCGCCATCCACAGCTTTTCAAGATTTCATCTATAAGTGCCATGCATGCATTCAAAAAGATTAATGCATGGATTGTGAAGGTCGAAAAGGCCCTTCCTCTCATTTGGAAAAGCCTCATTTCGAAGAAGAGACATTGTGGAGTATCCTGCCACGCAGGAACAACTAGTCAGAAGACTCACTCGAGCTTACGCTCATTCCTTATCGTAGCTCCCTATCTTTCAGGCTTTACCTCCGACAGCAAAAATAAAGCCAAGGGTCTATCACATAAATGAAGAGACATCTGCAACCCCTTCTCTTGAAGATGTTGTGCTTGATTCTTTATAGAGTATCGACTCTCCTTGGGAAGAAATTCCTAAAGATTCCCCTTCTAAAGGCAATCCCTGGCCTGATTTGGAAAATCGTAACAAAGAAAACCTCCACTAGAACATCCCTATCGTTGATATGGATAATATTCCTCATTCGGGTGGAAACCAACTCCCACCTCCTCCGGGAGCACTTCCTCCCTGGCTCGTTCAGGATGCCGCAGCAATACTTGGGCAGCAACATCCCTTACCCAAGAATGCAAAAAGAGTTCCGCCTAAATTGGACCCTAGGAAGGGAGACACTACTAATAACCATATTCACTCCTTCTTCCTAGCCGTGTGCATGTTGGGGGCAGCTGATGAATATATAGTATGTCGCCTATTCCCTTTTACCTTGATTTGTGCAGCTTCCACATGGTACTTTAGCTTAAGAACCGGATCGATCACTTCATGGGCTGCCTTTCAACAGGCTTTTTTAGACAAGTATGGCGATGACAAAACCTCTACTGCCTTAGTTCTAGAACTATCCTGTTTGAAAATGGAAAATGTTAGTGTCGGCCTTTGAAACCTTCCATTAGTGATCAAATATGCTCTTACAAAGTGGTCTCAGGGTGTCAAAGTCAAATTTTGTCATTTTAGTGAGTCTTCAAGTAAAATTTGGTCACTAGGTATTAGGTCTAGGGTTGTTTTCACTCCTTCCAAAGTCTTCCAAGTATCAGTCCATGTCACCATTCAGCTGAGTGTACCATCAGCCAAAAAATTGTCATCATCATTTCAGGTTCCAATGGGTCATTTTACACCTTGTTCATGCTTCAGTTGTACTTGGGTAAGGCCCATTTCCCTCTCCTAGGGTTTTGAAGGTAATTTTTCTTGGATGGCCAAATGATCAAAAAAACTTGTGTCATGATGTTCATACACCTTCCCCTATCCCTAATATACCTTCTTAAACAATCCCCATCACCGATATCCCTCAAATTCGTCATTTTCCCACAAACCCTATCTTATTGCTACAATTTGACAATTTTCTAGGTTAGTCCTTTGTTTGCCCTTTTTGACCCCTTCCCCTCACTCAATCTTTGAAATTCCACTTTCCCCTACTTCCTAACATCCCTCCCTACTTCCCAAAATTTTCTCAATAATTTAGAAGCCCCTCATCCCCTTCATTTCCCTTAATTTCTACAAATCCCCTGTTCCACACATCCAGATAGGTTTTATTCAAATGATGTTTTTGAGAAAAAGAAGATGAATTTGAAAAAAGTGAAAGACTTTTTTGTCCATAATTGACCCAAGAAGAAAAACCTCTTTCAGTTTTTACAGAGGTTTCATGGTTTGGGATAAATGTCGAAAACAACATTGGCCTCAGGAGGATTGATGCACTTCTGGAGTGACCTTGGGAAAATCAAGATCTAACCTAGTTGGGATGACCAAATGACTTTCTTTATGAAGCAAATGATAACTAGACAAATAGAGCTTTCCAAAGAGCTATCATGAGCTTAATTTGGAGTTGAGGAAGACCTTCAAAAGTTGACTGCAACAACACTCTGCATTTAGGCAGCCTCATTCTGCACATTTTGACCAGTCTTGGGAGATTTGACTTTTGATAGGGAAAATGAACTCCAAATTGAAAAATTCAAGATATTTTGGAAATTAGACTCGACAATATTTCCAACGAGCTATCACATGACCAATTTGGACACCAGTAAAGCCTTCAAAAGTTGTCTGCAGAAAGGCGCTATGCATCAGGAGGTTGGCGCTGCGCATCAGGGAGGTGCTGCACATCAGAGCCAAACTTTAGAAAAATACAAGGGCACTGCGCATCAGGAAGGCACTACGCATTTGGTTCAGGGCACTGCGCATTGACCTGTGAGTCTCCAAAACCACCAAATTTCATCTCCAATCACCCTAATTGCTGCATTTTCCTTCTAAACAAGTAAGTACACTCACTTTTGAGCTTAGATAGGGTTTTCATGCTTGAAATATGTTTTTTTTCCTGCTAAGACTCAAACCCTAGTTTTTCTTTCTACCTTATTTTTCACCATTGCAAACTCTTGTTCCTTGTCTCAATATTCCCATTTTCACTTGCCCTAAACCTACCCTTTAATCCTGTCTCACTTCACTCATATTCCCTTCCCCCATTTCCCTATTAAAATTAACCCCTTTATCAAACCCTAAACTCCCTCACATCAAACCCTAGCTCCCTTATAAACCCCACTTACCCTCTTATTTCACTCCATCACTATTTCCCTTTTATAAATCTCTTCATACTCATATTTCCCTAACCTAATTATCCACCATTCATCAAACCATCCCAAGAGAGACAAACATGGAGAGGGACAGTGACTATGATTATGAGGAGGACACTCTTAGTGACAGCTCTAGGGAAAGGATTTTGCAGCAGAGAAAACCTCACAAAGGTGGCAAGATTATCAGGGAGGAACCTATCAGCATGAGTGAACTACTTGCTTGCCCATTAGCCACCACATGCTTTAGATATCAGTCATGTTTTGAGTTTTGTGAGATGGTTGAGAGAGTTAAATTTCACCATGAGCTAGCAAGATTGTTTGTGATAAACATGGACAACAATGTGGTACATCTTGCCGGGGTAACGTTCACTCTATCATCCACCATCATTGCAAAGGCCACAGGAATCCCAAATGTATGAGAGAAATGGAACAAGAGACAACATATCAGCAGGGAACATTATGAACCTTACATCAAGGCTAGGTATCATGGCAGAATTAGTAGAGTGTTCCCTTTCAGATTTTTGGAGGACCGGTATGCTCCACTCATGAAACTCATCATCGAGTATTTTACTTGTGAGGGTAGGTTTTCCAGACTTTATGCTTACCATATCAGATTGCTCATGCATTTCACTAGAGTAAGAATGATGAGTATCCCTTATTTCATATGCAAAAACATAGAGAGGATGACAGTGATTGCAAAGAGAAAACCATATTCACAGCAACTCAACAGTATTTACCATTTCTCTGTCATCAAAATTATTGTTTTACATCAGCTCAATCAGTTGGGAATGCCATGGGAAAACTTCGTTTCTCATGAGATATTCAAGGGGCCTCAAATATTTTCATTAATTCCCCAAGAGGAAGGTGAGCCTAAAAGACAGCAAAAGGTACAAGAAACTGAAACTGTGGGGGTCCCTATGCTTGTTACCTATGAAAGAGGCACTAGGATGCTCTTTGTAGCTGCCAAGCGAGTACTATCTCCACAAGGAGTGGAAGGGGTCTTGCCTTCATCTACAGACCACAGGAAAATGCTATCTCCACCTAGAGTGGAAGGGGCTTTGCCTTCTTCTCCAGCTAAATAGGTACAGGTTGGGCAGCAACAGAAGGGCAGAGATAAAGGAAAGGAAAATATGCATGAGGATGATCCTAGTGATGGACAAGAGAGATATTTTGTCCTTGTTGGCCATGAGGAGACACAAGGAGTAGATGTCATTCACTTGGATGCTTAGGATCCAAGAAATGTCAAAGACATGATCATCAAGGAGCAAAAGAATGAGATAAAAGCCTTGATAGTTAATTTAGAGAGGGCTAAATGGGTCATCAAATATCTTGAGCAAGAAAACAAATAGTTGACTGACAAACAAGACCTCATGGAGTTACAAATAATCAAAGAGAACTAGAAAAAGGCAAAGAAGGCAAAGGTCAAAATGACCTCCATTGAGCAAGAAATTGAGAATGACTGAGAAACTTGGTTAGAGAGGGTGAACATTCACCTTGAGAAGTTGCTAGAGAAGGCCAATAAAGAAAATAAAATGCTTCACCATATGGCCTATCATTATTTGACCTGGAATAGAATATGCAACATAAGGATCAAGCACCTTAAGGCAAGATTAAGGAGGGCCTTAAAAGGAAAAAAGAAGGATGAAAAGCTCAAAATTTTGGTTGATGTGACTTTAGCCCAACAAAGTAACCCATGATGCAGCTTTGAGCCAAAATTGGGCAAATTTTGAGACAATTTTGTCATTTTCCAATTTTTGAATTAGAAACACAAAAAATTCCGGCTGATGTGCAGTGCCACTAGTGCTGCACATTGAATTTGTGCATCCTCTTAACAAATGGCTTATAGATTTGGATTCAACATCAAAAAATAAGAAAACCCAAAAAGTTTCATCAATTTTGGAGAAGATCTTGGCCACCAAAAGGGCAAAAAACACTCAAAAAATGCCCTCTCTACCACTTTTTGGAGCCACAGGAAGCAGTCTTGGGAGAATTGATTTTTGAAGGGGAAAATCAACTCCAAATCAGGAAATTCAAGATGTTCCGGAAACTACATAGGTATATCTTTCCAACAAGCTATCTTGGGTCTGATTTGGATGAGTGGAAGGCCTCCAAAATATTCCCTAAAGCGGCGCTAGGCATCAGGTTCATGGCGCTGCGCATCAGGCAAATTTTTTGTCAATTTTGCCTAAAAGTCAAATTTCACCTAGTTTCTTTAGCAGTTGACTTCTTCTTCTTTTCTTGGTAAATTTTGCATGGTAAATGATGTAAATATTGATGGAAAACACTTGATTGGGTAGATACATAAAATCAAAAGTGGTTTTGAACTGAATGTATCAGTTTCCTTAGTTTTAGAGGCAAGTTGTTCCACTGCCTATTTTCTTGTTCCTAGTTTAGATGTTGTTGAAACAGCTTCTTGACTCATGGATTCGACCCATGATGACTAGCATGAGTTGTTTGATGCCTATATTATGTTTTCTCTTAGTCATTTGTAAAGGTTGGACTCTTTTGGAAGTGGTGCACTCATTGTATACTTGTATCAGCAGTTTGGCAAGGAATAAAACCAGGTTTTGTAACTATTTTTGTGGGATTCTTGTGATACTATGTTTTTGTATTGTTCCTTCTTCTGTAATGAGTTTTTCTTATGTTTTATATGTTTCAAAACCTTTTCCATTCTTCTAAACTAAATGAATCAAGATAAATAGGCAAAATACATTGATAACAATGCTTTGCCTTGGGAATGCATTTAGTTCTTAATGTTTTCAGTAGTTTGAAGAGGATTCATGGTCTCCACATGCCCACCTCAGCCCCTTAGCAGTATTGAACCAACCATCTCACTTGATTACTAGTGCATAAACACGTATCTATCTCGCCCCACAGAACATGTTTGCTTCCTGATTTGATTTCCCAGACCTAAGCTACCTACTCCATTTGATCCAGCAACCAAACCTTCAAAGTCAAAGAAAAAACCCTAGAGCTACTATACCTAGCCAAAAATCCATATTCATTTCAATCATCTCCACTGAGATTGACAAGGAGAGAGCCCTCTCCAGACCTGATAGGGCTAGCTACCAGGTTAAGCGTCGTTTGTGGTTATCCTAGGATTGCCTCCCTTCGGCCTAAGGTCGATCTAGGCTCTAACAAAAACCAAAGAAAAGGTTAAGGATTTTAATATCCGGCTCAACACCTTGTTCAATAGAATCCCAGCCACCGCTAGACCTACTGAGGAGGTGCTCATGGAATTCTACACCACTGCTCTCCTTGTTCCTACTGTGATGTGGGTCAAAAGGAGTAATGCACAAACCTTACAAGGTGCTATCGATGAAGCAGTAAAAGTTGAGAATGAAATGCTCAGTCTCAGAGCATGCAACCATACAACCGAAGAAAAAAAATCCTCTCAAGCATCCAAGAAAATTAATGGGAGTGATAACAAAGGGGCTGAAACCAAAGAAAAGGATACCACATATGTAGAAGGTTTTCATTGAATCATTAAGAAGCTGACAAATACAGTCATCGATATGAAAAGGAATTCTGGAGAGAGTACAAGTGGGAGTGGAGGAGAGTATAACAACAAAAAACCTTTCAAACCTTTCTATCGTAAGAAGACAGAAGGTAGTCATGGTCCACTTGCACTACCTGCTCCACCCAATGAAGGGAATTTAAATACAGAAGAGTTGGCTCTTATCGGATCGCTCCTTAACCAAGAAGAACCTATAGTGGAGCTAGAGCCAGAATAAGAAGATGAGGAAGAATGCCAAGTAGAAGAGCCTGTGGAAGAAGAATATCAAATCAACGTACTATGGGATTTCTATACAAATGAGAACGATGATGACCAAGGAGACAGTATGGTAGAAATCCATGCTAATGAAATCCACACATGAAGCAAAGGGCCACTTGCAAGTGTGATGAAGCTTGTAGATCAGACCAAGAAAGATGTCCGCCCTGTGAAGGCACCTGCTCCCAAATTCCCTGTTGAGAAGAGTAGACCTAGTGGTCAGTCCAAGAATACCCCTGTTGCAAACCATCCAGAGAAAGGAGATGCATCTCCCACTGCAACAAAGGCTACTCAAGATGGTAAATGCCCACCTATGAATGGAAAAACCAGTATGTTTTCTCTACCCTATCCTATTTATAACATTGATTACAATATTGTGGATGATCTTAAGAAATATAGGGCTAATATCACATACTTTGATTTGTTGAAATTAACGCGGAAAAGGGATTTGCTCTTGAAAGCTATGAATGAGTGGAACTATAAACCTCCTACCATCCTGAGTAGCCAAATCCAGAAGTCAGTTTCCAGACCTGTTAGTACTCGCAGCACAGCTGAGAAGCCAGCATCCATGGAAGCCACCCTATCAAAAATGAATCGAAAACCCTAAGATGTCAGTGCAACCATGATAGGAAGGAAATCAAAATCCATGACTCCCACTTTCCTTATCACATTTGAAATCTTCAACATGAACGTACACAGCTACTTGGTAGACACAGGTGCCTCGTCCACTGTTGCTAAAAGACTACATGCAATACCTGAGAAACTGGGACTCGAATTATGCAATTGGACAGTATAAATGTGGAAGTAATTGGAGAATTGAAGGATGTGTTGATTCGGATGGCTGCTAAACCACAACATACACAATTCATTGATATAGTGGTAGTCAATATACCCGAGGCTTATGGAATGTTGCTTAGTAGGGATTGGTGAGAAAAACTCAATGGATATTTCTCCACTGATTGGTCCCATCTCTTGTTGCCTCAGAAGGGAAAAGGTGATATGCTGAGAGTTGATCGAGAAAGATACATTAAGTATGTGGTAACGGAACTAAATGGTCCCAATGAACTTGTAATGTTTACCAACTCCATCCTTGGTAAATATAGTTTCAATGTTTATGCTACAGAAACTTGTTTTGGAGAATTCCATGCAGGAACAGTTGAGGAAACTTTGACATACACACAGTTGGAAGCTCCCTCCCATAATCCAATTGATGAACTATCCTGTATTATAGTAGATGATAGGAATAATTTCTTAGATAGTAGTTCAATTGATGTAACATTAGATTCTATATTTTGGACACTATATTTTGATGGCTCTAACTACCTTGAAGGTGCAAGTGTTGGGAGAATTCTCATTGACCCACAAGGGAACCAACATTTGATGGCCAGCCGGTTGGAGTTTTCATGCACCAACAACACAGAAGAATATGAAGGCTTGCTGCAGGGCCTGAAGAAAGCCATTGATATGAAGGTGAAAAATCTTAAAGTTTTTGGTGACTCACAGATAATTGTGGATTAGGTAAGGAAAAGGATACACTGCAATTCACCACACCTGGTAAGGTACCATCATGAGGTATGGAGCTTAATTGATAGTTTTTATTCCTTTAATATCACATACATACCTTGAGGGAAAAACCAAGATGTTGATCTGATGGCTATTATGGTTGCTAAACTTTTGCCTGATTTCAGATTGAAGAAGAATAAATGTCATGTTGAATTGATTTTCAGACCATATGTGCTTGATAACATCTCAAATTGGCAGGTGTTCGAAGATGACGAGCAAATCCTTGAGTTCTTTCATTACGAGAAGACATTCAAGAATGCAGTCATTGATGTTAAAGAACATGACATGCTTATGAACGAGAGGGAAGATGAGGAAAAGGATTAGCCCAATGTGATTTCCAAATCAGTTGTTAAGATGGAGCACTTGTATGACTTTCATGACAGATTCAAGAAACCGACTAATTGAAAAACACATAGCTCATCCATGAAGTATGAAACGGTCAACCTTGGGACCAAAGAAGACCCAAAAAATATCAATCTGAGCTTTGGGTGCTCTCCACAAGAAAAGGCTGCATTCGTCAAGCTATTTAAAGAATACAAGGACGTCTTTGCGTGGACATATGACTACCTAAAGACCTTTGATACCAATGTTATGCAGCATGTAATCCCTTTGGAAAGGAGTCCAGGCCCTACCAGCAAAAGCTACGTAAGATGCATCCAAGCCTAGAACCATTGGTGAAGAAAGAATTAAACAAAATGCTAGATGCTAAAATCATTTTTCCTATCAGACACACATGCTGGGTAGCCAATATCGTGCTAGTAAGAAAGAAAAATGGAGACATCAGGCTGTGTATTGACTTCAAAAACCTGAACAAAGCATCTCAAAAGGATAACTATCCTATCCCTTCTATGGAACACATCCTTCAGTGCGTTTCTGGGTCTGAAATGTTGTCCCTATTAGATGGGTTTTCAGGATATAATCAAGTATTGGTGTCTCATGGGGATCAGCTTAAGAAAACCTTCAACACTAAATGGGGCACTTACGTGTATCATAAAATTCATTTTGGACTTATTAATGCAGGCGCCACATTCCAGAGAGCCATGTATATAGCTTTCCGAGGGTTGATTAATAGATCAGTAGTGGTTTACATGGATGAAATTATAGTGTATTCATATCATAAAAGGGATCATATTTGTCACCTAAAACAAATCTTCGAAAGATGCCGAAGATACGGGATATCGTTGAATCACAAGAAGAGCATCTTCACAATCATAGAGGGGAAACTATTGGCTCATATCCTCTCTAAAGAAGGGATCGTTATTGACCTTGAAAGAATAGAGACTATCATGAGAATACAACCCCCTACAAATAAA
The DNA here is from genome assembly GCA_031772625.1 of Pinus tabuliformis. Classification (NCBI taxonomy): domain Eukaryota; kingdom Viridiplantae; phylum Streptophyta; class Pinopsida; order Pinales; family Pinaceae; genus Pinus; species Pinus tabuliformis. The sequence goes on along the minus strand of CM062809.1, from coordinate 250,058,250 downwards.
AGGGCAATGCAATCTTTCTTCGGAAATATCAATTTCGTCAGGAAATTTGTTTTAGGTTTCGCTAAAATAGTGCGTCCCATGCAGCTAATAATGAAGAAAGACACTGTGTACAAGTGGAGCAATGAAGCCAAGAAAGCATTTCGGTGAATCAAGGAAGCCATTGAAGAAGCTCCTACATTGGTCAGCGCCAATTTTGGCAAGGAATTCTTCTTGTACACTTTTGCTTCTGATGTTTCATATGCCGCAATACTCACTCAGAAAAATAACAAAGGCAATGAAGTCCCTATTTCTTATATGAGCTCTAATCTCCAAGGGGCAGAACTCAACTACCCAGACGTGGAGAAACAGGGCTATGCAGTTTTTCAAGGCCGTAAAACATTTATGCCCTTATTTATTAAAGGCCAAGACCAAAGTAATCGTCCCCCATCCTGCTGTAAGAGCCCTCTTCGTTCAAAAGGAAATGGGTGAACAAAGATGGAATTGGATAACCACCCTTCAAGAGTTCGACCTCGAGATAAATCCGGCATAGATAGTTCGAGGGCAGGGACCTTGCAGGCTAGCAAAAGAAGCCTTGGCAGACAAAGAAGGGGCGTCTGAAGAACCATAAAAGTTGAGCACGAAATATGCACAAATGGAACTCAGGGAAGAGCCCTTATGGATTAACGAAGCATTGATGTATGAGCTAGAAACATTGGAAGCCTTTTTGGACCCTGAGTCGTGGTACTACGACATACGTTTCTATCTAGTACGAGGATCATGTCTTGAACACATGGATGCATCACAGAGGAGAGCACTCAGATTGAAATCCATTCAGTATCATTTGGCCAATAACATCATATATAGAAAAAATTATGATGGAATCTGGTTGAGGTGTTTATAAAGGGATGATGCCGACCATGTCTTGAAAGAAATGCATGACGGCCCAGCAGGTGGTCATTATGGCAGAGAGACCACTACTCACAAATTACTAAGAGCCAGATATTATTGGCCCATAGTGTTCAGAGACTCGCATGCATATGCCCGCAAATGCAGGATATGTTAAACTGTCGCGGGAAGAGAAAGGAAGCCTGTTGTTCCCCTCAGGCCTGTTATGATTTTTCGCCCATTCTAGCAATGGGGCCTAGATGTCATAGGTGAGATCACCCCAAACTCTTCGCAGCAACACAAGTATATACTCACAGTGATCAACTACTTCACCAGATAGATTGAAGCCATCCCGCTTCGGAAGGTAAATGAAGATGAGGTAATATCATTTATTGAGAAATTCATTATCAACAGGTATGGCATCCGTGATGCTCTTATATTTGATAATGCTTCTTACTTTTCATCACTGAAATTGACTGAGTTTTATATTGATAAATCAATCCACATGAGGTATTCATCAAACTATTACCCCAAGGGAAATGGAGTTTCAGAGTCTTCAAATAAAAACCTTATCCACATAATCCGCAAGCTTGTCACTGAAAACTAGAGGAACTGGAACAACGCCTTAACAAATGCCCTTTGGGCTGATAAGGTCATCCCTAAAGTGGCCTTTGGAAACTCCCCATACTTCCTCATCTATGGACAGGAATCCATCTTGCCTCCAAACATTACCCTTACCTCCTTACAGCTCTCCCAAGCTTCAAGAGGAACTCGTTTAGCCTTGCTTCAAGAAAGGATCAACCAACTGATCAGGCTGGAGGAATTAAGAGATAAAGCCATAATTAAATTCAAAAATCACCTAATGATTGTAAAGAGGTGGTTTGATCACCATCTGGTAAGAGATAAAGATTACCAAGTAGGAGAGGTAGTCCTGAATTGGGACAAGTTAAATGAGCCAAAAGGTAAACACATGAAATTCCAACATTTATGGTTGGGACCATTCCAAGTTGTGGAAAAAATTGATCAAGGAACTTACAGGTTGAAAACTTTACAGGGAGAGACTAAAAAAATCCCTATTAATGGCCAACATATGAAGAGATACTTCCAGTAGCCACCACATGGTGGTTACCTCCCGAGTAGGTTAGAATTCATTTTAGTTTTGTCGTTAGTTTAGTTGCATTTATGTCTTTTCCTTTTGTTTTCTGCAGAGTTTATTTTCCTGTTGTTTGAATAACAGTCCTTTTCAGCCAACTGATTTAGGCCCTCCCGTCCTATTCTTACCTTTCTCAGATTTTCCCTCATTCACCACCTTCAACTTTTCCCTTCCTCATTAACATGCTGATGATTTTGTTGTTTCTAAATCCATCATTACCTTGCAAATCAAACAAATTTTCAACAGGCCCATGAGAACTTAAAAATAAATGGTGGGATTCAAACTGAAACCACTCATTAGCATCCATTGGGAACTATGTGAGATCTATTGATAATATATGGAGCATGTAGGGGCATCCTTATAGAACAAAAAATGTGTAACTACAGCTGGACTAGCATGGAGGAACGCTGCATTTTAAAATCCCACTTAGACCTAGCCTATACTTGCCTGTAAGGTTTGCAGTCATTCTCCATTGGTCCCATCCACCACACTAAGTTTTCCAATACCTGTCATCTACAAGTAAACCTCCTTTCATGGGCTAAACTCACTGTCATATACCTGTGGCAAATCCAATTGTGCTCTAGTCCTTGTGCTTGAAACTGGAAGGACTTATTTAAAAAGAAAATGAAATGTCAGGTCCTTGTGCCAAACTGGAAGGACAGGTTGTTTGGGAAGCCGGTTAGAGTAGGGATTGTTGTTGGGCTCAGAGTACCAGTTGATACAGCAAGCCCAACCTTGCTTAAGTGGTTTAAAAATATGGCAAGATCCATGACTGCGCCCCATTCAATCATATGAAAATACAACACTGAAATTCTTATATAAAGTGCAGACAAACATATTTATATCAAGTTTGATGAACAATAAAGAGCTGAGGTACACACCTAAACAGGTATGGACAGACCAGTGATGGCCCCAAAAGGATTTTTGAAAGTGGGAAACAGGTAAAGGGAGGTCAATAAACCCCATAATACTGCCATTGGAGAATGCCTGTCAAAATCCTATCAGTAAGTAGAAGCTATTTGTCTCTATCCCACCTGAAGCAATTAATGTTGAAGTGGAACCCATGCTTGTCCATCTATATAGTCTGCATTTCAAGTTTATCCTAACACCCTGATGTTCTATTGATCCAAGGTTTATTTGGAAATAGAGATAACTAGTTCGCCCAATAGTTCGCCATTTGTTGTGGTCACAACCACCACCCTATCAAAACTTGCCTTGGCAGCAATTTTGAATGGGTCCCCTAAAATTCGGTCTTATACCTCTCTGAATGATTTTTTTAGTCCCAGAGACTTTAACTCGCTGTCGAGCCAAATTTTCATTTCTTAATGGTCAATATCCCCTCCTTTAGACCTTGCTGCATGGTCCATTCATCACCTAGCCTACCCCTCCATTCATTCCCCCCTGTTATAGACATTTTTGGGCACTGCAACCCCAATCATATATGTCCATAAACCAAGGGCTTCTGAGTCCCTAAAAGTGTTGTTTCATGCCCTAAAGGAACAAGGTCAGTTGATTGCATCATCTCCCAGAAGTTCTCCACAGAAAATTGCTCAAAACTGGACCATGCAGGTTGCTTAGTGCTAAGGGTGCGATGCATCTCACCTACCCAGTGTAAAAGGTGTGATGCATATTGGAAAGCCCTTCTGTAGGGTGCGATGGATGAGAATGGACAAATGGAAGAGACAGTTTGCGAGGTGGATGATCATGGAATCTTCCAGAAACTTCTCTTGTGACACTTGCCTCTCTGAATTCGCCCAGGGATGAGTAAGAGATCATCAATCTCCAAGTGGAATCAAGAACTATCAGAGAGAAGACACTAATCAAAATCTTAGAAGTTGACTCACCTCCCTGAAATCATCTATATATGGATCCCTCATCCCAGAGATCTAGAGGCGGGAATTTTGTATCTTGTAAGGAAGTGCTATTGGTTTCCTGGTGGAATATCATAGTGTTGGGTGATATAAGCTTTTCATGAGGTGAAGAAGGGCTTTCATGCTGGGAGGATGACGCTGGGTCAGATAAATGGGTTGTAATCCTCTCTTCTAATCTTCACATCAATAAAGCTATTCAAGCTTTCCTCCACATTCTTGTATGTCTGATAGTATATGCAATTGTGTGGTCAATATATATCTGGTCCTATATTGCTTATGATTGTAGATCTCTGCACTTTGAAGTATTATGCTGCTTTGACTTTACAGGTACTCTTTGAAGCGGAGTGGTCAAGGGAGAAGTGGCAAAGACCTGTCGGTGAGGAGAAGGAACAAGCAACGAACCAAGCAAAAAATCGAGGTTGGTATTCTTTGATCCTCTCCTATATACTTCTCATAAAGGAAAATGAAAGTAACTTTAATCTGTTTGTTTCTAAGATAGCTACCCGTCTTAGTGGGACTAGCAGCTCTGCATAGACACTAGATTTCCTGATCACAAAATGGCGACCATACTGGGGAGCGAATAGATTGTTTGCTTGTCTATATTTGTTTGTTTTATAAACTTACAGACGGAGCCTGAAGTCAATCCAACTAGCCTTTGAATTGCATTTGCTATGCAAGTGCAAAGTAGATCAATGCTGCTTCAGTCTATCTCCGGGTTTTGTTTATAAACTGAACAATCAATTTGCAAACATCCTAATTTCCCTGGTGGTGGCTCTAGAACCTCATTAGATCACCCCCTGTGATTTCTATTTACTGACTATCATTAGGTCGGCCTAAATCCCTGAACTAAGCTGCAAATTGTGACCAAGAACCAAGTTGAAGTCTCGTCCCTGAACCATTGCACTTTCTCCTCTTGGGAATTTGGATGCATCGCACCTCCCATGTGCAGTAGGTGCGCTGCATCGCACTTTCCTTGTGTTGCAGGTGCACTGATCAGATAAGACCTCTTCTGCTTCCAGATTTTGGTTTCTTTGTTCACTCTCTTCATCTTTATTTAGGAGTTTTGCTATCTGTGATCAGTATACCACTGTGGAAACTCCCTTCCTTTGCATGGTTCTGCCTCCATAGTACAAAGAATTGTGAATGTTTTTATGTATTGTGCGCCATTTACAGTTCTCTTTTATAAAAAAGTAGCGTAATAAAATTGTCGTCTTTTGATTTGGAAGTGTCGCAAGTGTTGTTTTCAGTCAAAGAAAAGAATCCTATCATTCTTGATGGTCGATTATATAGTTATTCTTGTATTTGATTTGAATTAGTTGTTTTTCAAGTGTTGAAAGCAGTTTTCAACTCAAAATTGCAAAGTGTTGTCATTATCTTCCTTTTGTGTTTTGAAGAAAAATTGTTAGTACTGTCGCTTTGAAAAGATAAGTCAGATTTGTACTTAGCATTATTCTTGTCATTCACACATTAAGAACGCTGAAAACAAATACATGCATGTGCATTTGCATTTAGACTGCTTGTTGATTTAGGACAGTGCATCTAGTGTGTGCTCTTTGCTCTATGTTGAAAGAATCTCATTTCTCTTTCCTTAGTAGCTAGGATTTTCATTGCAAGAAGAAGATCAAACAATTGTTTATCATCTTAGGTTGCATTTTAGGAATTGTATATCTACATCACGCGGTGAACCTGAAAGGCAAACTTCTTAAGAAAGATCAACTATAAAATAAATTCAATGAACATAATAACGCTTTGGAACCTAACGCACAACATCTAGAAGTCTAGGCTAGAGACATATTCCGGCGTCATAAAGCCTGGTAACTATCACTTTCATCGTAGGTTGGGTGATTCCTCCTCTTTGAGACGACAAGTGCCAGTACGGACTTGTGCTCCCACGTACCATCGAGTATATATTGGGAGACCACAATAGGCTATATCCTTTATCCTTAGGAAGCCGTGTCTGCTGCCCTATCGATCGCAATGCAATGAACACAACATTTGGGAAGATTGACTACCGTACCGTAAAAAGTATTCTGCAGTTTTTCGATTGGTTTGGTAATCCCTCTGTCTAGATTTCCAGAGTAGTCTCTTCATTCCTTTTCAGACTCCTTAAAGGAAAAGGTCCATCTAAGCACTTGTCACTTCAGGCTCATTAAAAATCGAAGGCGACTAGAGTCATGTTTTGTTTTTTCTTGACTCTTAAAAATTGAAAAAGCAAGTTGTGTCAAAGCGTCTAAATTCATTTAATTTGGAATAACATTTTCCCCTTTATCTTGAGTTGATCGAGTAATCCGCAATCGTGGAAGAAATTCAATCGAAACCCCGTCGTTCGAGGAGATTAACGAGTCAACTATCTTTGACTCTGGAAATGAAACCACTCTGGACGAAGCGAACTCATTTGACCGGGTCAAAGTCCCCTGGTTTCATTGGAACTTATGTTCCAACATTCTCAGGGGCTCCGGTTACTCCGAACATTTCTGGTATTCCTGCCTCTATAGAAGAAGTTCCGTAGCCACAAGAGGACATTAGAACTGATCCTAGTGTAGCGATAAATACTTCTATTCCTGAACCAACCTCATATACAGCTGATTCAGAAGGTGTTGTCCCCCCAACATCTGTCGCTGCAGAATGTATACCTTCTTCGGCACCAGAAATATATTACGGACTTGATGGTCTACCTCTTCCACCTTGATTGATTACTATAGAAGAGATTGTGGAGGATCCTCCATCAAGTAGTCCATTGCATTTTGGAGCTGGGATCACCCTATATCCTTCTTCAATAGAAGTTGGTTTCTCTTCATCGCAAGTTCCTGTCGAATCGCAAGTTCCTGTAGAGTAGCTAGGAAGTATTTTGGATAGACTAGTTATGTATGAACAACCGTCGACATCCAGGACTGTGTCATCTGATACAGCAACGGCAGAACCTTCTGCTGCTACTCCAACGATGTTCGCCGGAATACCATCTATCCCGACTAGCTCTCAACCGCTAGATGGAGTTTGTCCAAGGACTGTTTCGACAATATGGTCTGTTCCCGTTTGTTCGTCCGGATTAATATCTGGAATCTCTTATGTTGAATCTCAACAAATTGATCCTTCGCAACAGCATCAATTTGGGTAGTCCGGTCCCCAAAGGCAAATGATCCCTTTGAGCACTAGATTGTCGCCGTATGGGGGGCAGTACGCCCTTTCATTGTTTCCTCCGGGAGAACAACCATATGGGGGTTCGCAACAGGATTCGGGTTATGCTGGAATTAAATCCAGTGGTTGGGTGCCAATACTGCCAGTGGTTGGGTGCCAATACTGCCTCAACAACCAAGAGTTGTATACTCAATGCAACAAAGTCTGCCTATGTCAAATATCCCCACTACACTGGCTATTATGATGGTGTCGCAAGTACAAGCGTTTCCTGTTGTATGCCAACCTCAAGTTTCTCAAGTTGCAATACAACAGCCTCTTGTCTCTACAACGCCACCACAATCATCGATTAGTGGCTCCTTAACTGGAGTGACCCAGTCTCAAACGGGTACCATCACCCCTCATCTTGGTCAAACAACCAGTATTGGACAACAGCGAATGGTTTCACAACCATGGCTGGTGCAATATCAACAACCACAATTTAAAAAAGTTTACCAAGGATCTAAGCACCAAATCTTTGCAAGTAATGGGCAGCCGTATAATCAAAACGGTCAACATCAACTGTTTCATAGTGGTTATGCCCATCAACCTTACCAAATTTATTGGCATCAAATGCACTATGCTGGTATGCAAAGACCCACTGCTTAGGCGATCCCATGTTATCCTGGGTATGCTTTGCCGAACCTGAATCAATAGTTGCCCTTTGTGGCAACTTTGGAGTTACCAAATCTAAATCGACCGACAAACGATCCAATTGCTTATGCCTCTTGGTGGTCGGCGATTCCATATAAACTTCCGTTGGATATTCCTAAATTTAATGGAAATACGGGTGAAGACCCGTCGAATCATGTGATGACCTTTCATCTATGGTGTTCATCTAACACTCTAAATGATGATTCAATAAGGCTTCGCCTTTTTCAATCAACGTTAACTGGTCCGGCAGCAAAATGGTATATTGAATTGCCTAGAGCTTCATTCGATAACTTCAGCACCCTAGCCACAAATTTTTTAACCCATTTCCAATTACCCATAAGGTACGAAACGGGAACAGAGATTCTTACCAATTTCAAACAAACGATGGCCACTCACATATCTGATCATATTCATGAGTGGTGACATCATCGTAGAATGGTAAAAACATATGTTCCTGATCAGCTGTTAGCTGAATGGTTTATTAAGTCATTATTACCTTCTATCACAGAAGATGTGGCAAAGGGAGGAGTCATCATTGAAGAGCAAGTCATTTCTCGTGCACAATATCTAGACCTGATCTATACTCAGTCTCGCATGCTCTATGAAAAAATACCTGATGCTCCTAGACTGGAATTTTCTATTCCTCCTCCTCCTAAATCAAACAAAGACTCTCATGCCAGCAATGGTGTGATAGGTACGACTAGCATGAAAACGGTAAAGGCTACATCGAAGAAAGCTCATATAGTTTCTAGTCAAAATGCAAATGAAGAACTTCTCGCCTCAGAGGTAAATGCTGTGTCGACTGACAAAAGCAAAGAACCGAAGCAACCAGGAGGCAAGAAGAAGAAAAAGGGGAAGAAGAAGAAACAGGAGGAGTCATCTCTTGAAACGTCTTCCACAAACCCTTCTGGGCAATGGAAACCCCCTTCGGGGTGTCAAATATGCGATGAGGATCATTGGACAAGAGAATGTCCACATAAAGTTGAAGTTAAGAAGCTCTTTAAAAGTGCAAAAAACTCAGCGGTATTGACTGATCCGTTTCCAAACCCAGGAACCAATCTGGTTGCTAGTGATAATGCTTCCCCGTCCCAAGTGTTATAGACATTTTTGGGCACTACAACCCCAAGCATGAAATTTCCATAAACCAAGGGCTCCTAAGTCCCTAAAATTGTTGTTCTAACCCCTAAAGGAACAAGGTCAACTGATTACAGCTTCTCCCAGAAGTTCTCCATGAAAAACTACTCAGAATTGGTCAAAACAGGATCATTTCAGCTGCTCCACAGGCCAAGTGCGTTGCATCTCACCTAAATACACTATGGGGGTGCGTTGCATTTCAAAAATCCCTTCTATGGGGTGCGATGGGCGAGAAATGACAAATGGCAGTGTCATTCCGCGAGGTGGAGAGGCAATGGAAGCTTCCAGAAACTTCTCCTGTGACACTTGCCTCTCTGAATTCGACCAAGGATGAGTAAGAGATCATCAATCTCCAAGTGGAAGCAAGAACTATCAGAGGGAAGACACTAATCAAATCACAAGCTGACTCATCTCCCTTACAGATATCTATATATGGATCCCTCATCCTAGAGATCCAGAGGCTGGAATTTTGCATATTGTAAGGAATTGTTGTTGGTTTCTTGAGACAAACATCAGATTGTTGGGTGATCTAAGCTTTGTATGAGGTGAAGAGGGGCTTCCTTGCTGAGAGGTTGATGCTGGGTCAGAACAACTGGTTGTAACTCCTCTTGGCTCTGTCTTGTTTATCAATAAAAGCTATTCAAGTTTTCCTCCATACTCTTGTGTCATTTATGTTTGCTGCATTTGTATGGTCAATTTACATCTGATCCTAGATTTTTTATGATTATAGATCCATGTTCTTGTATAGTGTTGTGCTACTGTGATCTTACAGGTACTTTGTGAAGCTGAGCGTGCAAGGGAACAAGTAGCAAAATACTATCAAGGAAGAGAGGAATCGAACCAGGAGATTAGCGCAAGACAGAGGTTGGTCTTCTTTGTTCCTCTCTATCTATACTTCATAAAGGAAAAATGAAAGTAGCTTTACTTTGTTTGTTTCTAAGGTAGCTATCACACCTTAGTGGGATAAGCAGTTCTGAGTAGACACTTTTCCCTGTAACAAAATGGCGACTCCGCTGGGGACGAATTAGTTAGTTTGTTTATCTTTCTTGTTGTCTATTTCATAAACTTACAGACGGAGTCTGAAGTCATGCCAGGTAGCATTTGAACTGCATTTTCTATGCAAATGCAAAGTAGATAAATGCCGCTTCAGTCGATCTCCGGGATCTGTTTATGATTCAAACAACTGATTCACAAACTCTCTGATTACCCCTTGTGGTAGCTCTTAGATCCTCCTTAGATCTACCCCTGATTGTTGCATTACTGATTACCTTTTGCTTGGCCAAAACCCATGAACTAAACTACAAACTGTGACCCAGAACCCAAGCAAAGTCTCGTTTCTGGCCCAGCGCAGGTACTGTTCTGAGAATCTGAACTTCAGCGCACTTCCCGAGTGTAGAAGGTGCACTGCATTTCAAATTCCCTGTGTTACAGGTGCGCTGATCAGATTAGGCTTTATGCAGTGTTGGTTTCTGTGATTCATTCTTTCCAGTTCTATTCATGAATTTTGCTACCAATGATCAGTATATCTCTGTTTGAGACCCCTTTTCCTTGCTGTTATTCTGCCTCCTTTGTACAAAAGAACTGTAAATGTTTTTGTGTGTTTGTTGAGTCATTTTCAGTTCTACTTTGCAAAAAGTAACATAATCGCACTGTCGTCCTTTGATTTGCAAGTGTCACAAGTGTTGATCTCAATCATAGGAAAGAGTTTGATTGCTGTTGATAGTCGGTTATCTTGTTACTATTGTTTTTGGTCTGAATTTGTAATTTTTCTAGTGTCGAAAACAAGTATTCATTTCAAAATCGTAAGGTGTTGTGATCGTCTCCATTTTTTATTTCGAAAAGAAACTTGTTGATATTTGTGGCTTGAAAAGAAATTCATATTTGTGCATCAACTTTCTTTTTATCATTCATATACTAAGAAAGTCGAAAACAAATACATGCATGTGCATTTGCATTTAGACAGTCTGATTGGTTTGATTTAGGAAAGTGCATTTAGAGTGTGCTCTTTGCTCTTTGTGAAAGAATTATGTCTTTCTTTCCTTAGTAGCTAGGATTTTCATTGCACAAAGAAGATAAAAAGATTGTTTATCATCTTAGATTGCATTTTAGGAATTACATCTACATCTCGTGGTGAACCTGAAAGTCAAACTTCATAAACAAGATCAACTATAAATAAATTCAATGAATCTAACAACGCTTTGGAACCTAACGCACAACATTTAGAAGTCTAGGCTAGAGACGTATTCCAACGTCGTAAAGCCTGGTAACTATTGTTCTCACTGACGGTTGGGTGATTCCTCCATTTTGAGACGATAAGTGCCAATACGGACTTGTGCTCCCACGTATCGTCGAGTATATTTTGGGAGAACACAATAGGCTTAATCCTTTATCCATAGGAAGCCGTGTCTGCCGCCCTATCGATCGCAATGCACTGAACACAACATTCGGGAAGATTGACTGCCATACCATAAAAAGTATTCTGCAGTTTTGCGATTGGTTTGGTAATCCCTCTGCCTAGATTTCCAGAGCAGTCCCTTTTGTTCCTTTTCAGACTCTTTAACAGAAAAGGTCCATTTGAGCACTTGTCACTTCAGGCTCATTAAAAATCGAAGGCGACTAGAGTTATCTTTTGTTTTTCTTAAAAATTGAAAAAACAAGTTGTGTCAAAGCGTCTAAAATTCATTTAATTCGGAAACATACTTCCCCTTTATTTTTAGTTGATTGAGTAATCCGCAATCGTGGAAGAAAGTCAATTGAAACCCCGTCGTTCGCGGAGGCTTACGAGTCAACCGTCTTTGTCTCCGGAATCAAAGCTAGTACGGACAAAGCGAACTCGTTTAACCGGTTCCAAATCTCCTGTTAAAGTTAGAACAAGTGTTCCAACAACATCAGAGACTCCGGTTACTCCAAACATTTCTGGTATCCCTGCCTCTACAGAAGAAGTTCAGCAGCCACAGAAGGACAGTAGTACTGATCCTAGTCTGAGGGTAAACACTTGTGTTACCGAACCAATTCCATTTACAACCGGTTCGGAGAGTCTTTCTCCTCAAACATCTGTCGCTGCCGATTCCATACCTTCTTCGGCACCAGAAATATTCTACGGACTTGACGGTCTACCCCTTCCACCTGGTCTGATTGCCATAGAAGAGATTGTGGAAGATCCTCCATCTAGTACTCCATCGCAATTTGGAGTCAGGATCACTCTGTATCCTTCTTCATTAGAAGTTAGTCTACCGCCAACGGAAGCTCCTGTAGAATTGCTAGGTAATCTTTTGGATAGACTAGAAATGTCTAAACAATCGTCAACATCTAGGACTGTGTCGTCTGACAGAGCGACGACAGAACTCCTTGCTATCACTCCAACAATGTTCGCCGGTATACCATATGTCCCAACTAGCTCTCTATCGCTAGAAGGAGCCCACTCAGGGGCCATTTCGACGGTATGGTCTGTTCCTGTTTGTTCATCCGGAATAATACCCGGGAACTCTTATGTTGAGTCTCAACAAATTGATCCATTTTGAGGTTAATTTGGGTAGTCCGGCCCTCAAGGGAAAACCATTCCCTTGAGTTCTGGATTACCACCGTATGGGGGGTAGTATGCCCTTTCATTATCCCCTCCGGGAGGACAACCATACGGGAGTTCACAACAAAATTCGGGTTATGCTGGAATTAATTCAAGCGGTTGGGTATCGATACTACCTCAACAACCAAGAGTTTTATATTCAATGCAACAATGCTTACCTATGTCAAATATACCAACTACGCTAGCTATTTTGACGGTGTCACAAGTTCAAGCGATGCCTGTTGTATGCCAACCCCAGGTTTCTCAGGTTGTAATGCAACAGCCCCTTGACCCTGCTACTCAACCACAATCGCCGACTAGTGGAATGACACAGGCTCAGACGGGTACAATCACCCCTCATCTTGGTCAAACAGTTAGTATTGGGCAACAACACATGGCTTCACAACCATGGCTAGTACAATACCAACAACCGCAATTCCAACAAATATACCAAGGTTCTGAGCAACAAATCTTTGCAAATAGTGGGCAGTCGTATATTCAAAACGGTCAAAATCAACCATTTTATAATGGTCATGCCCACCAACCTTACCAAAGTTACCAGCATCAAATGCATTATGTCGGTATGCAAAGACCAACTGCTCAGGCAATCCCATCTTATCCTGGGTATGCTTCACCTAACCTGAATCAACAGTTACCCTTCGTGGCAACTTTAGAGTTACCTGATTTAAATCGGTTAACAAACGATCCAATCGCTTACGCCCCTTGGTGGCCAACGATTCCGCATAAACTTCCATCAGATATTCCTAAATTTAATGGAAATCCGGGTGAATATCCGTCGAATCATGTGATGACCTTTCATCTGTGGTGTTCATCAAACACCCTAAACGATGATTCGATTAGGCTTCGCCTTTTTCAGAGGACGTTAACTGGTCCGACAGCAAAATGGTATATCGAATTGCCTAGAGCTTCATTCGACAACTTCAGTACCCTAGCCACAACCTTTTTAACCCATTTTCAATTACCGATAAGGTACGAAACGGGAACGAAACTCCTTACCAACTTCAAACAAACGACGACCACTCACATATCTGATCATATACATGAGTGGCGACGTCGTCGTAGAATGGTAAAAACGTATCTTCCTGATCAGCTTTTAGCTCAATGGTTTATCAAGTCATTACTGCCTTCCATCACGGAAGATGTGGAAAAAGGGGGAGTCGTCACGGAAGAGCAAGTTATTGCTCATGCGCAATATTTGGACTTGATTTACACTCAGTCCGGCACGCTCTACGATAAAATACCTGACGCCCCTAGACCGGAATTCTCAGTTCCTCCTCCTCCTAAATCAAACAATGACTCTCATGCCGGCGATGGCGTGATTGGCGCAACAGACACGAAATCGACAAAGGCTACATCCAAAAAGGCCCGTAAGATTTCAGGTCAAAATGCAAAAGATGAACTTCTTGCCTCGGAAGTAAATGCCATATCGACAGATAAAGGCAAAGAAACCAAGCAACCAGGGGGCAAGAAGAAAGGCAAAGGGAAGAAGAAGAAGCAAGAAGAATCATCTCCTGAAAAATCTTCTGCAAACCCTCCTGGAAATAGGAAACCAAAAAATCCATGCTTTATATGCGATGAGGATCATTGGACCGCAGATTGTCCACACAGAGCTGAGCTTAAAAAATTCTTCAAGAATTCAAAAACCTCGGCAGTATTGACTGATCCGTTTCCAAATCCAGGAACAAATCTGGTTGACAGTGAAGATGCTTCCCGCTGTCAAGTGCTAATGTTGTCGGTTTCAAAACAACAAAATGATGCTTTGATATCGACAAGGAACAAAGATTATGGGAACCCACAGCTGTCGAACAACAAGGATAAAGATCAACCTAGTAGTTCGACAACAACTTCGACAGAAGTTGCGCCACCCATCATTCCTGAATTGACAATAAAACCGCCAAAGGGAGTAGTACACAAGTCGATGTTTAATCCCTGCGCTAGAGCGGCACAGCATTATAATATAGTGGAAGATTTGGCCCAATCGCCATCCGCTATGTCGACTCTTGAAGTACTACAAAATTGCCTATCCCAAAAGCAGGCTTTATAATCAGCCATTAGTGGGATAGACCCAAAGGATTCCAATCTTGTATCCTTCGATCATAAAGGATACGATCCTCAATTACCAGCTCAACTAGCTTTCCTTGTTCAAGTGAAAGCCCTCAACAAAACTGTTCATCGAACAATTACTGATGAGGGGGCATCTACATGCATTATGTCGATGAGTTGCTGGAAAACTTTAGGATCTCCAAGCTTGTCGCGGTCTTCGACGACATTAAAAGCATTTGATGGATGAACATATACCCCATATGGTATTCTAAGTAACTTGAAGGTTGAACTAGGAGGAAAAACAATAGAAATAGATGTTGAGGTAATCGACGGAAATCTCGATTACAACATCCTACTGGGAAGACCATGGATATATGCCATGGCTGCTGTCGTGTCGACCTATTTTAGGAAGATTGCATTTCCCTTTCAAGGAGGGATTACAATCGTCGATCAACAAAACTTCCTCCCCAATGGTTCTCAAGTTACGGGAAGCATTCCTATGATCCATGGAAGCCCCCATTCGCTTCAAAATATCGGAGTAGGCCTACTAAAAGACCCTATATTAATGGGAACTTTTGCCCTTCCACCTCAAATAAATTTGGCGGAAGTAGCGTCGGTAGGAACCTGCAACATGATATCTTCTAAAAATATCTCAGAAAACGATATCGACATGGATCATGCAATGGTTTTGCCTCCAAGCCCAACAGAAATATTGTAGCAATCAATGTTCCTGGCCTGGGAGGCAAACCCAAATCAACGCTCATCGAGTGTTTGGATAGATAGGTCTAAGGAATATGGCACCCCTTCAGATCCTTGGTCGAGAGTGCATGACACCGACGAAGGAATTGTTCAATCAATGGTAATTGAAGGGGCACCATGGGATGATTACCACCATCGTTCCCTTCCTCCGAATTGTGGAGAAGATACTCCAGATGACCTTTATCATCCTTCAGTTTTTTATTTTCTATCAAATACTGTAAACACGGTGGATTCCGAGCGAAACTTGTCCAATATTGAAGAGACTATCACCATAAATATCTCGACCAAAACAGATGTTGTAGAGAATATTTATGTTGGCAAATGTTGTTCTCCTTCAGAACTGGAAATATATAATGCTCTTTTTCGCGAATTCAGAGATGTCTTTGCTTGGTCATATAGTGAAATGCCAGGCATTGACTCGAGTATCGTTGAACACGAAATTAAGATGTATCCAGATGTCAAACCAATACGACAACAGCTACGGCAGGTGCACCCCAAGAAAGCCGCTGCCATTAAGGCAGAAGTTGAGAAACTTCTCCATGCTGGTTTCATTTACCCGGTTCCTCTAACCGATTGGGTATCGAATATTGTCCCTGTTATGAAAAAACAAGGAACAATTAGAGTGTGCGTCGATTATAGGGATGTAAATCAAGCTTGTCCAAAAGACAACTACCCTACACCCTTCATCGACCAGATAATTGATGAATGCGCTAGATGCAAAATCTTTTCATTCATGGATGGATTCTCCGGGCATAATCAAATAAATATCTGCCCACAGGACCAGTCAAAGACTGCATTTATTTGTCCGTGGGGCACATTCGCATATCGAAAATTACCCTTTGGTTTAAAGAACGCCGGGGAAACATTTCAGAGGGCAATGAATTATGCCTTACATGACATCAAAAACATTGTTCAACCATACCTCGACGACCTTCTGGCTCATTCGCGAAAGCGGACTGATCATCCGCGGCATTTAAGAGCGATATTTCTACGTTGCCGACACTACAAGATACGACTCAATCCACACAAATGTGTATTTTGCGTCAGTTCTGGTCGTTTATTTGGCTTTGTAATCTCAAAGGACGAGATTCATCTTGACCCATGTAAGGTTCAGGCAATTATAAATTTGCCTCCACCTTCAAATTTGCTTCAGATTCAAAAACTCCAAGGGAAAGCAAACTTTCTGAGGAGGTTCATTCCAAATTACGCCGAACTTGCTAAAGGTTATACGTGTCTTTTGAAAAAGGAAGTACCCTTTATCTGGGACCAGGTTGCGCAAGCTTCCTTTGATGCTTTAAAAGAATCCCTAATGAAAGCATCATTAATGTATGCCCCTGATTATCAAAAAGATTTTAACCTGTATCTGGCTGCAGCGGATATGACCATCGCAATGGTTTTAGTTCAAGAAGACGATGGAATCGAACATCCTATATATTATTTAAGTAAGAACTTAAATGATACAGAAAGAAAATATTCTTATGTTGAAAAGCTAGCACTCGCAGCTGTTCAAGCGATACAGATATTTCGACACTATGTCCTCTTTCGAAAAACTACCATTCTGTCATATTGCAACCCCATGACTTATATATTGTCGCGACAGTTGCTGGGGGGAAAATATTCAAAATGGATAGCAATCCTACAAGAGTTTGATCTGGAATTTGTAAAATCCAAGTCAAAGAAAGCTTTGGTTTTCGCAGAATTATTATGCGATCTCCCATCGTCGTCCAACGATGAAACATCCGAAGAAACGATCGTGGATGAAAGTTTGTTTCTGATATCTTCAAGCAATCAGTGGTATGGGGATATAATCATTTATCTCCAAACCTAAAAATATAGGCCAAATACCTCTCGCTCCGAACAAAAACGTATTCGATACCAAGCAAAAGACTACATGATCGTCGGTGATACACTTTACCGTCGCGGTATCGATACAGTTCTGAGAAGGTGCCTCACGCATGAGGAGGCCAAAAAAGTCCTGAATGATTGCCATTCAGGCGCGTGTGGGGGGCATCAATCCGGTTATGCTACAACGCAAAAAATCTTACGTGCAGGATACTTCTTGCCAACAATGTTTAAAGATTGCATAAACGCAGTCAGAAGTTTCCATGCTTGTCAAATTTTCGATAGCAAAACCAGAAGACCACCCGCACCTCTATAGCAAATAGTTGCTGTCAGGACATTCGCCAAATGGGGCATCGATTTCATGACATGTAACCCCACCTCGACCAGGGGGCATGGGTATATCATAGTCGCAGTTGACTATTTTACCAAATGGGCCGAGGCGATGCCTACATTAGATAATACTGGTGAAACAGCTGCCCTCTTCTTTTTCAATCATGTAGTCGCCAGATTCGGCGTCCCACAAGCTAGTCATAGATCATGGATCACATTTTCGCAATCACATGATGGTCGAATTAGCTGCCAAACTAGGGTTGTCTCATGACAACTCTACTCCATATTACCCGCAAGCCAACAAACAAGTTGAAGCAATCAACAAGGTCCTGAAGCGCATGCTGCAAAGGATGATTGGAGTTCACAAAAGAAGGTGGCACCTAATCCTGTACTCAGCCTTGTGTGCTTACCGAACATCGATAAGGAATGCAACCGGGTTTACACCTTTTCAACTGGTATATGGCCTGGAAGCAGTCTTACCAATCCAGTGTGAAATCTCGTCCCTCAAACTCGCAATTGATCTCCTCCCCGGAACTTCAGAAGAAGAAGCTCGTTTCTTGGAACTAATTCAATTGGATGAAACCCGTCATGACACCGCCTTGGCTAACGAAGCCCATAAGAAACGAGTCAAAGCGTAGTTCAACAAAAATGTCAAACCCCGTGTCTTCTCAGAAGGTGACTTGGTCTTGCTTTATGACCAAGAATCCGATAAATTGGGAGCAGGTAAATTTAAGTCCTTATGGATGGGCCCCTATATTGTTAAGCGAGTGTTAGCAAAAGGAGCCTACGAGTTAATGGATTATGACGGAATTCCACTGGCGCAACCTTGTAACGGGTTGTACCTCAAGCGTTACTATGCGTAATTCAGTATGGTAACCTGTATGCTTTTGTTATGTTTTTGTTTTCGCTAAAGTGTTTATTTTGGTCAAGTAATCCACTTTTTACATTTATTGCAGATGTCAAACCTATTGGAGTCATGTGTTGGATATGTCGTTGGAGCGAGTCATAGTTCGTGGAACCTATCTTCCGCGGCCTGGGCCATTTTTGATCCAAGCGGCAAGTTAGTAAGTTTTAGAGGGGTATGTATTGGTCGATCAACGAATAACATCGCTGAATATAGCACGTTGATAGAACTTCTCTCTGATGCCATCACACATGGTATACGCCGACTGATTGTCAGGCTAGACTCACAACTCATCATACTACAACTCACTCGTATCTACTCTGTCTGAAATCCAGCTATTTATCGCATGTTCCTAAGGGTTAAGATTTTGGAAAGACAATTTGATTTTATTCAATATCAACATATTTCCAGAAACTTAAACACATTAACTGACTCATTGGCAAATTATGTGTTAGATAGACATTTGCAACATTTATAAAAAGAAGCATACCATCAATATTTGCATTTGGATCATGTAACTTAACCAAAATAAAACTCCGAAAATCAAAAATATATATAACTGTTTATGGTTTACACATAATGTTCTGTAACCAAGACAAAATTGGTCAAATGACCAAAAAACTCAAAACGCTAGGGGGCACCCTAGTCTAATGATGCTCGTGATAGCAAGTCACAGCCTGTGCGATCATGCGTAGGAGCCAAGTCCATCGTATTGGCACACCAGTATTATGCCGCTGCAACCTCAAGGGCAGATCATCAGTCCTCACATCTGGAATACCAAGAGTGAGGCCCTCAACCTATTCCTGTAATTCCACAAGAGTCTTGGCCACATCGAGGTCGCGAAGGATAGCCCTTCCAACAGCCTCTCCTGCTGGGGTGGCGGCTGGCACTCTCAGGTGTACTACTGGCCGAATGGGACCAACATCTGCATGAACACATGAGTTTGGTTAAGTCTTGATAGAATAAAGCACAAGGACATTATAAAAGAAAAATGATAAACAGGAATATGGTCAAAGAATTTACCAATGGCGCCCCACTATTCGCCATCCAGCAGTACTAAATCTGGGTCACCCCGGAAGTCCATGCCAGCATATGGATACTTGGAGTAAACCATCTCCTGACGATCAAACCACCCAAAGAAGGTATCAAAAAATGAAATCTGAGACTGACCAGCATGCCTAGACATATGGTCGACCCATCTCTGCATACGTGGTTCAGTCGGTGAAGGTAAATCAAGTGCAATATACTGCGGCTGCATCAGTGGTATCTTTTCCAAGGCAAAGGCGGTCAAAATAGAACCATACCCAAAGTTCTTCAACCTCCCACTCTTTACCTTGGTCAACTATTCTTTCATCACAAGAAGTACTGCGTCACACCAGTTGAACACCTTCAGTTGGAGGCATTCCAAGGCATACTGCATATAAGATCGGTTGGCTACATGAAGAGCCGCACCACCAGCCATCCTACCAAAAGTAAACAGAATAGTCCTGAGGGACCTATCAGTGACATCACGGATGATGATCTTGCCATCTTTACTTGGCTGAGATCCCTCTCTGCAATACCGGCGAACATAATCTCTCACAGATTCACCTCCTCGGGCCGAACCTGATAAAGAGATGGGGGCACCCCGCCTCGACAAGCCAGTCAAGAAATAGATGTCCACTATAGTCAAGGGGATGGATTTGCCCTTGATCTAGAACACCTGGTTGGTAGGATCCCAAGTATCGAGCAAATACTGTAGTAAGTTGATCTATTGTCTCATGCTAGAAATGCGGAAAAACTTCAGCAAGCCACAGTTCCGCAGTGCGTTTACTGTAACCGGATCATGTAGGGCAAGCATGTCCTCTTCTTCATGCTCACATTCTTGCCATGTAATAGTCATCTTACTCCAAAGATCTCTGAAAAACAAACAAGAGAAGAGTTAGATCCTGATTTTGGTAAGAAACAGGAAAAATTTCCATCAAAAACTTTGCGCCCATCGCACCTACAGTAGTGCTCTAGGTGCGTTGCATGTCAGATGGCCAGTGGACAGGCCAACATCCAATGCACCTTTCGATACACAGAGGGTGCGTTGAAGGCAGAACGAGTTTTTCAAACCCCAGAGGCTCGGAAAAACCAGGAATCAAGCTCAGAATGCAAAATGGAAAGCATGAAATGAAAGAGCCCAAGTTTAGCTCCTACCTGGTCCAGACGGCGCCGAGAATCGTCCACAGAATCTCCCGAAATCAGCTGATGAAAATCAAAGGGGGAAAGCACCTCCAAAGCTCCAACAAGCCAAAGTTCAAAGGAAATGGTAAAATGAGAGGTAAAATCACTTTTTCATTACTTTTTACGTAGTTCAAAGTAAAATATTAGTGTCCTAACTCATTTTTCAAGCATATATTGATCATTTCTGAGTAGTTTGATGAAGCAATTGAAATACAGTACAATCTTTGAAAGAACAAAGCCATTTATGGTAAAGTCAAAAAGAGACCATCTAATCGAGCAGTTTTAGCATGGACTTCATGCTCGTTAAAAAATAAACATAAGCAATGAGCACATGTTCCTCTAGAGTTTAAGCTCATTAAAAAATGAACCAATTTCCGGTAAATAACCATCGTGAATGTAATACTTCAGCCTTTAAAGCCTTGGTCGTGTTTGCACCGTCACCTCCATTTTTGCATTGGCCGATCATTCACCTCCATTTGATTGTTTACCCATTTTGAGGAACAGCTACGAAGAGTGATCTCACTAGCCATCCTTGTAACACTGCCGTGATTGGAAAATTCCAAAACTTACCTGGAATCAGTAGCTACCCATTTTATCACTCGTTCCTCAAAAGACGAGTCTCCTTTAAGCTCTTTTCAATTGACTCGTAAAATATGAAAAGATTGTCGAGCCATTGGCCTCTCTAGCTCGTTAAAGGGACTGGAAGTGCTATCCCTCCTCTAAATTTTAATCTTTTTGGACCTGAGGGATTATTACACAAAAAGATCGAGTGCTTGTTTTGTTCGGCTCGTTAAAAGTATCGAAAATTCATCCCTTTTGTATTGTTTTATACTTTTTCGGACTTAAGGGATTAGATGACGAAAAAGGAATTTTGGAGTTTCCTTTACGTTCCTTTTTAGACTCTCTAAAATCGAAAAGGACCGAGTTATATTTGTCGTTAAACTCGTTAAAATTTTAATAGCGACAAACTTGTCTATAGACGAGAACGAGTTTCACTATCGCTAGGCTCGTTAAAGCATAGCGATGGGTTTGCCCGAAGGGAAAATTATAGAACAAGCATATGTTATCCTCCTCAAGCTTGATAAAAATAAAGAGGTAATGGTCAGCAATGACTGGGGAAAAATTGGGAAGAAAACTTGAAGAAACTTTGTTGGTAGCAAGTCGCTCTTGAACATGACACTTTCACTCCGCATCCAAGTGGGGTTGGGTTGTTTCATTCACCGGTCACATCACCATGGTCCCATCATACCGTCCACATTTGGGGTTAATGCTACCAATCCATCACGTCAGTGTCGCCGATATGTTCAAGAGAAGTCATTCAGAGAATTCACCTGTGTCTCACCCACTACAATGCATTTATACTCCATTCTTTCATGACCGCGACCCTGAACCTTATATCACCAGATCATTTTCACCTCCATTAAAATCATTTGCTCCGTTCCGTGTCATTGATGTGGGATTCATTAAGGCCCTCCTGTGATGGATCGCTTCTTGTCGACATCAGCTCATTATCCAAGAAGTTGATCTAGGAACACCCCATTCAGTACTTTGAAGCTTGCATGCCTCAATGGCAAGTTTCTCACTTCTGGCGACAGGTTTACATCAATGGCCTTCGACCGAAAGATTTTGCATGGTGTTCGATGCCACCTTTATTCACACCATGTGAATTGCACTGCAGTACCTTGAGGATCATTATCATTATCGGTGATTCCTCTCGCACCTGTTAACAGCTTACAGCATTGGCTGGTAATCAGGTGATGTCTTTCCATGTTCGACTCCAGAACATTTCTCACATGGATAGACTTGTACTTCGAGTGAAGATCGAACGAGATTGAAGAGCCCGGATCTAGTTTCATCCATCCGGGCTGCGATATATATTCAGGGAAATAAAGACATCAAATGTACATCATTGCTGCACAGATAATCATCCAATCAAAGGGATGATGACTCTATCAGAATCATCAGTCTACACTCAAACGATTGTCTGTCCTATGTACATGAAAATGAATTTATAAAGCTAAGCATGGGAATGCCCGCCTCAGCTAGATCATGAAAATATTATGAAGATAATGTATTGTATTGTATCTTATTACAGGTCTCCTCCCAACTTGAAAGAACTTCGGATCCTCATAATAAAGCATTTCACCCGACATCAAAGGATTAACGACCTCATGCTTTAGGGGGCAACTGTTATAGACATTTTTGGGCACTACAACCCCAAGCATGAAATGTCCATAAACCAAGGGCTCATAAGTCCCTAAAAGTGTTGTTCTAACTTGTTATCACTCAGTTGTCCCCTAGGTTGGAGTAAAGGGATACGGCCGAGGTAACCACAACCCAACTTTGGACTGCAGGTTCTAGCCCACCTGCAGTCAGAGAGGGTTCTCTCTTTCTGATCTGGCTTTGTTGATGATGGTTTTAGGCTAGCTATTGATTCCAGGGGTTTTGTTTGTGTTTTGGAGGGAAGATTGATGTTTTCAGTTAAAGAGGCAGGTATAGTGTGAAAATTTCAAACCATTGGGCATGGAGTCAAGGAGTAAGACTGTTGGTGCGTTTTCTTTGTCACATGAGGAGTAAGGAACAAGGTAGCTGCACATAGAACAATTTTTCAAGTTTAAAGGATGGAAAGAATGCTAAGGAAGGAGAGGCAATTAAGAATCTCTCAGTCAGCTTAACAGAGAAGGGTGGATGAGCTCTATCTAAGGGCAGTAAAGAATCCCTAGATAACTATCAAACACATGTGAATTAGGGTAAATATGAGCCACGGGGAATTCATATTCATGTCCAATTCATTTCAGATGAAAAACATAAAGAAACAGCAAAAATTTAGCCTAGAGTGCAGTTAAACAAGTTCTAAGCTAATCTTTCTTTTTGCTATTTAGATGGTGAAAAATGAAAACAGAGGTAAGAGGCACTTATTGATTCATGTTGCAGCATAAGAATTCAATCATTCGGTCTCCAGAGACCATTAACAACACATCAGACAGTCATTCCTCCAATCTCTTCAGCAATCTTTGATTAAAGAAAAAGTATCAAACATACAGTGCGAGTCTCTAATGAAAAGTTATCAATCGACTAACCCTTGAAACAATACAGAGGGTGGTATATATAGGAACAATTTCTCCAAAATTGTTTATTATAGCTTTGACCTAAACAGGTCTGAAAGTAAAAGATTACTTTAACCTAAACCTATCAGAAATAAATGCAAGAAAATATCTATGGGCTGCGCTGAGGGCAGCCGTATCAAAATTGAATTAATGCGTTGTCCTTGGTGGCTTGGTGCAGTGCTTCTGCAATAACTGTGCATGGACTTCCGCTCCATTGTAGTTCGGTGGCTTTAAGTGCTTTAACTGTGATTTGAGAGCTGGGATGGGCATACACCTCCTGATTTGACTTTGCTGGAGGCCATTCAATGTTGACCTGCTTTGGGAACTGAAGATTTCCATTAAAAATTTAACTGATACTCTTTGCCGCTTCCTCTTTCCTCTGATACTCTTTGACAAATGAATCGGGCCGGTTCTCTCCTTCGCTGTGGGTCAAATCAAAATTTAATGGTCCGTTGTTCGGCCCTCTGTTTCCTTTAGAACTGTCTTTTGACCCTTTCTGCATGCCTCGCGAAGAAAAACGGGTCATTCGGCGCCTTTTGGGCTTGCTGGGGCTGCGCAATGAGGGGCTTTCCACTTCGGCCCATTTCCCGTAGCCATCGCACTTGAAAAACTGCCTCAGAATTTGAATCTGGGCTTCCTAAGCACGATTTTAGCCTCTTGCGCCAAAAACTGATCATGACGTCAGCGGGTGGGACCATGGTACGGCGGATGACGTGGCAGGGTGACGTCAACATGTACGGTGGGTGACGTGGCAAGGGTGACTCGGCAGGAGGCCGACGTGTGTAGATGACGTGGCACGGTGACGAGGCAACACGTACAACAAGATAGGTGACATGGGGCGCGCGTACAGAAGGCAGAAAACAGTTTCATAGGACCGCTTTCTATACGGGAGCAGTATCCGTTAGAGCCCTTCCGATGCAATAGAAGGCGGACAGGTGTCTTTTGTACGGCAGAAAAACCACCTCGCCATCGGAAGCTAACGACCGAGCAGCGGGGCGCCTCTGAAATCACCGAGAGCCGTTAGATGGGGAGGGCCCGATCCGACGGTGGACAGAGCGTGGAGCTGGCGGCGGGTTTAAGCGGGGGATCTGCGCGAATATTCGGATCTTCATAAAATGCCGTGGGGAGGGTTATACTTTGTTTTTGTGGGTTTTATGGGTTTATACGAGCGGGGAAAAACAAAACTTAATGTTTATTAAAACCTTTAAACATTATTTTTGTGCAAATGATTGCGGAGGGGTAAAGTTACAGGGTTTTGAGGGCAGTGAGGTGGGTGAAGCTTCTTGGTCTAACCAGAGGTTTATACCAATTCCAGTTTCATGACACGGATGGGTTCATTATAGTCCCAGGTGGACTACTATGTCCCAGGACTGAAAAAATACATAGCTATAGTGCTATAAGGTGGGGTATGTACATAGGGGAATTATTAACATAGATTTAGTAGGGGAAGGGAAAAACAGATAGGGATTTACATAATAGAGTCAGTGGTTAATATGAAGATGATGAGAAAGCGCTAAGGTAAGGAACCATAGGGTATTTTGTGGGAATAGAACTTTGTAAAAGAATAATGGAAATCCTTGAGTGAGGCAGATCTTCACCAAGGCCAATGTTATGGAACATGATGAGACTAAGAGGCTCAAGCAGATCTTGACCTCTTTGGGAAAATTAGTGAGTGATTTGGGGAATAAGAAGAAAGGGGAGTTAGTTATGTCCATCTTGAGTTCCTCCAGATGAAAAACTGCATCATGACTGTGATCTGAAAAGATATAACACTTAGAAACACAAAATTGATCATGAATCATCATTCTGCAACCTCAAAAACTACCTACCCAACCTACTTTCCTAACATTTTTTCTTCTTTTTGGTTTGGGTGCACTTAGACTTGCAGACCCATCTTTACAATTTTTTCTTTTGATTGCTTTCCTATCTAAGTCTACACTTATTTCTGCCAAGGGCCCAGATTAAGCAGTTGGGGTCCTCTGATTCTCTACCTATCTACAAATCTGCCAAGATTAAGCTGTTTGGACAGATATCATTCTCTATATTCTAAAATAGGAAATTGAAACCTAGGGAGGCCAAGATTAAGTTGTTTGGCCTTCCCTTTTATAGAACATTCCTTTTTAAAAATGGTTAAGACATCAAAATTGGAATTTAGCAGTGGCATTTGGACTAGCACACTTTTATGACTTCTTCTTTGGTCTCTTCTGGAAATATGGAACCTTGTAGCATGAAAGATGACATATTTGGTATGTAAAAATGTCAATCATGAAAAATGAACACCTGTCGCAACAGGAGGCTAACAGTGGCTCCACTTAGGGATGGCTTTTCCTTGTGAAAAGCCAAGAACAGTAGGTCAGAATGCCTGATCTTCTGTTGTTGCTGTGGATTGAAGGAACTTCTTTATGCTGGCTGTTAGATAATTAAAACTTTGTAATATGAGCAACCTTCTCCTTAACTGAAATACTGTGAAATGCATAGCACTACCTGCTTTCTTCTGCGTGCTTGCTATCATGTAGAATGTTGCTTGAGCATTTCCTTTGAAACATTCTCAAAACATGGATCAAAACTGATGTGTTTGCTTCGCTTTTGCTTTGACTAAGGGTGCTGATATGAAACTAAAAAGAAAAAACTCCTCTGTTTTGATATTTTTTACTGAAGATTGCAAACAACTTCCCTTTACCATGAATTGTTGTGATGTGACTGTGCTACTCTTTGCTGTTTTGTTGAAATTAGGGCAGAGACAGATTTATTGCTGCTCCTTTAACATTCGGAAAATAAAACCAAACGTTGATATATACAAATATTACTGTACAAAAGATATATACAAAGCTGCACTATATCCCATAAAAGGGATCATGGTAATGTTTCAGCATACGGCCATTGACAGAGCCTTCTTCAGTAGAACTATCCTCTACATATTTGAGAAAATAAGTGTTATTTCCCTGAACAGCAGAAATAACGAATGTCCCTTTCCATAAAAAATCAAACTTGGCATGTTTGCCCTTGTCTTCTCTTCGTGAGTCCCACCTTAGAACTTTGTTGCCAATGTAGAAATCCTCAGCCTTAACTCTCTTATCAAACATCTTTTTGAGTTTTTCTTGCAAAATTTGAGCTCTGTCATAAACTTTTTCTCTGGTTTGCTGAAGATGAATGGTCTGATTAATCCTTGTTTGAATGTCATTTGGTTCAGCCTGAATCTCCTGTAACAGCTTAATAGTAGGAATGCCCAAGGATGAAGGAAATCTAGCCTCCATGCCATATACCAGCTCATAAGGGCTCATTCCAATGGATTTCTTGCTTGAAAGTCTGTCTGCCCATAGGGCATTTGCCAGCTTTTTGTGCCAGTTCTTCTTGTTCTCTTCTAGCACTTTCTTTATGATGTTGATGAGGCTCTTGTTGGAGGATTCGGACAAGCCATTGCCTTGAGGGTAATAGGCTGTAGAGTGGCCCAAGGTAATATGAAATTTGTGGCAAAAACTAACCATCCTTTTGGATTTGAAGGCAGCAGTGTTGTCAGTGATGATTTTCTCAAGGCAGCCAAATCTGGAAAGGATATTGCACTCAAGGAATTGGATGATGATGGTGTCGTTGGCTTGCCTGCAGGGGATGGCTTCAACCCATTTAGTGAAATAGTCGGTGGCTGTTAGGATCCATTTGTGCTGGCCTGAGGAAGAGGGATGGATTTCTCCAATGAAGTCAAGACCCCATTGTTGGAAAGGCTTTTCGGTTGATATGGGTTTCAAGGGCAGGGGCAACAACTTTCTTTTGCCCTCAAAGATTTGTCATTTGTGACATGACATGGCAAACTTTTTTACATCTGCAAAAAGAGAGGGCCAGTAAAAACCAGCCCTTAAAATTTGATCAGCGGTGGACTTCCAATATAGATGTCCTCCACAGTCACCTGCATGGAATTCTTTCATGACATTGTTAGTTTCACCCATGGTTAAACAATTGAGCAATATACCTTCATGATTTCTCCAAAATAATGCACCATTTATGATACAAAGCTTTAAAGCCTTCATTTTCAAAAATCTTTTCTTGGTTCTGGACAATCCTAGGGGAGCAAACAGGTTTAACAGTACAAAACAGATATCAGCATACCATGGAGATTATAAAAAGGTCTCACTGATCTGTGGAGTCACCAGCTCCTGTTCATTGTCCAGCTGGTTAATGTCTAAGGCTTGAAAGTTTGTTTCGAACATTATTTTGGCTAAACCTTGTCCCTTTATCATCTTGGTTGGTTTTATTTCGATGTCATACTCAAGGATGTTTGCTATCCACTTGCCTATTTTGCCTTCTAATCCCTCTTGGGTTAGTATGTCTTTTACAACAGCATTTGGGACATAGGCAATCACATGTGAATATAAAATGTACACTCTGAAATCCTTGATGGCCTTAACGAGTGCATAGGCCTGCTTTTCCATGATTGGGTACTTCAAAGGGGCGTCTCTTAAGGCTCGGTTGAAAAATGCAATTGGCTTTTTAGCTCCCTGTTCATCCTTTTACAAAAGGACAACAACTATAGTATGATCAGATGCAAAAGAAAAAATGACAAAATCTTTGTCAAATTGTGGGCTGGTGAGGACAGGGGTTTGGGTTAAGGCCGTTTTGATACTCTCAAATGCTTGCTTGGTTTCAAGAGACCATTTTACCTTGGCATCCTTTTTTAACATATTGCTTAACAGTCATATCAGTTCAGCTAGATTTGGGATAAATATTCTTAAGAAGTTGATTTTTCCAAGGAATGCTTGCAGCTCTTTTATGTTTCTGGGATATGGGATTTGGAGGATGGCTTGGATTCTTTCAGGATCTATTCTAATCCCATCTTTTGATATGATGTGGCCAAGTAGTTTGCCTTCTTCAAGGCCAAACAGGGACTTCTTGGGATTTAAGGAAATGCCATATTTCCTGCATGTCATGAATATTTGCCTCAAGTGCTTGAGGTGCTCTTCATAAGATTTGGAAAATGGGGTAAGATCATCAAGATAGACAACTAGGAAGTCATGTATTTCTTTGGCAAAAGAAATATCCATTGCTCTTTGGAAGGTAGCACCAGCGTTTTTAAGTCCGAATGGCATCTTAACATACTTAAATGTTCCCCACGGTGTGGTAAAGGCTGTCTTGTCTTGGTCATTCGGGTGAACAAGTATTTGATTGAAACCTGAAAAACCATATAGCAAAGAGATTCTAGATGACCCCACTACTCTTTGTAGGATGTGATCCATCTTGGGCAAAGGATAGTGGTCTTTTAGGGAGACTTGGTTTAAATTTCTCAGATCTACACAGAGTCTAATCTCACTTGTCTTCTTTCTTGTGGGAACCAGATTGGATACCCATTCAGAAAATCTGATGGGTGCTATTATGCATGCTTCAAACATCCTCTTTACTTCCTTCTCAATCATGGGAAGAAGCATAGGGTTAATTCTTTTAAGTTTCTGTTTGAAAGGTTTTTGGTTTGGTTTTAAGGGAATGGTGTGTTGAGTTATTGAAGTGTCATAGGACTTCAAGTCCTCATAACTCCAAGCAAATACATCTTGGAACTCTTTAAACAAATCAATGTACTTGGCTTTTTGATCAGGTGGTAAATTTTTGGACAATTTGATCATTTTCGGTTTCTCTGCTGTCCCAATGTTGTGTTCTTCTATAGCAGCGTTCAATGGTTGCAATTTTGGCTTTCTGGGAACATCATTAGCGTCAAACATGTCTTCTAATGGGGTTAGGCCAGCAGGCAGAAAATTTTCCTTTAAGTCAATGATCTCTGCCTCTGTTTTGGCAATTTCTTCCAAATGCATTTGTTTCAGCTGTTCTATGTTTGTTTTGTCAAAAACAGTCGGGCTTAGGATTTGTTTGGATGTTGCAGCTGTTACAGCCTGCTGGTTTTCATTTGTTTGTTGTTGGGCATCCTTCATAGCATCCATGTCAATGCTAATATTCGAAAACTCATGCTCAAGAGTGAGGAACTTGTTGATCTGGGCATCATCTTCAAACACTTGCCAATCTTTAACGTTATTTGGGACAGCGGGCCTATGTTTTATTTCAGCTGTAAAGTGATGGTTTGGCCCAAAGGGAAGCTTGCATGTACTAGCAAAGGTGGCTAGGCTGTGGGCATGAATGTTATGTTCTCTTGAAATCTTGGCCAGGCTGAATTCAGTGAATGCATTGAGTATATTAGTGGCAGCAGTCCTATAGGCTCTCATTCTATTGTCATTTGTAACAAAATTACCTTTCATCTGTTGTATGATTAAATCAGAGTCACCTAGAATGGACACTTTTGCAGCTCCTAAAGCTTTGAGCAGTTTAAGGCCTAAAAGCAGAGCCTCATACTCTGCCATGTTATTTGTGCATTTGAAATTCAGTCTGTAGGCATGTCCTTCTGCATGATTATTATATGTATTGTGAATCCATACACCTGCCCCTGCTCCTAACTTGTTGACCGAGCCATCAAACTCTAAATACCATGTGATTTCTTGCTTGTGGTTAGTACTAAGAGTTTTATTCATTCTTACAGCGGGCAGATTTGAAATTTCTATTTGGGGAGGTTCTTCTAGCCTGCTGGTTGCATTAATTGTTGTGACAGACTCATGGGTATGTGCAACCGATTCTTCGTTGATTTGTGCTTGTTGTTCTAGAGCCAAAGGCTCATCATCAGTTGGAGAATTTGTTTTATCATTAAACAAAATAAAAGAATCCATGTCAGAATGGATTGAGTAAATAGGAAAATTTTCAGGCTTACTCTCACTACTTACCACATATTTCATGAGTGTTTCTCTGTACAATCTCTTTGGTTGCCCAAAGACTGAAATAGTAGCATAGGAGAGGTCTAGTTGAAGGGATCCTTGGAGATTTTCTCCCCATGATCTTGACAGGATCATACCATATTTTGGTGGGATGTCAGCCACCACCACATCCATGAGGATGGTCTTGTTGGGATATTGGACTAAGGAGACACACAAGTCTTTGATGAGGCCTAAACACTTGACTTGACTTGAGTCAAATGAGTATAAATCTTTGTAGGGTCTTGTAATATCAAGGTTCAGCTTTTCCATAACTGCTTTGGGCATCAGATTGTGTGATGCTCCTGAATCAAACATGGCATTGTGCAAGATTTTGTCATGTACATGTAAACTGACATAAAAGGTTGGAATAGGTCCATATGTTGATTTTCCATTAACTTCTGGGCCAAACAACAGTTCAGGGGTATCATCCAGAACATTTACATCATCCTTATTCTCTGGTATTTGAAGTGATATTTGAATTTGTTGCCTATATACATCATGTTTGGCAAGTTCTGAGAGGGGGATGGATATCTTCAACTTAGCTATTTTTGCCTCTAAATTAAATGGCTTTTCCAATGGAGTCTTGGTGTTGATAATGGTAGTTTTTTCTGTTTCATTTGAATTATCTGCTATTTTCTCTTGTTTATCAGCGTTATGGGAATTGATTTCTTGCGGTTTTTCAACTTCAGGAGGGCTTTTTGGAATGCTGTTCGAGTTTTTCTCAGAGGAAGAAGGTGGAAAAAGTTGATCTACAGAAGGCTGCGCTTCTGTAATGTCTTCTACAGTCACTTGATGCGGGTTTGGGACAGGTATATCAGCTGGTTCTGTCATGACAGCCTTGCTCTTAATCTTGTTGGGCTGTTTGCCATCCTTTGTTTTGCTAGGTTCAGAAATATCAATGGTCCTAGTTCTCAGCTTATATTGTTTGTGGACCTCATACACAGCAGTATCATAACCTTGTTTAAAATCAAAAGACTCACCAGACTTAGTCTGAAATTGACTAAAGTCATGCTCATCTTGGTCTTCTTGGCTCAGAAAAGTTTGATGCTCACCCTTTAGATCCATCAGGTTCATGTGAGTGTCTTCTATTTGCTCATTGGATGTAGATCCTTCAACATAGTTATCTTGAAAAGGGGGTCTTATGTCATGATCTGGGCTTGACCTACCAGCATTTGTGTTCTGCATTTTCCTAAAATTTGGGTTCCTTATGGTATTGGACTGTTGTCCATCCCATGATGATCTCCTCTCAACGCTTTCTACTCTGTCTCCCAGCCTTTGCATGCCACTGATAATAGCATCAAGCTTTTGTTCTAAGGCTGAGGATTCTTCCTTAAAGGTGGTTCTTCTTTCCATTCTAGCTCTGTTTCTTTTGGCAATTAGGTTTGCCCCTACGCTGACAGAAACATTTTGCATATCTGCAAGGGTCTGAGGAGCTCTTTCTTTTAACTGGTATGCCATATCCGGGTCGAATCCATCAGCGAATTTATACAAGGCAAGGTCAGGTGGGGGTCTTAAGTTCTGTGGTATTGCATTATAGACATTTTTGAACCTTGCACAGTACTCCAAAAAAGTCTCCTGAGGACCTCTTTTAATTGTATCATATTCAGCCAGTATGTGCAAGGGGTCTTTCTTTTTCTCCCATCTGTTGGTAAAGGATTGGTAAAGCTCATCCGGAGTAGTTACGGAATTTGCAGCAAGTGATCTAAACCAAGTTCTTACATCACCGGTTAAACTTTGAACAAAAATTCTCATTCTCACGCTATCATCGTCTATCTCGTAGTTTTCAAAATAGTCTTGCATCTTTTTGGTATGCTGAAGGGCTGTGAAAGGACCGGTACTGTCAAAATAGGTAATTTTAGATTGGTACTCCTGAGGTAAAGCCCCAGGATTACCAGGGAATTGCAGGGGTGCATATCTATTAGCCATATTGGCAGGGATAAGTGGGACAACGGGGATAAATGGAACAACAGGGATAACAGGGATAACAGAAGTAACTGGAACAGTAGTAGTGGTATTTGTAGTATGCGCAGTGAATGGAGGTGTGGATGGAGTGCTTTGATATGTGGATGATGAACAAGGGGAAGTAGGGGTTGAACAAAATAAAACCTTAACAGGAGTTGGAACACAACTTGGGAGAGCTGCTTCAGGACTCAAATCAGCAAAATCTTCTCTCTGCCCTTGATTCCTGAGGATCTTCGGGATTAAATTCAGATTTTCAAAAGCAGCTGGGGGATTTGGGTCTGGATTTGACCTTGTATATCGTGGATTCTTCTTGGGAGCCAGCTTTCGAACTATTTTGGTATTTTTCTGGGAATGTTTTTTAGAATTAGCAAGGAACTGATAAAATTTTGGAACAGCTATCTATAGCTTAAAACTAGCATGAAGATTGACTGAAGCAACTTTTATTTACTTCTGTCAATGCAAAGCAAAGACAGTTTCAAAGGCTACCTGGCTGACATCCAGGCTTCATCTGTAGTTTTAAGGAATGTACAACAATTAGAAAATTGATTTCTCAGTGGATTCTTCCAACCAGTGTTGTGATTTTAACTGAGGAGGTCCCCAATGGAGTCGCCATTATGTTATCACTCAGGTTGTCCCCCAGGTTGGAGTAAAGGGATACGGCCGAGGTAACCACAAACCAACTTTGGACTGCAGGTTCTAGCCCACCTGTAGTCAGAGAGGGCTCTCTCTTTCTGATCTGGCTTTGTTGATGATGGTTTTAGGCTAGCTATTGATTTCAGGGGTTTTGTTTGTGTTTTGGAGGGAAGATTGATGTTTTCAGGTAAAGAGGCAGGTATAGTGTGAAAATTTCAAACCATTGGGCATGGAGTCAAGGAGTAAGACTACTGGTGCGTTTTCTTTGTCACAAGAGGAGTAAGGAGCAAGGTAGCTGCACATGGAACAATTTTTCAAGTTTAAAGGATGGAAAGAATGCTAAGGAAGGAGAGGCAATTAAGAATCTCTCAGTCAGCTTAACAGAGAAGGGTGGATGAGCTCTATCTAAGGGCAGTAAAGAATCCCTAGATAACTGTCAAACACATTTGAATTAGGGTAAATATGAGCCACGGGGAATTCATATTCATTTCCAATTCATTTCAGATGAAAAACATAAAGAAACAACAAAAATTGAGCCTAGAGTGCAGTTAAACAAGTTCTAAGCTAATCTTTCTTTTTGCTATTTAGATGGTGAAAAATGAAAACAGAGGTAAGAGGCACTTATTGATTCATGTTGCAGCACAAGAATTCCATCATTCGGTCTCCAGAGACCATTAACAACACATCAGACAGTCATTCCTCCAATCTCTTCAGCAATCTTTGATTAAAGAAAAAGTATCAGACATACAGTGCAAGTCTCTAATGAAACGTTATCAATCGACCAACCCTTGAAACAATAGAGAGGGTGGTATATATAGGATCTCCAAAATTGTTTATTACAACTTTGACCTAAACAGGTCTGAAAGTAAAAGATTACTTTAACCTAAACCTATCAGAAATAAATGCAAGAAAATATCTATGGGTTGCGCTGAGGGCAGCCGTATCAAAACTGAATTAATGTGTTGTCCTTGGTGGCTTGGTGCAGTGCTTCTGCAATAACTGTGGATGGACTTCCGCTCCATTGTAGTTCGGTGGCTTTAAGTGCTTTAACTGTGATTTGAGAGCTGGGATGGGCATACACCTCCTGATTTGACTTTGCTGGAGGCCATTCAATGTTGACCTGCTTTGGGAACTGAAGATTTCCATTAAAAATTTAACTGATACTCTTTGCCGCTTCCTCTTTCCTCTGATACTCTTTGACAAATGAATCGGGTCGGTTCTCTCCTTCGCTGTGGGTCAAATCAAAATTTAATGGCCGTTGTTCGGCCCTATGTTTCCTTTAGAACTGTCTTTTGACCCTTTCTGCATGCCTCGCGAAGAAAAATGGGTCATTCGGCGCCTTCTGGGCTTGTTGGGGCTGCACAATGAGGGGCTTTCCACTTCAGCCCATTTCCCGTAGCCATCGCGCCTGAAAAACTGCCTCAAAATTTGAATCCGGGCTTCCTAAGCACAATTTTCGCCTCTTGCGCCAAAAACTGATGATGACGTTAGCATGACGTCAGCAGGTGGGACCATGGTACGGCGGATGACGTGGCAGGGTGACGTCAGCATGTACGGTGGGTGACGTGGCAAGGGTGACTCGGCAGGAGGCCGACGTGTGCAGATGACGTGGCACGGTGACGAGGCAGACACGTAGAACAGGATAGTTGACATGGGGCGCATGTACAGAAGGCGGAAAAAGGTTTCATCGGACCGCTTTCTGTACGGGAGCAGTATCCGTCAGAGCCCTTCCGATGCAATAGAAGGCGGACAGGTGTCTTTTGTACGGTGGAAAAACCGCCTCGCCATCGGAAGCTAACGGCCGAGCAGCGGGGCGCCTCTGAAATCGCCGAGAGCCGTCAGATGGGGAGGGCCCGATCCGACGGTGGACAGAGTGCGGAGCTGGCGGCGGGTTTAAGCGGGGGATCTGCGCGAATATTCGGATCTTCATAAAATGCCGTGGGGAGGGTTATACTTTGTTTTTGTGGGTTTTATGGGTTTATACGAGCGGGGAAAAACAAAACTTAATGTTTATTAAAACCTAAAAACATTATTTTTGTGCAAATGATTGCGGAGGGGGAAAGTTAAAGGGTTTTGAGGGCAGCGAGGTGGGTGAAGGTTCTTGGTCTAACCAGAGGTTTAGACCAATTACAGTTTCATGACACGGATGGGTTCATTATAGTCCCAGGTGGACTACTATGTCCTAGGACTGAAAAAATACATAGCTATAGTGCTATAAGGTGGGGTATGTACATAGGCGAATTATTAACATAGATTTAGTAGGGGAAGGGAAAAACAGATAGGGATTTACATAATAGAGTCAGTGGTTAATATGAAGATGATGAGAAAGCGCTAAGGCAAGGAACCTTAGGGTATTTTGGGGGAATAAAACTTTGTAAAAGAATAATGGAAATCCTTGAGTGAGGCAGATCTTCACCAAGGCCAATGTTATGGAACATGATGAGACTAAGAGGCTCAAGAAGATCTTGACCTCTTTGGGAAAATTAGTGATTGATTTGGGGAATAAGAAGAAAGGGGAGTTAGTTATGTCCAGCTTGAGTTCCTCCAGATGAAAAACTGCATCATGACTGTGATCTGAAAAGATATAACACTTAGAAACACAAAATTGATCATGAATCATCATTCTGCAACCTCAAAAACTACCTACCCAGCCTACTTTCCTAACATTTTTTCTTCTTTTTGGTTTGGGTGCACTTAGACTTGCAAACCCAGCTTTACATTTTTTTCTTTTGATTGCTTTCCTATCTAAGTCTACACTTATTTCTGCCAAGGGCCCAGATTAAGCAGTTGGGCTCCTCTGATTCTCTACCTATCTACAAATCTGCCAAAATTAAGCTGTTTGGACAGATATCATTCTCTATATTCTAAAACAGAAATTGAAACCTAGGGAGGCCAAGATTAAGCTGTTTGGCCTTCCCTTTTATAGAACATTCCTTTTTAAAAATGGTTAAGACATCAAAATTGGAATTCAACAGTGGCATTTGGACTAGCACACTTTTATGACTTCTTCTTTGGTCTCTTCTGGAAATATGGAACCTTGCAGCATGAAAGATGGCATATTTGGCATGTAAAAATGTCAATCATGAAAAATGAACACCTGTCGCAATAGGAGGCTAACATAACCCCTAAAGGAACAAGGTCAACTGTTTACAGCTTCTCCCAGAAGTTATCCATGAAAAACTACTCAAAATTGGTCAAAACAGGATCATTTCAGCTGCTCGACAGGCCAAGTGCGTTGCATCTCACCTAAATACACTGTGGGGGTGCATTGCATTTCAAAAAGCCCTTCTATGGGGTGCGATGGGCGAGAAAGACAAATGGCAGTGTCATTCCGCGAGGCGGAGAGGCAATGGAAGCTTCCAGAAACTTCTCCTATGACACTTGCCTCTCTGAATTCGACCAAGGATGAGTAAGATATCATCAATCTCCAAGTGGAAGCAAGAACTATTAGAGGGAAGACACTAATCAAATCGCAAGCTGACTCATCTCCCTTACAGATATCTATATATGGATCCCTCATCCCAGAGATCCAGAGGCTGGAATTTTGCATATTGTAAGGAATTGCTGTTGGTTTCTTGAGACAAACATCAGATTGTTGGGTGATCTAAGCTTTGTATGAGGTGAAGAGGGGCTTCCTTGTTGAGAGGTTGATGCTGGGTCAGAACAACTGGTTGTAATTCCTCTTGGCTCTTTCTTGTTTATCAATAAAAGCTATTCAAGTTTTCCTCCATACTCTTGTGTCATTTATGTTTGCTGCATTTGTATGGTCAATTTACATCTGATCCTAGATTTTTTATGATTATAGATCCATGTTCTTGTATAGTGCTGTGCTATTGTGATCTTACAGGTACTCTGTGAAGTTGGGCGTGTAAGGAAACAAGTAGCGAAAGACTATCTAGGAAGAGAGGAATCGAACCAGGAGATTAGTGCAAGACAGAGGTTGGTCTTCTTTGTTCCTTTCTATCTATACTTCATAAAGGAAAAACGAAAGTAGCTTTACTTTTTTTGTTTCTAAGGCAGCTATCACACCTTAGTGGGATAAGTAATTCTGAGTAGACACTTTTCCCTGTAACACCAAGTGCTTATGTTGTCTGTTTCAAAGCAACAAAATGATGCTTTGATATCGAAAAGGAATAAAGATTACAGGAATCCACAATTGTCGAACAACAAGGCTACCAATCAACCTAGTAGTTTGACAACAACTTCAACCAGAGTTGTGCCACCCATCATTCCTGAACTAACGATAAAGCCGCCAAAGGGAGTAGTATGCAAATTGAAATTTAATCCTCATGCCAAAGCAGGACAGAATT
Organism: Pinus tabuliformis; assembly: GCA_031772625.1. Classification (NCBI taxonomy): domain Eukaryota; kingdom Viridiplantae; phylum Streptophyta; class Pinopsida; order Pinales; family Pinaceae; genus Pinus; species Pinus tabuliformis. The sequence continues at coordinate 250,020,946 of CM062809.1, read as the reverse complement.
ATAACATAGTAGAGGACCTTCCCCAATCACCGTCCGCTATGTCGACACTTGAGGTACTACAAAACTGCCCCTCCCAGAAACAGGATCTATTATCAGCAATAGGTGGGATTGACCCAGCGGATTCCAATCTTGTGGCCTTTAATCATAAAGGATATGACCCTCAGTTACCAGCTGAACTCGCTTTCCTTATTCAAGTAAAAGCCCTCAACAAAATTGTTCATCGAACAATTATTGATGAGGGGAATCTACATGTATTATGTCGATGAGTTGCTAGAAAAATTTAGGCTCTCCACCCTTGTCACAATCGTCGACAACGTTAAAAGCATTTGATGGACAAACGTATACCCCATACGGGATACTAAGTAACTTGCAAATAGAACTGGGGGGCAAAACAGTAGAGATTGATGTTGAAGTTATCGACGGAAACCTCGATTAAAACATCATACTGGGAAGGCCCTGGATATACGCTATGGCCATTGTACTATCGACATACTTCAAAAAGATTGAATTTCCTTTCCAAGGATGAATTACAATCGTCGACCAACAAACATTTCTCCCCAACAGTTCACAAGTTACGGGAAGCATTCCGATGATCCACGGAAGCCCGCATTCACTTCAAGATATCAGAGTAGGCCTACTAAAATACCCTACAATGATGGGGACCTTTGCCCTACCACCTCCAAACAATCTGGCAGAAGTGGCCATGGTGGGAACCTGCAATATGGTGTCTTCCATCTAGAAGATATCCGGTCCCGATGCTAGCATGGATCATCGCTAGGTTCTGCCTCCAAGCCCAATAGAAATATTGTAGCAATCAATGTTTTCGACATGGGAGGTGAACCCAAATGAACGCTCATCAAGCGTTTGGATAGATAGGTCTAAGGAATATGGTACCCCTTCAGATCCTTGGTCGCATGTACACTCTATGGACGAAGGAATTGTTCAGTCAATGATGATTGACGAGGCACCATGGGAAGATTACCACCATCGTTCCCATCTTCCAGATTATAAAGAATATTGTTCCAGTGACCTTGATCATCCTTCAGTATTTGATTTCCTGTCAAATACTGTAAATACAGTGGATTTAGAAAGAAACCTATCAAATATTGAAGAGACAATCGCCATAAATATCTCGACTAAACCAGATGTTGTAGAGAATATTCATGTCGGCAAATCTTGTTCTCCTACAGAACTGGAAATATATAACGCTCTCTTTCACGAGTTTAGAGATGTCTTTGCTTGGTCATATGACGAAATTCTAGGCATTGACTCAAGCATTGTTGAACACGAAATTAAGATGTATCCAGATGTCAAACCAGTATGACAACGGCTCTGGCAGGTGCACCCCAAGAAAGCCATTGCCATCAAGGCAGAAGTTGAAAAACTTCTCCATGTTGGTTTCATATACCCCGTTCCTCTAACCGATTGGGTATCAAATATTGTTCCTGTAATGAAAAAGCAAGGAACGATTAGAGTGTGTGTCGATTATAGGGATGTAAATCAAGCTTGTCCAAAGGACAACTACCCTACACCCTTCATTGACCAGATAATTGATGAATGCACCGGATGTGAATTCTTTTCATTTATGGATGGATTTTCTGGGTATAATCAAATAAATATCCACCCACAGGACCAGTCAGAGGTTGCATTCATTTGTCCGTGGGGCACATTCGCTTATCGCAAGCTACCTTTTGGTTTAAAGAACGCAGGGGCAACCTTTCAGAGGGAAATGAATTATGCCTTCCATGACATCAAGAACATCGTTCAACCATACCTCAATGATCTTCCGGCTCACTCGCAAAAGTGGACCGATCATCCGCAGCATTTGAGAACGATATTTCTACGTTGCCGACACTACAAGATACGACTCAATCCATAGAAATCTGTGTTTTTTATCGGTTTTGGTCGTTTACTTGGCTTTGTAGTCTCGAAAGATGGGATTCATCTCGACCCCTGTAAGGTTCAGGCAATCATTGATTTTCCTTCGTCTACAAATTTGCTTCAGATTCAGAAACTCCAAGGGAAATCAAATTTTCTGAGGAGATTCATTCCAAATTACGCTGAAATTGCTAAAGGTTATACTTATTTGTTGAAAAAAGAAGTGCCCTTCATATGGGATCAGGTCGCGCAATCTTCCTTTGATGCTTTAAAGGAATCCCTAATAAAAGCATCATTAATGTATGCTCCTGATTATCAAAAGGACTTTAACCTGTATCTGGCTGCAGCAGATACGACCATAGCAATGGTTTTAGTTCAAGAAGACAATGGAATTGAACATCCTATCTATTATTTAAGTCGAAACTTAAATGATACAGAAACCAAGTACTCCTATGTTGAAAAGCTGGCTCTCGCAGCTGTTCAAGTGATACAGAGATTTCGACATTATATCCTCTTTCGAAAAACTACCATTTTGTCAGATTGCAACCCCATGACGTATATCTTGTCGCGACAGTTACTGGGGGGAAAATATTCCAAATGGATAGCAATTTTGTAAGATTTTGATCTGGAATTCGTAAAATCCAAATCAAGGAAAGCCCTGGTTTTCGCAGAGTTACTATGCGATCTCCCGTCGTCGTCCAATGATTCAACATACAATGCTACAATCGTGGATGAATCTTTATTTTTGATATCTTCGAGCGATCTGTGGTACGGATATATAATCATCTATCTCCAGACCCAATTATATAGTTCTAATACCTCCCGTTCAGAGTAGCGACGTACTCGATACCAAGCAAAAGACTACATGATCGTCAGTGATACACTTTACCGCCGTGGTATTGATACAGTTCTGCGGAGGTGCCTCACCCATGAGGAGGTCGAAAAAGTCCTGAATGATTGTCATTCAGGTGCATGTGGAGGGAATCAATCTGGCTATGCTACAACACAAAAGATTTAACGAGCAGGATACTTTTGGCCAACAATGTTCAAGGATTGCATAATCGCAATTAGAAGTTGTCATGCTTGTTAGATCTTCGATCGCAAAACCAGGATTCCACCCGCACCTCTGCAACCAATAGTCACAGTTGGGCCATTCGCCAAATGGGGCATAGATTTCATGACTTGTAACCCCACCTCGGCCGGTGGGCATGGGCATATCATAGTTGCAGTTGACTATTTTATGAAATGGGCCGAGGTGATGCCTACATTAAACAATAGTGGCGAAACGACTGCTCTTTTCTTTTTCAATCATGTAGTCACCAGGTTCAGTGTTCCACAGGCTATAGTCACAAATCATGGATTGCATTTTCACAATCACATGATGGTTGAGTTGGCTGCCAACTTAGGGTTGTCCCACGACAGCTCTAATCTATATTATCCACAAGCTAACGGACAAGTTGAGGCAATCAACAAAGTCCTGAAACGCATGTTGCAAAGGATGATTGGAGTCCATAAACGGAGTTGGCACCTGATCCTGTACTCAACCTTATGGGCGTACCGGACATCGGTAAGGAATGCAACTGGGTTTACACCCTTTCAGTTGGCTTATGGCCTGTTGGCAATCTTACCAGTTCAGTGCGAAATCTCGTCCCTCAAGCAAGTAGTCGACCTTCTCTCAAGGACTTCAGAAGAGGAGGCTCGTTTCTTGGAATTGATCCAACTGGATGAAACCTATCTTGATGCCACCTTGGCTAACTAAGCTCATAAGAAACGAGTCAAGGTGCAGTTTGACAAGAATGTCAAACCCCGTGTCTTCTCAGAAGGTGACCTGGTCTTACTATATGACCAGGAATCCGATAAGCTGGGAGCAGGTAAGTTCAATTCTTTATGGATGGGCCCCTATATTGTTAAAGGGGTATTAGCAAAAGGAGCCTACAAGCTAGTGGATTATGATGGGATTCCACTGGCGCAACCTCGCAATGGGTTGTACCTTAAGCATTACTATGCTTAGCTCAGTATAGTAACCCCTATGCTTTTGTTACATTTTTGTTTTCGTTAAGATCAATTGTTTTGGTTAGGTAATCTGCTTTTGCATTTATTACAGATGTCGAGCCCATTGGAACCATTTTTTGGATATGCCGACGGAGCAAGCCGTAGTTTGCGGAACCTATCTTCTGCAGCCTGGGCCATATTTGATCCAAGTGGCAAGTTAGTGAGTTTCAGGGGGTATTTATTGGCCAATCAATGAACAACATCACTGAATATAGCACGTTGATAGAGCTCCTCTCTGATGCCATCACACATGGCATACGTCGACTTTTTGTCAGGCTAGACTCATAGCTCGTCATTCTACAGCTCACCGGTATCTATTCTGTACGGAGTCTAGCTATCTATCAAATTTTCCTAAGGGTCAAGATTTTGGAAAGACGGTTCGATTCCATCCAATATCAACATATTTCCAAAAACTTAAACACATTAACGGACTCATTAACAAATTATGTGCTAGATAGACATCTGCAACATTTATAAAAGAAAAAGCATTTCATCAATATTTGCATCAGGATCAATAACTTAACCAAAGTGAAGCTTCGAAAATGAAAAATATATATAGCTGTTTATGGTTTACACATATTGTTCTGTATCTGAGACAAAATCGGTCAAATGACCCAAAAATGAAAAATTATAGGGGGAACCCTAGCCTAATGGTGCTGATGATAACAGGTCATCGCCTGTGCAATCATGCATAAAAGCCTAGTCCATAGACGTGGCACCCCAGTAGTATGTCACTGCAATCTCAGAGGCAGCTCGTCAGTCCTCACATCCGGGATACCAAGAGTGAGGCCTTCGATCTGTTCTTGCAATGCTGCAAGAGTCTCAGCCACATCCAGGTCGCGAAGGACAGCCCTCCCTACAGCCTCTCCTGCTGGAACGACAGCTGGTGCTCTCAAGCGCACTGCTGGTCGCATCGGTCCGACATCTGCATAAGCACATGAGTTTTGATTAGTCTTGGTGAAAGAAAGCACAGGAACATTATAAAAACAATAAACAGGGATATGGTCAGAGGTCTTACCTATAACACCCCACTACTCACCAGCTGGCAGCACTAAATCTGGGTCACCCCGGAAATCCATACCAGCATATGGACACTTGGCATAAACCATCTCCTGACGGTCGAACCACTCAAAGAAGGCGTCAGAGAAAGAGACCTATGGCTGACCAGCATGTCAGGCCATAAGGTCGACCCATCTCTACATCCGTGGCTCAGTCGGCGGTGGCAAACCAAGTGAAATGTACTGTGGCTGCATCAGTGGGATCTTCTCCAAGGCGAAAGCAGTCAAAATGGAACCATAGCCAAAGTTCTTAGATCGTCCATTTTTCACCTTGGTGAGTTGTTCTTTCAACATATGAAGTACTGCATGACACCAGTTGAACACCTTTGGTTCAAGGCATTCCAAGGCGTACTGCATATAGGACCTGTTAGCCACGTGAAGAGCCGCACTACCAGCCAATCTAGCAATGAGAAAACGTTCCCCCAGAGTTTAAGCTCATTAAAAAATGAAACAATCTCTGGTAAATAACCATTGCGAATGCATTATCATTAGCTTTTTGAGCACTGGCCATGTTCTTACCATCACCTCCACTCTTTTTTAGCCGATCATTCGCCTCCATTTGATTGTTTACCGTTTTGAGGAACAACTGCGAAGAGTGATTCTGTTAGCCATCCCTGTGACACTGTCGTGATTGGAAAATTCCAAACTTTACCTGGAATCAGCTGCTACCCAAAAATATCACTCGTTCCTCAAGAAACGAGTCTCCTTTAAGCTCTTTTCGTCTAACTTGTAAAATATGAAAATATTGCCGAGCAGTTGGTCTCTCCAGCTCGTTAAAGCTACCAGGAGTGTTATCCCTCCTCTAGATTTTAATATTTTTGGACCTGAGGGATTATTACACAAAAATATCGAGCACTTGTCTTGTTCGGCTCGTTAAAACTATCGAAAATTCATCCCTTTCGTATTATTTTACACTTTTTCAGACTTAAGGGATTACATGACGAAAATGGATCACTGGAGTTTCCTTTCTGTCCCTTTTCAGACTCTCTAAAATTGAAAAGGACCGAGTTTTCTTTGTCGTTAAACTCGTTAAAACTAATAGCGACAAACTTGTCCATGCAGACAAGAACGAGTTTCACTGTCGCTAGGCTCATTAAAACATAGCGACGGGTTTGCCCGAAGGGAAAATTATAGAACAAGCATATGTTATCCTCCTCAAGCTTGATAAAAATAAAGAGGTACTAGTCAGCAATGACTGGGGAAAAATTGGGAAGAAAACTTGAAGAAACTTTATTGGTAGCGAGTCGCTCTTGAACATGACACTTTCACTCCATCACCATGATTGAGTCGGGTTGGGTTATTCCATTCACCGGTCATATTACCATTGGTCCACCGTACCATCCATTTTTAGGGTTAACACTACCAATCCATTTGAGTGTCACCGATATGTTCAAGAGAAGTTGATCAGAGAATTCACCAACCCATCTTGTGTCTCATCCGCTGTAATACCTTTATGCTTCATTCTTTCATGACCGTCACCCTGAACCCTATATCATCAGATCATTTTCACCTCCAAAAGTCATTTGCTCCGTTTTGTGTCGTAGATGTGGGATTCATTAAGGCCCTCCTACGACGGGTCACTTCTTGTCGACATCAGCTCATTATCCAAGAAGTCGACCTAGGAACACCCCTTTCAGTACTTTGAAGCTTGCATGCCTCAATGGCAAGTTTCTCACTTTCGGTGACAGGTTTACGTCAATGGCCTTCGACCGAGAGATTTTGCGTGGTATTCGACAACAAGTCCCATTTCACACCGCATGAATTGTATTGTCGTAACTTGAGGGTCATCATCATCATCAATGATTCCTCTCGCACCTATTAACAACTTACATCATTGGCTGGTAATCAGGCGACGTCTTTCCATGTTTGACTCCAGAACATTTTTTCACATGGATCAACTTGTACTTCGGGCGAAGATTGGATGAGTTTGAAGACCCCGGATCTAGTTTCATCCATCCGGGCCGTGATATATTCATGGAAATAAAGACATCAAATGGAAATCATTGCTGCACAGATGATCATCCGAATCAAAGGATGATGGCTCTATCAGAATCATCAGTCTGCCACACAGACGGTTGTCTGTCCTATGTACATGAAAATGAACTTATAAAGCTGAGCATGGGAATTCCCGCCTCAGCTAGATCATGAAAATTTTATGAAGATAATGTATTGTATTGTATCTTATTACATGTCACCTTCCAGTTCGAAAAACCTCAGATCCTCATGATAAAGCATTTCACCTGACATCAAAAGATTAATGACCTCATGCTTTAGGGGGCAACTGTTATAGAAGTTTTTTGGCACTGCAACCCCAATCATATATGTCCATAAACCAAGGGATTTTGAGTCCCTAAAAGTGTTGTTTCATACCTTAAAGGAACAAGGTCAGCTGATTACATCATCTCCCAGAAGTTCTCCACAGAAAACTGCTCAAAACTAGTCAAAACTAGACCATACAGGTTGCTCAATGCCAAGGGTACGATGCATCTCACCTACCCAGTGTAAAAGGTGCGATGCATACTGGAAAGCCCTTCTGTAGGGTGCAATGGGTGAGAATGGACAAATGGCAGAGACAGTTTGCGAGGTGGATGATCATGGAATCTTCCAGAAACTTCTCCTGTGACACTTGCCTCTCTGAATTCGCCCAGGGATGAGTAAGAGATCATCAATCTCCAAGTGGAATCAAGAACTATCAGAGAGAAGACACTAATCAAAATCCTAGAAGCTGACTCACCTCCTTGCAATCATCTATATATGGATCCCTCATCCTAGACATCCAGAGGCGTGAATTTTGCATCTTGTAAGGAAGTGCCATTGGTTTCCTGGTGGAATATCATAGTGTTGGGTGATCTAAGCTTTTCATGAGGTGAAGAAGGGCTTTCATGCTGGGAGGATGAAACTGGGTCAGATCAATGGGTTGTAATCCTCTCTTCTAATCTTCACATCAATAAAGATATTCAAGTTTTCCTCCACATTCTTGTATGTCTAATAGTATATGCATTTGTGTGGTCAATATATATCTAGTCCTATATTTCTTATGATTGTAGATCTCTGCACTTTGAAGATATTATGTTGCTTTGACTTTACAGGTACTCTTTGAAGCGGAGTGGTCAAGGGAGAAGCGGAAAAGACCTATCGGTGAGGAGAAGGAACAAGCAACGAACTGAGCAAAAAATCGAGGTTGGTATTCTTTGATCCTCTCCTATCTACTTCTCATAAAGGAAAACGAAAGTAACTTTAATCTGTTTGTTTCTAAGATAGCTACCCATCTTAGTGGGACTAGCAGCTTTGCATAGACACTAGATTTCCCAATAACACCCCCATCGAAACCTTTTAAGCCCTCAAAACCTTTTATCGCATCATTTTCCCACCATAATTCCTTATAGCGGAATACTTCGCAAAACATGCATAAATCCTTTTTTTTTGGGCCTATCGCAATTAACACAACACATTCATGGTTTCCGGACCCGACAAGTTTTATTAGCCCAAATGCATATATTTCGGGTCCGGAGCCCCATCGCAATTGGTGGGGTTTTCCCATACTTTCTTATGTTTTCGAAAAAAATTTTGAAGTCGGGTTTTATAAAGGGAAATCATACACTGTGAACTTGCTGGGGCTATTAAATATAACATATACATATATCGGGTCCGGCCTAATCGCATATCGCAATCAGTGGGGCCCTAGGCCTGCACATATTGCAATATGCGATATGGCGGACCTGCCGATCCGATTAAAACATAATATATATGCTATTGGGTCCGCCCCTCCCCATCGCAAATCGCTATCGGCGGGGTCTAGCACTCATGCATAAGGCGCGACACCATACGTCGGACCCACCGATAATTTGAAGTCCGGGTATATGGCCCGGACGCGGGTTTTTCCCGTGTTTCTTGTGTATTTGGTAAAGTGTTATGGTCACGATTTTTTATGGGAAATGCCATATGGTGGACCCGATAGGGTATAGGTTCCCACCCACAGTATTTCAAGTCTGGTTTTTGGGGTTCCACTCTATGTTTTGCAAGGATTTGCAATGTAAATCGGATTTACATTCGTGGGACTTAATCAGTGCATAAATTAAAAAGAAAGGGGAATTATTTCACATTTGATGTTATAAACACAAGATTCATGTTTTGTATGCCTGTTCCCCATATGTCTCATCGTCATAGCTGATATGGATTATTTTGCAGGCAAATTCGAGCAGACCCGGTAACGGATGAAGGTGAGTTGTATCAAGATGACACCTTTTCCCTACCGATGTTAGCAGTGCGAAACACACTCTGCGAAAGGGAACATGGACAGCAAAATTGCATAATGGAGGCACTCCTTCAGCTTGAGCCTTTTTAATTAAGTTGATTAATTAAAAAAAATGCCATATGAACATGATTTATTGTTTTTGGGCATGTGGTATAGGTAAGTCATGCTAATCACACGTGATATTGTAACAAAGTCTATTTACAGGTTAAGAATCTCCATGGTAAAGTGAGGGTGAAGTTTCATGGTTAAGAATCATGTTACATGATTTTTCTAAAGGTATATATGTAACTCATATTTTAATCCTTTTTAGAATCTTGGCAATGTGAGATGTCCCAAGAGGTAACTGTTTTGATGTTTGTCACCTTTTATTAGCCATTTAATTTATATGGTTGCACTAATATTTATTTGTTTTCTTATTATTATCAATTAAGGGGAAATTTATTATTGTTGTATAAATGCTATTAACAAACACCTCATTAATTTTGGTTATTTCAAAATGTTATCCTCCTCTTCTTTCTATGCTCAACGCATCATCAAAGAAGCCCCTGAAATCAAGAAGCACCCTAATAATTTTAATATTTAAGATGACTAAAAGTTGAATCACTCATTGAAACTTGCTATCCACTGTTTCTCATCTATTAACATAAATTTAAACTCCTCATGTTAGCCCCCATCCCCACCTCTTTTCATCTTCCTCTTGTGTTCCAAATGCCATCTCCCTAGCCTTTTTCTTTGTCCTGCTATTCTGTCTTAACCAACCCACCACCAACCCCTTTTTCTCCCCCTTATCATCATATTTCCTCCTTTTTCCAATCTCTTTTTAATTTTTTGAAATCTAACCCTTTCCGTTTCCTCTCCTTAATTTATGGTGACATTAATAATATTATAGCTATATTAATACAATACCATGATAATAATCATAATATATTAATCATATAACATGGTTCTATTCCCATCCCATCCCTTTTCCCTGCCTCTAATTTCCCCTTTTCTATTTACATTTATTAAACATTTAAAATATAATATAAATATAATAATAATAAAATAATATTAATATTATAGCAATGAACTATAATTATATTATTAAAATAACAATAACACTATATTCATATAAATATAGTAATGTAACATATTATTAATATGATAAAAATAATATTAAATTACTAATAATACAATATTAATATTATAATAATATAACATTGATATTCTACATCCTTAAGTCAACATTATTATAACAACTTTGGTTATAATAATAATAATTGCATTGCCCCGATGGGGTGTTATTGTCGCAGTAATGAGGAACAACATCTATGAAATGATGGGCCTTCTTGTTTCACATTCTTTGTGCATGCCACCATGTCAATGTACATTTATGATACCTTGCCTCCCAAGGAGGGCGGCAAAGGCTCCCCGACACATATTATTGTTCAACTCTCGAGCATGGCCTATATGCTCCACCATGATCCTTCTTCCAAATAACTTGTTTTCTGTCCTACTACTCCTTTGGTGCCTCCTCCCGATGCTTCCTTCTTCCACCATGAATTTAGACTACAATATGGTCACCTAAGCATAATGACCCTCTCTAGCCCTATAGATTTCCCTCCACCCCTTACGTCTTTTTCAAATTGAAAGGCACTTTCCCCAAGTTTGTCGTCGACGCAGGCCTACTATCCTAACCTTCTAATTAAATTCTTCCACCATAGGTTCATGTAGCTTCCCAACCAACTCCAATTAGGCAGTTTTGAGCTCGATATCAGTGTGGAGGAGGAGATCATGATGCTTCAGAAGGCTTTAGAACAAGGTTATGTGCTAAGTAATTAGCTCACAACTTTCATGAGCACACCCTTCCAGGCATTTAGGATGCAATACGACTAGTAGAGGTGTAAATACGATAGGAAAGGCAGGTCACCTTGGACTTGGAGGTTATGGTACGCATTTCCCTTTAGGTTCCTGACACTTGAAATTTTGTGGGTCATTAGAATCATTATCTTCGTTGGCATTATGGCTTTCATGGTTGTAGCTAGATGGTGTTAGCATTGTGGTCATGGTTGCAACTAGCTTGTGTTGGCATTGATGTCAACCTTGTAGCATCGTAGCATGTGATGCAGATGTTTAGTCATGTATATGTTTTATTTTTTGCAATTGGTTGTGTTGGCATTGAGATGGTTGTGTTGGCATTGATGTCAACCTAGTGTTAGTCTAGTTGATGCATTGTTGTCAACATTTTGATGCCATGTGATGATTTGTATGTTGGCATTGATGTAGTAAGATGAGATTGCCATTGTTTGTGTGAAGATCTACAGGTGTTGGTGATGGTTTCTTAGGTGCTAGTGATGTTTTTGCTTCATGTTGATGAGCTTGGAAAATTAGCTCTTCATATTGGTCATATGCTCATGACTTGTTATAGTGGTGTTTTGGGCTCATGATGATGTTGGAGAGGTGTTACAAACGTGTGCAGATGTGTTGCAGCTTGTACAATTGTGTTGCATCTTGTGCAAGTGTCAGAGGAGAGTAGAGGACTTGTTGGCATTTATGTTAACCCTTGTTTGTTGGCATTTAGGTCAACTTGGTAGTGGAACTTGGTAGACATGTTTAAACCACCTGACTAGGTGTCACATAGCTTGGAATAGGTTTGGAAGCATGTACAGGAGCTGATGAAGGTGTCCAAACCAGTGGCAGAGGTTCGAAGTTGAAGGCTTATGGTTTTCTCCTATACTTTTCCCTGGCCTCTGGGAGGAATACATGTGCATGCAGCTGGAGGCCCCTGGTCGCTGGGAGGAAGGCCTGTGCATGTGGCTACAACTGAGATCTAGCCTTAATTTCGTGCATGTGGCTAAGCCTCTACACGAAATTTTCTCCCGATCCCTCGTGCACATCCAATGAATTTCGAGTTGGTTATTCGTATAAGCTTCTAAATCAATGAAATAAGGTCTAAATTGGTTAAGTAAGTCCTCCAATGGGTGTGAATACATTTAGTGCACAAATAGTGATGATTATGGATGGATTTTGTCAACTTTGTGCACGTTTGATCCCAATCCAAAAGTGGAATTTTCCTAGCATATTATATATACTCCATTTTGGATCTAAGATATGGTTGGTTTTGTAATATTTTTAGTGGGAGAAGGTTGCAGAGAGATAGAATGCTTCAGATATAGTTGTAAGCAAAGATACATAGTGCATGTGTGCTAATGGTAGTTGTGTGAGCATATCTAAAGACTAAAACAGAATATTAGTTATGCAAATCAGATTGATGGCAAAGGAAGAAATTGCATAGAGAGTCTATTGTGTTTACATGTTAATTATTTGTATATACATAAAGTTGATGTGAATGGCAATGTGCCATGATATTTTATATGTTGTTGCAGGGTTTGAGCAGTTTGTTATTAAAAATTAGTGTTTATGGTTGAATTATTGTATTAATATTTATTTTTTGTTGTAGATATGTTTTGAGAGTGAGCATGCAAGAGGATTGATATATGTATTGTAGCCACTATTTGCTTGAGTAGAGATCATATTGTTTTTGGTTGTTATGATTATGATTTGCAGAGACTGTCTTGTTGCTAGGGCTTTGTTATCGGCTAGTTTGTCGCATCTGGTCAATACACCTACAAACTGGATCAATCAACATCCATGAACACCTTGTCATTATCCCTACACAAAGCCCTAATCATGACTTCCAAATCCTTGAGTTTTTGGTTCTTGCTACCTCAAATCAGTGCTTTTAAGGCCCATTGCACTCTGTCCCTTTAGGGACCTGTGTTCAGCAGCAAGGTTCTCAGTTTTGCACAAATGTTGATCAGAAGTAGGTTGTCCCTTGTTGGGGGTGTGTTGATTCTATAAATTTAGGAAAAATAAAAATAATTTTGAAGCTTCCTCTTCCAGAAGCTTTCAAGAGTTGTTTCAACCATTTACCTTAGATAAGAACTTTGAATCCTATATGATACTACCTTGGGTATTTCACCTCTTATCCCTTGAGCTCATCCTCCCATCAAGATTGGATCTCAAGCCTATATTGGTAAATGGATAAGAATTATTAAACTACCACACTCTCCTATAAATCTACAACCATCTACAACATCAAGGTTGTCTTTTAGAGACTAATCATACCCTCATGTTATTTCTTTGAACCTAAGAGAGTTATCATCTTCATGCATTAGGGTGACATTGAGGTGTGATTTGTGACAAGGAAGGACAAGCCAACTTGGGGAGATATATATAAGATCGGATTCTATTCTTGGTTGTAAACTCTCTCCTTTTCATATTAATACAGAGAGTATATTGTTTTCCTATATGTGTTATGTTATGTTTACATTCATATATTTAAATGCTTTATTGAGTGATTGGATAATTCTACATAGATGTTGTAGATCTTTGGCTTGTGTCGATTGTATGTGCAGGCTCTATTTATAGCAATCAGAGCTATGATTGGAGCTTATAAGTTGAGCGGAGCGAAGAGCTTGCATCACTTGTTTGTTGCATTGTTGATTGATTTCTTCTTCCCTACTTAGTTAGGCCTTTCATTGTTTAAAGGAAAATGAAAAGAGTTTTTTTTGTCATATTAGTTGCATCATAGGTGTATTTAGATGACATCGAGTTTTGAGCCTTGAAATAAAAACATAATCAAATATCAACTTTAAATTTACTGAATTAACCTGAGGACCATTTGAAATTTAATGACACATATAGAGGTCTAGGCTAGAGATGTGTTCTGGCGTCTTTAAACATAGGAGTTGTCGTTATTTGTTAGCATTACATTCTGGGGGTGATATCTCATTCCAGGTACGTAAGTGTATTGTATCGTTCTCCACATACCTCTGCATATATCGAATGGCACTCCGTGCATGACAAGTATATGGGAACGCTCTCATCATACAGTTACTTATTAGACAACACTACTACGAACTGTGCTTCCACGTACCTCTAGGTATATTTTAGTAGTCCCCACTAGGTTTCTATCCCATCATAGGTAACCAAGTCAGTTGCCTTGTATATTGTGATACACCGAACATAGAATTTGGGGAGATTTCATGCCCGTACATAAATCCTTGGTTCTCCAAGATGGTATATTGCAGTTCACAATTGCTTGGTAAACCATTTTTCCTAGTTACCCCTTTGTCTTATTTTGTGCCTTTAATATCTAAAATCAATTAAATGATCATGGAAAAACATCCTCCCCATGGAAAAACTCCTTAGTGGATCTTAGGTTGATACTAATGGCAATAGTTCTCGAGTCTACCAGTCAAGGAAACCCCTCTGATGGGAATCCTAGTCCTTTTCTCCCTTTTGGAAAAATTGGTGCTCCTTATATGGAAACATTATCCCTTCCTAAATTTACCATTGGTTTTCCAGTTTCGTTGTTTTCAACGCATATGGTTTTGAATGTCCAAACTTCTCCTCAACTAAATTCTCCTCCACCTAAAGAACATCAACCTCAAGTTCATCCTAAAGTTGACCCTTTGCCTTCTTCACCTGTTGTTTCTTCATCCCTTTCTTCCTCCTCTCCTAGTGAAAGTCTTGATTCTAGTAACCAGGAAGCTAAGAAGAAGAATAACTGGACAAAGAAGAAGAAGCAAAATAAGCAGGGGGAAACCAAGCAACCATTTCTACCAATGCAACTAGTATGGACAAGTCTTCCAATAAACCCCGCAAAGTTAAATTCTCTTGCAAGTTATGTAAGGGTGACCGCCTTCTTCGAGATTGTCCTAGTATTCCCAATGTATTAGAAGTGTGGTCCACTAGCTCACCTCAGCCTTTTTCATTAGCTTTTGGAGATCATGTTGATGAAAAACCTTCAACTAGTGATAGTAAGGTTCATGGGAAAAATGGTAAAGTTAAGTTTCCTTGTAGGTTATGTGAAGGGAATAATCCTATTCACCTTTATCCTTATATGGATGAAGCCTCAAAAGTGTTGGAAAACCTTACAACTTCTCAATGTCGTCTTCCAGTTGGTTATCAAAATATTTCTTCCAATCCTCCATTAGTTGATGAAATGATCGATTAGAATCCATCTCCAGTACTCGTAAAAACATCAAACACCAATGGAATCGTCGAAGATAACGGGACTGAACCACTCCTTCTTAGGTTTCATTAAATATACTTAGAGGGATTCATTCGAAGAATGAACTTACAGACATTATGCTCCTCAATATTGTTAAAAAATAAAGAGGTACTGACCATAAATGGTTGGGGAAATTGGGAAAATGGGATACTCCACCTATTAATGCCAGTGAGTCGCTCTTGAACACAACACTCTCTACTTCATCTTTGTGGTTGTTGGGTTGGGAAATATTCTTGTCTTTTGGTTCATCATACGATATCAAATCCTTTATTTTTGGTTTTGGGTCAATGCTACCAACTCCATTCAATGTCATCGATGAGTTCAAGAGAAGTAATTCAATTGATATCTACTACGATACTCTTAAACCTTCATTCCATGTCTGGCATTACTGGACTAGTTCCACATCAGCATCATTTTGTCTCAAATCATGATACTCATTTCATGTCGTTGATGGAGGATACATCAAGGACCTCCTGTGAGGGGTCGCTTATTGCCGACATCAACTCATTATCTAGGAAGTTGAGTTAGAAAATCTTCCTTCAGAACTTTGGGGCTTGCATACATCAATGGAAAGTTTCCTTTCTCTCAGCAACTGGTTTACATCATTTGCCTTCGACCAACAGGTTATGTGTGGTTTTCTACTTCAACTCATTCATTCACACCATACGGGTTGTATTGCAATATGTTGAGATCCATTAAGATCATTTGTGGTTTTTGTCACATTTGTTATTGTCTTACATCATGTGCCAGTAATCAGATGGTGTCTTCCATGTTCGAATCCAGATCCTTTATTTGCATGGTTAGAATCATGCATTGGGCGATCGAGTGAATGAGATGGAAGACCTTGGATCTAGTTCCATCCATCCAGGTTGCACTTTCAGGATTAATTTAAGGTTACAAAGCATGATGGCTATGATCATATAGTCATCCAATCATGGATCCACACTTTATCATTAGTGGACACAACTTCTTGATCATTGTACATGTAATGTTAGCTTATGTGTTGAGCATGGGTATGCCTCCCTCAACAAAGATATCATGATGAAAATGTATTGTAATAGATGATGATCTCGACCAGTTGTTCTTGATCTGAACTTGTCACAAGGTAAAGCACTTCAGTCATCAACTATCGTTTCTTACTTTGTGCTTCAAGAGGAAATCTGTTATAGGTTGTTTTGTCGCATCTAGTCAATAGGCCTACAAATTGGATCAATCAACATCCATGAACACCTTATCATCATCCCTACACAAATCCCTAAGCATGACTCTCCCAAATCCCTGAGTTTTTAGGTCTAACTACCTCAAATCAGTGATTTTAAGGCCTAGCATACCCTAGCCTTTTAGGGACCTGTGTTTAGTAGTAGGTTGCTTAGTTCTACACCAGCATTGATCAGCAATAGGTTGTCCCTTGTTGGGGGTGCATTGATTCTATAAATCCAGGAAAAATAAAAAGAATCTTGAAGTTTCCTCTTAAAGAATCTTCCAAGAGTTGTTTCAACCATTTGCCTAGAATAAGAACTTTGAATCCTATATGATCCTACCTTAGATATTTCACCTCTTATCCTTGAGCTCATCCTCCCATCAAGAGTGGATCTCAATCCTATATTGGTAAATGGATAAGAATTTGTGAACTAACACACTCTCCTATAAATCTACAGCCATCTACAACATCAAGGTTGGATTTTGGAGACTAATGATACCCTCGTGTTGTTTCTTTGAACCTAAGAGAGTTATCATCTTCATGCATTAGGGTTACATTGAGGTGTGCATTGTGACAAGGAAGGACAAGTCAACTTGGGGAGATCTCTACAAGATCAACTTCTATTCTTGGTAGTAAACTCTCTCCTTTTCATATTTAATACAAAAATAATATTTTTTTCCTATATGTGATAGGTTATGTTTACATTCATATATTTAAATTCTTTGTTGATCTATTGGATAGAGTGATTGGATAATGCTACATAGATGTCATATATTTTTTGGATGTGTTGATTGTATGTGCAAGTTCTAATTATAAAAATCGGAGCTACGATTGGAGCTTACAAGCCGAGAGGAGAGAAGAGCTTGTGACGAATCCTAAGTAAGCCTCTTTCCATTCTATAATTTCTCTAAGGGGAGATTTATATTCTTTTCTTTTTTTTGTTCTATACCAATCCACTAGGTCTAGGGAAGATACTTATGTCTGTTGTTGTAAATTCTGCATAATAGGTTTGCTATTGCAGATCTAAGTCGTGTTGAGCTAGTGCCTTGGATCTAGTTTGAAAATGAATGAAATTGAGGTCTACATAGAGTAGAGGAGCAGTGGCCTCTGGAAAATGGGTATTTTCAAATTGGAGCAGTGATTCCATGATAGTAGTTGTGTCATGGAAATGGTCACTTTTTCCTAGTGATGGCTAGAATAGTTGGTGGTCATCAACTCACTCTGATTTGGGATCGAGTCTCCTAGTATGTGGTGGCAGACTATATAAGTTAGGGTTGAGTCTTCTAGTTGGTGCAACCAACATCTATGTAAAAGATTATTTTCTTGACATAATAGAGAAGCAAAGCAGCGCAACAACAACAAGGGTGGTTTTTTTTTGTCCTGGAGGGGTTTTCCACCAGATATCTTGTGTCTCATTTGTGATGATGTGATTGTGCTTTGATGTGTGGTTTATTATTACTTTCATGGTTTTTTTTGGTTTAGTTTCTTACATTGTTTATGCTTATGTGATGATATACTAATTTGTTGTTGGTTAATTTATGCATGATTCAGAAGAGAAGTTTAAATTGGTAAAAATTGGTAATAAGACACACTACTTATTCAACCCCCACGTCTCAGTAGAGCTCAAAGTTTCCAACAATTGGTATTAGAGCAAGGCTCTTAGTTGCAACTTGATCATTGGAGAGTTGATTTGGGGTTTATTGGCGAAAATTTTCATTTTCTTTTTCAAAATGATTTCTCCAAGAAAATCAATCCTCACTACTGCAAATTTCAAGGTATGGAAAGAAAGTTTGAAAAATAAATTATTTTATTGTGGACCTTAACATTTGGAGATTGGTTTGTGAAGGATATTATGAGGATTCACCTTCATCTAAAGTAATGAAGAAAAATTCTCAAGCAAGGCGTATCATTTTCGAGAATCTCCATAATCCAGACATAGAAAAAGTTGGAGATCTAAAATCTGCCAAGGAGTTTTGGGATAGACTACATATGTTAGATGGAGCTAGTAGCAGCAACAATGTTGAATAGGTTGAGAAGAGAAGCAATAAGAAGAATAATAAGAAGAGATACAAGAAGAACGAAGCTCTAGTTGAACCAATTGCGCAACAGGACAACATATCTGAAGGTATTTACTTTTGAGTTATATTTTTTATAAGAATGGTGATAATAATTCAGATTTGATTAGTGAAGTAGATGATGGTCATAGTTTCATGCTCAATGTTGAATATGAATCTGCCATGGTTTTTATTGAAGAAATTTCTGGTGAAGTTGGTAGAATAACATATGCATGCAAGGAGCATGATAAAGTATTGCAGATCTATGATGAAAAAGATAATAATCTTAATGAGGAGATCACTACTTTGAGGACACAGCCAGAATAATCGAAAAAAATGAAGAATTCAATTGCAGCAAACAAAAAGAAAAGAAGGGCTATGTTGAAACACTTGAAGATGTGATTTCCAAATTGAGAAACCAACTTGAAGAGAAGGACTAGCAGTTGGAGCAAGCAAAGAGAATCATAGAAGTGGACAAATCTAGCGGGAAAGATAACAAATAAAAACCAAAGAATCTTGCAACAAAGAATGTGATCAAACACTAGTAGCAGCAAATAAGAGAACCAAGAGGAGATTTCACATCTAGAAGACCATTCGCTCCTAGCGTTGAGAGTACTAGTTTTCAGAGGAGTCGTCAAAACTCCTTTTCCCCCTTGACGGGCAAGATTAAGTGTTTTTCTTGTCACAACTTTGGACGTGTAGTTGCTACTTGTAGGAGGAGGATGCACACTTCTATGTAGCAGTTTGATCAGCCAACTAGAGAACCTGCCTTCAAGTATACAAGTTCATTTAATGGTTAATGTTTTTCTTGTAACTTGCTTGGACACAAGGCCATTTATTGCAGATATAGCATGAGGAGATGGAGATTTGGCATGAGAAACAAAAGATCAAATCCTTTGGCTACATATCTTGGTCATATAAAGTGTTATGTGTGTCATAATTCTGAGCACATGTCCAAGGATTGTAAGATGCCTAAATCTTTGAGGCCTTTGGTTCAAAAGCGACATAAAAAGGAGAATTCACAACTAAGGAACCAACCAAGGAACATGTGGAAGAAGAAGGAGGAGGAGTTAGGAAGGTGTGGCATTACACTTTTTCACCTGATGGGGATGATATGTGGTATATTTATTGCAGATGCTCACACCATATGTTAGTAGATAGAAGGAAATTCCACTTCCAGGTCGTGTTGTTTTTTAAGGTAATAAAACTATGTGTTAGAAATTGTAGTAAGAAAAGGATGAATTTTGAATTGTTCCTTAGTCAAATTGAGTAATTCTATTTTCCACATCAATAAGATGACTTGGATTGTATCTAGCTATAGTGGCATGGCCTTGTCTACTTGTCAATTCAATAAATTCAAGTTATAGGATAGAAGTAGATTTGTGCATGTGTTTATTGCTAAACTTTAGCAATCTAGTGGAGTTATTGTTACTTGAACTCAATTAATTTAGCTCTAGTCATTAGTTAAGTAATTTGAAGGTCAGTTGAGTAGTTAAGACTGTTGTTAACTCACTAATCTCTTAGTTAAACTAGTCAATCAGCTAAAAATAGACACAGTCATGCATGGAATTTGAATTTCCTAGTTCAGGTGGAGGAAAAGGAAATTTATATTTGTATTTGTATGTTATTGAGTGTACATTGCTTTTACTTTGAGTTGGTGATCAATTCCTCAAGCTATTGCGCAAGGAAATGGGGAATTTCTCCTAATTTTTAGGGGCTAATTCCTTTAGGATTACGTAAGGAATTAGGAGGTTGGATAAGGCTTGAATTGGGTAAGTGTTTGCCAGAGAAGGCCAGGAAGCAGGAGAATAGGATTTCATTGCAGGGTGTGCTTCAAAGTTGAAGAAAGACATTGTAATTGTTTCTCTTTTAATTTAGAACAAAGCAAAGCAGTGGAGGGGTTTTTCCCAGTTGATTTCCCCTGTCAATCATTGTATTATTGTGGTTTTAATGGTTGCATGCCATTGCATGTGTTTCTAAATTGTGATTTCCATTACACAAAATAGTAGAGGAAATTTGTAATCTCTTATTTTCAGTTTGAATTTATCAGTAGTAGCAAATTTCCATTAATTTCTCCATGGTATCAAAGTAGAAATCACACTAGAAACCATTCAATAGATCTTCTCCTTTAGAGATTTCAATTTGTAGATTCAGTGAAGCAATTTTCTTCTGTGCAGGAAAATGTCTTTCAACGGATTGAGATTAGAGTATGCCCTTGAATTTCATAGCTTGGAAGGATAGGATGGAAGTTGTACTTAATGATAATGGAGTGTTGGATTACATCAAAACTAACATTCAAAAACTAGCAGTATCTGATACATAGTAGTATGCCCAGTGGAAGAAGGATACCACAAGAGCTAGGAGGATCATCCTAAATGATGTGAGAGACCACATAGTCTCGAATTTACATGCCAAGGAGACTCCATTTGCTCTATGGAATACCCTCATTGATCTATTCAAAAATAATAGTGATGCCAGGAAACTTGGTTTGTTGAACAAATTGAGGATTGAAGACAAAGGGTATGAGGTAGTATTCAACAATGTGAAGGCCTACCTCAAGCATGTTGCTTCAAGTTAGGTCAAGCAGTAGCGTTAGGATCAAGAGACTCTACAAATCTGAGGAAGATGCATGTACAGTCTTGAGGAGCATGTGCAGTCCTTAGAGTAGAGTTGTGGTGGTTTAGCAAGATTAGGATAGATCTCTAAAGATGGAGCCTTAGCCAGTATCTCAATTTCAGTTTAAGCTAGTTGGAAGTTGGGCTTGCCAGCAGGATGATGATGATGAGGACCAGTCAGAGACTTTCAATATAAGGATAGTTCAAGTCAAGTGGGTAGAAGACTTGGTTAAGGAAGCTCAGAAGATAGTTGAGTCTCCCTACATGAAGAAGTAGACACCCAGATACACAGGGTACATGGCACCTTCTATTTCAAAGGGAGAAATTGTAGCCATTCCTCGAGGAGTGAGGTGGGGCAACGTAGCAGGAGGATCA
Source organism: Pinus tabuliformis (assembly GCA_031772625.1). NCBI lineage: Eukaryota > Viridiplantae > Streptophyta > Pinopsida > Pinales > Pinaceae > Pinus > Pinus tabuliformis. The sequence goes on along the minus strand of CM062809.1, from coordinate 249,999,400 downwards.
ATGCCAGTCAATTGAGTCAGATATTGAATGGTAATTGTAGACTAGTTGCAATTAGATGTTGAGGAGCACAGAGAAGTATTGGTGGCGGTGCAGGAGGCACAGTGCAGAATCAACAACAGTGCAGTTTTCCCAGTAGACAGTGTAGACACTAGTAGAAATTAGATGCTTAGGAGACAGTTATAGCTCACAGATAGTTGATTGTATATTTTGGATGCTTCTTAGTTCCAGTTTTTTTGATAGCAATAGAAACAGTGAGATGTAGTGCTATAGTACATTCCACAAGAGTTGGATTGGGGTTGTGCAGAGCCATCTTCTTGCTAAGAGGGAGTGTTATAAATTGTAGCAAGAAAAAGGCTCAATTTTAACTTGTGCCTTCGTCAAACTGAGTAATTTGATTTTCCACATCAGCAGGATGACTTGGATTGGAGTTAGCTAGAGTGACATGGCCTTGTCTACTAGTTAACTCAGTAAATTCAAGTTATAGGCTAGAAGTAGAGTTGTGCATGGGTTGATTTCTAAAATTTAGCAATATAGTGGACTTATTTTTAGTTGAACTTAGTTAACTGAGCTCTAGTCATTAGTTGAGTCAGTTGAGTAGTTAAGATTGTTGTTAACTCACTGATCTCTCAATTAAACTTGTTAGCTAAAATTGGACACATTCATGCATGGAATTCGAATTTCCTAGTTGACGTGGAGGAAAAGGCATGTTTATATTTATATTTGTATATTTTTTTGCGTACAATTCTTTTGCACTGTGATGTAGGAGCATAAAACTACAATGTTTTAGATTGACCTAGTTGGTCAAATGTCTTTACCAAAGAGGGTGTACAATTCCTGTTCCAGCGGTTTGGTTCTGGCTCTCACCTCCACAATTCTCATGCATCAAGTTGTCATGATGGAAAATGAGCGCATAGGTTTGGAGGAATACAGGGTCGACATGCTGACGTGTTACCTCAACCATGCCCAAATCTTCTAGATAGCGCATAATCGATGGTCAAAGTACTCGGTCAAACTACCAACAGCGTGATACGCCCATAGACATGATCAAAGGGAACTGCAAATCAAAGGGAATCCGGTCGAATAGGAAAATTCTTTATTTTTGGTGTAGAATCAGGTTGCAAACTCTATTTTTATGCATTATGTAAACAAATAGATCAATTTTGTTAGCATAGGTGTTCAGAAATGCAAATAGTTAGGGATTATAGTTTTGTTGAGAGATTCAGATGGATTTGGTTGTTAATCCTTTTGAATGAGTGCTAAATATGAGAGGAGATTTTTTTTCCAAGTGTAGTAGCAGGAAGAAAAAATGAAAAAAAAAGTGTGGTGTTGGGTTTCCTTAGAGGGAAGGAGTGATTGTTGTGTCTTTAGAGATTTTTTTTCAATACTAGTTGAAGCAGAGTTTATATTTCTTCATGATGCGTTTGGCTCATAAATTCACTTTGTGAAATGTTTTTTATAATATCTACATGGATAAATCCCTGCGTATAGAGAATTGTTGGAGAATGGTGTGCTATGTGAGGAGAGGAGCGCAAGAAAACATGTTTTAACTCTGTGTAGTCATATTTTATATTGCATTCTTCTTCCAGCAACATGTAAACAAAATTTAATAAGTTTGGAGACAAATCCTGGCGATCCTGTGTCAATTCGATTAAGAACATAGCCAAAGGAAGCATAACCTACTCTTATATAGAGGAATTTGGTCTTAGAAGCCATCATTTGGTATCAGAGCACAGGAACAGAGTTTTGTTCGTAGAGCTTCAACAAATATGCCACCCAGGAGAGGAGGAGCTAGCATAGGTCAGGGAAGACTTTCAGCCATTGCAGTGTTGTTTAAGGAAATTAGACATCTTCGTACAAGAATGGAAGCAATGGAAACTGATCATAGGATAGCACTTGATGATCCCAATTGGATCCTTGAAAATTATCAAAGTTCTATGACTGTTTCAAATTATGTCAGACTCTAAAATCTTGTGAACAACGAGCTATCAGGAAGGACCTCTAGATAGTGGTAGTTGTATCCAGAACGGAATAACGAGGACCCTCGGTCAAAGTGCGTTGACCGTTGGCCCATGGAGACCATGCAGTGGTGCAAACTAGCAAATAGGGAGTCCATATCAGAAAACAAAGGTCGTTTCTGATGTGCGATTAGCACTAATCGTGCATCGCAGGATAAAAACCTCAGAGAAGGAAAAGCCCCGGCACCCAGTCATGTGAAAAATAGGGAAAAACCGTGGGAAAACTGCCTAAACCGACAGGCAGGTCCCGCGCTCCAAAACCGGCAGAATATTAAAGGCATTTTGAGCGGTAAGCGGGTTTGTCAGAGGACCAAGCGATGCCATACATTGAATGACGCGTGTCCAGTGGATGAGAGAGAAAATTGCTCTCATCCTGAGCTAACGGTCGAGCAAGTCACTCGTGCGATAAAAGCGATGACTGTAGGATTTGGAGGCCCCAAATCAAACGACAGAGATTGCACCCGATGGGAGACCGGATTTGGTAAAAGAATAAGCTGAGGCATATAAAGATTTGAAGTCCGATTTCACCGCTGAGCTAGCAGATGAATCATTTCACAAAGTAACTGAAATAACGACCGTTCGAGGAAGAGCTGGCGCCCAGTTCATGAGATTACAAGTGGCCACCTCTTGTGAAACGTTACACAGTGGAGATGACATAGAAGCAGGGAATTCCAGCGGACAAAGGCAGGCAATCCGAAGAGCCGGAAGAGGAAGCGAACAGTCAAGGGACGAATTGGCTTTAAGCCATGAATAGACAAAGAGCAGAGTGAGATAGAAGAGAGATAGAAGAGAGAGTGAAGCAAGAAGCAGAGAACAGAGAAGTCGAGCTGACCTGCAGAGCTAAGGTAGCATCGAGCAAATAGAACCAAGAAGGCTTGAGAGGTTGGAGCAATCCCTGTGAGGATATCGGTTGGGAACTGAGTACCAAATTGGACTCATCCCACTAAGACCAGTTGAGGTCAAGACTCGGTAAGGGGGAGTCTGTGTACTCTAGTGGCTTGGGGAATCCAAGTACCACCCTACTGAGCATCATCTATTACATGAGACTCAAATTGAGCTCCTCATTGTAAAAACTCTGCTTAAAGACACAATAGAAAAGGCCACCACTGAAAGCTGGACCAGGAGACGTAGCCAAGGAGGATTGGGTGAACTCCTTATTAAATTGTTGTGTTTTTCATTTGCTTGTTGTGTTTCTCTTACTATTTTCCAATGCCAGTGTATTTTTAAATCTTATCGATCTGTTGCTTAAAATAACATAGGCACACACTAGCACATGAGTCTGTAGTACCTTCATTAATTTCCTGAGGTCATCTAGGGGTGATTTCATATCAAGTGGTATCAGAGCTATAGGTTGTTAAGGTTAGACAAGCTTGTGCTGGATTTAGCTGTTGAATGCTAACTAGATCAAAGCTCAAATTAAGAAACGCAGAGTTGGTCGAAACTAATCCTGAAATTGGAAGAGTCTATCCTGATAAGACAATGTCAGAGGAAGGTTTTGTGGGGCTAGACCCTCAATTTATAGATAGATTCCTGGCCATAAGGTCCATGGTAGAGGAAATGTATAAGGACTTTAGAAAACATAAAGATGAAGATTCATCAGGCTCCAAACAAGATAAAGGAGAAGAAGAGTCTCTCCTCCATGACCACTCAAAAGGCAAAGGGAAACAAGAAAACTTTCTCACACCTCCTAATAGCCCTGAACATAAAAAGAAGACATCTTTGATAAACTAGATGTTAAATTTGATTTACCAATACATGATGGAGAGTTGAATGCAGAAAAGCTGGACAATTGGATTAGACAAATTGATGTTTATTACAGAGTGCAGAGTATTGATTCAGACAAGAGCAAGATTCAGCTAGCCAGCCTACGCCTTGCAGGCACTGCCTTGGTTTGGTGGGAAAGCAGGACCCAAGCTGACATGAAAAGACATGGTAAGACTCTTTCTGTCTGGAGTGAATCTATTTCTGCAATCAAAAAGCAGTTCTATCCACTGGCCTACATGCAGCAAGCCATGATGAGTTGGCAAATGCTTCACCAATTGAAAGGGAAAAGTGTACAAGGTTACACCCAAGAATTTAGGAAGAGAGCTTTGATTCTAGGAATCTTGTTAGACTCACTTGAGACTCTGTTGAAGTACATCTGTGGTCTACACAACGACATGAGGCACACTATCCTCATGTTTAATCCCACCAGTATATATGAGGTATCTGTTCAAGCTATGCATCTAGAAGCTAGAGGAAAGAATGGGAACCCATAAGTTGGGGGATCATCCTAGCCCACTGCAAGCAAGAATAAGGAGAAAAGAAAATAGAAATGGAAAGCAAGGAAGGCCAACACTACACAGAAAAGCAAATATTCATGCACTCACTGTAAGAAGGATGGGCACGATGATGAGCACTGTTGGATTCTAAATCTGGAGCTGAGACCTAAGAAGTTCGAGGGCAAGAAGTAGAAGACTGCTACAACTATTCAGAAAGATTTGGGGTCGAAATCAGGAGATGAAGCAACCATTATGGCCACAGGTATAAAAGGTGAGAATTATGAAGCATCTACTAGTAATTCTGCACAATCTACTATTGATGAAGAAAATGAGAGAAAAAGACATGAGCTTTTCCATATTCGAGTTATTTCCTAACATCAAAATATTAATACTTTGTTTGATAGTGGCTCACAAGTAAATTTAATTTCTGAAGCAATTGTAAAGAAGTTGGGATTACTGACTACACCTCACAAGAAACCATACCCATTAGGATGGTTAAGTGATAAAGCACAACTACAAGTGACTAGACAATGCAAACTCAAGTTTTCTTTTGGGTCAATATTTGTAGATGAGGTTGAGTTAGATATAATTCCTTTGGATATATGTGGAATTGTTTTAGGAAGTCCTTACTTGTATGACAGAAAAGCTATTTTCTATAGAGTCGAGAACAAGTATCTACTCGCTAAAGATGGAATCGAATACTTTGTAAGAGCTCATAATCTCAAGAATAATTACACTCTCATAAACTCAGGGCAGATGAAATTAATTATAAATTCATGCAAACAACTTTTACTGATGGTTGTAAAGGAAAAGAAACCTGATAAAACAAATACATTTGAGGGTTGTGATGCTAAACATCAAGCTAATTTAGAAAAATTTGTTTCAGAGTATGATATCTTGTTTCAAGAACCTAGAGGTCTACCACCCAAAAAGGAAATAGTGCATGATATTAATTTGTAGCAAGATGCTCCATTGCCTAACATTGGGAGGTACAGGTTGTCTTCTTTAGAGAATGCAGAAATCAAGAAGCAAGTACAGGAGTTGCTCGAGAAAGGGTTCATTAGACCTAGCACATCACCATGTGGGTCACCAATCGTTTTGGTGAGAAAGAAAGATGGCTCATGGAGAATGTGCATTGATTACCGAGAACTGAATAAAATAACAATCAAAAACCGTTATCCCCTTCCTCGCATAGATGATCTATTAGATCAGCTAAAGGAAGTTGTTTATTTTTCCAAGTTAGACTTGCATAGTGGATATCATCAGGTCAGAGTTGTAGAACAAGATGCATGGAAGACTGGTTTCAAAACAAAGCAGGGATTGTATGAGTGGCTGGTTACGTCTTTTTGCTTAACTAATGCTCTTGCTACTTTCATGAGAATAATGAATGATGTATTTAGACCTTTTCTTGATGATTTTTTTATTGTATATCTGGATGACATTCTTATATTTAGGAAAACATAGGAAGAACATTTAAAGCATGTTAAGCAGACACTAGATGTTTTGGAAAGAGAAAAACTTTATGTTAAACTCTCAAATGTGAATTTGGCAAAACATCTTTGAATTATTTGGGACATATAGTAGGGGGTGGTGAATTGAAGGTAGATCCCTCTAAGGTGGCAGTCATTGTAAACTGGCCTAAACCCAAATCTACTACATAAGTTAGGAGCTTCTTAGGAGTAGCACAATATTGGAGAAAGTTCATTTCTAACTTTTCCTTAATTGTAGCTCCCTTACATGCTTTAACAAGATTGAACAAGGTGTTTTAGTGGGGAGGCAAATAGCAGAAAGCCTTCGACACCTTGAAAGACAACACCAGTACTAGCACTGCTTGATCTCTAAAGACCATTTGAGATCCAAACGAATGCCAGTGACTATGCCATGGGAGAAGTGTTGATACAACACGGTAAACCCATATGTTATCATTCTAAGACATTTAATTCTGCAGTAGTTAACTATCCCACATATGATAAAGAATTGTATGCATTAGTACAGAGTGTGAAAAAGTGGAAACATTACTTAATGGGCAAAAAACAATTATACATACTGATCATCAACCACTTCAATATCTACATTCCCAAACTAAGTTGCAGCATTCAAGACACTATAGATGGATGGGTTTTATACAACAGTTTCATTTAGTCATAAGATATAAAAAGGGCATACATAATAAATTTTCAAATATGTTATCTAGACCCATTATAAATGCATCTACTTTACTTAAGCATAATTTTGTGTTACATGAGAGCTACATTGAACAATATGCTCAAGATATAGACTTTAAGATGTATATGCAACTTTAAGTGAAGGCAAACGAGTAGAAGAATTGGATTATCATATTAACGACCGACTCCTATGTCATTGTGGGAAGCTATGCATTCTACAAACTGAAAGAGTAAAGATAATTCGAGAAGCACACACTTCTCTAATATCAGGTCACTTTGGGGTAAGTAAAATAGTTGTATAGCTGCAAAGATTTTGTTATTAGCCAAAAATGAACGAGATAGTTTCTAGATATGTAAGAGGGTGTACTGTGTGTGCTAAAAGAAAGCCTAGCAATAGAAAACTAGGATTGTACACTCCATTACCAGTTCCTTCTTATCCTTGGGAAAGTGTTTCCATGGACTTTGTTGGAGGGCTGCCTAAATCTAGGAAAGGTCATGATTATCTGTATGTTGTTGTGGATAGGTTCAACAAAATGTGTATTTTGATACCTTGTAATAAACAGATTACAGCTGAACAAACTGCAAAACTGTTCTTTCAACATGTATGGGTTCATTTTGGATTACCCACTTCCATTATATTTGATCGAGACACCCAATTTGTGGGAAAGTTTTGGTCAAGTCTGTGGGAACTGATGGACACCAAACTGAAGAAAAGCACAGCTTTCCATCCACAAACCGATGGCCAGACAAAATTAGTCAATAGGACAGTGATCCAGTTGCTTAGGGGATATTGCAGTAAGCATCCTAAGCTTTGGGATGAACATTTGTGTTATGTGCAGCATGCTTACAACCAAGCCAAACATTCTTCTACACAGAGATCTCCTTTTGAGACCTGTTTTGATTTCACACCAAGGTCTCCCTTAGATTTTGTCTTTGGTAAGGACACAGTAGTTGAGGGACACAGCGATGTGGACAAGGCAACTTGGTTCATTGAACAAATCCAAGAGATCCATCAAGCAGTACAGGAACAACTTGAATAGAGCCAGGCCAAATACAAGGCAAGGCATGATAAGCATCGGATGCAGCATAGTTCCAAGTTGGTGATCAAGTCTGGCTATATATCAGCAAGGACAGGTGCAAGGTGAAGGTAAAAAGCTAAAGCCTATAAGGTATGGACCTTCAGGATCCTTGAGAAAATTGGTGAGAATTATTTTCGCCTTGATTTTGCAGCTTATATGCACATCTACTCAGTCGTCAATGCAGATAGCTTGAGATTGTTTGAACCTTCACTAATTGAGGATCCTGAAGAACAGAGTCAACTGCCTTCGATTGATGACCTGCTACTTGAATATCTTAATGAATTGTAGGAAGACACAATTCTGGACAGGAAGGTGAGAATGACACATAGGGGAGATGTTGAGTACCTCAGAATTGGGCTCAGGGGTTCAAAGCCAAGCAGTGCAAAATGGATAGAGATTGGACAGGTGAGAAGTTGTATGCTCACTAAGTCGATGCTTGAAAACCAACTTTTGGTGGTCCAAAATCTTTTTCAGTGGGAAGGCCATGATCTGAATTGGATCCTTGAAAATTATCAAAGTTCTATGACTGTTTCAAATTATGTCAAACTCCAAAATCTTGTGAATAACGAGCTATCAGGAAGGACCTCTGGACAGTGGCAGTTGTAGCCAGCATGGAACAATGAGGACCCTCGGTCAAAGCACGTTGACCGTTGGCTCATGGAGACCACGCAGTGGCGCAAACTAGAAAATACGGAGTCCAGATCAGAAAACAGAGGTCGTTTCTGATGCGCGATTAGCGCAAATTGCGCATCGTAGGATAAAATCCTCAGAGAAGGAAAAGCCTTGGCACCCAGTCATGTGAAAAATAGGGAAAAAAATCATGGGAAAAGTGCCTAAACCAATAGGCGTTTCCCACGCTCCAAAACTGGCGGAATATCGGAGGCATTTTAGGCGGTAAGCGGGTTTGTTAGAGGACCAAGCGATGCCATACATGGAATGATGCATGTCCGATGGATGAGAGAGAAAACCACTACCATTGCAGGCTAACGGTCAACCAAGTCATCCGTGCAATAAAAGCAATGACCATAGGATCTGGAGGCCCCAGATCAAACGGCGGAGACTGCACCTGATGGGAGACCGAATTTGGCGGAAGAATAAGCTGAGGCATATAAAGATTTGAAGTCTGATTTGACCGTTGAGCTAGTGGATGAATCATTTCACAAAGTAACTGAAATAACGGCCATTCAAGGAAGAGCTGGTGCCCAGATCATTAGAAGACAAGTGGCCACCTCCTGTGAAACATTACACAGTGGTGATGACGCAGAAGCAGGGAATTCCAGCGGACAAAGGCAGGCGATCCGAAGAGCCAGAAGAGGAAGCGAATAGTCAAGGGACGGATTGGCTTTAAGCCATGAATAGATAAAGTGCAAAGCGAGATAGAAGATAGAGTGAAGCAAGAAGCAGAGAATAGAGAAGTCAAGCTGACTTGCAGAGCTAAGGCGGCATTGAGCAGACAGAACTGAGAAGGCTTGAGAGGTTCGACCAATCCCTGTGACGATATTGGTCGGGAATTGAGTACCAGATTAGACTCATCCCACTAAGACCAGTTGAGGTCGAGACTCGGTAAGAGGGAGTTTGTGTACTCTAGTGGCTTAGGGAATCCAAGTGCCACCCTACTGAGCATCATCTATTACAGGAGACTCAAATTGAGCTCCTCATTGTAAAAACTCTGCTTAAAGACACAATAGAAAAGGCCACCACTGAAAGCTGGACCAGGAGACGTATCCCAGGAGGATTGGGTGAACTCCTTATTAAATTGTTGTGTTTTGCATTTGCTTGTTGTGTTTCTCTTACTATTTTCCAATGCCTGTGTATTTCGCAATCTTATCGATATGTTGCTTAAAATAACATAGGCACACACCAACATAGGAGTCTGTAATACCTTCATTAATTTCCTGAGGTCACTTAGGGGTGATTTCAGATCACCTGATGAGGGAGATGTCGGTGCTAAAGAATAATCTTCTTATGAAGAAGAAGAGGAAGAAAGTGAAGCAGCCAAAGTTCTCAAGATGTTGGCAAAAGAAAGTGGAAGACCAAAGGTGGAAATATCTTTGTATGAAGGAAAACTTAATATGGAAGAGTTGATGGATTGGATCAGTTCATTAGATAAGTATTTTGACTATGAGGAGGTCAAAGATAAAAAGAAGGTGAAATTCACAGCTACCAGATTGAAAGGTCATGCAACCATCTGGTGGGATGAGCTACAAATATCCAGAGAAAGAAAGGGAAAACTCAAGATTAAGCAGTGGGATAAAATGGTGAGTAAATTAAAAAGTAAATTTATGCCTAAATATTACCAGTTAAACCTTTTTAGACAGTTACAAAACTTAAGACAGAAAGGGATGATTGTCAAAGAGTACACAGAGGAGTTTTACAAGCTGAGCATTAGATTAGGACATGCTAAAGATGACATAGAAAAGGTAGTCAGGTATATCAATGGCTTGAGATATGACATACAGGATGAAATCAATCTGCTAAGTTTGAAGACAATTGAAGGTGCCTATCAAGCAACTTTGAAGGCAGAGGAGAAAATATTGAGAAAACAAAGTCAAAGAAACAGAGGTAAAGGTCCAGCAAGAGGAAGAGGAGCTTCCAGACCAAGATTCCAGAATTCTCAGAATGAAGTAGAAGGTTTAAGTAATTGGCCATAACAGAGGGGAGACTTTGGTAGAGGAAGATTTGGACCCAAAGGTAGAGGTCGAGGAAGAGAAATTTGGTGTTACACATGTGGAGAATTAGGACATGGATCATGGGAAAGCCCTCAAAACAAACCAGCAAATCAAAGGAATGTAAATATAGCTGAGACAAAAGAAGAAAACCCTCAGGTCAAGGGGAAAGAAGAGCCACCTGAGGTGGGAGAGTCTTTATTGTTAAAAAGAGTGTTGCTTAAGGTAGAAAAAGAAGCAAATGAACCATCTCAAAGGAAAATTTTATTCAAGACTGTGTGCAAGTCTAAAGAGAAATGTTGTAAGGTTGTGATTGACAGTGGGAGCACTGACAATCTTGTCTCCATAGAGATGGTAGATAAATTGGGGTTGGTTAAGATGGTACACTATACTCCATACAAAGTGTCCTAGTTGCAGAAAAGACATAAGCTCTTGGTGACATAACAGTGCAGAGTGGAGATACAGATTGGTACATATAAAGACATGGTATTGTGTGATGTAATGCCAATGGATGTATGCCATATATTGCTAGGAAGATCTTGGCAGTTTGATAGGAAAGCCATTCATGACGGAAAAAGAAACACATACACCTTAGAGAAGGATGGTAAGAAGCACACATTGTTGCCTTTGAATGATGAAGCGAACAAAGGAGCGGTTGGAAATAATGTTGTGATGATCAGTGGAAAAGAGTTGTTGCGTGAAGTCAAAAAGGATAAAGCAATGCATTTTGTTGTTGTTGGTAAACCCAAGGTAATTTTAAATTCTACTAATTTAGATAATATACCTATGGAAATTAAGAACCTGCTAAATGATTATGTCGACATTATTGTTGATGAATTACCAAATGCATTGCCACCAATTAGAAGTATCAGTCATCACATAGATTTAATACCTCATGCTTGTTTACCAAACAAAGAAGCATATAGGTTAACTCCTAAGGAAAATGAAGAAATTGGAAGAGAGGTGCATGATTTTTTGGATAAAGGACTAATAAAGGAGAGCCTAAGTCTGCGTGCAATACCAACGATGCTCAGTTCAAAGAAGGGCGGTGAATGGTGCACGTGCATTGACTCCAGAGCGATAAATAAGATCACTATCAGGTACAGATTTCCCCTACCATATATGGATGATTTGATGTATTGCTTGAGTGGGTCAAAGTATTTGTCTAAGATAGATTTGAAGATTGGATACCATCGAATAAGGATTAGAGAGGGGGATGAATGGAAGACTGCATTCAAGACTAATAGTGGGTTGCATGAATGGTTAGTGATGCATTTTGGACTCACTAATGCACTAAGAACATTTATGAGACTGATGAATGAGGTCTTAAAAGAATATGCTGGAAAATTTGTGATAGTTTATCTTGATGATATTCTAATTTTCAGTCAGAGTAAAGAAGAGCATCTAGAGCATCTTAAGTTGGTTTTGAATACTTTGCAAAAAGAGAAGCTGCTAATAAATTTAAAGAAGTGCAGTTTCATGAAGAAATAAGTTGTTTACCTAGGATTTGTAGTCTCATAAGAAGGTTTGAAGATGGACCCAGAAAAAATACAAGCAAGTTTGAATTAGCCAACTCCAAGGAGCGCATTTGAGGTAAGAAGTTTTCATGGTCTTGCAAGTTTTTATAGAAAGTTTATAAGAAGATTTAGTCAAATTTGTACACCGATAGTTAAAGCAATCAAGGAAATTAAACATTCATTTAAGTGGATAGAGGCAACAAACCGAAACTTCAAACTGTTGAAAAAGAAGATCACTGAAAAACCTGTTTTAGCCTTACCAAGCTTTGATAAAAATTTCCAAGTTGAGACTGATGTTAGTGGGTTAGCAATTGGAGGTGTACTAAGCTAGGAGAAGGGACCTATAGCTTATTTCAGTGAAAATTTGAATGAGGCCAAGCAGAAGTACTCATCCTATGATAAAGAATTCTATGTTGTTGTTCAGGCTTTAAAGAAATTGAGGCATTACTTGTTGCCCAAAGAATTTATTTTGTATTATGATAATCATGCACTGCATTTCATAAATAATCAGCCAAAGTTGAGCCAAAATCATGTTAAGTGGGTGGAGTTCTTACAAATTTTCACCTTTGTAATCAAGTACCAAAGCGGTAAGTGAAATAAAGTTGATGATTCTTTGAGCCGAGTAAATTTGGTTGTGCAGGTGTGGTGAAGTAAAATTATGAGTGAGGACACAAACAATTCCTCTAGCTCAATAATGGGTCTAGCCACAACTGATACATTCTATGGAAGATTTCCTTAGGTTAGAACCAATTAAGAGGGCCTACCTCTAAGTACGCTTATCCCATTTGATGATGTCCTTGCTTGCTCGCTCCAGCTATCTCTCGTTTCCTTATTCAAACACCTGAAACAAGTAAACAACAACAAACAACAACCATGATAATAGACAAATTGTAATTCAACCTACTTAACAAGTCAAGAAACGTTAAGCCATAAACATGTAAGATGAAACGTTATGTAGGAAATCAATCGATATTTGCATATATATTGAATCAAGAAGAGATTACAACCATTGTCTTGACGTTGTTGTTCTCCTTCGAAAAAACCATGTTCCCACACACTTCCATTAGCATTCCATGATGGCCTCAACAATGATAGTTTTAAGGCTCTTCTCTTTAGGCTTCACACTAAACCAAATTCACACTTCTCCCTCACACAACTAGAGAGCTACAACTATGAATAGCTTGTTGTTTACTCCAAACTTAATTAGCAGTAGCACACCAACATTAACAATAGCTTGTGCTTGGGAAAAATGGAGCTTTATATAGCATGAATGGATGGGAGATGGATCCTCTTCTCATGGGAGAAGGTCTTATCTCTTGAGTTAGTTCCATCCTTATAGGGGAAAGGAGCCCAAACTGACATCCTCGACTCCATCCGGCCAAACCATTTACCAGACTTCTGTTACGAAACTTCTAGAGCTAGAAGCTTCGGCTCATTATTTAAAAAACTTTCCATAAGAGGATCGACGCAACTGGAACAAATCTCAGTACCTCCGATCGGTGCTAGGGACAATGTTAATCTATGCATATCAAAGCGAGGAAGACAAGGGTCATTAGCGTCGGTCTTGTAAACTGGGAAAAATAGAAGATTTTGGGGAAATGGTGCAAAAGGGAATTATTCTGCTCATGAAGAGGGACACAATGGGAGTTTCTTCATGAAGGGAAGGCATGTAGTGTTCACTATAGAGGTCCTCCAAGATCAAGAAATGGGGAATACAAGGACAGTGACAAAATGTTGTGTAACAGATGCCCCCTAAAGCGTGAAGGTTGAACTAGAGTGAGGGATGAAATTCTTTATGAATAAGTGCAGGGAACTAGAGTCTGTCGTTGGAAAACCTGCAAGCAAGTATAGATACATATACATAACTGAAAAACTCTGTCAAATGATACATGAATCATGGTATGGATGCAGCCATCCAGAGAATGATCATGTAAATGGATCCAGGCATGGGCACAGCCATCCTATAAAGAGGATCATATCGAAACCAAGGTATGGTCGCAACCATCCAATAATGAGAAGGATCACATATGATAACTCATGGTATGGTCGTAGCCATCCATCTAAAAGAGACATGTATATCAACATAACCATGTCACATCACTTCGCAACCTGGACTTTTGTGATCTGAGCCCAAGGTCTTGCGCTCCAACACGACCTGATCAGAGTACAAATTCTAACATGTGAATAGATGTGTTGACGTTGAACATGCTAGAAAGTCTCTTGATTACCAGTCAATGATGTAAATTGTTAACAAGCACGAGAGAAACCACCAATAATGACAATGGTCTTTAAGGTACTATCAATACAATCCATGGAATGCAAATAGAGGAACTGAAGTCGAACACCCGTGAAATCACTTGATCGAAAGCCAATGATGTGAACTTGTCGTCGAGTGCGAAGAACTTGCCATTAGGGCATGCAAGCTCTAAGGTACTAGAAGGGAGTCTCTCGGTCAACTTCCCAAATAATGAGTTGAAGTCGACAAGAAGTGACCGTGTCGAAGGAGGGACATAATGTATCCCACATCATTGACACAAGACAAAAGGATGCAAAATGATTTTGGAGGATACAAAGAGTTAGAGTCAAGTGTAACTACAGAAGGACAACTCTTGAACATATCAGCGACACCACTGGAAGTTTGGCAGCTTTTGGTCCATAGGATCAGTGGTTGTGATGACGTGGAAAAGATCAAATGGAAGGAAAAAATGAACGGCCCAACCAAGGGAGGTCAATGATACAAAGGAGGATATCCCAACCCAACACAACGTAGAAAGTGTCATGTTCAAGAGTGAGCTACCGACACAACTAATTAGATTTTCAAATTTTGCCCCACCATTTTTGGCAGGTACCCCAATTAATTTTTAATCGCAAGCTTGAAGGGGATAGCATATGCTTGCACTGTAAGTTCATCCTTTGGATGAATCTGACTTGGTAAGTTTAATGAGCCCTAGGAAGGAGAAGCTCATGTTCGTCATGGTGACGAATCCGATGTCGTTTAATATTTTAATGAGTCCGACAAAGGTGTAACTCAGTATCTTTTTCATGTTTAGAGAGTTTGAAAAAGACACAGAAAAGAAAACTCCACATGGTCCCTTTTCATATATTTGTGTCTCTCGAACCCGAAAAGGTAGAAAATGATACTTGAGAGAACCACTTGACCATTTCAGTCAAGGAGTACCTTTTTCATAAATAGTGCATCCCAGCCCAAAAAAGGGGTAAACTTATACTGGGCGCACGATGTTTCGCATCCGTTAACGAGTTTGAAACGACAAGGGCTCGGCTATCTTTTTATTTTTAAAGGGTCGGAAAAGAGCTTGAAAGCACAACCCATATTTTATTCTCTTTTACGAGTAAAAAGGGAAAAATGCTCGGCAATCTTTTCATATAAGTTTTACGAGTCGAGAAAAGAGCTGAAATGTGACTTGGTATCGTCGTCAAACATCCATCATCTATCACTGTGGAAAAAGGTAAAGTGCATTATCCCATTATTGAGGCAAAATAGGTCAAAACATTTACAAAACCTAATATTTGATGAAAAACTGAATAAAACGGAGGAAAAGTAATTTTTTTTTCCATTTACTATTTTACCTTTCTGTGAAAGACTTTTTACTCACTTTTGCCCTAATTGTTCCGGATCAGATTGTGGGAGATCCGGGAGGTCATTTGTCGAGCCGCCAATTACAGGTAAGAGCCAAAGCCCTAAGCTTCATTTTCATACCATTTATTCTTGTTTTTAACCATTTTTTATATTTTAAGGGAGGATTTGTCAAAAGTTTTTTGCCCTCGGTCGATGTGACTTCCATGTATGGAATCGCGCCGGCTGAGGGTAATTAAAACGGCCTATCGCGCCGTTGGTGTAACTATTTTTAAAACAAGCACGTCGGCGTCGTGAATAGGGAAAAACCAATTTCCCCTAAAAACCACCATTGGAATGGGCCAAAAATGATTATTGACTTAAGTATATGGTTTTTGCAAGAAAGAATCGTCAAAAATGGTAGACTAGAAAGAACGTGAGCATGAAGATGTGGACACTCAGGCACTGAATGATCCAAATTTCCTAAACACTTTGAGAGACTGTGGGCTCCTCAAATTCTTTCTCACACCAGGGATGTGGGCCCAACCTAAGCTGCTTCGGTACTTGATTAGTTTCTGGGACATAAATCGGGAAATATTTATCATTGGTGACCAGGAGCTGGAGTTATAAATTTCAGACATATATTTCATCACAGAACTGTCCTGGAGAGGGGAACCAGTCAACTTATACGGGCCACGACTAATTGAGGCAAGCATATCCATGATGCTTGTCGAACATTGCCCTGAAGCCCTCAAATCCAAGAGTGGCAAGATTGAGATTTCGATAGTCCGAGATCTGACACTGAGAGTGTTACCATTGACTATCAATAGAGTGGTAGGGTCTCAGGTAGTGCATGAGACTAACAAGTCAAAATTCCTATATGCGATTGACTGCACAACATCGACGATCTTCAATTGGGCGGAAGCCATGAAGATCAACATAAAACTCCAACTGAAAAAAGCCAAGGTGGGGGATCTGAAGAAATTTTGCTTCGGATCCATACTAGTGACCTTTTTCTTGGAACGGGTACCATTGTTCCAGTACTAGTTGACAGAGGTAGATCCTCCCATGCCACGCGACCCGCAGATGGTCCGTTGGAGTCGTTTGATACCCAGGATCAAAGGGGCCAAGCACATGTCGTATAGGCTTGCCTTCTTTTCATGGCTACGATAGCAGCTGATCATCGTGGAGGACTGGCCATACAGTGGCACCGATTTTCGTCGAGATCCAAACATGCCGCTTCCAGATGGAGAGGATTTTGATGATGAAGGTAAAAAATCAATTTTTTAATTTTGTGATTTTTTTTTATTGTTTTATATATGTGTGTGTGTTTATAACATTTCATTTTGTTAATGCAGAGGTTGGACTAGAGCGTCCTGCTAGGATGTCCCCAATAGCCAGGTGCATCTCTTACCAATTTGACATTGTCGCTCCTTATCAGGAGGGAAATGACAATACAGAGGAGATCACGAGGAACCTTGAGGGGTTGAATTGCAGTATCCTAGAGTATGCTCGAGTGGGAGACATTCCTCGCCAGTACCAAAGACACACAGTGGGAGTATCAGATTAGATCCGCTGATTGCTGACTCGTGTTGCACGAGCCATGTCATGCTACCACGATCACCATGCTGATTAGTTCCTAGGTCCAACATTTTACATTTTTGAGGCCTGCGTGCCACGGATATATGAGGCCTGTGTGCAATGGATATATGAAGCCTGTGAGTCGTCGATTTTATTTTGGACACACATATTATTTTTTGGGGTTTTGATGTATAAAACATTATCACCATATATATATATATATATATATATATATATATATATATATATATATATATATATATATATATATGCTTGTATTTTCTTGCTTACCATGGTACAAATGATTTGTTTCATCCTTTCACATATTTCGTAAATGTCTATCCAACACATAATTAACTGAAGCATCTTTCAATGTATTCATGCATCTAGGAATATGATGATATGTAATGTAATCAAAATTCCTTTCCAGTAGACGAATACAAAGATACATTCTCAATATCTGAGGGTTTCTAACGAAATATTTCCCATTGAGTTGAAGGAAGACAAGTTGTGAATCCAGGTTGACAACAAACTCTTGAATGTCAAGAGCAATGGCTTTTGACAACAGTTCTATGATACCTTGAAGATCAATCAACTCACCGTGAGGGTCATAAATAGGCCACACCACGGATGATAGGTTTCGAGTACTACGGCAAGCACCATCAGCGAAACCGATGTGGGGAGTCACATACATCTGAAAAGCAGGGAAAACATAGTAAACAAGAAAGTTGCTTGAAAACTAACACACGAAACTACACTGTAAAAAAATGAATGACACACTAATGTACATAAATAACAATGCAAGATAACCTAAGCATAATAGTTCTTGAGGTAAAGCCCGTTTCGAGGCTTGTCCAGAGGATTGCCTTCATAATCAATAAGCTCATAGGCCCCTTTTTGCAAAACATGTTTCACAATGTAGGGCCCATGCCACATGGGCTCGAACTTGCCTGCCCCTAGCTTATCATTAGCTTGGTCATATAGTAAAACCAAATCACCCTCAGAGAACGCGTGGGGGGAGACCGACTGATTGAAATGGGACTTGACTCGTTTCTTTTGTGCTTCGATAACCAAAGCAGCGAGACGACGAGTCTCATCCAGTCATTCTAAATATAAGAGGCACTCTTCCTGAGGTGATGTTTCGGGGAGAAGTTCAACAGCTAGCTTGAGTGAAGGAATCTCACATTTAATCGGCAATGTTGCTTCCAGACTATAGACAAGTTGGAATGGTGTGAAACTAGTTACGTCTTTGGTCGAGGTTCGATAAGCCCACAGAGCTGAAAAGAGCATGAGATGCCAATTTGACTTGTGCATCCCAATAGTACACTGAAGCATTGTAACCAAAACCTTGTTCACAGCTTCAACTTGGCCATTGGCCTGAGGGTAATACGGGGTTGAACCATTGTGGTGCAAACCCGGCGCAGAAGTTAGCTCAGCCATCATGTAATCTCTAAAATGGGAGCCATGGTCTATGACAATGGCTTGAGGTACGCCGAACCTAGAAATAACATGATTGAAAAGGAATTGAGCTGCTATTTTACCGTCTGCAGAGTATGTATGAATCGCTTCGGTGGCCAAACAAAGGTTACATGTCATATAGTCGATGCCCCTTTTAGTAAAAGGACCAATGGTAATGAGAGGGTGTAGGTAAGTGGGTGGGGCGCGCATCTTGTGTTGGTAAATTTGGCATTCATGGCACTTGCGAACAGCAATGATGTAGTCCTTAAAAATGGACGGCCAGAAATAATCAGTGCGAAGGATTTTTTGAGTAGTAGCATAGCCAGAAATATGACCACCACATGCCTCAAGTGGTGGTCATTGAGAACTCTCTCAGCCTCCTTGAGAGTAAGGCATCGATGAAGCACTGAATCGACACCGACATGGTATAAAGTATCGCCAATAATACGGTAGGGTTGGGAGTGATGCCAAATCCGTCGACAATCATCCTTAGTCAACATAGACCAGAACGTGGACGTCTAGAGATACACGATGATATCACCGTACCACGGGTCAAGGGTGTTGATCAGGAAAAGAGTCTCATCTGGAAGTTGTTCATCTGCGCCAGTAGGGAGAGACGTAGAAGGAAGGGAACAAATCAACTCAGCGAAAACTAGTGACTTCTTTGATTTGGCAGTAGTAAATACCAAATCAAATTCTTACAGGATGACAATCCATTTCGAATACTTACCCCCCAGCAACTGACGAGTCAAGATGTAGGTCATGGGGTTGCATTCAAAAATCACAATAGTACTGTGTAAGAGGATGTAGTGTCGAAAGCGTTGAATATCCTAGACGACAGCCAAATCCAACTTCTCAACATGGGCATAACGCGTTTCGGTGTCGAGGAGATTATGACTAAGGTAGTAGATAACATGTTCGTTGCCTTCGGCATCGTCTTGGACCAAGACCATAGCAATGGTGCTAGGGGTTGCAGCTAGGTAAAGGAAGTAATGGCGATGATAATCTAGGGGATGCAGCAAAGGAGCATTTATGAGGACAGCCTTAAGGTCATCAAAATACTTTTTGGTGACCTCATCCCAGACAAAGGGTGTTCCTCGTTTGAGCAACCGGGTAAATCTTGTAGCTAGGCCAGCATAATTGGGTATGAAACGACGGAGGAAATTTTCCTTTCCTTGCAGGCTCTGGAGTTGGTGCAATGAAGATGGGGGGGGTAAATTTACAATGGCCTCGACTTTAAGCGGATCAAGGCGAATACCGTCCTTGGAAATAATAAAGCCAAGGAGTCATCTGGATTCTACGCAGAAAACACATTTATGCGGGTTTAACCGAATGTTGTAGTATCTACAGCAAAGAAAATCTGTCGAAGATGGTCAGGATGATCTTGGTGCTTATGAGAATGAGAGGGAAGGTCATCCAAGTAAGGCTGGACGATGTTGTGAATATCGTGAAACACATAGGATATCACCGGCTGAAATGTAGCCCCAACATTTTTGAGGCCAAAAGGGAGATTTTTGTATGCGAACGTACCCCATGGACAGATAAAAGCTGTCTTTTCTTGATCGGTCGGTGCAATGTTAATCTGGTTGTAACCAGAAAAATTGTCCATAAAGGAAAAATTTTCACTCCCAGCACATTCATCAATGATCTGATCAATGAAGGGAGTAGGGTAGTTATACTTAGGACATGCATGATTGAGATCACGATAATCAATGCAAATGCGGATCGTGCCTTATTTTTTCATCATCGGGACAATATTTGACACCCAATCTGTAAGTGGGATAGAATAGATGAATCCAACTTTGAGAAGTTTTTCAACTTCACCCTTGATAGTGGTGGCCTTCCTAGGGTGCACTGGGTGGAGCTGTTGATGAATGGGTTTCATGTGAGGATAAGTTGGTATTTCATGCACAACAATGCTAGGATCAATGTCGGGCATTTCTTCATAGGACCACACAAACACGTCACAGAATTCTTGAAACAGACGAGTATAGGTCTTGATCTCATCCAGAGAACAAGTCACCCCAATATGGACATGTTCAATGATACCAGGCTTGATAGAAATATCAATTGGCATCGTTTGGGTAATATTACCCAAATTTCCTTCCGACCATACTTCATGAGTCATGATCGGTGGCGGAAGTAGGAGGGAAGGAAACAGAGAAGAAAACTCTTCGAGACTGGTAGACGTGACCGGTGGGCGAGGCAACAATGAGGAATGATGATGAGTATCGTTCCAAGGTGGTTCCTCGAGAGACATTACTTCCATGATACTATTATCAGCAAGAAAAGTCTTAGCTAAGGGATCAAGAGATTCCAAAGTGCCAAGCCATGGGGATTGAGAATATGTATCGAGAGAGGTCTTCGAAATAGGAGAATTAGAGGATGCGGAACTTGAGGCCGAAACAATCTCCACGTAATTGATTTCGGCGGGACTAAGTGGCATAACCTCGCCCCAGGTATCAACAAGATTTGGTGAAGGTATGACCCAAGGGTCAGATTTGACCGAGATCATGTTGACAGAGGCAACATGAGGAGGTGGGAGCGGAAAAATTCTCATCAAGGCAGAATTTTTAAAAAGACCTTCCCCCGCACTCTCATAGGGAGCACTAGTGTGCTTGACGTATGGAACATTACCATTCGAAGAGGAAGAGGCAAAGAAGGATAGCTGGTCGACAGTGAAAATCTTACTTTGATGGGGAAAATGAATCACGCAGAATTGGGAGGAGGCTACAGCATGCATGGCATGGGTTCAGCTTCGCCCGAGTAGAAGATTATAATTGAGACTAGCGTCAACAATCTCTACCTCAACTTGTATTGTCTTTCCCTCTAGAGTAATGGCAAGGTTAGGTAAGACACTGAAGGGTCGCGAATCGCACCCATCGAAAGCTTCCAAAGTGTTCAGTGATTGGTTCAAAGCAGGAGAACCAATGGCCTTCCAACATGTGATTGACATGATGCAGGGGGAAGCACCTTCATCGGTGACAGTCCTGTGGATGGTCTTCTCATTAATGATTACCTAAATGAGAAAGGCAACTTGATGAGGCAGGCGTGGAACATGGTTCTCTAGGTCAAAACATATCAAATTGGAATCGATAGGATCAATACCTCCAATAGCTGACAACAAAGGTTTCCTTGTGATGGGAAACTTTGGAGCACCTCGAGGGCCGACATAGCTGATTGTGCCTGAGCCAAATCCTCAACAATATTATAGTGTTAAGTGGCCCGATCGTTGGGATTGTATGATGATTTCCTTAGCACACCTTGAGAGGGTGGTCATATAGCAGAATCAAGGTTAGGGCGTTCGATATGAAGAGGGTCAGAACTCGGGGTGGAAGACGAAATGGTGGCCTCTTTTCTCTTTCCCGGCTGTTGGAGCAGGAGTTTGGTAATATTTTGATCTAGTAGCCACATTAATAGGCGTACTCATCATGAACACTTGAGATCCTGAGGAAGAAGATGATTGAGGTTGGTCTACCATTTGGGTCTGCTGAGACGGAAATGGCTCTTTTAGGACTGCTGGGGTCCCTTTGAGTAAATGACTAACTTTGGATCATCGGGGACAATCCTTGATATAGTGATCCTCCTCGCAAATGAGGCATGGATACTTAGTTTTTTGTTGTGAGGAATCACCAACAGGAAATTTAGGACCCTGTTTGGGGCATCAGCTTTACCCTTTCTTTTTCCTTTCTTCTTACCTTTCGAGGATTTGTCCATTGTGGTAGACTAGACAATGGGGACCTCTGAGGTTTTACCCTGGCCAAGTGGATTCTGGGAAAACTATTGGAAGCAGTGTTTGAGACCGACCTCTGTTTGGAAGAATATTTAACAGGGGTCTCGGACACTGAACCAATGACTCCATCAACATGGGGTGTAGCCTACGACTTCGACACCATGGGATTGGATGATAGCCACGGAGCATCGGGTAATAACTCATACAAAGTTCCAGACTAAGAGTAAACTAGATCTAAGTACTGGACATGAGCAATGGCTTGTTCTTCAGTAACACACCCACCCATAGCTACATTGCAAGCAATTGGAGCCACGAATGACTTAGTGAACCGGTGAGAAATTGATCAACAATCTCGAATTTGATCAGATGTCTATGTCTCCATTCATGGATGTGATCAGAGATGTGTGTCGCAGTATCTTTCTTAAGCGATGTGGGAAAATAGGTGCCAGTTCATAGCGCACTGGTAGCTAGAAATGTGTGAGCAAAGCCATGGATAAAGAGTTAAAGTCATGGTAAGTACTTTGAGGAAGCTCGATGTACCACTTGGCTGCAACACCTGTGAGGGTTCATTGGAAAAGATAGAGACTAATAGAATCATCAACATAAGAATTTGAAGAGAACCAGAGGTGATATGTCATCATATGGGCTTGAGGATCTTCTTTTTCTTTCCCGTCGAAATTAGGACAATCGCTCAAGATCTTGGACGGAATCGGAGGCCAGTACGACGAATGAAGAATTGGATCATTCATAAGGCAAGACACATCTGGCAACTTTAGTGTGGCTAAGAATGGTAATTGAGTATTAAAAGACATTGGAGGTTGGTAAGCGGGTCCAACCGGAGGAGCCCATCCTTGCTAGTAAGGATTTTGGCCCCACAGTGGGGGACTTTGGCCATATGGCATTTGATTCTGCCCACATTGTGGGTTACCTTAGCCATAGGGAGGATTTTGACCTTGAATACCTTGGAATTGTCCAGTCATAGGTTGTTGATAAGCAACATACAGGTTAAGAGGCTATTGAGCCTGTTGACCTTGGACATATGGGTATTGTACCTGTTGTCCCTAAACATACGAGTTGTGAACCTGTTGCCCATGAACAAGAGGATTTTGGACCTACTTCCCTTGGGCATAAGGATTGTACACTTGTTGCCCTTGGACATAGGGATTCTATACCTACTTCCCTTGACCAAAAGGATTCTACACCTATTGACCTAGCACATTAGGATTTTGGGCCTGCTATTGTAGGACTTGACCCTGGCCTTTCCCTTGCAAGGGTTGACCCTGTTGATATGTATATAAGGGTTGTTGCTTCCTGGGTTGGTTCTGCTACTACAAGGGTTGGCCTTGTGACTGCAAAATTTGTCCCTGGGGCTGCAGAGGTTGGCCCTGCAAAGACATAGGCTAGGATGTTTGTGGAGCATACTGCATCTGCTGTTGCACGGTTTGCTACAACTGTTGCGAGGGTTGCCCTTGCAGTTGGTGCAGTTGACCTTGCTTTGGGATCATGTGCCCTTGATGTTACGTGGATGGCCCTTGCTGCAACAAAGGTTTCCCTTGTTGCTGCAGAGGTTGTCCTTGCTATTGCAAGGGTACTTGAATAGTGCCAAGAAAATTCCTAAACTAAATCTAGCCATAGCCACCCTAAAAAGTGGATGAGCCAGGCTGAACATACTACCCAGACTGAAGTACGTAAGGTGGATTAACCATTCCTTGAGAACCATATCGAATGTAAGGAGTTTGGTATTGGACCTGAGCCTCATAAGGTTGCTGATACTGGAAATTGCTTGACCCAAATGGACCAACAAGATTTTGAACCTGTTGGTACTGGACATTGCTCGATCCAGCAGGACTAGCAGGGTTTTGAATAACGCCAGAAGAAGGTTGGTTCATACCAAGAATGTGAGCTTGTGAGCTACTCACATTGGTGGCACCTGACACCATAGAAACATTCAGATTCTACCCCCCAGGCAGTGGCACAGCTTGGCCACTGACCGGAGGGACTGAGGAACTGACAGAGACCACCGGTTGAATCAAACGGGTAACTGGGATGGACGTTACAAGAGGGTTCAGAATGGTGGGTTGCACTAGAATTGAGGTAATGACCTGTTGGGAGGTCGAGTTCGTAATGAATGGACCTGTAGTAGGCATGGCACTAGATGCCCAAACAGGGTTATGGTAAAGTGATGAGGCACTAGGTGTACCTGAAACCAATTGTGCCAAGGATACATAATTAGGTGGCAATTCTCGATGCACACTGACAGGAATGCTCCTTGTATAGGGGAAACCTTCAGGAGGAAAAGGATGTTCTTCCTCCTCAACAGTGTGTGGAGTAGAAACTTCTGACTCATCTGGAGAGGTGACTAGAGCATCGCCTTCGGGTTCCATATTTGGGAACAAACAACAGCGAACGACCGAAGAGGTACGAGGGGATAATTCCAAAGGAACACCCGATTGATCATACGGACTGTACGGACGCTGCGATGATATCACAACAGGGTCAAACAAAGGATTCAGAGGATAGATAACCAGTCCAAGCTGATCATCAGTGGTTGGTGAACTCTCAGGAGTTTGAACAGGATTTTCCAGAGATCCCAGACCAAAATCAGCAGGTGACCTAGTATCTGAAGTAGGCGGAGGATGTGATGACAAATGTTGAATGCTCAGAACGATTTTGATTTCAACACCTTGGTCCTTGAGTGAGTCTAGTAATTCAAGAAGCGGCTCCTCAGACAACCTTTCAGATGGAGGAGAGGAATGGGAACTAGGTGAACCAGATGGTTCAGCCACGATGACCTTGTCTTAGTTAATAGGAAAAGAAAGAGATAAAATTCAAGGATTTAAAATGTTCTTTAAGGGAAAATCACGATTTGGTTTAGAAAAGACTAACAGGATTTTATAAGATCGTGGGAAATCAATTTATTAAGACGCATAAATATACTAGTGCTCTTTCATGTTTTAAGAGTCTAGAAAGAAACAAAGATGACTCTATCGCTTTCAATTGGAAATGACCTCGAAAGGACAAGTGCTCAAATTTTTTTTAAGTTTAATGAGTCAAAAGGATCAAATGATTTCTCTGGATGATCTAGGTAAAAAGGATTACCAGGCAACCATGAAATGCAAAATACCTCCTGGTGAATCGAGAAGTACAGGCAGGTAATCTCCCCAAATGTTGTGTTCGGTGTATCACGTTTACAAGGCGACTGACTCTCCTTCCTATGGATAAAGGATTGCAACCTAGAGGGGTCTCCCATTATATACTCGACGGTATGGGGAGCACAAATCTGTACTTGCGCTGTCTAGTGCTGAAGCTAACGACATTTGGTAGGTTTAAAGACGTAGGAACACATCTCTAGCCTAGACCTTCTAGATGTGATCATTAGATTTCAAATGTGCCTTATGTTAATTGAGTTCATTTTAAAGTTTATCTTGAGTTATGTCTCAGTTTTCAGGCTTTCGCAATGTGACTTAAAAAACCCTAAAATGCAATTAAATGAGACAAGACCCTTTCAATTCGATGAATTGTCTACACTAGAGAGGGTAGAAAACACACAATCAAATGCAAACAACCAAGCAACTAAAAGCAAAATGATTTTTCACTACTTCACTTTTTGAGAAAATAAACTAATGAAAAATACATTCCAATTCCTAATTTCCTGACAAGTACATTTCTAATAGTCCTTTCAAAAGCAAAGAGATTTCTTTTTCTTTTCAAATTCCAATGCAATCCTAGTCTTCAATGATGCTAACTACCATAGCATATTGATGCAACAAACTAGAATTTTACACTTTTTATGAAACGACAAAATGAATTTTTCACATACAACACTTCAATAGAAAAGTTTTCGAGATAATTAACTCTTCAAGCAAATGAAAACATGACAAGAGAATCTCTTTCAAACTAATGAAACACCGACTTTACCAAAAACAAGGCAAGCAATGTAATCCATGCCGGAAAAGAAACGTTTAGACAAGCAAATGAAAAATTTTAAACTTGTGTAATGGAGGTCAAAGCCATAGAAGTACCGCAAACGAAATGTAAGGAGTAAATGCACCAACAACTCGATTCACAGAGTTCACAACCAGCTGAATGGATGACAATATAGATGCCCTAGTGCCACTAACCATCCAATGACCCAAGAAATCAAGCAGAAAGATGAAAAATCAACAAGCCAACAAACCAAATGAAAAGAAGCTTTCTAGTTAGGGAGAAGACGGTCTAAAAGGCTTACAGGATCAAAATCATGAGAAGAAAACACACTAGCCAAGATTTGGGACAAACCATAATCTTCACTTTTAGGCATCAGCGTGATTGCCTAATTGACAACAAGCGCCAGAAGGGGGTCGGCGCGACTGTTTCTTAGCATATCACGCTAATCGGTGTGACTCTTAGCGAATTAAGCGCACTGAGCGAGGAAGCCAAGAAAAAAAAAATTAAAGCTAGACCAGACTTGCTACTATGAATTTCAAACTCAGACCAATAAGCAAAGGAAAACAAACAGAACCAAAGGGAAAAAATGGAATTAGAAAAGTTCACACAAAACCATGAAATCCCAAACAAACAAACAGAAGGATTGGTTCCCCAATATGGTCGCCAATTTGTGGTGAAGTAACATTATGAGTGCGGGCACAAAAAATTCCTCTAGGAAAATAATGGGTATAGCCAAAACCGATACATTCTATGGAATATTTCCTTAGGTTAGAACCAATTAAGAGGGCCTACCTCTTAGTATGCTTATCCTGTTTGATTATGTCCTTGCTTGCTTGCTCCAACTATCTCTCATTTCCTTCTTCAAACACCTGAAACAAGTAAACAATAGCAAACAACAACCGTGATAATAGAAAAATTGTAATTCAACCAACTTAACAAGTTGAGAAACATTAACCCATAAACATGTAAGATGACACATTATGTAGGAAATCAACTGATAGTTGCATATATATTGAATCAAGAAGAGATTACAACCATTGTCTTGACGTTGTTGTTCTCCTCCGACAAAACCAGGTTCCCACATACTTCCATTAGCATTCCATGATGGACTCAACAATGATAGTTTTAAGGTTATTCCCTTTAGGCCTCACACTAAACCAAATTCACACTTCTCCCTCACACAACTAGAGAGCTACAACTATGAATAGCTTGTTGTTTACTCCAAACTTAATTAGCACTAGCACACCAACATTAACACTAGCTTGTGCTTGGGAAAAATGGAGGTTTATATCGCATGAATGGATAGGAGATGGATCCTCTTCTCATGGGAGAAGGTCTTATCTCTTGAGTTAGTTCCATCCTTATAGGGGAAAGGAGCCCAAACTGACATCCTTGACTCCATCCGGCCAAACCATTTACCAGACTTCCATTACAAAGCTTCTAGAGCTGGAAGCTTCAGCTCCTTATTTAAAGAAATTTCCATAAGAGGATCAGCGTGATTGGAACAAATCTCAGTCGCTCCGGTTGGTGCTAGGGACAGTGTTAATCTCAACATATTGGTGGAGGAAGACAAGGGTCATTAGTGTCAATCTTGTAAATTGGGAAAAACAGAAGATTTTGGGGAAATGGTGCAAAAGTTAATTGTTCTTCTCATGAAGAGAGACACAATGGGAGTTTCTTCATGAAGGGAAGGCATGTAGGGTTCACTGTAGATGTCCTCTAGGATCAAGGAATGGGGAGTACAGGGACAATGACAAAATGTTGTGTAACAGCAGGAGATAAAGATTGGCATTTTGGGATTTGAAGAAATGATTGACATGTACAAGGAAGATACAAATTTTAAAGAAATATATACAGTTGTTCAAAATATTGTGATTTATAATAAAAGCCAATGGTTGGACTACATGATTCAAGGAGTTTTGTTTTTCAAAAACAACAAATTGTGCATTCCTAAGTGTTCCATGAGAGAAGATCGGATTAAAGAAAAACATAGTGGAGGATTGTCTAGACGCTTTGGACAGGACAAGACATTCGCTCAAGTGAATGCTTTTGATTTGATGGGCCTTTGAATTAGACGTAAATTAAGGCCCATGCCTCTAAATTAGGCATAAATTAAGGCTCATCTAACCATCCTTCAGCATATTAAACCTCTCTTTTTGCATTAGATAATGTATTTTTAACTTTAATATATTCATTATGAAGGTTTATGAATAATTGCATATTTGTGCCTAATGTTATTTATTTTTGTGGAATATTATGAGAATATTGGGCATATTATGAAGATTTGGAGGAGATAATTTAGGGACTTGCTTCCTACTACAGGAGGATCAATATTAAATAATAAATCACCAAGATATTATGGAATTATGGCACAGATCATGGAACTTCAATGATTGAGAAAACCTAGGAATGTATTCCCTGCCATTTAATGCAAATTGCTAGTATTGGGAACCAGATCCACTAATCAAGGGATTTTGGTGGGGAAAGTTTCCTCCTTTCATGGGGAATGATTCCTAATAATTTTTTATAAGTACCAAGTCGAATTTGCCTCTAGGGATATATTTTTATTAGTGTTCTTGTGCAAACAACTCGTATTTTTGTAGCTCCATTGTATTTTCTTAGAGGGATGTAATTGTATTGATGAAAATAATGAAGATTGGTGTCATGTTCAGCTTCTAAATATTATTCTCCTCCATAGGTATTTCAGTTTCCTTGGGCTTGGCCATCCGAGGAGCCTAAGATCCCTTTTGTATCATTTTCTTTTCTTCTTTTCACTTTTTATTCACTTGCATCTCTTGTTCTTATTTCTTTCCATTTCTGCATTTAGTATTAATGATTTCGTATTGTAGGGTTTGGTTAAATGGTTGATGTAAGTTCTTTTGCAGGATCACAAGCATCATTTCATCCTTAGAAAATCTTTGGAAGGTCATAGTAATCATTTAACTACTTGGATTAGGCTTCTTATTCCCAAATCTAGATTTCTAGAACTCCTTTTTAGCAAAGAATAGTAAATTTCTGCTATTTTTTAGAGCATGCTAATGAGCTTCAATCGAGTTGGTTCCACTTGCATTAGATCAAAAAAACATTCTATTTAATAACAAAATTTACCCCATTGCATTTTCACTTGATTAGGTTAGGCATTTGATAGATTTACTAGCTCACTAGTTTTCAAATTTTTTATTTTTAGACTAGTAATTTTCCATTATTTAATAAATCTTTCCCATGTATAGATGAATTTGTGGATAGATGCAGACAATAATGTGTGTTGTTGCAAGATATTCTACATTTTAGGGAGACCTCATATTGCCTCATCCACCCATGTCGCCAAAATCCACTAAACTCTCAATCTGAATTTTTGTTTTATAAGCAAAAATTGTCATTTCCATTGAGAAAATCTACCCATCTTGAAGCCCTTTCTTGAGTTTTGGGTAGTGTCCACCACCTCCATGACTTATTATTCAATTATAAACCTTTCCCAAGCTCCATTCCACCTTCTAGACCACTTCCTAAGCTTTCAGCTTGCTTTTTGTAATAAAACAGGGGATCCTGTAGACATCCTATAGGAACTAGTACTTCTTGTAGACATCCTATATAAGGAAAACCTGTAGTGGCCTATTTTGAGCCCGAATTGAGAAAAATCATTGCTATAAGATAGGATTAGGCCCCTACTTTCCCTCCAAGCCATATGAACCATTGTACTCCTTTTCCTCCACACCTGTCTCCCTTACCAAAGAACCAAGCAAGAGTAGCATTTACATTTTTCAAGAAAAAAGATAAAAGAAGGAAAAAAGTTATTTTATATTTATTCATGCACACAACAATGAGCACTTTCTAGATCAGATTCCATGCTTAGTTAGTTTAAATCATCACATGTGATAAATAGGGTTAATTTAGGTTTCTTTTACATTTAGTTCATGATCTTTATGCAATTAGAATATGTTTCTTTCCTTGTACTTTATTTCTTGCAATAGGTTATGGCTTCCATTTCGGTTCATTTTCTGCAATTAGTTAAGGATTTGATTTCACTACATGCACTCCATTATATCATGACAACAAAGGAAGGACAGATTATATGCTGCGCATATAGTGTCGATACCTCTTAAGTTTGTATGAAACCTGGGTTGATAAATAAAGTAGGTAGCCTTGGGAGTTGCAGCATTCTTGTTGCAATACTAAGGCTCATCACTATTATTGACAAAAAATGCAAACTGATGTCAAAACTTTTGTTGCGAAATGCAAGAATTGTTGACGTGCCAAATGAAGGATCCAAAACACTAGGTTATATCAGCCATTGCCAATACCAAACAGGCCTTGGAATGCGGTCAGCATGGATTTTGTTTTAGGTTTGCAAAAAACTCAAAGAGGACATGACTCTATCTATGTTGTTGTAGATAAATTTTTGAAAATGGCTCATTTCATTTGTTGTAGGAAGATTGGTGATGCAACTCATATAGCTAATTTATTTTTCTCATAAATTGTAAGATTACATGGGCTACCTATGAGTATTGTTTCAGACAAGGATACTAAGTTCGTGGGACACTTTTGGAGGACTCTATGGAGGAAGCTAGGTACAAACCTCAATTTTAGCTCAGCCTGTCATCCTCTGATGGATGGGAAAACAAAAGTGGTGAATAGGAGGTTGGGAAACATATTAAGAAGTTTGGTTTATAAAAATCCAAAACAGTGGGATTTAGAACTTGCTCAAGTTGAATTTTCTTACAATGATACTCCTAACATGAGTATAGGAATGGGCCCATTTCATATTGTTTTTGGAATACACCCTAGAGGAGTATATGAACTTAGATATATGGGAAAGCAAGAGATAAGGAGTGTAAAGGCTGAAGAATTTGCAGAACATATGCCAAAGACAACAAAGAAAGAAGTGGAATCTGTCTTAAAGAAGAGAGGGACAAAGAATACTAGAGGACAAACATATTATTAGTATATAATCAAATGGAAGGGACAGCCAATTGAAAATTCTAGTTGGATGACAGTAGTAGAGTTAAAGAAATATCAAATAAATCCTGGATCTTTTATGGAAAATTCTTTTCTTCCCCATGAGTTTGATGCAGGAGCATCAAACTACAATGTTTTAGATTGACCTAGTTGGTCAAATGTCTTTACCAAAGAGGGTGTACAGTTCCTTCTCCAGCAATTTGGTTCTAGTTCTCACCTCCGCGATTCTCATGCATCAATTTGTCATGATGGAAAATGAGCACATTGGTTTGGAGGAACAGAGGGTCGACACGCTGGTGTGTTACGTCAACCACGCCCCTGTCTTCTAGATAGCACATAATCGATGGTCAAAGTACTTTGTCAAACTTCCAACAGCATGATACGACCATTGACATGATCAAAGGAAATGAAAGATCAAATGGAATCTGGTCGAATAGGAAAATTCTTTATTTTTGGTGCAAAATCAGGTTGCAAACTATATTTTTAGGCGTTATGTAAACAAATAGATCAATTTTGTTAGCATAGGTGTTCATAAATGCAAATAGTTAGGGATTACAATTTTTTTGAGAGATTCAGATGGATTTGGTTGTTAATCCTTTCGAATGAATGTTGAATAGGAGAGTGATTTGTTTCTCCAAGTGTAGTAGTAGGTAGAAAAAATGAAAAAAAAAGTGTGATGTTGGGTTTCCTTAGAGGGAAGGAGTGATTGTTGTGTCTTCAAAGATTTTTTTTAATACTAGTTGAAGCAGAGTTTATATTTCTTGATGATGCGTTTGGCTCATAAATTCACTTTGTGAAATTTTCTATATAATATCTACATGGATAAATCCCTGCGTATAGATAATTATTGCAGACTGATGTGTTGTGTGAGGAGATGAGCGCAAGAAAACATGTTTTAACTCTATGTAGTCATATTTTATATTGCATTCTTCTTCCAACAACCTGTAAACAACATTTAAAGAAGTTTGGAGACAGGACCTGGCGATCATGTGTCAATTTGATTCAGAACAGATCCAAAGGAAGCATAACCTCATATTATATAAAGGAATTTGGTCTTAGAAGCCATCACACTGAGCAAGAAAATATGGAATTTCTCCTATTTTTTAGGGGTTAATTCCTCTAGGATTACGCAAAGAATAGGAGGTTGGTTGAGTCTTGAATTGGCTATGTGATGGCCAAAGCAGGTCAGGAAGCAGGAGAACAAGATTGCAATGCAAGGTGTGGTTCAAAGTTGAAGCAAGACGTTATAATTGTTTCTCTTTTCATCTGAATTAATGCAAAGCAGTAGAGGGGTTTTTGCCAGTTGGGTCCCCATGTAAATCATTGTGTTGTTGTGATTTTAATGGTTGCATGTAATTGTGCATGTTTCTAAATTGTGATTTCCATTCCACAAAATTGTTGGGAAGTAGTAAAGCTAATCTTGGTGAGGAGAGTACCAATGTAGATGATGTGTGTATCATTGAAGGCCTAAAGCATAACATTTTGAGTGTGAGCCAAATGGTTGATGGAGGCAAGGAATTGGTTTTCAACTCCAAATATTGCATCATGTGGAAGGAATGATCAAAGAGAATGATTGCCAAGGGATTCAATGCACTGGATAATATGTATGTGTTGAAGGGAAGAGTGAGTAGTATGAAGAGTCCAAGGGAGTACTCTTCCTCATCAGATTCTAAGTAACAGAGATTAGCCCCTACTACATTCTATTACTGCATGTTAGATCTACTTGACAGAAGAGGTACATATGAGACTAGCATGGTCTCAGGAGGAACATTGGTGGCTTGATGAGTACGAGTTGTAGCAATAACATATGATGAGTTCATTTGAGCCTCGTGCACATTTAGGTCCACGGGATCAACTTACTTATTAGAGGTATATTCAGATAAAGGGGAGCTATGCATGGTATGATATTTGCCCGAGTTATTCAATATTTTCCTTATTGTTTCACTCAGTTTTTTGTAGTATCCTTACATATGTTTTCCTAAGTGAAATGAGTACATTAGTCATACATATGCTCTTGGTCTTCATTGAAATTTGGTTGAAAATTTGTACGGCCATGCATAGAATGAAACCTTTGCTTCAACCATGCACAGAGGTGATTTATTACTTGGACAGCCACGTATAGGTAGTTATATTCTGAGTATTACAGCCATGTATTTGTTATTGCTTCATCATTCCATGTTGGTAGAGAGTCCAACATTTATGATTTTGAGTTATCATGGTGATAGGCATGTTTTGGAGGAGTCTCATGGAGTCAGTTTGTAGCCATTTGTATGGGCTAATGATGTTGTAACAACCATGATATGCTATTTTTTTGAGTCAATGGTACATATGAGATGATAATAGCATCAATGTATTTCACTGTAAAATCCATGTAAATGCTCATGAAGCCATGTACTAGTATTGTTCTTATCATTGGGTCTTCTAGTCATGAGTCATGAGATCATATGAGAGTCATGTATGAGGTCCTATGTCATTGCTAAAACTATGTATTTGTAATGTATATGTCATTTAGTCATGGTCATATGGATCTTGGTACACATAATTATTATCTCTTTTGGCAAGGAAGCATTGTTTGCAACAGGAGCGGTTCATTACAGCTTGGAGTGATGTTGGAGATGGCATGTTTTCAGGGGGAGAATCTTATTTTCTCTTGCTTACTTCAGCCATACATACTGGGCATTATGGTCCACTTGGAGGTGTTCATGATGTGTCTCATGTTATGATATAATTTTTGGGGCTCTTAACCTCATGATATGAGCAGATAGGTTGAGAGGTTGATGATGGCCATTGATGTTGTTGATTAGAGATGTTGCACTCATAGATGGTTGGTGGTTGTTGTTATGTGTTTGTTGCTATGGAGAGTATGGGTTGGTGCCTCATGTGCATAATGTTTCATATTGTGATTCATGTTTCTTATAGATGCACATATTGTTATTCATCATGTTGCTTATGGTTGCCTCAAGTGCATATTATTGTTGCTGCTAGAGATGATTTGTTTGACATGTTGCTCATGGAAGATGCTTGATGATTGGTTTGTTATGTTGCTTGTTGTTGCTAATGTGAGATGTGTGGATACATGTTGATTTACATTCATATTCATCCATGTAGAGTTTAGTTGCTCCAGTATTTGTGTTTGTACTCTTGCTACCTTATCAGATGGTGTTGGCCCTTTGCAATTAATTTCAAAGGGGGATTGATAAAGGAGATTGGTTTGGAGATTATTTATGGTTGCCATTAGTGCCAAAGAGGGATATTGTTGGCATTATGGTTTTCATGGTTGTAGCTAGTTGGTGTTGGCATTGTGTTCATGGTTGCGGCTATCTTGTGTTGGCATCGATTTCAACCTTGTAGCATGTGTTGTAGATGTTCAGTCATGCATATATTTTATTAGTTGCAGCTAGTTGTGTTGGCATTGAGCTGGTTGTGTTGGCATTGATGTCCACCTAGTGTTAATATAGTTGATGCATTGATTTAAACCTTGTGATTAAATGTGATGATCGATATGTTGGAATTGATGTAGGATGATGGCATTGACATGGTTTGTATGCATATATACATGTGTTGGGGATGGTTTCTCAAGTGCTAGCGATGTTTTTGTTTCATATTGATGAGTTTGGAAAATTAGGTCTTCATGTTGGGCCTATGCTCATGACATGTTACAGTGGTGTTTTGGGCTCATGATTATGTTGGAGAGGTGCTACAAAATTCACATGTGTTTCAGCTTGTGTAGATCTCAGAGGAGGGTAGAGGACTTGTTGGCATTCATGTCAACCCTTGTTTGTTGGCCTTTAGGTAAACTTGGTAGTGGCACTTGGTAGACATGTTTAACCCACTTGAATAGGTGTCAAATATCATGGCATAGGTTTGGAGGAATGTATAGGAGTTGGTGACGGTGTCCAAACAGGTGGCAGAGGTTCTGAGCTGAAGGCTCATCATTTTCTCTTATACTTTGCCTTGAATACTGGGAGGAAGGATTGTGTGTGCAGTTGGAGGCCCTTGAATGCTGGGAGGAAGGCCTATGCATGCGACTGTAGCCAATATTTGGCCTTGTTGTGCTCACGAAATTTTCTCCAGATTCCCCGCGCACATCTAGTGACTTTCAACTTCGTTATTTGTAGAAGCTTCTAAGTTAATGAAATAATGTTGAAATTGGTTAAGTCTATCCTCTAATGGGTGTGAACCATGGAAAATTTTAGGGGCTAATGTTCGCCCAGTGGGCTAATTTTCCATGATTTTTCCACAAAAAAGATTTTCCAATTTCCAATTTTTGTAAAAGATGATTCGCCCAAATTTTAGAATATAAAATTATTTTACCTTAAAAATCACCAACATTATATAGAGACTATATATGAAATCATTATAAATTTGAATAATTTTACAAATATATCAATAAACTTTTTATAGTTTGCATATTAGGGATTAGTGAGATTCGCCAATGTTTTTAAACTTCAAGAAAAATTTCCATCCTTAAAATTCTCCTTGGTGTGAACACCTTTAATGCACAAGTAGTGATGATTATGGATTTACTTTTTCAACTTTGTGCACCTTTGATCCCAGTCTAAAAGTGGAATTTTCCCAACATATTATATATACTCTATTTTGGATCTGAGATATGGTTGGTCCACTGATATTGTGAGTGAGAGAAGGTTTAAGAGAGGTAGAATGCTTCAGATATAGTTTTGAGCATAGATACATAGTGCATGTGTGCAAATGGAAGTTGTGTAAGAAAATATTCAGACTAAAGTATTGTTCTGAAGTAGAATATCAGTTATGCAGATCAAATTGATGGAATAGGATGAAATTGCATAGGGATTCTATTGTGTTTACAGGATAATTTTTTGTGTATGTGAGTTGATGTGAATGGCAATGTGAAATGATATTTTATATGTTGTTTGAGGGTTTGATGAATTTATTGATCCAAATTAGCGTTTATGGTGGAATTATTGTGTTTAGATTTATTTGTTGTTGTAGAGATGCTTTGAGAGTGAGCATGTAGGAGGATTGATGTATGTATTGTAGCCACTATTTGCTTGAGTATAGATCATATTGTTTGTGGTGTTTATGATTATGATATGCATAGGTTGTATTGTTGTTGGGGTTTGATATATTGCAGAGCTAAGTCTTGTTGAGCTATTTTCTTGGATCCATTTTGAAAATGAATGAAATAGAAGTTTGCATAGAGTAGAGGAGCAGTGCCCTCCAACAAATGGGTGTTTTCCAAATTGGAGCAGTGATTTTGTGATAGTAGAAGTGTTGCGGAAATGGTGGTTTTTGTCTAGCGATAGCTTGAATAGTTGATGGTTGTTAATTCACTGTGATTTTGGATCGATTATCTTAATCTGTGGGGGTAAGCTATATTAGTTGAGGTTGAGTCTTCTAGTTGGTGCAACTGACATTTATGTGAAAGTCTATTTTCTTGAAATAATAGAGGATTAGAGTAGCACAACATCAACAAGGGTTATTTTTTTTCCCAAAGTGGTTTTCCACCAAATATCTTATGTCTCATGTGTGATGATGTGATTGTTCTTTGATGTGTTGTTCATTGCTACTTTCTTGTTTTTTTGGTTTAGCTTATTACATGGTTTATGCTTATGTGATGATCTACTAATGTGTTGTTGGTTAATTTATGCATGATTCAGTAGAGAATTTTAAATTGGTAAAAATTGGTAATAACAAACACTATTGATTCAACCACCCCACCCCCGGTAGTGCTCAAGGTTTCCAACAATATTTATTCATTGTACCTGTACTAGCTAGTTAAGTTGTTGTTGGGAAAGATTTTTGTGGATGGAAGAAAAACTTAGGTAAACATCATGCATATATTAGATGAGATCAAGGATTTTATGTTGGATGTGGAAGGAAGACATTTCATGCTAGAGATGGGGTCACCAACCAAGTCTCCAATTCCACGGCCATGTAAGGTTGAGGAAAATCCCATCAACCTCGACACCTCATTAGCTTCCTCATGCTCAGGTTTCTTATGTTTCATGGTTTTAGTCCTTGGTTTTCATTCTTACCCATTTTGGTTGTTAGTATCTTATTTTTAAAGATTATGTCTACTTTCCTTAGCTTGTTGGCTCATATTCTGCAGATTCTAAATATTGCTCCTTTCATTTTTTGTTATTGGTTTTCCCCATGGCAAAGCAACATTATCTATATCAGTTTTATGGTTTACATTGATAGTTATGGTTAAATATTGTTGCTTGACTCTATATTCTTCTATCTATGGTCTGGTTTCCACGATGGCAGACCAAAAACAATAAGAAGAGTATCATGAATGTAATCATTTGATATTTTCAATGCAAAATTAACTTACATACTAATAATAATAATAATAATAATAATAATAATATAGTTATAATTAGATATTCATGATTGACATAATGATGCTACCCCCCCCCCCCCCCTAATATGAATTTATGAAGGGGACTAAATGAAATACATATTTAAGCCCAAAACACAAAGATATAGTGAAACTTGACTTCAATTAATAAATGCAAAATTATGAAACTGTAAAAATGTAGAATGAAAGTAAACTAGCTTGAATGGTGGTAGATTATCTTTAAGAAGAGATGTGAAAACTACACAACTTCCTGAAATGTGTTACAATGAGGCTTAGAGGCATTTTTTATCATGAAGAAACAATGATAATCCCTAAACATCCAAAAACCTAACCCTAAGAGATGAAGCACCAAAGGTTTATGGGCCCCGATGGGGTAAATAGGAATGAAAACTTCCTAGGGTTGTAACTTTGACATATGATCTTCCTTTAGAATGCATGATAGCTCATTAGAAAGATATATCTGAGGGGTACAATTTTAGATTACCAAAGATAGTTAAAATTTACTATTGGCTCATTTCCCCAAAAAAACGTTATTTAGGTCTTCAAAACAGATCCAAAAGTTTAGTACCTAAAAACTTCCAAAATAGGAAATTTGTGTCGTGAGCTAGTGGAATAGGTGTGTGGCCACTAATATCTACCTAGATCAATCCTCCCCCATCAGGAATAAATGGTATCCATTACTTAACTTGGTCCCTGGTGAGCCACTTGCCTTGGTGTACGAGTTGGATTGCTTTGAAAACTCGATACAACTAGAACCTTTGTTGGAAAATGCTCTTAATATGTGTGTCCATTATCTGATCAGTTGTGGCATGTTCAATGCAACCTAGGTTGACCTATCCCAAGGTCAGTTTCTCTATGATTTGTGATGTGTCTAACACTAGTGGAAAGCATGGCCTAAGGCAATCCACATTGAACACTAGGTGTAGGCCAAGGAAGGGGGGATACTTAGCTTAGAAGCATCATCACCCACAACCTTAGTGATGACGTAAGGTCCATAACGGAGTGTTTGAAGCTTCCAATAGGTCCCAACAAGGCATTCTTTATTTAGATGCAACCAAAACTTGTCTCTCACTTGAAACTTTTGTGGCACTCGATGTTGACAATGGCATTGTTTATACTTAGTATTCTAGAAATTGCTTGCTTGTTATGAACATATGGTATGTGTCAATGAGCTCCAAATTAATGTTGTATAATTTTGGCCATACATAGATCTCGTGCCCACAAGAGTTGAGAACGATGGTCAGCGCCACAACTGGGGGCCGACTAAGGCAATCTATGACATGGTTCATGCTACCCTTCTTGTATTCAATGTTCAAATAGAATTGTTGTAGATATGTGTACCATTTCTAATGGTGGTCGTTCTTTATTTTCCCAATTGCACAATGGAATACATCACCTTATCATAGGTGGGGTATATCTGAACAGTATTAGAGAGTGTCTCACTATGATAGGCCATCGTATGTCCTTGTTGAATGGGGACTATACCAATAGAATAATCAAAGGCATCTATTTCAATATCAAATGGTTGTTGTAGGTCTACCAAGGTGAGGATGTGTGCAAAGTAAAGGCAGTGTTTTAGTTCATCAAATGACTTCTATTGTGACTCAGACCATAGGGAAAGTGATATAAGAGAACCTTAATAAGAACCTTTGGTATAAATTATCAAGGCCCAATAAGTTGTGAAGTTTTGTTAGAGTCATCGAGGTCGCCCAATCTCGAATGGCTTGGATCTTAGTTGGATCCATATGCACACCTTGCTCATCAATAGTGTAACCTAGATATTGAACCTTGTCCATGTCGAAGGAGAATTTTTCAAAGTTAGAAAATATCTTGTGCTACCATAGAGTGTGAAGGCAATGTTGAATATGTTGTAGGTGCTCTACCCATGTCTTTTTGAAGATGAGGATATCATCCAGCTATACGTCAATGAAAGAATTGGTGACATATCGAGAGATGTCATCCATCAACCTCATGAAAATTGTTGGGACATTTTTCAAACCAAAGGGCACAACCATCCATCCAAAAATACCCTCCTTGGACTTGAAAGTAGTCTTCCACACATTAATTGGTTATGTTGGAACTCAGTGGTATCCAGACTTCAAATCAATCTTGTTGAAGTACTTGTCTCCCTTGGGTGAGGAGAAGATGTATTTTTAATCTTCAACAACCTTATCCACTTACCTCTATTTCATAAAGGAGCCCTATATGGAGGCCACAAATGTGGCCATGATCTTCTATTTACTCTGAGAGTGAATTAGGGTGAAGAAAAAATTTCAAGTTTGGGAGATGATCTTACTGCATTTCCTAGCAAAAGATCAAATAAATGGTAGTAGGCGGGGATACCTATGGTATCCTGTATAGTTTTCTACCTAAATTAATAATAACACTATGAGGTGTGGATTCATACACAACATGATGTTTCCACAAGTATGGTTAGCCTAACATAACATTACAAACTTCAATGGGAGCAACATAACATATCACCTCATATGTGAAAGGCTTGATGTTGTAGGGTGGGTGGAATTGTTGGCTAACGTGGAGATCTCTCCCTTAGTGGAGCCACCCAATAGTGTATGGATGCAGGTTTGGTTTTGTTGGAAAACCCAACTACTTAACGACCTTTTTTGAGATGAGGTTCTTCTAACTTTTGCTATCGACAATGAAGCACAGTGGAGCACCCTTCACCCACATTTTTGAGAGAAAAAGATGCTAACCTTCTTCTGGATCTTCGATTTCTCTTTTCTAGACCTTTGTGGTGGCACTAGGTTATATATCAATGATTTGTTTTCCTCATCTAGGTCTATTTCAGAGTCAGAACCTATGTCTAACTATGAAGCTTTTATCTAGGCCACCAACTACTACTTTGTGCAACATTCATTTTTGTTATGAGTGGGGCTCTTGTGGAAACTTACACCACTTTATCATGTCTTTCTTCATCTTCCCATACCATTCTTTGTTTTTGGCTTCTATGGGTTGTCTTGCACTGGTATACCCTGGATCCTTCCTTTGTTCTGCAATTTTGGCATGCCCTTGCCCTGCTTTTGTTGCTAAGGATTCACAAATCCAAATTCTCGCTTCTTCTTTTTAAATTTTTACTCCATTTTGACAACATATCGGTATGATGCACTAAGTGAGGATATGTCCAAGAACTCCATTTATGTTTGGGTGTATTTATTCAGATAGCCACGGTAATTGAGCACTAGATGTGGCTCAAAGTCCTTGATACCCGGTTTGGTGTGCAAGGTATGAAAGATGTTTATGAACTCTAGAATTGCTTGGTCCCTTTCCTATCATAGTGTGGTCCACCTCATGTACTATTATTCATAGCTTCCAACAGGGTAATATTATTTCTTATCAACATCCTTAAAAGAGTTCCAAGCAGGTGTGACTAAAAATAGTGTGGATTCCTATGTGGCCCTTTTCTCATAGTAAGTTTCTCACCAATCCTTGACATCAAAGGCAACTTTAAGGAGTGAAAAAGTAATCTTTTCTCTCTAGGGAAAACTATGGACCAAAAAATATTCTTCTATCATATTTAACCATTTTTTTAGAAAATTTACATCTATTTGGCCTTCAAATATAGGAATATCAAAATTAAATTGTACCTTAAAGGGAGTGGTGCCTCTGAAGTGGCCACTGGATGAAGATGTGTTTCCTGTTACTATCCACTGAAGGATTAGGGGAAAATAATCCATCATATCATTCCTTTGTCACACGATGGCTTCTTCGAGCAAAATTTTTATAGGGTCTCCTTCTCCCTCATCTTTCTTTTCTCCCACCATGGGAGTTCGTCTGGGTCGAAGAGGATGGAATTGCAAGGGTTGAAGCAATTCAAGTCCCAAGCCCTTATATCTCGACCTCGTTGGGGACATGCATAAAAAAATAGACAAAAAGTAGACCCCTCTAATACCACTGATTCAAATTTATGAAGGGAACAAAATGAAATACAGATTTAAACCCAAAACATAGAGATACAGTGAAATTTGACTTCAATTAATAAATATATAAATGTTGAAATTGTATACATGCACAACGAAAAAAAACTAGTTCGAACGATGTGATAAGATATGTGAGGGATACACACCTTCCTAAACTATGTTGCAATGAGGCTAGAAGTCTTTTTTATCATGAATAAACAATGAAAAACCCTAAACATCAAAAAACCTAACCTTGGAGATGAAGCACCAAATGCTTATGGGCCCGGATGGGGTAAGTTGGCATGTCAAATTCCCGAGGTCGTAAAGTTGGCATACGATCTCCATTTGTCATGCAATATATCCCATTAGAAAGGTCTATACAAGGAGTACAATTTTCGACTGTCATCAACGTATTTCCAACAAACGTCATTTAGGGCCTCAAAATGGCTCTAGAAGTTAAGGACCTAAAAACTTCCAAAATAGGAAAATTGTGTCTTGAGCTAGTGGAATAGGTGGGTAGCCATCAATATCTACCTAGATCACCCCCCCCCCTGCCTGTTAATTATCTTTGTCATCATATTAAATCTCTAACCAGTCAGATATAATTGCTTCCACCTCCCCTCCTTTTTATTAAAAGTTAATAAAATTAATATAACAATAATAGAATTTCCCCTTAATTCACAATTATAAGAAAATAAATAAATAATATCATAATAATAAGAGTTGAGAAATGTGGTTGAGATAGCGTGGTATGGTGGCTTTTAAATGAGTTCTCTTGAGCCTAAGTGCATTAATTTATTTTAATAACTGCCTTTATAACTTTAGTTTTGTTAATAGATGAGTCATCGATACAATGGAAAAGCTAAACTTTAAGTGTCATGAGTGAGAAAAGACAAAAAAAAAATCCATATCACTTGATTGACCATGAATGAGGTGATATAGTGCTAGCATGAGAATCAAGAGGGAAATATATCACTAGTTTAAGGTTGATAAATTATGCCAAGAGGATATGCAAGGTGAGCTTAAAGATGAATTTTGAGAGTGTATCACTAGCTTGAGGAACGTTGGGGTGATATGGCACTACCTTAATTCGTAAGGGAGCAATATGCTAAAGAAAATATGTTATAGAGTGAGTTTGAAGCCAAAAAAATAAAGTGTCGTTGGAATGAGGCTGAGTGGAGCAATACACTAACCCAAGGAATTGAGTTTGCAAGAGAAATGGTTAATTTCAAGGTTTTTGTCACTGAACTCAGGCTTGGTGGAGAATCATATCGACAACTTAAGGCTCAATAGAACAATACATTGTCTTGAAAAAGCTAATTTACAAGAAATAAATTGAAGTTAAGTTACTTCCCAACATTGTATCACTAGCTAAGTGGTTATCATGTTGATGCAAAGCTTGAAAAAGAAAAAGTACAAGAAAAAACCTGAGATAGAGCCTTTTCTTTGAGTGTCATTTCACTGGTTTGAGTGATCGTTGGGTGACTACATCGCTAGTTCGACCTCATTCCTAGCCCTATGCCGATAACTAAGCTACAATCCTCCTCTGTATTGCTAGGGTGAAAGAAGTGCTCCCCTTTATTGTTGGGACAAGCAATAGTGCTCAATCATGTTTCAAATCTTTCTCAAGAGGTCTGAAGGCCAATAGAAGTTTATCTCAACTTGAAAAAGGCCAATCAATGTTTGTAAGGTGAATCATGTACCTTTTGATTAGGTGGGACCCTAATTTCCTCTAGAAACAAGGTAATCAGAAAAATTGAGGGGGGTTGTTGTAGCTACAACAACATAAGGGCGTCCACCCATGCAGCTATACACATCACATTTACATTAGAAAAGACTATAAACCTATTAGAAAACCTCAAAGAAGTATGAATCCTGCAGTTAAAGACTTCGTAAAAGAGGAACTAAAAAACTCTTAGATGTTGGGTTCATATAACCAATATTTATTCATGAGTGGGTCACACCCTTAGTCATTGTCCCTAAGAAGAATGATGAATAGGGAGGGTGTATAGATTACAAAGAACTTAATAAAGCAACTAGGAAATATTTCATTTGCGATTTATTAACCAAGTCCTAGATGTCTTAGCAAGAAAAGAATATTTATTTTTCTTGGATGGATTTTTGGATACAATTAGATATAAATTTGTCCACAAGATCAAGATAAAACTACCTTCACTTGCCCATGGGATACATTAACTATAAGGAAAATACCTTCTAACAGAGGTTATAATGGAGGCTTTTAGTGTTATAAAATTGGCAAAAATTGTCAAAAAAACATTCGTTTGTGATAGCGAATGTTTTAGCGGAGATTATAATGGAACTTCATCACAGCTGAAAAAATCTGGGTGGCCAGAGGTTATAGCGGATGTTTTTTTTATGGGACACTTCATGGAACAAGTAGCATCAGTGC
This sequence comes from Pinus tabuliformis, assembly GCA_031772625.1. Classification (NCBI taxonomy): domain Eukaryota; kingdom Viridiplantae; phylum Streptophyta; class Pinopsida; order Pinales; family Pinaceae; genus Pinus; species Pinus tabuliformis. The sequence goes on along the minus strand of CM062809.1, from coordinate 249,955,798 downwards.
TCTACATATATAAAAGCACCAGGGATGCATACATAACTAAAAGCACTAAGGCGTTGAATGAAAAGAACATCGGTGCCTAAAATGTATATCACCCCAATGTTTATATATCAAAAAACATCCTGAGGCGTTCTTTTAAGGAACAACACCAGGGACTCAAAAAAATATTGCAGTCTCGGTGCTTTTATTTAAACTCGTGATGTCAATGCGTATTTTTTGTATAAACACACTGGTGCACTAAGGATATAAAAGGATCGATGTTGTTAATTCTAATAATTCACCAAGGTTGGAAATGATATTTTGTAGGATCTGGCTGTTAGTTCTATGAAATCACTAGTGCTTTAAGAATTTCAAAGCACTGAGGCGTTAATTGCAAACAATATTGGTGCTTGAATAAGTAAGCACCTTGGTGTTGTTTTTTTCCGAAAAGGCACCAGTCATGCAAAAAAGATAACGTCATGGTGCTTTTATATAACATAATGCTCTAGTGCATTTTTATGTTATGGACGCACTAGTTTTTTGTATGAGATTTTCTCTTTTTTGGAAACATCGACCTATGACAATAATTATTGTAATTATTTAAATATGTTATTCATCGAAAAATCAACATATATCTTATAACAATGTTCATATAAATTAAAATTTGATTAGTGCATTTGTATATGATGTTTGGATTAATTTATTATATTATCATATTTCACATCTCTTCATTATAATATTTAATTCTCCATATATTTAATCAGTGGTGTAACATTTCACTACAACATTGGATAACACAATAGAATAAATTAAAATGTGTTTTATTATATATCAATAAGAGGCTCTTTGTCATATAAAATGGGATTTTTATTGGTAACCCCTTGTCCTTCAATTGGGACATTATGTCCATTACATTAAACAAAATGTTTGATTTTCACAGACAATATTTTCAAAAAATACAACAGGTTGCATTGATATCTAAATAGATCATCATTCTTTACTGGAACTATTGTCAGTGATTGAGATAATTCCTTAACTTGGGTTATTTGTGATGAGCCTGGTATTGCACCAAGGATGTTGCAATTCCCAAGGGCTTCTGAACTTAAATTATCAACCAAGTGTTCATACAAACTTAGAGGTGACAGTGTTATGTGCACAGCAAGTTAGTCTCTGCTCATGTCTCCCTCAATCATGAGATCATATCAAGGTGTTCAAAGACCACTCCTTAATCTAACTACAAGGATAAAAATAAGTCAAAATTGCAAGAAGATGAATGTGATTCTACTATAGAAGCGAAAGTAACCTACATTCCAGGTAACTCTTGAATTGGAATTGCATAAAAGAGAAAAACTAGTCTAGTTGCAAAGTAAACCATGTTATTCTACTTGAATATCTAATAAATGTAGCAACCTACTTACATGAATCATCTATGTATTTGTACTTTCTTGAAAATGAGAAATTCAACCTTCAACATAATTATGAAAAAAAATGTAAATTCTAGTTCTATTTGTTGTCTTATGTTTGTAGTGAGAAGAAAATGGAGTTGGAGTCGTCTTAGGGTCTTCCATAATCATGAAATAAAATCTTGGGGATCATTATTCAACTTTAATATGCTAGGGTCAAAATTTGGAGTGAATCTGGTTGAATTCTGCTACAGGAGGGCATGTTTTACTACAAGAGGCGAGTCTGAGAGATTTTTAATGACTAGAATGGTGTCTTGAAGGTGGAAGAAGGTGGAAGAAGGTGGATAAAGGTAGAAGAAGGTGAGTGAAGGGTTTCCGAGCCCCTTGGCCAAGCTTAGTACCCCTCAGAGTTCTATCTTTCACCAAATTTTGTGCCCATGGTATCCTCCATTTACCTTAGAAGAGTAGTCTCAGTGGAAAAGTTTGGAAGAAAAGTGAGGTTTCTAGAAGGGAGATGGAGTGGCCTAGGTGGATATAGAAAGGTGTGCCCACCCCTTCAAGTCAACACAATCCATGAAAACCAGTCAAACACATGCATCAAATAATCACTATTACAATAAAGTAAATTAACAGGGTTGAATTTTGTTGAAATCTACTCTAACCCACAACACAACTCATAATTGCCAAACAAATGCTACTAACTCCTAAAGTGCAGAAACTAAACATGCAGAAGGATTACAGTCTCATACTTAACAATTTCCAGGAAATCATAAACATATATTTTTTGCTTGTTATTGTAGGTCTTCCAATCACTCTTCCCATGAGAGAGGTGATAGGAAAACCTGCAACTAAAAATTTTGTAATATAACACCTACTGAAACAAGAAAAGCATTGCAATAACTTGAGCAGGAACAAGGAAGAAATACAAGAGAGGGACTAAAGCCTTTGGGTTGGGCCCAAACCCAAGGGTTTCAGCCCTCCAAAACTACTTCAAATGTAGACCAATAGTGCAATTCCCATTAACAGAAAATAAGAGTCACATACATCATATGAAATATGATACGAATTTCAAGCACTGGGCTCTTAGTAAATATTCCTAGCTGCAACAAAAATTCAAATCCTAATGAGCTTTTTGGCTAGTTTATTTATACAAAAAGTAGTTGAGGGCAACTCCCTTGAAAATAGCAGTGATTCCCTCCAAAATATTGAGATTAATGGATCTGTCTTCCTTTAGTATTCACATGTACTTGGAGTTCCCCGACTGCTAGTGAATTTGAATTATTGATGAGGTTTTTTTAATCTCAAGTCGAGTTGGAGAGTTAATGAGGTGGACAAGCATCATATATTCTCTCTGGTTGTCTCCATCAAGCCCCTGCATAATAAATATCTCCAAAAATGATTATTTTCCTGCATATTAATCACATTAGGCCATGTCATATGGAAAAAACCCTTCAGTCTTCATATTAAGCATATTATGGCTAAAAATGTGAATTAATGTGAGAAAATGAGAGTTTTAAGGGTTAGAGGATAGCACAATGAATCTCAAAATGTACCTATTGATGGGCCCCATCATTACCCCCTACTGAAGGTGTTTCTTACCCTCTGAGAAACTCAGTCACTGATATGAAGCTCATTCATGGCCTCTCTGACATCCCAAGGCACCTTAGATGGTGTGACTTCTTATGGATATAAGCTTGCATTTTCCTATATGTTTGTCCATTCCTTTTGTTTTTATGTCTAGTTTCTTCTCACTTGTAGGCCCAACAATAAGGGAGGATTGAGTTTGAGTCTTATCCACTTGATCTTCATCCTTTGCATGATCCTTTTGTATAGTGGGGTACTCTCTAAGGCATTCATTATTCTTTCTGGAGAGTGATATTCTCTTATTTGCAAACTATGAGGCAGGGCATGCCATCTTCTTTGGCAAGCCTGCAAACTTTATGTCCCCAACATCCTAAAGGTGTCCTCAAAATGTAAGATGGATTGTTCTTGGGTTGCCATGTATCTAGGTTCCAATTCAAGATCAAAGGAGATGAGATTGTGATTATTGATGACATCTGTAGGGCTCACCAATTCAACTCTGATGTATAAGGGCTCCTTTTCTTCCTTTTCCATCACTCTTTTCACTCCTTCAACCCTTGTTTCTTCATGGGTTAACCGCAAGGATAATGTCATCAGTTGCATGTCTCCCAATCTTGAGCTGTGGTCCCAGAAATTCATGTCTATGAGGATCATATTGTGCATGTAAAACTCAACCAATTTGGCTTTTTCATCTATACTTGCCTTTTACAAAATTCAATGAACTATCTGTAATCTTGGAAATCTAAGGAACCATACTGTGCTAGTGTCTTTATATGGAATTTTAGCCATTTCTCCTTGACAAAAATGTCATAGGATTTGGATTTTTGCCTGCATTGTATGACTTCCATAGATAAGCTTGCCATAGTGGCAAGTTATGTCTCTTTTTATTGTAGTTGTTCTCTTAGCCTTGTGTTTTTGGCCTGTAGTTTCTCCCTCATGATTGACTCCCTTAGTCTCATGTCATTCAATTCATTTCCCATTTCATTGAATTTATCCTCCATGAGGCCCACATCTTCTACCTTTTTGTATTTTGCAATTTGCATCCATATATGTGTTTTGCCTCTTTCCTTCTCCAACTCGAAGAATAGCGGAATAGAAAATTTCTCAAGTATAATCCTACCTCCCTCAATAAATTTGTATTAGAATGCTAAGATAGGTTGTGTATCAAGCTCCTGGAGCTCTTGGGGGAATTTTTCCTATTATTTTGGAGTGGTTGTCTCTTCATGCAGCACCTCTTGTTGCTCTTGTAGCAGACCATGTTCCTCCTATAGCAGCCCTTGTTCCTCATGTAGCAGCCCCTGTTTCTCCTGTAGCTCTTTTGTTTCTTCTTGTAACAGGGTAGCTTGTGTCTTAATCCTTTTAAATTTGACTTCTCTAGTGGTGGGCCTCCCCATGGGTAGCACAGGTTGCTTAGTCTTGGCCTTAGGAGAGGTAACTTCCTCAATCTTTCCCTCACTATGTCCCACTTCTTCCTTTTTTCTTTTTGATTCATCAATGGTCATAGGGATATTTGAAGGAGGATGAGGCTTCCCTTGCCTTATCCTAGTGCTCTTCCTTGTTTTAAAATATAATGGGCTTTGCTTTGGCTGCTTTCTTTTGGGCCTGACAGGTGTACCAATTGTGGCCAATGTGGAAGCTACTTCTTGCTCTATGTTTCCTAGTGAGAGGTTTATCTGTTTTCCTTGTACTTCTGTCTCTTAAATTTTGGTGGCCTCTTTAGGGTTCTATCCCTCTATTCTTTGTTCCTCTTCCTCTCTTTCTTCTGATTCTGCTTCCTCCTTTCCTCCTTTCCTTCCCTCCCCCCAATACTAGAGGTTGGTGTTCCTTCTTACTGTGTGGAGGTAATGACTTGTGTTTCAATGAAAAATTCCTTGTCCATGTCTACAAAGTCAATCTATAAAATAGGATTCCTTAAGTTTTTCAAAGCATCCATAATAATCAACTTAGTGAGGCCATGGTGGGAAATGTGTTGATGTTTCCCTTCCCTCACTTTCTGTCTCATTTCAATGATAGACTGGAAGATGAAATGTGGAACACTGAGTCTCTATGGAGTGGGTAATTCTACTTTGAAACTTAGCTCATGGAGCAGCCTAAAATGATATGCATACACAATGATCAACGTCCCTTCACAAGATATGAATTTGAGGATGTGATAGGCCACTTCATCCCAGGGATAAGGTAGGCTCTCTTTTCTCACTCCATTTTTACCTTCTACAGACTTTTCTTTATGAATGAGGAATTTCTTCTTGGTGGTAACACTTACTTGCTTTATCCTCCTTGCTCCATCTAACTCCTAAGGGTAGGGTAGTCACTTTGCTTATGACTTTATGTTTTAAGGAGATGGAAAGTCCTCTAAAAATAGTAGTGGCATTATTTTCTCCTTGAGAATTTAGTGCCATGGAAAACTCTTGAGTGATCTCATCATCATACCCCTTTAATTGCTCAAAGAACCCCATCCACTGATGTCTCAGGAAAATGTCTAGAACAAGGGGGTATTGATGGGTTATTCATGAGCATCAGTATTGCAACAAGAATGTTGCAACTCCTGGAACTACTAGCTTTAGTTTATCAACCCGGGGTTCGTACAAACTTGGAGGTGTCAGTGTTGTATGCATAAGTAAAAGTGATGGTTCTACCTTTTATCATTGTTCAACTGGTGAGAGACCACTAGGGTTTTGAAGCCAGATTTCTATGGATTCAAAAGAACCTTGATTGTTGATGAAATAAAGAGAGACATATTCTAGGAGAAAGCTTATCTACTGCAAATAAGGAAAATGAATGAAATCCTATGCTAAAGACACACCATTCTCTAATTAACTGTTGAGAAACTATGTTTTACAAAAATGCCAAGCCAAAATGTATGAAATTCTACTAGCTAAAGCATGGAAATTCAAGACATCAAACATCACTACTATGCATGTAAAGGATTGAAATATTTTTTTTGTTCTTTTCATTCCTTTTCTAGAAAATCAAATGTAAACCCTAATCTCTTTTGGTGATGTGACAGATGGCTTAGCGATGCTGGTGGATGGATGGGAGGTTTAGGAGATGGTTGGAGGTTTGGGAGACCCTTGGGTGGCCTGTTATGGCTTCCTAGAGGTTTTCCCTCAATTCGGCCTCAAAACAGGTCACTACAGGAAAACCTACAAGATGTACTAGAAACCTACCGGATTCCCTGTATTTCTACAAGATATAGCCGAGAGAAAAATGATGGTTGCTGGAGTTGATGGAAGGCTTAGGGAAGGTGGTGGATGGGTGGAATGGAGTGAGAAATTTCCTAGGATCACTCAGAACTCAATACCAAGGTTAGGAGATGGTTGGATTCGCTCAACATGCTTGGAGGAATTTCTATGTAAAATGATGAGATTGGTAAAGATCTTGGTGAAAGCAAGGGATGATTATGGACGGATGAAGTTGGAAGGTGGTTTACTGATATGAGATCCCTTTTGATTTCTGAAGCACCTGCTCTACATCAAATATTTAGAATTGCCAGAAAGTCATGTAAACAAGAAGAATTCTAACAAGCTAGAAAAGCAGAATTTAATGAACTAGTTGTCTACTTCATGCATGAAGAAAATTGCTGAATAAAATGGAATCATGGATGAGATCTACTAAAAGAATGAAGATGGAAGAGATGGAAACTAAATCCTACACTTGCAAAAATGATCAAATGCTAGTTTAAGTACAGTAAACTCTAAATCTTATGAGGAAATGGAAATCTATCTTTTTGGGGCTGCTTAAGGGTCTTTTCCTCAAATCATGATCCCTAAGGGAAGAGGTGAGGCAAAGACACCTACTGATAGCTTTGTGGTGCTCCTTTTATCTCTTCTAACTTGCTACTAAAGTAAATCACAAATGGAAGCAAACTAATAAACAACTAATCAAATCCACAGTACTTGCAATGAAATACTTCTAGAGACAATTTAACCATGAATCTATGAAACTAAGCTAAGCATACAGATACAAGAAGAGGAGCCTTTGCTGCTAGGGTTGGGCCCTAACCCAAGAGCTTCAACCCTCTGAGTTAACTCAGTGCTAGATCAAGAAAAAGCTCATTTTCATTATCAAAATAGAAAATTACATCAAAATCTTCCACAAGTCTGGAGCTTGAAAATAACTAGTGTTTTTACAACAAAAATTCGAATCCTAATGAGGCTCTAGGCATCTTTACTTATACAACTGAAGTCTCCAACTAATTCCTTAAATCTAGGGAGGCTTGACTCCCAAAATCAAGATGAACTAACTCTTTTTCTATCACTTTCTCGGGTGGCTTTTGATATTCATGACTTGGTTGCTTGCATTCCGATCTGGTGTGATTAATGGAGGAATATTTGAATGGGTAAGGAGTAAATGAGGAGGATTTACCTCCTACAATCTCTCTCCCTTGTCCCATTCGAGTTTCAAACCTTAGTCTTGCCAAAATTCCTTGATTTTCTCTTCCAAACCTGAATTCAATGCATATTAGTCCACTAGGCATAATATCTCACTTTAACTCATCTCATTAAACAAAATATAATCAAAACATGTAATAAGTTGTGAGAAGATTTTATTTGACTAATCTAGGAGGTGAATTAAGGCCCATATAATTACCCAATGATGAGGCTCACCATCACCCCCTACTGAAAGTGTTACTCATCCTCTGAGCAACTCAATCAATATCCATGTATTTCATAGCTCTAGTGGCCTAGGTGACATCCCATGCCTCTGCTGTGGTTTCTTCTTCTTGTGCATAGAACCCTACCTTCTTTTCTACCTCCTCCCATTGCCTTCTTTCTTCCTCTTCCTTCCTTCCTTCTAACATCCCCAAGAGCAGTGGGGGACTAAGTCTCAGGCCAATCCAAATGACTTTGAGCCTTTGGATGGATTGCTTGTACATAGGTGTCCTGTTCAAATCCTTTGAGGAGAGGGGTACTCTCTAATATTCAAACTGTATGTCAATGTATTCCATCTCCTTAGGAAAGCTTGCATGTTGTCATCCCCTAATAATCTGAACATGTCCTCAAAATGTGTAATTGATTTCTCTTGGGAAATAAGATACCTGAGTGCAAGTTGAGGATCATTTGCAATTAAATTATGTGTACTGATGAGTGCCATTTTATTGGAATGCTCAGCTCTGATCATAAGAGGCTCTGTTTTTTCTCTTGCCAATACCTTCTTCATTTCTGTAGCCCTTGCTTCCAAATGGTTCATCCATGATGCCAAATCCATCAACTATAAATCCCCTATCTTTGCATTAGGATCCCATACATTCTTGTCTGTCAAGGCCATGTTATGCAAATAAAACTCAGACACCTTGGCCCTATCTTTGACTGTGCTTTGATCACAAAGATTAATGAACTGTCTATAATCCTAGAATGGCATAGTGCCTATTTGTGCTAGGGTCTTGATTTGGAACTACAACCATTGTTCCTTAAGGTATAATGCATAGGACTTAGCTAGAATCCTGCACTAGATTGCTTCCAAAGAGAGACTGGCCATGGATGCCAATTGATTCTCTCTTTCTTGTAGTTATCCTTTCAACCATGTATTTTCTGCCTCTAACTGATTTTTCATGATGGCCTCTCTGTCCCTCAAGCTACTTAGCTCTCTGCCCATCTCTTTGATCTTCTCTTCCATGTGACCAATGTCCTCCACTCCCTTGGACTTGGCAATCTGCATCCATCTATGAGTTTTGGCTCTCTCTTTCTCAAGCTCAAAGAATAATGGAATGGAGATTTTTTATGGAATGACCCTACCCCCCTCAATAAATATGTAGTAGGAGTCAAGGTTAGGTTGAGGATTAGGCTCCTCTAGCTCTGGGTCCTCTCTCTTTGTTTCTGGCTTCTTACTTCTTTTCTCATCCAATTTTTGAGTTTCCTGTAGGTTTAGCAGAGTTTCCTGTAGGACTTCCTCTACTTCCTGTAGGTCCTGTTGTGTATCCTATAGGATACCTTTTCCTTTGGATGAGGTAGACCTAGTTACAGGCCTTCTCACATAGGTGATAGGAGACTTAGGGGAGGTTTGGGCTGAGGATCCTTCTTCTTGAGTTTTTATAGGAGGAGCCATCTTCTCCTATTGTTTAGGTGAGTCCTCAATAAAAATGGGAACCTTTGTTGGAGTTTGGGGTTTTCCCTGCCTTATCCTTGTGCTTTTCCTTGTTTTGAAGTATAAGGGGGTATGCCTCTGTCTTTTGCCTTTTTGTTTAATAGGGGTGCTAAGGGCAGTGAAGGCAGTTGCTGCCTCTCTCTCAGTGGGTTATGGAGACACCCTAGGTGACTCCTCCTTGTCTTCTTCCTCCTCTTTTCCATTTCCCTTTTCCTCTATGTTTTTCCCCTCTTCTTCTCCTTCTAGATCCTCATCTTGTTTATCAGTTTCCTCCTTGACATCTTCCTTTGTTTCTTCATCACCTTCCTTCTCTTTCTCTTCTTCTTCCTCCTCATCTATCTCATCTTCATCCCTATCTTCTTCTTCTCCTTCTGTTTTAGTTTCTTCCTCATCCTTTTCACTGACAGTAGGACTAATGTCATATGTGAGGGCTTTGATATCCTCCTCTGTCTGCATGTCTTTGAAAATTTCTCATTGGATAGGAATTCTGAGGTTGTGGAGGGAATATTCTATGATGATTCTAATTAACCCAGGGTGGCCTAACTGTTGGTGGTTTCCCTCCTGCACCTTTATGCTTGTATCTATTAATGATTGCAGAAGGAATTATGGTATGTTGAGCCTGTGGTGAGGAGGTGTTTCTGCTCCAAACCTCAACTATTCAAGAAGCCTAAAGTGATACCCATAAACCACACTATACCTACCTTCACAAGATATGTATTTAATAACGTGGTAGCTTAACTCATTCTAGGGGTATGGTTGGCTTGTTCTCCTTACTCCATTTTTGTCCTCAATGGACTCTTCTCCTTCTAAAATGAACTTCTTCTTGGAAATTTGGTTATCTCCCTTGTCTTCCTTTCTCCAAGGCACTCCTAGGGGAAGTGTGGTAATCCTTCTTATGAGTTCAGGGGTGAGCTCTATGGAGAGGCCTCTCACCACAACAGTGGCATGGGCTCTGGTCAGTGGAATGAGGGAGAGAGCAAACTCTCGAGCCACTCCATCATCATACCCCCTTAATTTCTCAAAATACCCCATCCAATTATGCCTCATGAAGATTTCTAACATAGGAGGGTGTTGGTGGATTCTCACAATGTTAATCGGCTCCCTTCTATTAAACCCCCCTGTCATTTTGGTTGGTGACTTTTAAGGAGCAGAGATGGTTGACATAAATTTTAATGCAGAAGTAATGGGACTGAAATAATTGTGGAGTCAATTCCCTTACACAACTGCCAAATTCACTCAAACTAGGAGATTTTTCTAAGAAATTCACTTGGAAAAAGGGAAGTAAATACAAAGCCTACCTCCTCATGGTGTTTGTTGTGGCCAACCCCTGTGTATCCCCTTCTGAAACTGCTCTTGGCCAATCTTGTAGACTGTTTGACTGTATCCTGTAGGATTCCTGTGTGATCCTATAGGATTTCCTATGTAATCTTGTAGGAAGTCCTGTGCAGGAGAAAGGTGGAATTTTCTCTTCTGTAGGTTGCCTGGGTATGAGAGTGACTTTGCTAGAGTAAGCCTCGAGGAGATGAATGCATCAATGCATGGGGAGCAACGATTATTTCCTCTTATGGTCGAGTTGAGTGAGGTGGTGTGCTGACAACCGAGGTACGTTTTCTATTTTTGGACCGTTGGTCCCCACTACCACCTCATCATTCCCCTCTCCTTGTAATCAACTCCCACTTCATGCATCCATAGACTTAACTTCTCTTGTCCTTCTCCTATCATTTTTTGACTTGACTTCTTCCATGTGAGGGAGGACCAACTGTTTTGTCTTCTAACTTAGTAACCGAAGAACCCACAGTAAAAACCATTTTTCGTCGACGTTTCAAATCCCAACAGGGATCCATCATCAGGACTTCTTTGAATGATGATAGTAGAAGAGCTTGAATGAGGGTTTTAAAAAGTTTTTAATAGTTTTGAGGTGAGAAGATTTAAATGGATGTCAGCTTGTTTTAATTATTTTTATTTATTATTTCCTTATTTTCAATTAATTTTAAGGTTTTTTAAAGAATTAAAAAAAAAAAAAAAAAACTATTTATTAATGTAATAATAAATAAATAATTTGATTATTTTAATCTTTATCATCAATATTTCCTACTAAATGTTTAAATTTATTATTAAGGGTTTAATTTAGTTAATAGATTCAATAGTAGATCTAAATAATAATTAATCAAAATTATTGTAATAAATATTAAATATTAGTATTAATATTCAATATATATTAATAATTATTAAATATTCTTATTAATATTCAATATATATTAGTAATACTATATTAATAATAATATGTGAATATATAAATATTTAAATTATTATTATTAGTAAATTAAAATTAAATATTAATATATTAATAATAATAATATTAATATTAATGTTAATGTATTAATAATAATTAATAATTAAAAACTAATAATTAATTATTAAAGACTAATAATCAATATTAATAGTTAATATTTTAATTATTAATATTAAAATATTATTAATATTAATGTTAAATAAATAAATAAATAAATACTAAAAATATATTAGTATTAGTAATAATATTATAATTAATAATAATATTAATATTAATGTATTAATAATAATTAATAATTAAAAACTAATAATTAATATTAATATTAATAGTTAATAATTAATATTTAATATTTAATATCCAATTCTAATAATTACTATTAAAAGATTAATTTTTATTAATAGTTTATTTAATTAATAGATTTATTAATAGGTCATAATAATAAATAATAACATTTCATAATAATAATTAATGATAATAGTAGTAGCTATTATCAAAATTATTATTGTAAATGTTATAATTCATACCTAATAGTATTGAAAATTAATATTATGGAGAGAAAAAGTGAAAGAAAAGCTACTAATTGCTAGAATAGGAGAGAGATATCTATCCACTGAGCGCTATACCTAAGATGTACCGGTGATCCTAATTTCTCTGATTAAGGGAAGCCAACTTCCACTAATCTCAATACCACTGTCCCTGTTGAGATTATGTGGGTGTTTGATAATCTCAAGGGCTTCTCTGATCTTTCGCCTATGATGTTTTTCTTCACGTGCGATAATTGAAGTGTTTTCCAAGCAAACATGGTGTTCGGTTTTTGAGGAATTCTCTGCAAGGGACGAAGTTCGAGACCTTTCATTCCTAATATCAGCTCCATGTTCCTTGAGTCTTGTCTGCAAGGATCGACCTGTTTCACCAATGTAACTTTTTCCACATGAACAATCTATTTTATAGACTCCCTTAAGCTGATGTTTATTAATACTATCTTTAACATACCTCATACCTTGCCTAATAGTTCGAGGGGCTGAGAATTGTGTGATTATGTTTTTCTTCCTAAGGATTTTAGCAATCTTAGCTGTCACTCCTTGAATATAAGGAAGAAAAACCCTCCCACACTGAGGCTAGTCTTGATCCTTAGACTTATGAGATAACACCTTTCTTTCATCTCTCTCTATAGCTATTTTAATTTCTTTTTCTTTGTAGCCTATACCTTTAAAAGCTGAAACTAAATGCTTCTTTTCTTCATCCAAATGCTCAAGGTAAAAAATTCGAAGGGCTTTGATTGCGAGAGTATTTAGAAAACCAAACTTTTGGTATGGGTGATGATGCGAATCAGCGTGGAGGTAGCTTTCTGTGTGGGTTGACTTCCTGGAAACCTTATGTCCCAAAGAGTCATCCTCCTTCCTGATATTGAGCACGTCTAAAAATGGGATGCTCATGTTTTCTTCTAGCTCCATAGTAAATTTTATTTCTGGAGAGATAGAGTTGAGGTGAATAAAAAACTTGTCAAGTTCTGTTTTACCATGAGTCCATTTTATATTGGTATCATCGATGAATCGCTTCCACCAGGCTGGCTTCAAAGGGTATGATTCAAGGGCTTTCTTTTCAAAGTATTCCATGTATAAGTTGGCCACAATGGGTGAAAGGGGTGATCCCATTGCCACCCCAGATGTCTGCTCATAATATTCTCCTTGGAAGGTGAAAACAGTTGATCGTAAACATATTTCAGCCAGTCTTGCAGTTCCTGGATCAGTAACATCTTTTATAACCTAAATGGCTTCATCAAGAGGAATCTTGGTGAATAAGGATACTACGTCAAAGCTAACAAGGATGTCATCAGGGTTTAACCTCTCATTTTTAATAAGATTTACAAAATCATGTGAGTCCTTAATGAAAGAATCAGTATTCCCAACAAGGGGCTTAAGGATTTTAGCAACATACTTAGCGAGCTCATAGGTTGGGGAGCCAATGGTATTAACTATTGGTCTGAGAGGAACACCCTCTTTATGGATCTTGGGTAAACCATAAATTCTTGGGATGGTTTCACAAGAAGGGATTAATTTTTTCTTTAACTTATCATCAAGGTTGGAATCTGCAATTGTCTTTTTTACTTCCTTCATAATCTTGGGAATGGGATTATTGTTCAGCTTCTTGTAACTGCCACATCTGAGGTGTTCATTCATTTTACATACATAGTCTTCTTTATCCAAGATCACCACTGCCCCTCCCTTATCTGCCTTAAGAACCACAATTTTATCATTGTTCCGCAAGGATTTAAAGGCAATTTGTTCTTCTTTTCTTAGATTACTTTTGGGAGCTTTGGCTTTTCTCAAAATGAGGGAAAACTCCTGTCTTAGTGCTTCCTTATCCTCCAATGAAAAGTTATTAATCCCATCTTCTATGCTACATATCATATTCTCAATTATGCCTTGTTGTTCTTTCTTTAGAAGCTTTGTCATTCCTTTAGAGCTGATTATCTTTCCTGGTTTCCCTGCAATACTCCTTAATTCAACTTCCTTTCCTTCTAAAGAAAATTTCATGAAAAGTTATTGAAAATTAAAAGCTATTGTACCCAAGGATTGTAGCCACTGGACTCCTAGTACAACATCAGCACTACCCATTGGAATGGAAAGCATTGGGCTATTCAATACATATTCTCCCATGGATAGCTTGATAATATGGCACTTTCCTGAGAAATTTATGGTTCTTCCACTTGCAACCATCACTTGACACTTTGGTGCTGGATATAGCAAGCAATTCAATTCCTTGGCTATCTTACAATGAATAAAATTATGGGTACTTCCCGAATCAATCAACACTATTACCTTTTTCTTCTTGATACACCCTTCTATCTTGATAGTTTGAGGAGTGGTAATTCCAGCCAATGCATTAAAAGATATGGTAGGATTAATTTCTTCTTTCTCTAGGGTTTGTTCCTAGTGTATATCCTCTTCTTTTGACGTTTCTTGTTCCTTTTCTTCCTCCTCTTCACAATCTATGTAAAATAATTTCTTCTCAGCACACTTATGACCTTTAGTGTATTTGTTATCACAACTGTAATAAAGCCCTTTTGCTCTTTTTTCTTCCAATTGTTGTGGTGTCAACCTTGTAATTTGTGGATGGATAGGGGAAACAACATTTCCATCTTTATGATTGTGAGTGGTAGGCTTCCTTGTTGCCATAATTTTGCTCTCTGTTTTTCTTGCCAACCTGAATGCCTTTTCCAATGAATCAGGTTCCCAAAGGAAAACCTCATGTTGGATGTTATCCTTTAAAGTCCCTATGAACACATAAATCCTATGCTCCTCTGGAATATATTTTACCCTTATATTCAATTTTTGGAAGTCCTCAATGTGCTACATCATCGAACCCTTTTGTTTGCGATTTATCAATTGGCTAGGAAAAGTGTTTCCTTTTGTATCCTCATATGTGCTATCATTTCATCCGTAAAAATATCCCAAGTGAAAATTTGTTTACGAGAGCAATGCCATCGATACCACACAAACTGATTTGGTTCCAAAAACAAAGTTGTAATGGTACCTTTTGTGTGTTTTGGCCATTATGGAGATCGAAAAATTTCTCCATCTGTAGTATCCATGTTACGATATCCTTGCCATCAAACTTCTTCATATTGATCTTTGGAACATGGTGGTTCTTCGATCCAACGTTAGAGTCTATGAAATCATGATTAACATTTATTTTGTTCTCATCATGAGTTTTCTTTGCTACCCTTTCGCCATTAGTAAGAATTTCTTGTAGAAACTTTGTCAAATATGTCTTCAAATCTTCTATCTTAGCTTCCACATCTTTCTTTAAATCATCCATCTTAGCTTCCATGCCATCCATCTTAGCTTCCACGTCATTCATCTTAGCTTCTACACCTTTCTTTAAACCATCCATCTTAGCTTCCATGCCATACATCTTAGCTTCTACGTCTTTCTTTAAACCCTCCATCTTAGCTTCTGTTACTTTTTGTGCGAGTGAAATTTTTTGCACTTGGTCTCGTAATTTTGATATATGATGTTGCATTTCTTCCTCTTCTTCATTAGTCATGCTAGAACTTTCAGGTTTCTTACTATGTGTTTCCATTTTATTTCTTCGGGGCATCAATTACTGATAATAACGCTTCACTATGCCTAAGTTTGAATTCCTTTAAAATAATTTTTCAAACCAAACTTATGCAAAACTTTTAAAAAAATTATACACCTTTTTTCACTTTGTAGGAGCTCGATACTAAATTTGTTGTATCTCTGTAATTTTTGATCTCCAAGGTCTGAAATTTCTTCCTGCGGTAACCCTCTTAGTACTCTTTCTAACCCCATAAGTCTAACCAATATTGGATTCTCCAATGAAGAGTTATGTCAAGTCGCCCATGATGGCTTGATTATAGACTGGTTCAGTAGAGCGAGCTTGTACGAAGTGCCACGTGTCACTTTTTTTACCTTAAGATCTAAAACTGATACACATAAGACTATTGTCCATCCTCTTTCTGTAACTTCTTACAAAATTTCAATCTAATGCTCAGAAAAAAAAGTTATGATGATTCTCCCCAGGTCACCTGTTTGAGATATAATTCGGGATCCTACAAAAAAACCAACTTCCTTGGATCATATCTCCGAAAATATAGCGAGACAAGATCTGAAATTTGTACCCACAGTTCAGCAATATTTCAGCTAAAATGGGTTTTTCTTTAATTTCTGAAACGTCGCAGAAAAAAAGTTATAGCGAAAATTCCACAATGACCTATTTGGAGCAGCAAAACCCTAGAATCCAAGCTCTGATACCAAATGTTATGAAACCAACTCACGAAAAGATAGAGAAGAGAGATAAATGCCTTAGAATTCAGCCTCTTTGAGGGGCCAACCTCCTTTACATTACACACATGAACAATTCTTGGAATAATAATAATAATAATAATAATAATATTATTATTATTATTATACCTTTAATAATACAAAGGCACAAAAATAATAATAGTGGGCTTCTATGGGGCACAATAGTAAAAATATGGGAACAATAGGGTCACAACAATAACAATAAGGGATACAATGACAATAGTAATGGGGGAATCACTAGTATTATAGGGACCTAACACTTTCCTTCGGACTTGGGTAAACCTATGATGAAATCCATTGAAACCTCCTCCCAACATTGACTTGGAATGGATAAAGGTTGTAATAGACCTGGGGTCTTAATTGTTTCAAATTTATTTTGTTGGCAAACCAAACATTCCACCATAAACATTTGAATATCAAATTTAAGGCCCTCCCAAAAAATCTCCTTCTTAATCCTGTGGTAATTTTTCAAAAATCCCGAGTGCCCTCCTAAAGGAGAGGTGTGCAATTCCATAAGAATCTTTTGTTTGAGTTGGGAATTATGACATAGGTATAAGCGATCTTTGTACCATAACGAATCATTTTTCCAGCTAAATGTATCATATGTACTGGGATCTTGTTGTAACTTTTGAATGAGTGCCCACACTTCTTCATCATTCTTCCATTCATCCCTTGCTTCATTTATCCAATCTGGTTGGATAATAGAAATGGCACAAAGCAATGCTTCCACATCCTCATCCTTTCTTGAGAGTGCATCTGCCACAACATTTTGCTTCCCTTTTTTGTATATGATTTCAAAGTCATAACCCAACATCTTTGTGACCCATTTTTTCTGCTCTTCTGAAGATAATCTTTGTTCTAAAAAGTATTTAAGGCTATCATGATCCATTTTTACCTTGAAGTGTCTTCCTATTAGGTAGGGTTGCCATTTCTTAAGTGCATGTAAAATTTCCAACATTTCCTTATAAATAGCTTTGTGTAAATACTTTCCTTTGATTAGTCGACTTTCAAAAGCAATGGGTCTTTCTTCTTGCATTAAAACAACACCAATTCCATTTCCTAAGGCATCACATTCCACAATAAAGGTTTTTGTGAAGTCTGGCGTAGCTAAGACCGGTGCTTGGCACATTGCCTCTTTAAGATGTTCAAAGGCCTTCGTTGCTTCTGGAGTCCATAAAAATGCATCTTTCTTCAATAATGTTGTTAGAGGTGCTGCTATTCTCCCATAATTCTTAACAAACTTGCGATAATACCTTTTCAACCCGAGAAATCCTCGTAGATGCTTTATGGATGTGGGGATTTTCCATTCCTTAGTGGATTTAATTTTTCCAGGGTCTACCTTAACACCTTCATGAGATACAATATGACCTAAATATTCCACCTCTTGTACTCCAAAGAAACATTTGGAGCTTTTTGCATATAATTGTTTCTCCTCCAATAGTTTGAGCACCCTGTCAACATGTTGAACATGATTCTTCCAAGACTTGCTATAGATTAGTATATCATAAAAAAATACTAACGCAAATTTTCTAAGGAATGGTTTGAAAATGGAATTCATCAAACCTTGAAATGTGGAAGGTGCATTGGTATGGCCAAAAGGCATGACCAAAAATTCATAATGACCCTCATGAGTTCTAAATGTTGTTTTCAGAATGTCTTCAGTCTTCATTCTGATTTGATGATATCCTAAATGAAGATCCAACTTGGTGATGTAAATTTATCAATGCAAGTCATCCAATAGTTCATCAATGACAGGAATGGGAAATTTATCTTTAATAGTGAGCTTGTTGAGCTCCCTATAATCTGGACACATGCGCCATGATCCATCCTTCTTATGCACCAATACTACTGGAGCATAGAAAGAACTTTTACTAGGTTGAATTTTACTAGCCTCTAGCATTTCTGTAACCATACGTTCAATTTCACTCTTTTGGGCATAGGGATATCTGTAAGGCCTTATGTTTGGAGGAACACTTCCTAGAATCAAATTAATAGCATGATCATGATCACAAATAGGTGGGAGATATTTGGGAGTCTCAAATACCTTGGAATGATTGTTTGAGACTTTTTGGAGATCTAGAGAAATAGATGATTTTGATGTAGGAACCTCTAGCAAACATAATTGTGAAATTATGCTTCGTCATTCTTTCTTTAGAAGCTTTTTCATTCCATTAGAGATGATTATCTTTCCTGGTTTCCATCCGATACCCCTTAATTCAACTTCCTTTCGTTCCGAAGAAAATTTCATGAAAAGTTCTTGAAAATTAAAATCTATTGTACCCAAGGATTGTAGCCATTGGACTCCTAGTACAACATCATCACTACCCATTGGAATGGAAAGCATTGGGCTATTAAATACACATTCTCTCATGGATAACTTGATATTATGGCACTTTCCAGAACAATTTATGGTTCATCCACTTGCAACCATCACTTGACACTTTGGTGCTGGATATAGGAAGAAATTCAATTCCTTGGCTATCTTACAATGAATAAAATTATGGGTAGTGTCCAAATCAATTAACGCTATTATCTTTTTCTTCTTGATATGTTCTTCTATTTTGATAGTTTGAGTGGTAATTCCAGCCAATGCATTACAAGATATGGTTGGATTCATTTCTTCTTTCTCTAGGGTTTTTTCCTAGTGTATATCCTCTTTTTTTGATGTTTCATGTTCCTTTTCTTCCTCCTCTTCACAATCTATGTAAAATAATTTCTTCTCAGCACACTTATGACCTTTAGTGTATTTGCTATCACAACTATAACAAAGCCCTTTTTCTTTTTTTTCTTCCAATTTTTGTGGTGTCAACCTTGTAGGTTGTGGAAGGCTAGGGGAAACAACACTTCCATCCTTATAGTTGTGAGTGGTAGGCTTCCTTGTTGCCATAATTTTGCTTTCCATTTTTCTTGCCAACCTAAATGCCTTCTCTAATGAGCCAGGTTCCCAAAGGAGAACCTCATGTTGGATGTTATCCTTTAAAGTCCCTATGAACACATCAATCCTATGCTCCTCTGGAATATATTTTACCCTTATATTCAATTTTTGGAAGTCCTCAATATGCTCCATCATTGAACCCTTTTGTTTGAGATTTATCAATTGGCTAAAAAAAGTGTTGCTTTTTGTATCCTCATAATTTTCTATCATTTCTTTTGTAAAAATTGCCCAAGTGACAATTTTTTTACGAGAGCAAAGCCATCGATACCATACAAACTGATTTGTTTCCAAATATAAAGTTGCAATGCGTACTTTTTGTGTGTTTTGCACATTATGGAGATCGAAAAATTGTTCCATCTGTATTATCCATGTTATGGGATCCTTTCCATCAAACTTCCTCATATCGATCTTTGGAACATAGTGGGTCTTTAATCCAACATTAGAGTCTATGAAATCATGATTAACATTTCTTTTGTTCTCATCATGAGTTTCCTTTACTACCCTTTCACCATTAGTAAGCATTTCTTGTAGAAACTTATTCAAATCTATATTTAAATCTTCCATCTTAGTGTCCATGCCATTCATCTTAGCTTCCATGACATCCATCTTAGCTTCCACGCCATTCATCTTAGCTTCGGATACCTTTTGTGAGAGTGAAATTTGTTGCACTTGGTCTCGTAATTTTGATATATCATGTTGCATTTCTTCCTCTTCTTCATGAGTCAAGCTATAGCTTTCAGGTTGCTTACTAGGTGTTTCCATTTTTTTTCTTCGGGGCATCAATTAATGATAATTATGCTTCACTATGCCCTTTGAAATTCAACCTAATTTTTCAACCCAAACTTATGCAAAATTTTAAAAAGACTACACACCTTATTTTTTTGCTTTGTAGAATCTCAATATTGAATATATTGTATCTCTGTAATTATTGATCTCCAAGGTCTGAAATTGTTTCCTGCGGTATCCCTCCAAGTCCTCTTTCCAATGCCACTAGGTTGATCAAAATTGGATTCTCCAAGAAAGAGTTATACCCAATCTCCCACGATGATATGATTATATCATTTTTCAGTAGATCAAACGTGTACGATGTGCCACGTGTCATTGTTTCAGCCTTCGGATTTGAAAAAGATACACATAAAACTATAGCCTATCCTCTTTATGTAAATTCTTACGAAATTGAAATTTGATGCTCAGAGAGAAAGTTATGACCATTTTCCCAAGGTCACTTGTTTGGAATGTAATTCAGGAGTCTATGAAAACCCTAACTACCTAAGATCATATCTCTAAAAATATAGCGAGACAAAATCAGAAATTCAGACCTGAGGTTTAGCATGATTTCAGCTCAAACGGGTTTTTGTTTTAGCTTCTGAAATGTTGTAGAAAAAAGGTTATAGCAAACATGCCATGATGACTTGTTTGGAGTAACGAAACCATAGAATCCAAAGCTCTGATACCAAATGTTATGAAACCATCTCACAAAAAGATAGAAAATAAAGATAAATGCCTTAGAATTCAGACAATTCTTGGATGATCCAAATGACAAAACCTCCTTTCTATATATAAGAGTATAAGGGGTCACAATATAATCAAAGCCGACCTAACAACAATAATATAAGGGCACAACAATAACAATAGTGGGCTTCTATGGGGCACAATAATAACAATATGGGGACAATAGGGGAACAACAATAACAATAAGGGCTACAATGAAAATAGTAATGGGGGAATCACTAGTATTATGGGGACCTAACACCTAGTCTAAGATGTTTCGTGATGATCAACTGACTAAGTCAGTTTAGGGTGGCAGGATGAGGGAGAGGCTCAGTGTAACTTGATCTCCAACTGCTAACTCAATTTGATGTCCCTTTACTTCCTCTTGATTGATGAACTTGTATGTATAGCTAATGAAGTGTCTTAGGTCATGGCCTCCTTCTCCATCTTCTTCATCATCATCTTGTCATGGTATGACAGAGTACCTGCATCAGCAATTCACTCATGATAGGATGACGTTAGTCCGATAAAACCCTAGTCTAAGATGTTGTGTGATGATCCACTGACTAATTCGAAACCGAGTGGCAGGATTAGGGAGAGGCTCAGTGAATTCACAATTACGCAACTCAGTAAGTTAGGGGTCAAGATTGAGCCCTGAGACTATGCAATGCGCAGTTCAGGCTAGATAGAGGAAGAAGATTGCACAGTTTGGGAGCTGAATGAGCCAGATTGATGGGTTGAGAACTGATTCAGCCTACTGTGAAGTTCTGGAAGGAAGAGGAGGCTGGGTCGCTGTGAAATTACATAGTTCAGGAGGTCAAGGTTGAGGCTTAAACCTTGAGACTACACAATGTGCATTTTTGACTGGGCAAGAGAGAGAGATTGCGCAGTTTTGGAGGTCAGAGACTGAGCTTGACCACTGTGATTATGTAGTGTGCAGTCCTGGAAGGCAGAGCCTATGCATTTCATATTTCCAAGGGACACGGGTGTTACTTAAGGATTGGGACTGCACAATGTGCAATTCAGGCTGGGCAGAACAAGGCTGAGTGGCTTGGTCGAGGAGTTTTCCCAATTACACTGTGTTGAATCAGTGAGAAGAAGATGAGAAAGAGAGAGACTCTGAGCATGATCACACACTTAGATAACTTTTAGAAATGGCAGGGAACACTAAGAACATATGAACAACATACCTTACTAAATGCAACAAATTTATGATGACTCCTACCAAGTGCAACACACAAAAGATGCAATTTGCGACAAAAGCGGTGACACTTGTGCGATAATGCTTGAAACTTTGGAAATGAGTGTGAAACATGTCTACATGGTAATAAAAACTCATTATCACAAATATTTCCCCTTGAAACAAGCCAAAAATCTACTTTACACGATAAGCGATAGTGTCCACACCAAAAGACGACACTTGTGATATGAGAAGAAAAGTACAAATGACACTTGTAATATGTGAACGACAGTGGAAGAAACACAT
This sequence comes from Pinus tabuliformis, assembly GCA_031772625.1. Lineage (NCBI taxonomy): Eukaryota > Viridiplantae > Streptophyta > Pinopsida > Pinales > Pinaceae > Pinus > Pinus tabuliformis. Next base: position 249,933,717 of record CM062809.1, on the reverse strand, counting down.
GCCAGAGCAAATATAACATGAAAGTGACACTAATTAGAGTGAGATAAAGCAAAAGAGATGGTCAAAAGCATGAAAACGACACTTGATAAAGAAAGGGTGTGCATAAGTGTCAGATTGTAAAACTCTTCGAAATAGAAGTACAAACAAAGCTAGAAGTGAGAAACTATCAATATCAGTGTGCATTGACTGTCAACATGGATTGAACATAGTGAATTCACTATCTTGATAGACTTTTCTAGGCTTATTCAATCTTGCATGTAGGAGTGCGCCATAAATTCATTGCGGACTGAGCATGTGCGAGCAGGTGACTTCGCCACTTACAATCCAAAAGGGAGCTCGAAGACTTAATCGATCTAGAAGTGAATATGGAAAGGTCGATCACAAGATCCATGGTAGGCTTCAAAATTCAAGTATAGGAAAAAATTTGGAGGGTTTTTATTGTAGCGACAACAAAACCGCAGAAAGATTAGAATTTGAAAGGTATGGTGATTCACTCAAAACCTTACATAGCAAAAAATTTAAATTTTACTATTAATTTTTTTTACAATTTCTGTTAGATTTATTCACAATTAAAATAAAATAAAATTTAAAACCATGTATAATAAAAATTTACTATTGATTTTACTAGTAAAATTCTTTACGACCTTTGTTCCTATTTAAATTTAATTAAAATTCATAAATAAATAAATTCAATACTTACCTTAAACCCTTGATTCTTCTTGCTTCTGTGACTTCAAAATTTCACCTTAGGGTTTAACTCCCTCTACCACTTCACAATTAGGGTTTTTCATTTTAGGAATTTTAGATTTAATGGGTTTGTGTACTTATTATATATAGGGTGTTTGACATGTAAAGTAGGGGGATCACTTATTGAATTAGATCCGAACCCTGTCGGCATTGTCTGTTTAAAAAAATGGATATATGTTTCATGGTGCATTAATGTAATGTAACATATCAATGCGCCCTGTGTAATACAATGCATCGGTATATTATAACATTGTTGGTTCTATCTAGTGCATTTATTTGCACTCCCGATGTAATATAATGCACCGACAAGCCTCTGCCAAATAACACCGTTAAGTCATTGCGGTGCATTTATCGTTACAAATCGCACCATCATAATTTAAAATTATTTTGAAAAAATAATTTCCACTGGCAGTGCCGAATAATTAAATGCCTAGTGCCTTAATGGAATAAACACACTGGTATGTTTACTCAAATAAATGCAATAAACACATCGGTTACTAGAGATCTTTTTGGCTGAAAATTATTTGATTTATGTATAAAATATGTTTAATGGTTTTTGTATTGAATGGAACAGGTTGTATATTGATAAAAACTATTTGAGAAGGTGTCAAGTGAAAAAAATATTGATCAACACAATAATAGCACATTGAAAAAAGCAGAGAAGGCAAGTTCTTTGCAATTTCTTTACAAAATTTATATATTTGAACTATATGTAAGTTTAACTAATATGTATTGGTTAGTTTGTTTCATGTAGAGCCACAAAATGAAGAAGATAGATAATATTATTTCTAATCTAAGAGTAGAATAGCGTAAAAGCCTAATAGAAAAATTGCAGAAGGATGAATCAAGTGAATGAAAAAATAATATTCAATATGAGTTTTTTTTTTTTGAATTTTCATTAATAATATACTTAAGAATATTAGATAACATGTTTCAAACAATCTATTAATTCATATATGTTTAATGTTTTACAGGGAGAAACAACGAAGGAAAAGATCAATGTTGTTCTAAGAAAATAAAAATTATAGAACATGTAAATGACGACGAATTGGTCCTTAGCTCATCTAGTGTGGTGCTGGAGGTTAATGAAAAGGGGGATTTATTTTACAAAACTATGAGGGATCTAATGGAACTAACTTATAGATGTAATTTCCACTTACAATACAAAAATAAATCCAATGATTCCAAGAACCAAATTATATCTAAACTACAAGAATCATTTCTAAAGCAATGATCAATGAGACATGTCATACTTGAAATAGAAAAACGTACAACAACAACAACAAAAACATTGAAAAGGTAAAATTCCTAATTAAAATGATTTTTGACAATTATATGTATACATTAATACAAACCATTCATTTATTAATATCGATTTTGTTATATTTAGTTTTCATATATCAATATAAAAATAGTTTCTTACTTTTTCATGAAGATTATAAAAATCCCAAATGATCAATGAGCTGATATGCGAAACATGTCGGTAGGAATGTCAAAAAAAGTGTACAAGGAGATGGTCAAAGAAATGGACATAATTGCAATACAGGAGGAGGCATCTCAACAACAACGTGCTTCAAATGTATGTAATCGTGATTGAATTTGTACGTATAGTTATTTTTTTAGCATTAAATATTAATTTTCAAGTATTTTCTTGCAGAAAAGAAAACAAAATGGAACTCATTCAACACATAAAACAGGACGACAAGGAAGAAAAGGGTTGATATCAAAGTTTGTAAGTAATTATTAATATTCCCTTATAACAACTCGAGGTTTCATTTTTGTATATTTTAAGTTGTTTTACAACAATCATCCTTGAATGTATTCAAATAGGTGCTAACATACAAAGAAGAGCCATTAGAAGAATTGATTGACATTGGGTTAAATATGGGTTGTGAGTATATGTTGGTGTTGTTATCACTCCAAGAAACTCTCCTAGGTTGTAGCTCGGAGATGCCTAGTAACATATAATCTTCAATATTGTTCTCTGAACTATTGGAATAAATGATGGTTTGGATCAAGTTAGATAACCATTTTAGCTCTGTTTTCACTCAATGCATGCATGAACACTCTCACCAATACAAGGCTTTAGACCAATAATGTTCAGTAAGTTATAAATTCAATGGATATATGGAGAATACTGACTATACCAACAGATTGCATATATAAACATATATCAATGGCTAGTTACAAGCACCAAAAGAGAATACTGACTGCACTGGAAGATGCATATATGACCACATATGGATGGCTAGCTACAGGTAGCAAAGAAGCTTGCAAATCTAATATATCAAAGCAGAGATAAGATGATAGTTATCTGGCCTTAGACACAAAGAAAACATGAACAAACTGTTCAAGTGCAAGCATAGAACAACAAAGAGGATGGACATTGAACATATAATGGCAAAAGAAGCTTATATTACTAGAATGAAGATGAGAAGCTTTAATGAACAGAGGAGGAATAATCTCCAAAATTTGAACCACTATTACATCTTTGTTTTATCTATTCATAGCCTGTTTACAATGCTCCTGAGCTCTCTAGAAGGCTCGGAGTCTTAATCTGCCTGATATGCATTGTTAACTGATTTGATGCCCTCTAGGCAAGCATGGGATTGGATTTTTCTGCCTCTGACAGCAGAGTAACCGATTTCAGATATTTTTTAGGGCCTGTTGTGCTGTTTGGGAGTTTTTATGTGCCAAAGATGCTCCATAACGTTTCTTGGTGTGGTTGTTGCGATGTCTGAGCTCCCTAAACTTTCTGTTTCAGGTTGCAGCATGTTGTGATGTCCATGATCACTTTCCAGCCTCTGTCCCTATCTCCCAGCCTCTGTTAGGTAATGGAAAGGGTTTGTGTGCCTTTTTTTTCTCTTTATACTGCAATTAGTGACTGTTTATGTTATAAACAGAAAACACAGCAAATACTGAGAAATCCTGACCTTCTCAATCTTTTTCAGACTTCAAAGGTCTTCAAATATGATTTAATTATCTACTGGGTCTGGCCTTGCCACCATCACAAGTCGCATTCAACCTGGCCTGTGTATTTCCTTTACACAATGAAATATGCGAAAACACTGAAAAATGCAGGAAAACTACTTTGGGCGACTTCAAATTTCATATATTCCACTTCCTGGACCCTTTCAGGTCCGGGGCTCATCGCAATCGCACTGGCCAATGCTCCCTTCATATTTTCATTATACAACGAAAATACATGAAATACATTAAAATCTGGGCTTCTGCGGATCTCAAAATATATGTATTTTTATCCCGAAACCCTCTTGGGTCCGGGCTTTATCGCATCGGCACTGTCCCCCGTTCCCTTTGTTATTTCATTAAAATAATGAAAAACTACAAAAAACGTTGAAAAATCTTGGGCGTGGATCTCAAAATATATGAATTATCACATATAATTACGTCGAGTCTGGCCTATCGGGCTGCACACGTGTAGGTGCATAGGCCGCGCCCCTTGGTATAGTGCCGATGCGATACGGTGATGCGATTCGGTCACAATTGTTGATTGCTCAATGCTCGGGCCTTATATATATATATATATATATATATATATATATATATATATATATATATATATATATATATATATATATATAGATAGAGAGAGAGAGAGAGAGAGAGAGAGAGAGATAATGTAGCATATTTTCCCCGCCAATGCGACCCGCCGATCTAATCATCAGCGATCGCTGATCGGCGGTGTCGTGTGCATGTCTTTAGATTGTTCCCTCTGCTCGGCTAATTGCAATTAGTTTCCTAGATCTTGGCCGTTGATCGGCCAGATCTAACGACGGTTGTTCATTCACTGTTTAAGCCTGCGTATGTGGGTTTTTTCATGGTTTTTAAGCATTTTTTCCTCCCGATAGTGTATTTCCGCCCTTCCAAGGGCTCTCCTCTTACACGGATTTTGGTCATTTGATGATCTTTGAGAAAAAATTGAAGATTTCAAGGAAATTAATGGATCCATTGGCATGTTTTAAAGTAAATTTGGAGACTTTTAGAGCCTATATGGATCAATTTGTGGGCCTTTTGCTAGAAAAGCTAACACTGGCTCCTTCTGGGGATGAAATCCTCCCTGTGAGGTTTCAAGGATCACAGATCAATGCCTTTCCTGAAAAACAAATTCAAATCTTCCTTCTAGTGTTCCATTGGGCATGGAGTCTATTTTGTAATGAAATAAAAATTGGAAAAACATATTTACAATGACAAGGCTTTAAAGCCTTAAACGAAATAAAGTTTCAAGAACCGCCCATTTATTGGGCTACCAAAAGTGTCTTCTCCTTCTAGATTGTGCAGAATGAATGTATTGTTCTGCTGAATTTGAGAGATGACAAATGGACCTATCCATAAGGAGTCAAACTTGCCATGGTTACCTTTCTTTTCCTTAAATGCATCCCATTTAAGCACCCAATCACCAACTTGGAAATTGTCCACTTTTGCCTTCCTGTCAAAGGTTTCTTTGATTTTCCTCTAATGAGCTTTTGACTTCTCAACCAGCTGATCTCTGATCTGCTGTAGTTCAACCAGGTTACTCATTCTTCTTACCCTATCATTCTCTTCATCTGTTCTTCTTGCAAGAACTTAACCACAAGGATAATGAGCTGGAAGGGGAAAACAACATCAGCGCCATAAACCAATTTGAATGGAGAATTCCCTATGGACTTTTTGATGGTAACTCTGTCAGCCCATAATGCAAACCTCAACTTGGAATCCCAACTCTTTTTGTTGTCCTCTAACAGCTTTTTGATTACCCTTACCATATTTTTGTTAGATGATTTTTCTAGGCCATTGCCTTGAGGATAATATGATGTAGAATGCACCACTTGAATGGCCATGGATTCAGTCATGTCCACCAATTATTTTTCCTTGAAAGTTGTTGCATTATCAGTGACTAGTTTGGTTGGGCAACCAAATCTAGTGAAAATATTCTCATTCAAGAACTTTATGACAACTTGATGATTGGCATTCTTAGTGGGTATAGCCTCAATCCACTTGGTGAAATAATCAGTGGCTACTAAGATCCATTTATGTTGGCCACTGGAATGTGGGTTAATCTCACCTATAAAGTCCAAGCCCGACTGCTGGAAGGGACCATTGACATGTATTGGCTTCAAGGGCAAAGATTTTAGTTGTTGTCTTCCTACAAACCTTTGGCACTTGTCACGAGATTTTACAAAAGAAAGCACATCAGAAAACAAAGTAGGCCAATAATATCCAGCCCTCAAGATTTTGTGAGTTGTGGTTTTCCAATAATGATGCCCTCCATAGATGCTAGAATGGAACCGGTGTATGACTTCCACAGATTGTTCTTTATCTAAACACCTCAAGAGGATTCCTAGTGGGTCTTTCCAATAAAGCAGATTTTTATCAATATAGAATTTGGCTGATATGAGTTTAATGGCACCATCTTGACTTGAGCTAAGCCCTGGAGGGACTTCTAGCTTTTGCAAAAAATGAACTATGCTATAATACTATTCGCATGTGGCTAGATTTTCAGCCAAAGACTGATTTTGCTTTTGCTCTTTTGTTGCTCCCTCTGTCTGCTCATCATTTGAATTAAGGCTCATGGAATTTATATCTAAGAAGCTGCAATTTTCTTCAGCCATAAGTTTCTCCAAGCTCTAGCCTTTGACAATCTTAGTGGGCTTCACCTCTATGTTAAACTCTATGAATTTTGCAATCCATTTAGCTCTCTTCCCATCAATATCTGGCTGAGTGAAGACATCTTTTACTAAAGCTGAAGGTACATATGCAACTACTTTGGAATGCAGAATATAAATTCTAAATGCCTTTAAAGACTTTATGAGATCATAAGCTTGTTTTTCAATAAGGTCATACCATAGTTCAGTATCCCTTAAGGTTTTTCTGAAAAAGGCCACGAGGTGCTCTATGCCTTCATAATTTTTCTGCAACAGAACTACCACAAGTGTATCATAAGAGGCAAAAGAGAAGATACAAAACTCCTTAGTGTAATTTGGGCTAATTAGAGTGGGAGCTTCCATGATAGCTTGCTTGATGGCTTCAAAAGAGCTTCTTGAAGCATATGTCCATTTTATTTCTTCTCCTTTCTTCAGCATGGAAGTGATGTGATTTACAAGTTCTACAAAGTTTGGAATGAATCTCCTAACGAAGTTAATCTTACCCAAGAAGGATTGAATGTCCCTTTTTGACCTTGGGATGGACAATGTCTGAATGGCTTGAATCCTTGCTGGATCAATCTTCACACCTTCAGCTGAAACAATATGTCCCAGAAGTTTGCCTTCTTCTAGAGCAAACTGTAACTTCTTTGGGTTTACTGAAATTCCAAATGTCTGCACTTTAGAAAGACCTTCTTCAGATGCTGTAAATGATCTTTGTGGCTGATGGAGAAGACTTTTATGTCATCAAGATAAATAAGGACAAACTTTTCCTTCTCTCCCACGAAGGCTATGTCCATGGACCTCTAAAAAGTAGCCCCAACATTCATCAATCTGAAAGGCATCTTGGAGTACATGAAAGTACCCCAAGGAGTAGTGAAGGCGGCCTTTTCCTAATCTTTAGGATGTTACAACAATCTGATTGTAACCTGAAAAACCATCTAAGAAAGACATGACTCTAGCCCCTGAAACTCTTTGCAGCAAGTGTTCCATCTTAGGCAGGGGATAGTTATCTTTTTTAGAGCACTTGTTCAGATTTCTAAAGTTGGCACAAAGCCTGATTTCTCCATTTTTCTTTCTCACTACCACAATGTCAGCTATCCACTTTGAATACCTTAGGGGAACTATGATTTTGGCATCCAATAGTTTCTTGATTTCTTTCTAATCAAAGGTAGTAAGAGAGGGCTGATAGGTATTAATTTCTGCTTAAAAAGGGTGGTGTTGTTTCCAGTGGGATCTTATGCTAAATGATGTTTGTATCATAGGTTTTGAGATCACTATATTCCCAGGCAAAAATATTAGTGAGTTGCTTCATGAGGGTGCAATACTCAGAATTCTAGGCAGAGGACAATTTAGCAAACAGATTTATGTATTTCGGATGGGATGGGCTCCCTATATTGTGTTTACGAACATCACACTCATTTTCTGTTTTGGCAGGCTTATATGGCACATCGTTTTGGTCGAACAACTTTTCTAGAGGCACTAATCCCTTTGGTATATTGTTACTAGGGAGTTGGACGATGCTTCCTCGCCTGATCTCGTTTTTTAACTTAGACTGGCCGCATTCTTCATTGGTTTCATTTTCTTGGTCGATGTGCATTTCAACAAATTCCTCCACGACTTGAAAAAAATTGTTAATTTCCTCATCATCTTCAAAAACTCTCCAATATTTGACATTGTGAGGCAGAGATGATCTGTATTTTACCTGAACTCCATATGTCAATTTAGGAGGCAAGGGAGGAATAAACATGCTAGCAGAGACAACAAGGGAGTCAGCAAGCTAGTTCTTCATTCTTGGAATATAAGAAACGCTGAAATCATTAAAAGAATCCTTGAGCCTCCATACCTCATCTCTGTATGCTTTTAGCCTTGGGTGCTTAGCTTGGAAAGTTTTATTAACCTGCTGAATGATGAGGTCTGCATCTCCAAACACTTTCAGGCCTTTGATACCCATTTCTTTAGTAGCGTTTAAGCCCAGAATCAAAGCTTCATACTCTGCTATGTTGTTTATGACCTGAAAGGTTAATTTGAAAGATAAATGAATATATTCCTATGCCATGGACATAAGGACTACACCTGCCCCTGCAGCTTCTTTAGAGCAAGCCCCATTAAAGAAAATATCCCAAATCTGTGGGCCTTCTTCTTCAGCGATTTGGCAAACTGGTTTTTTAAGCTATGTGGAGGCCAACTGGGATTCTTCAATATGGAGAATACATACTCCAAAATCAGTGTCAACAGCATAGATGGGATGATTAGTAGAGTTCTTCTCGTCACTGATGATATAAGCCAACTGCGCCTCTCTGTATAATCTCTTGCTCTCACCTCCGAAAACTGGGACAGTAGCATAGGACAGATCATTTTGTAATTATCAACCTAATCTCTTGATCCATCCTATGGAAAGTAACATGCCAAACTTGGGAGGTACATTAGCTACCACAATATCCATGATCATGCTTTTCATAGGCAGTTGAGACAAAGTGATGGCTAGGTCCTTGATTAATCCTAGACATTTCACCTTTCTAGAGTCAAAAGGAAAAAGGTCATGATAAAGCTTAGTAATGTCAAGACCCAACTCATCCATGACATCCTTTGGCATTAGATTATGGCTGGCTCCAGTGTCCAAAAGGTAGTTGTGAAGGATTTTTTCATGAATAGTCAAAGAGACATAGAATGATGGGGAGTTGTCTTCACAATTTTCAGTCATTGGGCTGAGAATAATAGCAAGCTTGTCATCTTGTATATTTACATGGTCAGTGGAGGCTTGGATGGCTTTAGGCTCAAGGGCCTTGAGGATGGATCTTTTGAAGGACTCATTCTTCACTAGTTCAATCAGAGGCATAGGTATTCTTAGCTTCTGAATTTCTGATTGAAAATTGAAAGGAGAAGGAGACTTGTCAAGGCCTCTTACCTCATGAGCTGGAGCTTTGAGGATGATGGGATCAACTTCCAGTTGTTTTTGCTTATTTTCTTGTTGTACTGCAGGGACAACAGCTCTTTGAATAGGAGTTTCCTTGGCATTATTTATCTTTGACCTCAAATTATATCTTTGCTAATCTACAGTTTGTAGAATAGCTTCATCATCCCATTCTTGGCTGATCTGGTCATTGCATAATGACTTTTCATAGGCAGCTGAGGTCAAAAAGGAAGCATTGCCTTTGTCTTCTAGACAATGGATCTCATCATCTTCTTCAAACTACTCTTCTTCCATGACTTCATTTTGAAAAGGAGCCTTCACCCTTTGGTCTTGATTAGCATCTTTGTTTCTTTACAAAATATGCAACTTCTCATTTTTTCTTCTATATGGATTTGGATTTGGATTTCTAGGAGCAAAGGTATTAGGAACTCTTCCTTTCCCCGAGTGTTGATCAACCTTCAATTTAGAAATCTCAGAGGCTAATGACTCGATCATTTTGGTCATTTTGTCTATCTTAGGATCAGAGGATGATGAATATTCGCCCCTCTGTCTTCTTCTATCAACATTTCCCTTGAGCTTCTCTGCAGCCATGATGTTTGATTCCACTTCCAAGGATACATCCTCCATGTCAGCCAAAGTAGCACATCGCCTCTCTCTCAACAATAGGTAGAAGTCAGAATCAAAAGCACTGGCATAGGTGAGTTTAGCAGAGGTAGTAGTAGGTTTTACTTCAGTAGGTATCTTGTTGTACATACGGTTAAACCTCTTATTAAAATCAAACAACAACTCACCATTTTCCCTCTTTAAGTTCCCAAACTCAGTGTGGTAGTAGAGGAGATCCTTCTTATCCCCCCAATGCTTTAGGAATGCATCATCTAAAGCTTCAATATCTGCTATAGATCTTGGGGTTAGTTCTCTAAACCATTTTCTAGCCTCTCCATCTAGGCTTTGGAAAAAGACTCTCATCCACACATCATCTTCACTAATGTCCAGATTATCAGCATAGCTATAGAATGACTCAAGATGTTCTTCAGCAGTAACACCTTCAGTCCCAGTGAACTTAGGCCTATATTTCTGATATTCTCCAGTAGGCATGGCATTCAAAGGAGTGGGCAGTATTAGAGGTCCATACCTAGCAACAATGATTATTTCCATTTTGGTAGGTGCTTGTGGACCTGCCATGGCTATGGTGGGTACAAGAGTACTGGCAATTTGAATGATAGATGGCTAAGGAGTAACTAACAGGACTAATGGAGTATGATGGGTATGACGTGAGGTTTCCTTTGGGCTTACAACACAAGGAGAACCTAAAGAATAAGGAGCTTTATTAATCTCTGAGAGTTTTTCTTCACTGCTAGTATTAGATGCTATACTCTCAACATGTATTTGTTCTATTACAAGCCTTTTTTGAAGAGATATAGAAGATTATTTAGGTTTACCTGATCCTAATGCTCCTTTCTGTGATACCTTTCTATCTTTGATGATTTTTTCAGGGTCAGGTATTGGGCCAGCTTGTAGCTTTTGACAGTTTCTCCGAGTATGCCTCACAAATTGAGCCAGGACTATGAAGTGGAGTCACCAAGAGGTTCAACCTCCTGTAGAGTCGCCAGATAGATGATTACAACCAAAAAAGTGCCCAGACTTTGTCTATCATAAAAGTTGGATCTATTTCGTTTCCCAGGGAAGCTGAGCTTCAGTTTCCTCTCCCTAGAAATGACGCCAATTATGTTATCACTCCAAGAAACTCTCCTAGGTTATAGCTCGGAGATGCCTGGTAACATATAATCTTCAATATTGTTCTGTAAACTATTGGAATAAATGATGGTTTGGATCAAGTTAGATAACCATTTCAGCTCTGTTTTCACTCAATGCATGCATGAACACTCTCACCAATACAAGGCTTTAGACCACTAATGTTCAATAAGTTATAAATTCAATGGATAGATGGAAAATACTAACTATACCAGCAGATTTCATATATAAACATACATCAATGGCTAGCTATAGGCAGCAAAATAGAATATTGATTGTACTGGTAGATGCATATATGACCACATATGGATGGCTAGCTACAGGTAGCAAAGAAGCTTTCAAATCTAATATATCAAAGCAGAGATAAGATGACAGTTATCTGGCCTCAGACACAAAGAAAACATGAACAAATTGTTCAAGTGCAAGCATAGAATAGCAAAGAGGATGGACATTGAACATATAATGGCAAAAGAAGCTTATATTACTAGAATGAAGATGAGAAGCTTTAATGAACAGAGGAGGAATAATCTCCAAAAGTTGAACCACTATTACATCTTTGTTTTAGCTATTTATAGCATGTTTACAATGCTTTTGAGCTTTCTAGAAGGCTCGGAGTCTTAATCTGCCTGATATGCATTGTTAACTGATTTGATGCCCTCTAGGCAAGCATGGGATCATATTTTTCTGTTTCTGATAGCAGAGTAACCGATTTCAGATATTTTTTATGGCCTGCTGCACTGTTTGGGAGTTTTTCTGTGCCACATATGCTCCATAACGTTTGTTGGTGTGGTTATTGCACTGTCTAAGCTCCCTGAACTTTTTGTTTTGGGCTGCAACATGTTGTGGTGTCCATGATCACTTTCCAGCCTCTGTCCCTATCTCCCGGCCTCTGTTAGGTAATGGAAAGGGTTTTCGTGCCTTTGCTTTCTCTTTATACTGCGATCAGTGACTGTTTCTGTTATAAACAGAAAACACAACAAATACTGAGAAATACTACCCTTCTCTGTCCTTTTCGAACTTCAAAGGTCTTCAAATATGATTTAATTATCTACTGGGTCCGGCCTTGCCGCCATCGCAAGTCGCATTTGGCCTGGCCTATGTATTTCTTTTACACAATGAAATATGCGAAAACACTAAAAAATGCAAGAAAACTGCTTTGGGTGGACTTCAAATTTCATATTTTCCACTTCCCGAACCCCAAAGGGTCCAGGGCTCATCGCAATCGCACTGGCCAATGCTCCCCTCGTATTTTCGTTATACAACGAAAATACATGAAATACATTAAAATTTGGGCTTCCGCGGATCCCAAAATATATGTATTTTTATCTCGAAACCCTCTCGGGTCCGTGCTTTATCGCATCGGCACTGTCCCCCGTTCCCTTTGTTATTTCGTTAAAATAACGAAAAACTGCAAAAAACATTGAAAAATCTTGGGCGCGGATCTCAAAATATATGAATTATCACATATAATTACGTTGGGTCCGGCCTATCAAGTCCCACACATGTAGGTGCATAGGCCCTACCCCTTGGTATAGTGTCGATGCGATACAGCAATGCAATCCGATCACAATTGCTGATCGCTCAATGCTTAGGCCTTATATTTATAGATAATGTATAATATGTTCCCCGCCAATCCGATCATCGGCAATCGCTGATCGGCGGTGTCATGCGCCTGCCTTTAGACTATTCCCTCTACTCGTCTAATTGTGATTAGCTGCCTAGATCTGGGCCGTTGATCGGCCAGATCTGATAGCGGCTATTCATTCACTGTTTAAGCCTGTGTATGTGGGTTTTTTCATGATTTTTAAGCATTTTTGTCTCCTGATAGTGTATTTTTGCCCTTCCAAGGGCTCTCCTCTTGTGCAGATTTTGATCATTTGATGATCTTTGAGCATAAATTGAAGATTTCAAGGGCATTAATGGATCCATTGGCATCTTTTTAAGTAAATTTGGAGACTCTTAGAGCCTATATGGATCAATTTATGGGCCTTTTTCCAGCGAAGCTAACAGGTGTATCAAAAATTAATTGTGGAATTTGTAAGTATCTATGTTGTTTTAATTATCTAAGTTTATAATTAATAGAACAAAAAAGTCCTTTATATTAAATCTATGATTTATAGTAGGGTTTAAAACATTCAGGAAATAAAGTATGGAACTAGGCCAATAGAAGACTTGTTGCAACAAGGCATGAGACTTGGTTTTGAAACCATGTGTATAGTTTATGAGTCACTTCTTGCTATGGTACATTAATATTCAATTTACATTGATGTATATTATTTATTTCAATTTTCATTATTCTCACCAATGTTGATACACTCATTACACTTTAATTGTATGTTTGCAGTTGCAACAAGATCAAGAAGACGAAAACAATCGATGCAATAAACAAAACATTCGTCCAAATTGATGGAGACCATCAATAGGTATATTTTGAGGTTCATTGTGCTATCCTCTAGCCCTTAAAACTCTCATTTTCTCACATTAATTTTCATTTTTAGCCATAATATGCTTAGTAAGAAGACTAAAGGACATCTTTCATGTTGCATGGCATAATGCGATTAATATTCAGGAAAAATAAGCATTTTTGGAAATATTTGCTATGCAGGGGCTTGATGGAGACAACTAGAGAGAATATACAAGGCTTGTCCACCTCATTAAAACTCCAAATCGGCTTGAGATCACAGAATCCTCATCAACAACTCGAATTCACTAGTAACTGAGGAACTCCAAGTACATGTGAAGACCAAAGGAAACCAAATCCACAAATCTCGAGATTTTGGAGGGAATCACCCCTCTTTTCAATGGAGCTTCCCTCAACTACTTTTTGGATAAATAAACTAGCCAAAAGGCTCATTAGGATTCAAATTTTTTTTTGCGGCTAGGAGTAGCTATTGAGCCTAGTGCTTGAAATTTTTATCATCTTTCATATGATTTATGTGACTCTTATTTTCTGTTAATGGGGATTGCACTATTGGTCTACATCTGAAGTAGTTTTCGAGGGATAAATCCCTTGGGTTTGGGCCCCATCTAGAGGCTTTAGTCCCTCTCTTGTATTTCTTCCTTGTTCCTGCTCAAGTTATTGCAATGATTTTCTTGTTTCATTAGGTTTTATATTACAAAATTTGTAGTTGCAGGTTTGCCTATCACCTTGTGGGAAGAGCAATTGTAAAATCTACAATAACAACCAACAAATATTTGTTTATGATTTCTTGCAAATTGTTAAGTATGAGACTATAATCCTTTTGCATGTTTAGTTTCTGCACTTTAGGCGTTAATAGCATTGGTTTGGAAATTAGGAGTTGTTTTGTGGGTTAGAGTAGATTTCCATAAAATTCAACTCATCTTTTCCATGTTAATTTACTTTGTTGTAATAGTGATCATTTGATGTATGTGTTGGATTGGTTTGCAGGGATTGTCTTTACTTGCAGGGGTGGGATCACCTTTCTACATCCACCTAGGCCAATCCATATCCCTTCTATACACCTCACATTGGTTCCAAACTCTACCACCAAGACCACTTTGGTAAGGTAAATGGAGGACACCGCGGGCACAAAATTTGTTGCAAGATAGACTTCAGAAGGGTACTAGGATTGGAAAAAGCGCTCCTACACCCTTAAATAACCTTCTTCTACCTTATTCCACCTTTAATACACCATTCCAGTCATTAAAAATCTATCAAAGCTCCCTCTTGTAGCAAAACAGGGCCTCCTGTAGCAATATAGGGCCTCTTGTAATACTTCTTGTAGCAAACATGTAGCATGTTTTCCTTCAACTAGATTTGCTCCATATTTTGACCCTGGCATATTGAAGTTTAATAATGATCCCCAAGCTTTGATTTTATTATTAGAGAAGACCCTAAGACCGCTCCAACATAAGACATCAAATAGAATTAGAATTAGCATTTTTTTCATAATTGTGTTGAAGGTTGAATTTTTCATTTTTAAGCAAGTAAAGATAGATAGATTATTCATGTAAGTAGGTTATTACATTGATTAGGTTTGCAAGTAGAATTACATGGTTTACTTCTACAACTAGACTAGGTTTTTCCTTTCGTGCAATTCCAATTCAGCAGTTACCTGGAATGTAGGGCACTTTCATTTCTATAGTAGAATCATATTCATCTTCTTGCAATTGTGACTTATTTTTATCCTTGTATTTAGTTGAAGGAGTGGTGTCTGAACACCTTGATTTGATCTCATGACTAAGGGTGACATGAGTAGAACCTAACTTTTTGTGTATATAGCATTGTCACCTCTAAGTTTATACGAACCCCAGTCGATAATTTAAGTTGAGAAGCCCTTAGGAGTTGCAACATCATTAGTGTAATACCATGGATCATCACTCTTTGGCACATTTCTAGGGAGGTGTCTAAGTAGGCGTTGTTTCTACTTAAGAGTTTCTTGTTTTTGTATTTTTTTTTGTTTTTTGTATTTTTTTTTACATCAATCTTATTTTTTTGAAAAAAAGAGAAAAAAAACTAGTTCTTTCATGCCTCGTAGGAGTAGGGATAACCAAGGGAAATTATTACCAAAAACCCCCACCCCCTCAAGCAGTCAAGCTTCATTCTTATTTGGTGACTGTGAACTTCCCTCTCTGACTACAGGGGAGCTAGAAGACCCTCTAGGTGTACAACCTAAAATTTTTGACGAACCCATAAGGGAAGAAGAACCTATCTCACTTACCCAAAAAATGGCTGAAAACAGGAACAATAGGATTTTCCATATCAGATAAACTAATGGAGATGCCAGAATGAAGAATATAAGCCCTTCTTCCCTTCCACATTTCCATGGATTAACCTCTGAGGATCCTGACACCTTCATGTTCGAGTTTGTTGTTGTCTGTAGGAGCTATGGTTATGCCTCTGATGAGTAGAAGTTGAAGTTATTTCCTTCTACCCACAAAGATGTAACCTTGGGTTGGTTTATGAGTTTACCTGGAGGCAACATCAATACCTGGGCCCAAATGTAACAAGCCTTGAATGACAAATATAGGATTACTATAGGTCTAAAGAAACAAAGGAGGAAATCTATAGGATGACTCTTGGATATGATGAATATTTGGAGGGCTATGAGGAAATATTTCAACTCAAGTATAGGAGGGAGAGTTGTACCCTTGTTCCTGAGTCACTCAAGCTAGTTCTTCTCTAAGGGATTAGGGAGGATGTAATGGAAACCATCAACAAGTTGTCTAGAGGATATATTTACCAATTTCCTTATGATGACATCAAAATTTTATTCAGGAAGCACTCTATGGATACTAGGAAAAAGGGTATGTCTAGCCAAAGTTTGGTCAGTTCCTCTCCCTCCACAAAATCCATCAAGCATGAGATAGGAAGTATGTTGGAATATTTTAAGAGTAAACTCATGCATACCTTTTCCATGAAAATTTATACTATGCAAATCAAAAGGAGGCAAGAGTAAGCAGAAATTACGTTAGCTATCTTTTTCCCTAGATGTATTAAGAGAATCCTAGGAATGAATGTCCACTGAATGCCATAGAAGTATTCTTAGTCTATGAAGAGAATCGTGCAACAAAAAAATGTCCCTCTCTGCCAGACCTAAAGGCTATATGCCAAGGAGGGGTAGAAGGTGGATCAGAGTAGTTGTTCTTCATTAACCAAAGGAGGCCTCCAGGTCCTTGGCCATATCAATGAGGCATGCAAGGTGCACATTATCCTCACTACAATCCAGATAAGAATGCACCTTTCTAGCCTTGGTACCCTTCCACTCATCCATCATGGTTTACACCTCCTCCTTGCCCTTATGATCCTCAATATCCTCCTCAACTTATCAACCCTACTTTTTAGCCATATCGTCCCCAATATTCACAATGGGGAAACCCCTCACCAGGGTGGAGGCCTCAAACAACACAACCTTTTGCTTTAATGCCTCCACCTCAACCTCAACCATAAAATTCTCACCAAAATACACCTAAGCAACCTCAAATTCTTGCTCAAGCCAATCAAAACCCAAAGAATAAGCATACATAATAGGTTTAAAGTGGGGAGACATCCTATCTTACTTATGTTGTGGAAATCTAATAGATCAACCTATGATCTGGGAAGATGCTCCCAGATAATCATTGTTTTGAAGGAAAATCCCCTCTGCAGACAGAGTCGAGATCTCTAGCCCATTGAGTGGGTCTAGGAATAAAATAAACAAACTAACATACACTTTCCTAGCTTATGTTTAACAAATGCAGAGAGAGAGTGACCTACCTCGCTCTGATGCTAATTGCTCAATCCTTTGGAGATGACTTTGATTCCTTTGCTTCCAGGCTCGCTCCTTACTTGTTCTTCACGTCTGAGTACCTGCAAGAAAGATCAAAGAGAAATACAAGGTACAAGAGCATATATGGCATACATCAAACATAAACTACTTAATAGATCAAGGAGTATTAAGCTAAAAGCATAAACATTTACACAATTATGGAAAGTGAACATAAAATGTATATATTAATAAGCTAAAATGGGAAGCATACAACCTATGCCTTGATGTTGAAGACCTCCTTTTGGTAGATGTCCAAGTCCAAGTGTTGGGTCCCTATAATACTAGTGATTACCCCATTACTATTGTAGTTATACCCCTTATTTATATTGTTGTGCCCCTATTACCCCCATGTTGTTATTTCTGTGCCCCATAGAATCCCTCTATTATTATTTTTGTGGCTTTATATTATTATTGTTAAGTCGGCTGGATTATATTGTGACTCCTTAGACTCCTATATATAGAAAGGAGGTTTTGTCATTTGTATCATCCAAGAATTGTTCATTTATGTAATGTAAAGGAGGTTGCCCCCTCGAAGAGGCTGAATTATAAGGCGTTGATCTATCTTTTCTATCTTTTCTTGAGCTGGTTTCATAACATTTGGTATCAGAGCTTTGGATTCTAGGGTTTCGTTGCTCCAAACAGGTCATCGTGGCATTTTCGCTATAACTTTTTTTTTGTGAAATTTCAGAAGTCGCAAAAAAAAAAACCATTTGAGAAGAAATCGCGCTGAACCTTGGGTCCAAATTTCAGATCTTTTCGCGCGATATTTGCGGAGATATGATCTGAGGAAGTTGGTCTTTTTACAGACTCCTAAATTACATTCAAAACAGGTGACCTGGGTAAAATCGTCGTAACTTTCTCTCTGGGTATTGGATTGAAATTTCGTAAGAAGGTAAAGAAAGAGAACAGACTGTAGTTTCTTGTATGCATGTTTCAGATCCAAAGGTTGAAACAGTGACTCGTGGCATGTCGTACAAGTTCGCTCTACTGAACTAGTCTAAAAGCAAGTCACTGTGGGAGATTTCACATAACTCTTCCTTGGAGAATCCAATTTGGGTCAGACTTGTGGCATTGGAAAGAGGACGTAGAAGGCTACTACAGGTCACAATTTCAGAACTGGATGATCCGAAATTATAGAGATACATCAGATTCAATATCAGGCTTCTATAAAGTGAAAAAAGGTGTGTAGTTTTTTTTAAATTTTTGTGTAAGCTTGGTTTAACGGAATTCAAAGGGCATAGTAAAGAATTATTATCGGTAACTGATGCCCCGAGGAAAGAAAATGCAAACACCTAGTAAGGAACCTGAAAGATCTAGCATGACTCATGAAGAAGAGGAAGAAATGCTACATGATATATCAAAATTACAAGAACAAGTGCAACAAATGTCATGCTCACAAAAGCTAACAGAAGCTAAGATAAATGGCGTGGAATCTAAGATAAATGGCGTGGAAGCTAATATGGATGATTTGAAGATAGATTTGAAGACAGTTTTGAAGAGAGACATGGCAAATTTGAAGACAGACATGGCAGATTTGAAGACAGATTTGACAAATTTTCTACGAGAAATACTTACTAATGGTGAAAAGTTTGTAAAGAAAACTCATGATGTGAACAAAAGTAATGTTAATCATGATTCCATAGACTCTAATGTTGGATCAAAGACCCACCATATTCCAAAAATCGATATGAGGAAGTTTGATGGCAAGGATCCCGCCACATGGATATTACAGATGGAGCAGTTCTTCGATCTCAATAATGTGCAAAACACACAAAAGGTACGTATGGCAACTGTATATTTGGAACCAAATCAGTTTGTATGGTATCAGTGGCTTTTCTCTTGTAAACAATTTATCACTTGGGCAATTTTTACGGAAGAATTGATAGCACATTATGAAGATACAAAAAGCAACACTTTTTTTAGCCAATTGATAAGTCTCAAACAAAAGGGTTCAGTAATGGAGCACATTGAGGAGTTCCAAAAATTGAACATAAGGGTAAAAGATATTCCAGAGGAGCATAGGATTGATGTGTTCATAGGGTCTTTAAAGGATAATATCCAACATGATGTTCACCTTTGGGAACCTGATTCATTAGAGAAGGAATTCAGGTTAGAAAGAAAAATGGAAAGCAAAATTATGGCAACCAGGAAGCATACCACTCACAACTATAAAGACGGAAGTGTTGTTGCCCCTAGTCTTCCACAACCTATAAGGTTGACACCACAACAATTGGAAGAAAAAGAGCAAAAGGGCTTTGTTACAGTTGTGATAGCAAATACACTAAAGGTCATAAGTGTGCTGAGAAGAAATTATTCTACATAGACTGTGAAGAGGAAGAAGAAAAGGAGCAAGAAAGGTCAAAAGAAGAAGATATACTCCAGAAACAAAGCCTAGATGAAGAAAAAATAAATCCAACCATATCTTGTAATGCATTGGCAGGAATTACTACTCCTCAAACCATCAAGATTGAAGGACAAATCAAGAAGAAAAAGGTAATAGTGTTGATTGATTCAGGAAGCACCCACAATTTTATTCATTGTAGGGTAGCAAAAGAATTGAATTGCTTCCTATATCCAGCACCAGAGTGTCAAGTGATGATTGCAAATGGAGGAACAATAAATTGCTTTGGAAGGTGCCATAATATCAAGCTATCCATGGGAGAATATGTATTGACTAGCCCAATGCTTTCCATTCCAATGGGAGGTGTTGATGTTGTACTAGGAGTCCAATGGCTATAATCCTTGGGTACAATAGCTTTTAATTTTCAAGAACTTTTCATCAAATTTTCTACGGAAGGAAAGGAAGTTGAATTAAGGGGTATTGTAGGGAAACCAAGAAAGATAATCAGCTCTAATGGTATGACAAAGCTTCTAAAAAAGGAGCAAAGAGGTGTAATTGCACAATTATGTTCGCTAGATGTTTCCACATCGGAATCATCTATTTCTCCAGATCTCCAAAAAGTCCTGGAAAATCATTCCAAGGTATTTGAGACTCCAAAAGGTCTCCCACCTATGCGTGATCATGATCATGCTATTCATCTGATTCCAGGAAGTGTTCCTCCAAACATCAGGCTCTACAGATATCCCTATGTCCAAAAAAGTGAAATTGAATGTATCGTTGCAGAAATGCTAGAGGCTGGTATAATTCAACCAAGTCAAAGTTCTTTCTCTGCTCCAGTAGTATTGGTGCACAAGAAGGATGGATCATGGCACATGTGTCCAGATTATAGGGAACTCAACAAGCTCACTATTAAAGATAAGTTCCCCATTCCTGTCATTGATGAATTACTGGATGAATTGCATGGATCAATTTACTTCACCAAGTTGGATCTTCGTTCGGGATATCATCAAATCAGAATGAAGATTGAAGACATTCCGAAACGGCATTTAGAACTCATGAGGGTCATTATGAATTTTTGGTCATGCCTTTTGGCCTTACTAATGCACCTTCAACATTTCAAGGTTTGATGAATTCAATTTTCAAACCATTCCTTAGAAAATTTGTGTTAGTATTTTTTGATGATATACTAATCTACAGCAAGTCTTGGAAGGATCATGTTGAATATGTTGACAGGGTGCTACAACTATTGGAGGAGAAACAATTATATGCAAAAAGATCCAAATGTTTCTTTGGAGTCCAGGAGGTGGAATATTTGGGTCATATTGTATCTCATGAAGGAGTTAAGGTAGACCCTAGCAAAATTAAAGCCATTAAGGAATGGAAAATTCCCACATCCATAAAGCATCTGTGAGGATTTCTTGGGTTGACAGGGTATTATCACAAGTTTGTTAAGAATTATGGGAGAATAGCAGCACCTCTAACAACATTATTGAAGAAAGATGCATTTTCATGGACTCCGGAAGCAACAAAGGCCTTTGAACATCTTAAAGAGGCAATGTGCCAAGCACTGGTCTTAGCTACACTGGACTTCACAAAAACCTTTATTGTGGAATGTGATGCTCCAGGAAATGGAATTGGTGCTGTTCTAATGCAAGATGAAAGACCCATTGCTTTTGAAAGCTGTCCAATCAAGGGAAAGTTTTTAAGCAAAGCTATTTATGAGAAGGAAATGTTGGCAATACTCCATGCACTTAAGAAATGGCGACCCTACCTAATGGGAAGACACTTCAAGGTAAAAACGGATCATGATAGCCTTAAATACTTTTTAGAACAAAGATTATCCTCTGAAGAGCAACAAAAGTGGGTCACAAAGATGTTGGGTTATGACTTTGAAATCATCTACAAAAAAGGGAAGCAAAATGTTGTGGCAGATGCACTCTCAAGAAAGGATGAGGATGTGGAAGCATTGTTGTGCGCCGTTTCTATTATCCAACCAGATTGGATAAACGAAGCAAGGGAGGAATGGAAGAATGATGAAGAAGTGTGGGCACTTATTCGAAAGCTACAACAAGATTCTAGTATGTCTGATACATTTAGCTGGCAAAATGATTCATTATGGTACAAAGATCGCTTATACCTCTGTAATAATTCCCAGCTAAAACAAAAGATTCTTATGGAATTGCACACTTCTCCCTTAGGAGGGCACTCAAGATTTTTAAAAACTTACCACAGGGTTAAGAAGGAATTTTTTTGGGATGGCCTTAAATCAGATATTCAAAAGTTTGTGGCGGAATGTTTGGTTTGCCAACAAAATAAAGTTGAAACAATTAAGACACCGGGTCTATTACAACCTTTATCCATTCCAAGCCAACGTTGGGAGGAGGTTTCAATGGATTTTATCACAGGTTTACCCAAGTCTGAGGGAAAGAGTGTCATCATGGTGGTAGTTGACAGACTTACCAAATATGCACTCTTTTGTGCATTATCACATCCATTTAAAGCCAGTACAATTTCTACTGCATTTATGGAAACAATTCAAAAGCTACATGGAAACCCAAAGATTATTGTAAGTGACAGAGATCCCATTTTCACTGGAAATTTTTGGACAGAATTATTTTCTTGTCTTGGTACTCAGTTAGCTCATAGCTCATCTTATCATCCTCAATCTGATGGGCAAACTGAGATAGTAAACAAATGTTTGGAAGGATATCTTCGTTGCTTTGTATCTGATAAACAGACACAATGGGTCAAATGGTTGCCTCTCGCTGAATGGTGGTATAACACTTCCTTCCATACAGCAACAAAAATGACCCCATTTATGGCACTTTATGGGTATCAACCACCATCCATCACATCATATTTAAGAGAAAATTCTAAGGTTCAGGCAGTGGAACATCACATCGAACATCAACAACAAGTCCTCCAACTCTTAAAGGATAACCTCATGTTGGCACAAAATAGAATGAAACAACAGGTAGATCAACATCGCAGTGAAAGAAGTTTTGATGTAGGTGATTGGGTATTCTTACGGCTACAACCATATAAGAAAATGTCCCTAAAGCAAGCTAAGAAGGATAATAAATTATCACCAAAGTATTATGGTCCGTACAAGGTGTTAGCGCTTGAAATTTCACCTCAGGCTGAGAAAGGTAAACCTCAAGGCAACATCAAACCACTTAGCCTCGTAGCTAGCCCTACGGGGCAGGAGAGGGCTCTCTCCGGTCTATCTCGGTAAAGATCTTCAATTGGTGAGATGGCCAATAGGGTAACACTGATTTTAGGCTAGTAAACTGATCAAAAGGGTTGATTTGGGGTTTCTAGGGTTTTTGGTAGCAAACTGAGGAGATGGCAATTTTGGGTGCGGGGATTGGACACAGTTTCTGCAGGGGGTTCTTTGGGGCGAGGTAGGAGACAGTATTGATGCCTTTCATAGAGATGGATGGATGAGAATGACCGGTGAGGAGTTAAAGAGAGCAAGAAATAACCTTGAATTCCCTTTAAACAGTCGAAAACATTGATATTAAGCAAACTTAAAAGTAGAGCATGACAGTCATGAGTTCTACTTTAACACTTCATTTGCCTAATGTGCAGAAGGAAAAGTAAGGAAATGATTCACATAACACAGTTACAAGTACAAAGAGAAACACACCATCAATACATGTGACCACAAGAATCCCAAAAAGGACTGCAAAACCCTGGTCTTCCTTTGCCAAAAATTGCAGAGATACAGTGAGTAATACAATAAGAGCTTCTCCCTCAAGAGTCCAACCATGAAAATGAGCAAGAGAGTACATAATATAGATCATCTAATATCTTTCCCTGCCTCTAGGGGTCGAGCTCACCCTTCTAGGAGCTGTTTCAACCAATTCTAAACTGAGCACTAAAATCTAGGCAGTCAAAACAACTTGCCTCTATAAGCTAGGAAACCATTTCATTCATCAAATGTTTACTATTTCATGAATGAATCTTCTAGAATAGGTAAATAAGTGTCATGTCAACATAAAAATACATTAATTACATCAAAGAGGGTGAAAAATCCCATCAAAAGTCAAAACTAGTAAAAGCTGGGCGAATCCATGAGTTGTAAGTGAAAAATTGTGAAAATTGCCTGATGGGTCGCGCGCCAAATCCTGATGGGTCGCGCGCATTTGAGAGCACTTTTGGGGCACTTCCAGGTGTCCAAATGAGGCAAGAGTAGGCTTGTTGGAAAGGTATGTGACTCTAATTTCCAACCCAACTGGAATTTTTGAATTTGGTTGTCATTTTCCCCTCCAAAATTTCAATCTCCCAAGACTGCTTTCTGTGTGTCAAAAATGTGGCAGAAAGTAATTTTTTGCTTGTTTTTTGACTTTCTGGAGGCCCAAAACTTCATAAAATCTCTTGGAAATGGGTGAGAATGTGTAAAGTTTCATGAAAAATCCAGAAATGCTTAGTTTTCCTGGAACGGAGTTGCCAAATGAAAGGGTCGCGCGGGGGTGAGACCCGTCAAGCGGAAAAACCTGTTTATGGCACAAAAAATTCACAAATGACACAATTTTCTCCAAATTTCTTGAAATTTGGGCTGGGAGTCCCCAATCAAGTACCATGCTCATTCAAATAGGCTTTGACCAAAATTTGGAGTGGATCGGGCCTTTTCCGTCTTTTTTAGTGCTTTGGCCAACCTCCTTGGATCCGGCGATTGTAATTTTGACATTTCTCTAAAACCATGACACCTGTGCAAAAAGTGAAGGATGTTTTTCTTCTTTGGCATGTTGTGGACAAAAACCTCTCTCAAGTTTGCAAAATTCATCTTTGATTGCTCTGAAACATCATTTGAGTGAAACTTGCCCCGATGTGTGAAACAAGGAATTTTGTCGAAATGAAGCGAAATGAAGGGGATAAGGGGCTTCTAAATTCTTGGGGAAATTTTTGGAAGTAGGGAGGGATGTTAGGAAGAAGGGGAAAGTGGAATCTCAGGGATTGAGTGAGGGGAAGGGGTCCAAAAGGGAAAAACACAGGCCCAACCTAGAAAATTGCCAGGTTGTAGCTAGAAACTAGGGTTTGTGCAAAAATGAGGAATTTGGGGGATCTCAGTGATGGGAAGCATTTGGTAAGGTACTTTAAGGATAGGGGAAGGTGTATGAACATCAGGATACAAGTTTTGCCGATGATTTGACCGTCCAAGAGAAATTGCCCTCAAAACCCTAGGAGAGGAAAATGACCTTACCTAGGCGCAACTGAAGCATGGACAAGGTGTAAAAAGACTCATTAGACACTGAGATGATAATGAAAACCCTATGAATGATGATAGACTCAGCTAAATGATGACATGGACCGCCATTTGGACAACTTTAGAAGGAGTGAAAGCAAACCCTAGACCTAATGCCTAGTGACCAAATTTTGCTTGAAGACTCACTGAAATGACAAAATTTGGCCTTGACACTCTGAGACCACTTTGTAAGAGCATATTTGATCACTGGAGGAAGGCTGGAAAGACTGACACTAACATTGGCTCCAATGGGCATGGTAGCTCCTTGGAGATACCAAGAACCTTAGACCTCTGGGAGAGCAGACCAGTGTTTTCATCCATTGGGCAATGGAGTCAAAAACTCAAGCTGAAATGCATGACTGAAAACCGATGACTTGACAACACAAATTGACTCTCACTCAACTAAAAATTGACTCAACACTTAAACACAACCGACAAACTGAAAATGATGCTCAAAGGGAAGCTTATTCATCACAACCTACTCTAACAGTTTCATTCATCACTTGATCAAGTGAAATGAAACAACCAATGCAACCAAGTAAGTATCCCGTCTGTTGTTTGAATTCCCCACAAGTGCTTGCTTATGAACAACAAGAGAGAACTACTGAAAGGCAACTCCCATGACAACTTAGAAACAGATCCATTGAATGATATGGCTTCTCTATCCACCTCCAAAAACACTGCATAAGGATCTTGAAATTCAAGCACACTGGAACTTAGCTCATCCAATGGATTACTTCTCATTTCCTCATACCATGAATGCAAATTGTGATCTGAGCCTTGTGACGAGACCTCTGCTGAAAATGACAAAGAAACTGACTGCCGGATCAAATTCATATCAGCACATGTTTCAAGCTCACATGTGGTCAATGGAGAAAGACTTTGACTGCAAACCTCATCCAAAACATCAGCTATTGGATCATGAAAAGCTTGAAAAGACTGCTGCAACCCATTTTCTATTGGTTCCAATGTGATTACATGATTGCCTACATGCTGCTCATTCTTCACTGAAGATGGACTATGCAAATTTCCCTTCAAATATTGAAATGATTCAAAACAGAATGGTAGGGAACCTTCTTGTATCATTTGATCAAATATGTCAGCTTCCATGCCTTCATCTGCAACTTGACAACCAATGGCATTTGGGGGCTGCAAATCTGAATATGTAAAGTCTTGAACAAAATTTTCATTGCTCTCAAGATGGTCTAGATCAAGACTTGTTGACAGCTGATTTCTAAGTTCATGGAAGTTGTCTCTAATGAACTGACATGAATCAAAACAAAAAGGCAAAGATCCTTCACTTACTTCAAACTTTGATGCACTTTCCTCATCAATGTCATAGCTGATATGTGATGGCTGAACATTGTATTCAAGCTGCTGAAAATGAACTTTTTCCTCCCACAAACTAGCTGCTGATTCGTCTGCAAGATTAGCTTCTGTTTGGAGAACATAATCATCATCATACTGATCAAACCGAGGCAAATCATCGGTATAAAACATATCATCAAGCATGCAGGTCATATCAACAGTTCTTTCTTCGCCAAGGTGATCTACAAAACAATCATTATCAGATCTATGACAACTAGGATAAGAAACAAAATGTTTTGGATCAGCAACTTGTTCTTCTTCAATCAACGCGCCATGGGCTTGAACATCATAAGCATCTCTTGTGTTGATCTTGTCCATCATCTTTTCTACTGCACTTACCAAAATGTCAAGCTTCACCTCTAGAGATTTTGATTCGGCCGGATCTATGTTTTTCATCTCTTCTTCTTTCAACCTTGCCCTTCGGATCAGCAGATGAGCCTCTACATTTACTGCACTATTTTGCATCTCGTGAAGTGTTGCAATATCCCTTTCTCTCAGCTGAAACTCCATCTCCAGCTCAAAGGCACCCGGATAGTGCAAGAGAGCAGATCGAGGAGTAGGCCTTATATCAACTGGCATTGAATAATAAACTTGGTTAAATCTGGCAGAAAATTGTTGTACTGTCTCCCCTGGCAATCTTTTCAGCTGGTTATACTCTTCTACAATAAGGAAAAGGTTCTGCCCGATCATCCACCTGTCGAGAAAAACTTTGACAAACTGCTGGAAATCTGAAATGCTTGCATCAGGCAGGGTTTTGAACCAACTCTTCACTTTGGCTTGCAAAGAAAGAGAAAAAAGCCTTATACTAACATCTTTTTCATCAACTTCAAAAAGGTCTAGAATATTCTCAAAATTCTGCACATGTTGCTCAGCGTTGACATTTTTACTTTCACCATCAAACCTCGGCAAGTATAGATCATAGTTTTTGGGGAAATCATGAAGAACAGAAGGTAAAACAAGAGGTTTATACCGATCTGGAATTTTACAAGGTGTAGGGGTATGTACAGCAGGTATAGAATCAATCTTGGTCTCTTGAGATTCATCAATTTGAAGATGGTCATCACAAGATTTAGAAGAAAGGTCTTGATCAAGCTCAAAGGTATGCAAATCTTTGGTTTTCACACTTTTCAAAGGGAAAGAATCAACTGCAGGCTGAGGATCTCTTCTCAAATACAATATACTTTGCAAAGCCTTCTTAACATTCTTGGGAAAAGAGAAGAAATAATTTATGACAAAGAACAAAATGTCTTGGATGAAATTCCAACTTGAATACCTGATATGTTCATATTGTCCTTTCAGGTTTTTGCTGGTCGGGATCATCCTCCAGTGGAGTCTTTGGATCTGATCTCGAAAATGATTTAGAGTCGCCAAGTGAATGATTTCAGCCTTTCAAGTGTCTGATCGTTGTCCACCATCAACAATCATATATGACCTTGATACATGTACTGGGGTAAAATGCAAATGAGGTGTTGTATTCACAAGCTCACGGAGATGGACTGAAGCAGCGTTTATCTACTTGCGCTGATGCAAAGCAAGAGCGTTTTCGAAGGCTACCTGGCGTATCTTCAGACTCCGTCTAAGACTTATGAATTAAACACATCAGTGAGCAAACATATGTTAGCGCTTGAAATTTCACCTCAGGCTGAGAAAGGTAAACCTCAAGGCAACATCAAACCACTTAGCCTCGTAGCTAGCCCTACGGGGCAGGAGAGGGCTCTCTCCGGTCTATCTCGGTAAAGATCTTCAATTGGTGAGATGACCAATAGGGTAACACTGATTTTAGGCTAGTAAACTGATCAAAAGGGTTGATTTGGGGTTTTTAGGGTTTTTGGTGGCAAATTGAGGAGATGGCAATTTTGGGTGCGGGGATTGGACACAGTTTCTGCAGGGGGTTCTTTGGGGCGAGGTAGGAGACAGTATTGATGCCTTTCATAGAGATGGATGGATGAGAATGACCGGTGAGGAGTTAAAGAGAGCAAGCAATAACCTTGAATTCCCTTTAAACAGTCGAAAACATTGATATTAAGCAAACTTAAAAGCAGAGCATGACAGTCATGAGTTCTACTTTAACACTTCATTTGCCTAATGTGCAGAAGGAAAAGTAAGGAAATGATTCACATAACACACTTACAAGTACAAAGAGAAACACACCATCAATACATGTGACCACAAGAATCCCAAAAAGGACTGCAAAACCCTGGTCTTCCTTTGCCAAAAATTGCAAAGATACAGTGAGTAATACAATAAGAGCTTCTCCCTCAAGAGTCCAACCATGAAAATGAGCAAGAGAGTACATAATATAGATCATCTAACATCTTTCCCTGCCTCTAGGGGTCGATTTCACCCTTCTAGGAGCTGTTTCAACCAATTCTAAACTGAGCACTAAAATCTAGGCAGTCAAAACAACTTGCCTCTATAAGCTAGGAAACCAATTCATTCATTAAATGTTTGCTATTTCATGAATGAATCTTCTAGAATAGGTAAATAAGTGTCATGTCAACATAAAAATACATTAATTACATCAAAGAGGGTGAAAAATCCCATCAAAAGTCAAAACTAGTAAAAGCTGGGCGAATCCATGAGCTGTAAGTGAAAAATTGTGAAAACTACCTGATGGGTCGCGCGCCAAATCCTGACGGGTCGCGCGCCTTTGAGAGCACTTTTGGGGCACTTCCAGGTGTCCAAATAAGGCAAGAGTAGGCTTGTTGGAAAGGTATGTGAGTCTACTTTCGAAACCAACTAGAATTTCTGAATTTGGTTGTCATTTTCCCCTCCAAAATTGCAATCTCCCAAGACTGCTTTCTGTGTGTCAAAAATGTGGCAGAAAATCATTTTTTGCTTGTTTTTTGACTTTCTGGAGGCCCAAAACTTCATAAAATCTCTTGGAAATGGGTGAGCATGTGTAACTTTTCATGAAAAATCCAAAAATGCTGAGTTTTCCTGGAACGGAGTTGCCAAATGAAAGGGTCGCGCGGGGGGTGAGACCCGTCAAGCGGAAAAACCTGTTTATGGCACAAAAAATTCACAAATGACAAAATTTTCTCCAAATTTCTTAAAATTTTGGCTGGGAGTCCCCAATCAAGTACCATGCTCAGTCAAAGAGGCTTTGACCAAAATTTGGAGTGGATCGGGCCTTTTCCGTTGTTTTAGTGCCTTGGCCAACCTCCTTGGATCCAGCGATTGTAATTTTGACATTTCTCTAAAACCATGACACCTGTGCAAAAAGTGAAGGATGTTTTTTTTCTTTGGCATGTTGTGGACAGAAACCTCTCTCAGTTTTGCAAAATTCATCTTTGATTGCTCTGAAACATCATTTGAGTGAAACTTGCCCCGATGTGTGAAACAAGGAATTTTGTCGAAATGAAGCGAAATGAAGGGGATAAGGGGCTTCTAAATTCTTGGGGAAATTTTTGGAAGTAGATAGGGATGTTAGGAAGCAGGGGAAAGTGGAATCTCAGGGATTGAGTGAGGGGAAGGGGTCCAAAAGGGAAAAACACAGGCCCAACCTAGAAAATTGCCAAGTTGTAGCTAGAAACTAGGGTTTGTGCAAAAATGAGGAATTTGGGGGATCTCAGTGATGGGAAGCATTTGGTAAGGTACTTTAAGGATAGGGGAAGGTGTATGAACATCAGGACACAAGTTTTGCTGATGATTTGACCGTCCAAGAGAAATTGCCCTCAAAACCCTAGGAGAGGAAAATGACCTTACCTAGGCGCAACTGAAGCATGGACAAGGTGTAAAAAGACTCATTAGACACTGAGATGATAATGAAAACCCTATGAATGATGATAGACTCAGCTGAATGATGACAAGGACCGCCATTTGGACAACTTTGGAAGGAGTGAAAGCAAACCCTATACCTAATGCCTAGTGACCAAATTTTGCTTGAAGACTCACTGAAATGACAAAATTTGGCCTTGACACTCTAAGACCACTTTGTAAGAGCATATTTGATCACTGGAGGAAGGCTGGAAAGACTGACACTAACATTGGCTCTAATGGGGATGGTAGCTCCTTGGAGATACCAAGAACCTTAGACCTCTGGGAGAGCAGACCAGTGTTTTCATTCATTGGGCAATGGAGTCAAAAACTCAAGCTGAAATGCATGACTGAAAACTGATGACTTGACAACACAAATTGAATCTCACTCAACTAAAAACTGACTCAACACTTAAACACAACCAACAAACTGAAAATGATGCTCAAAGGGAAGCTTATTCATCACAACCTACTCTAACAGTTTCTTTCATCACCTGATCAAGTGAAATGAAACAACCAATGCAACCAAGTAAGTATCCCGTCTGCTGTTTGAATTCTCCACAAGTGCTTGCTTATGAACAACAAGAGAGAACTACTGAAAGGCAACTCCCATGACAATTAGAAACAGATCCATTGAATGATATGGCTTCTCTATCCACCTCCAAAAACACTGCATAAGGATCTTGAAATTCAAGCACACTGGAACTTAGCTCATCCAATGGATTACTTCTCGTTTCCTCATACCATGAATGCAAATTGTGATCTGAGCCTTGTGACGAGACCTCTGCTGAAAATGACAAAGAAACTGACTGCCGGATCAAATTCATATCAGCACATGTTTCAAGCTCACATGTGGTCAATGGAGAAAGACTTTGACTGCAAACCTCATCCAAAACATCAGCTATTGGATCATGAAAAGCTTGAAAAGACTGCTGCAACCCATTTTCTATTGGTTCCAATGTGATTACATGATTGCCTACATGCTGCTCATTCTTCACTGAAGATGGACTATGCAAATTTCCCTTCAAATACTGAAATGATTCAAAACAGAATGGTAGGGAACCTTCTTGTATCATTTGATCAAATATTTCAGCTTCCATGCCTTCATCTGCAACTTGACAACCAATGGCATTTGGGGGCTGCAAATCTGAATATGTAAAGTCTTGAACAAAATTTCATTGCTCTCAAGATGGTCTAGATCAAGACTTGTTGACAGCTGATTTCTAAGTTCATGGAAGTTGTCTCTAATGAACTGACATGAATCAAAACAAAAAGGCAAAGATCCTTCACTTACTTCAAACTTTGATGCACTTTCCTCATCAATGTCATAGCTGATATGTGATGGCTGAACATTGTATTCAAGCTGCTGAAAATGAACTTTTTCCTCCCACAAACTAGCTGCTGATTCGTCTGCAAGATTAGCTTCTGTTTGGAGAACATAATCATCATCATACTGATCAAACCGAGGCAAATCATCGGTATAAAACATATCATCAAGCATGCAGGTCATATCAACAGTTCTTTCTTCGCCAAGGTGATCTACAAAACAATCATTATCAGATCTATGACAACTAGGATAAGAAACAAAATGTTTTGGATCAGCAACTTGTTCTTCTTCAATCAGCGCACCATGGGATTGAACATCATAAGCATTTCTTGCGTTGATCTTGTCCATCATCTTTTCTACTGCACTTACCAAAATGTCAAGCTTCACCTCTAGAGATTTTGATTCGGCCGGATCTATGTTTTTCATCTCTTCTTCTTTCAACCTTGCCCTTCGGATAAGCAGATGAGCCTCTACATTTACTGCACTGTTTTGCATCTCGTGAAGTGTTGCAATATCCCTTTCTCTCAGCTGAAACTCCATCTCCGGATCAAAGGCACCCGGATAGTGCAAGAGAGCAGATCTAGGAGTAGGCCTTATATCAACTGGCATTGAATAATAAACTTGGTTAAATCTGGCAGAAAATTGTTGTACTGTCTCCCCTGGCAATCTTTTCAGCTGGTTATACTCTTCTACAATAAGGAAAAGGTTCTGCCTGATCATCCACCTGTCGAGAAAAACTTTGACAAACTGCTGGAAATCTGAAATGCTTGCATCAGGCAGGGTTTTGAACCAACTCTTCACTTTGGCTTGCAAAGAAAGAGCAAAAAGCCTTATACTAACATCTTCTTCATCAACTTCAAAAAGGTCTAGAAAATTCTCAAAATATGCACATGTTGCTCAGCGTTGACATTCTTACTTTCACCATCAAACCTCGGCAAGTATAGATCATAGTTTTTGGGGAAAGCATGAAGAACAGAAGGTAAAACAAGAGGTTTATACCGATCTGGAATTTTACAAGGTGTAGGGGTATGTACAGCAGGTATAGAATCAATCTTGGTCTCTTGAGATTCATCAATTTGAAGATGGTCATCACAAGATTTAGAAGAAAGGTCTTGATCAAGCTCAAAGGTATGCAAATCTTTGGTTTT
This sequence comes from Pinus tabuliformis, assembly GCA_031772625.1. Taxonomy (NCBI): domain Eukaryota; kingdom Viridiplantae; phylum Streptophyta; class Pinopsida; order Pinales; family Pinaceae; genus Pinus; species Pinus tabuliformis. Next base: position 249,901,205 of record CM062809.1, on the reverse strand, counting down.
CACACTTTTCAAAGGGAAAGAATCAACTGCAGGCTGAGGATCTCTTCTCAAATACAATATACTTTGCAAAGCCTTCTTAACATTCTTGGGAAAAGAGAAGAAATAATTTATGACAAAGAACAAAATGTCTTGGATGAAATTCCAACTTGAATACCTGATATGTTCATATTGTCCTTTCATGTTTTTTCTGGTCGGGATCATCCTCCAGTGGAGTCTTTGGATCTGATCTCGAAAATGATTTAGAGTCGCCAAGTGAATTATTTCAGCCTTTCAAGTGTCTGATCGTTGTCCACCATCAACAATCATATCTGACCTTGATACATGTACTGGGGTAAAATGCAAATGAGGTGTTGTATTCACAAGCTCACGGAGATGGACTGAAGCAGTGTTTATCTACTTGCGCTGATGCAAAGCAAGAGCGTTTTCGAAGGCTACCTGGCGTATCTTTAGACTCCGTCTAAGACTTATGAATTAAACACATCAATGAGCAAACATATGTTAGCGCTTGAAATTTCACCTCAGGCTGAGAAAGGTAAACCTCAAGGCAACATCAAACCACTTAGCCGCGTAGCTAGCCCTACGGGGCAGGAGAGGACTCTCTCCGGTCTATCTCGATAAAGATCTTCAATTGGTGAGATGACCAATAGGGTAACACTGATTTTAGGCTAGTAAACTGATCAAAAGGGTTGATTTGGGGTTTTTAGGGTTTTTGGTGGCAAATTGAGGAGATGGCAATTTTGGGTGCGGGGATTGGACACAGTTTCTGCATGGGGTTCTTTGGGGCGAGGTAAGAGACAGTATTGATGCCTTTCATAGAGATGGATGGATGAGAATGACCGGTGAGAAGTTAAAGAGAGCAAGCAATAACCTTGAATTCCCTTTAAACAGTCGAAAACATTGATATTAAGCAAACTTAAAAGCAGAGCATGACAGTCATGAGTTCTACTTTAACACTTCATTTGCCTAATGTGCAGAAGGAAAAGTAAGGAAATGATTCACATAACACACTTACAAGTACAAAGAGAAACACACCATCAATACATGTGACCACAAGAATGCCAAAAAGGACTGCAAAACCCTGGTCTTCCTTTGCCAAAAATTGCAGAGATACAGTAAGTAATACAATAAGAGCTTCTCCCTCAAGAGTCCAACCATGAAAATGAGCAAGAGAGTACATAATATAGATCATCTAATATCTTTCCCTGCCTCTAGGGGTCGAAGCTCACCCTTCTAGGAGCTGTTTCAACCAATTCTAAACTGAGCACTAAAATCTAGGCAGTCAAAACAACTTGCCTCTATAAGCTAGGAAACCAATTCATTCATTAAATGTTTGCTATTTCATGAATGAATCTTCTAGAATAGGTAAATAAGTGTCATGTCAACATAAAAATACATTAATTACATCAAAGAGGGTGAAAAATCCCATCAAAAGTCAAAACTAGTAAAAGCTGGGCGAATCCATGAGCTGTAAGTGAAAAATTGTGAAAATTGCCTGATGGGTCGCGCGCCAAATCTTGACGGGTTGCGCACCTTTGAGAGCACTTTTGGGGCACTTCCAGGTGTCCAAATGAGGCAAGAGTAGGCTTGTTGGAAAGGTCTGTGAGTCTACTTTCCAACCCAACTGGAATTTCTGAATTTGGTTGTCATTTTCCCCTCCAAAATTGCAATCTCCCAAGACTGCTTTCTGTGTGTCAAAAATGTGGCAGAAAGTCATTTTTTGCTTGTTTTTTGACTTTCTGGAGGCCCAAAACTTCATAAAATCTCTTGGAAATGGGTGATCATGTGTAAATTTTCATGAAAAATGCAGAAATGCTGAGTTTTCCCGGAACGGATTTGCCAAATGAAAGGGTCGCGCGGGGGGTGAGACCCGTCAAGCGGAAAAACCTGTTTATGGCACAAAAAATTCACAAATGACAAAATTTTCTCCAAATTTCTTGAAATTTTGGTTGGGAGTCCCCAATCAAGTACCATGCTTAGTCAAAGATGCTTTGACCAAAATTTGGAGTGGATCGGGCCTTTTCCGTCGTTTTAGTGCCTTGGCCAACCTCCTTGGATCCGGCGATTGTAATTTTGACATTTCTTTAAAACCATGACACCTGTGAAAAAAGTGTTTTTTTTCTTTAGCATGTTGTGGACAAAAACCTCTCTCAGTTTTGCAAAATTCATCTTTGATTGCTCTGAAACATCATTTGAGTGAAACTTGCCCCGATGTGTGAAACAAGGAATTTTGTCGAAATGAAGCGAAATGAAGGGGATAAGGGGCTTCTAAATTCTTGGGGAAATTTTTGGAAGTAGAGAGGGATGTTAGGAAGCAGGGGAAAGTGGAATCTCAGGGATTGAGTGAGGGGAAGGGGTCCAAAAGGGCAAAACACAGGCCCAACCTAGAAAATTGCCAGGTTGTAGCTAGAAACTAGGGTTTGTGCAAAAATGAGGAATTTGGGGGATCTCAGTGATGGGAAGCATTTGGTAAGGTACTTTAACGATAGGGGAAGGTGTATGAACATCAAGATACAAGTTTTGCCGATGATTTGACCGTCCAAGAGAAATTGCCCTCAAAACCCTAGGAGAGGAAAATGACCTTACCTAGGCGCAACTGAAGCATGGACAAGGTGTAAAAAGACTCATTAGACACTGAGATGATAATGAAAACCCTATGAATGATGATAGACTCAGCTGAATGATGACATGGACCGCCATTTGGACAACTTTAGAAGGAGTGAAAGCAAACCCTAGACCTAATGCCTAGTGACCAAATTTTGCTTGAAGACTCACTGAAATGACAAAATTTGGCCTTGACACTCTGAGACCACTTTGTAAGAGCATATTTGATCACTGGAGGAAGGCTGGAAAGACTGACACTAACATTGGCTCCAATGGGGATGGTAGCTCCTTGGAGATACCAAGAACCTTAGACCTCTGGGAGAGCAGACCAGTGTTTTCATTCATTGGGCAATGGAGTCAAAAACTCAAGCTGAAATGCATGACTGAAAACTGATGACTTGACAACACAAATTGACTCTCACTCAACTAAAAACTGACTCAACACTTAAACACAACCGACAAACTGAAAATGATGCTCAAAGGGGAGCTTATTCATCACAACCTACTCTAACAGTTTCATTCATCACCTGATCAAGTGAAATGAAACAACCAATGCAACCAAGTAAGTATCCCGTCTGCTGTTTGAATTCTCCACAAGTGCTTGCTTATGAACAACAAGAGAGAACTACTGAAAGGCAACTCCCATGACAACTTAGAAACAGATCCATTGAATGATATGGCTTCTCTATCCACCTCCAAAAACACTGCATAAGGATCTTGAAATTCAAGCACATTGGAACTTAGCTCATCCAATGGATTACTTCTCGTTTCCTCATACCATGAATGCAAATTGTGATCTGAGCCTTGTGACGAGACCTCTGCTGAAAATGACAAAGAAACTGACTGCCGGATCAAATTCATATCAGCACATGTTTCAAGCTCACATGTGGTCAATGGAGAAAGACTTTGACTGCAAACCTCATCCAAAACATCAGCTATTGGATCATGAAAAGCTTGAAAAGACTGCTGCAACCCATTTTCTCTTGGTTCCAATGTGATTACATGATTGCCTACATGCTGCTCATTCTTCACTGAAGATGGACTATGCAAATTTCCCTTCAAATACTGAAATGATTCAAAACAGAATGGTAGGGAACCTTCTTGTATCATTTGATCAAATATGTCAGCTTCCATGCCTTCATCTGCAACTTGACAACCAATGGCATTTGGGGGCTGCAAATCTGAATATGTAAAGTCTTGAACAAAATTTTCATTGCTCTCAAGATGGTCTAGATCAAGACTTGTTGACAGCTGATTTCTAAGTTCATGGAAGTTGTCTCTAATGAACTGACATGAATCAAAACAAAAAGGCAAATATCCTTCACTTACTTCAAACTTTGATGCACTTTCCTCATCAATGTCATAGCTGATATGTGATGGCTGAACATTGTATTCAAGCTGCTGAAAATGAACTTTTTCCTCCCACAAACTAGCTGTTGATTCGTCTGCAAGATTAGCTTCTGTTTGGAGAACATAATCATCATCATACTGATCAAACTGAGGCAAATCATCGGTATAAAACATATCATCAAGCATGCAGGTCATATCAACAGTTCTTTCTTCACCAAGGTGATCTACAAAACAATCATTATCAGATCTATGACAACTAGGATAAGAAACAAAATGTTTTGGATCAGCAACTTGTTCTTCTTCAATTAGCGTGCCATGGGCTTGAACATCATAAGCATTTCTTGCATTGATCTTGTCCATCATCTTTTCTACTGCACTTACCAAAATGTCAAGCTTCACCTCTAGAGATTTTGATTCGGCCGGATCTATGTTTTTCATCTCTTCTTCTTTCAACCTTGCCCTTCGGATCAGCAGATGAGCCTCTACATTTACTGCACTGTTTTGCATCTCGTGAAGTGTTGCAATATCCCTTTCTCTCAGCTGAAACTCCATCTCCGGATCAAAGACACCCGGATAGTGCAAGAGAGCAGATCTAGGAGTAGGCCTTATATCAACTGGCATTGAATAATAAACTTGGTTAAATCTGGCAGAAAATTGTTGTACTGTCTCCCCTGGCAATCTTTTCAGCTGGTTATACTCTTCTACAATAAGGAAAAGGTTCTGCCCGATCATCCACCTGTCGAGAAAAACTTTGACAAACTGTTGGAAATCTGAAATGCTTGCATCAGGCAGGGTTTTGAACCAACTCTTCACTTTGGCTTGCAAAGAAAGAGCAAAAAGCCTTATACTAACATCTTCTTCATCAACTTCAAAAAGGTCTAGAAAATTCTCAAAATTCTGCACATGTTGCTCAGCGTTGACATTCTTACTTTCACCATCAAACCTCGGCAAGTATAGATCATAGTTTTTTGGGAAAGCATGAAGAACAGAAGGTAAAACAATAGGTTTATACCGATCTGGAATTTTACAAGGTGTAGGGGTATGTACAGCAGGTATAGAATCAATCTTGGTCTCTTAAGATTCATCAATTTGAAGATGGTCATCACAAGATTTAGAAGAAAGGTCTTGATCAAGCTCAAAGGTATGCAAATCTTTGGTTTTCACACTTTTCAAAGGGAAAGAATCAACTGCAGGCTGAGGATCTCTTCTCAAATACAATATACTTTGCAAAGCCTTCTTAACATTCTTGGGAAAAGAGAAGAAATAATTTATGACAAAGAACAAAATGTCTTGGATGAAATTCCAACTTGAATACCTGATATGTTCATATTGTCCTTTCATGTTTTTGCTGGTCGGGATCATCCTCCAGTGGAGTCTTTGGATCTGATCTCGAAAATGATTTAGAGTCGCCAAGTGAATGATTTCAGCCTTTCAAGTGTCTGATCGTTGTCCACCATCAACAATCATATCTGACCTTGATACATGTACTGGGGTAAAATGCAAATGAGGTGTTGTATTCACAAGCTCACGGAGATGGACTGAAGCAGCGTTTATCTACTTGCGCTGATGCAAAGCAAGAGCGTTTTCGAAGGCTACCTGGCGTATCTTCAGACTCCGTCTAAGACTTATGAATTAAACACATCAGTGAGCAAACATATGTTAGCGCTTGAAATTTCACCTCAGGCTGAGAAAGGTAAACCTCAAGGCAACATCAAACCACTTAGCCTCGTAGCTAGCCCTACGGGGCAGGAGAGGGCTCTCTCCGGTCTATCTCGGTAAAGATATTCAATTGGTGAGATGACCAATAGGGTAACACTGATTTTAGGCTAGTAAACTGATCAAAAGGGTTGATTTGGGGTTTTTAGGGTTTTTGGTGGCAAATTGAGGAGATGGCAATTTTGGGTGCGGGGATTGGACACAGTTTCTGCAGGGGGTTCTTTGGGGCGAGGTAGGAGACAGTATTGATGCCTTTCATAGAGATGGATGGATGAGAATGACCGGTGAGGAGTTAAAGAGAGCAAGCAATAACCTTGAATTCCCTTTAAACAGTCGAAAACATTGATATTAAGCAAACTTAAAAGCAGAGCATGACAGTCATGAGTTCTACTTTAACACTTCATTTGCCTAATGTGCAGAAGGAAAAGTAAGGAAATGATTCACATAACACACACTTACAAGTACAAAGAGAAACACACCATCAATACATGTGACCACAAGAATCCCAAAAAGGACTGCAAAACCCTGGTCTTCCTTTGCCAAAAATTGCAGAGATACAGTGAGTAATACAATAAGAGCTTCTCCCTCAAGAGTCCAACCATGAAAATGAGCAAGAGAGTACATAATATAGATCATCTAACATCTTTCCCTGCCTCTAGGGGTCGAGCTCACCCTTCTAGGAGCTGTTTCAACCAATTCTAAACTGAGCACTAAAATCTAGGCAGTCAAAACAACTTGCCTCTATAAGTTAGGAAACCAATTCATTCATTAAATGTTTGCTATTTCATGAATGAATCTTCTAGAATAGGTAAATAAGTGTCATGTCAACATAAAAATACATTAATTACATCAAAGAGGGTGAAAAATCCCATCAAAAGTCAAAACTAGTAAAAGCTGGGCGAATCCATGAGCTGTAAGTGAAAAATTGTGAAAATTGCCTGATGGGTCGCGCGCCAAATCCTGACGGGTCGCGCGCCTTTGAGAGCACTTTTGGGGCACTTCCAGGTGTCCAAATGAGGCAAGAATAGGCTTGTTGGAAAGTTCTGGGAGTCTACTTTCCAACCCAACTAGAATTTCTGAATTTGGTTGTCATTTTCCCCTCGAAAATTGCAATCTCCCAAGACTGCTTTCTGTGTGTCAAAAATGTGGCAGAAAGTCATTTTTTGCTTGTTTTTTGACTTTCTGGAGGCCCAAAACTTCATAAAATCTCTTGGCAATGGGTGAGCATGTGTAACTTTTCATGAAAAATCTAGAAATGCTGAGTTTTCCCGGAACGAAGTTGCCAAATGAAAGGGTCGCGCGGGGGGTGAGACCCGTCAAGCGGAAAAACCTGTTTATGGCACAAAAAATTCACAAATGACAAAATTTTCTCCAAATTTCTTGAAATTTTGGCTGGGAGTCCCCAATCAAGTACCATGCTCAGTCAAAGAGGCTTTGACCAAAATTTGGAGTGGATCGGGCCTTTTCCGTCGTTTTAGTGCCTTGGCCAACCTCCTTGGATCCGGCGATTGTAATTTTGACATTTCTCTAAAACCATGACACCTGTGCAAAAAGTGAAGGATGTTTTTTTTCTTTGGCATGTTGTGGACAGAAACCTCTCTCAGTTTTTCAAAATTCATCTTTGATTGCTCTGAAACATCATTTGAGTGAAACTTGCCCCGATGTGTGAAACAAGGAATTTTGTCGAAATGAAGCGAAATGAAGGGGATAAGGGGCTTCTAAATTCTTGGGGAAATTTTTGGAAGTAGGGAGGGATGTTAGGAAGCAGGGGAAAGTGGAATCTCAGGGATTGAGTGAGGGGAAGGGGTCCAAAAGGGCAAAACACAGGCCCAACCTAGAAAATTGCCAAGTTGTAGCTAGAAACTAGGGTTTGTGCAAAAATGAGGAATTTGGGGGATCTCAGTGATGGGAAGCATTTGGTAAGGTACTTTAAGGATAGGGGAAGGTGTATGAACATCAGGATACAAGTTTTGCCGATGATTTGACCGTCCAAGAGAAATTGCCCTCAAAACCCTAGGAGAGGAAAATGACCTTACCTAGGCGCAACTGAAGCATGGACAGGTGTAAAAAGACTCATTAGACACTGAGATGATAATGAAAACCCTATGAATGATGATAGACTCAGCTGAATGATGACATGGACCGCCATTTGGACAACTTTAGAAGGAGTGAAAGCAAACCCTAGACCTAATGCCTAGTGACCAAATTTTGCTTGAAGACTCACTGAAATGACAAAATTTGGCCTTGACACTCTGAGACCACTTTGTAAGAGCATATTTGATCACTGGAGGAAGGCTGGAAAGACTGACACTAACATTGGCTCCAATGGGAATGGTAGCTCCTTGGAGATACCAAGAACCTTAGACCTCTGGGAGAGCAGACCAGTGTTTTCATTCATTGGGCAATGGAGTCGAAAACTCAAGCTGAAATGCATGACTGAAAACTGATGACTTGACAACACAAATTGACTCTCACTCAACTAAAAACTGACTCAACACTTAAACACAACCGACAAACTGAAAATGACGCTCAAAGGGAAGCTTATTCATCACAACCTACTCTAACAGTTTCATTCATCACCTGATCAAGTGAAATGAAACAACCAATGCAACCAAGTAAGTATCCCGTCTGCTGTTTGAATTCTCCACAAGTGCTTGCTTATGAACAACAAGAGAGAACTACTGAAAGGCAACTCCCATGACAACTTAGAAACAGATCCATTGAATGATATGGCTTCTCTATCCACCTCCAAAAACACTGCATAAGGATCTTGAAATTCAAGCACACTGGAACTTAGCTCATCCAATGGATTACTTCTCGTTTCCTCATACCATGAATGCAAATTGTGATCTGAGCCTTGTGACGAGACCTCTGCTGAAAATGACAAAGAAACTGACTGCCGGATCAAATTCATATCAGCACATGTTTCAAGCTCACATGTGGTCAATGGAGAAAGACTTTGACTGCAAACCTCATCCAAAACATCAGCTATTGGATCATGAAAAGCTTGAAAAGACTGCTGCAACCCATTTTCTATTGGTTCCAATGTGATTACATGATTGCCTACATGCTGCTCATTCTTCACTGAAGATGGACTATGCAAATTTCCCTTCAAATACTGAAATGATTCAAAACAGAATGGTAGGGAACCTTCTTGTATCATTTGATCAAATATGTCAGCTTCCATGCCTTCATCTGCAACTTGACAACCAATGGCATTTGGGGGCTGCAAATCTGAATATGTAAAGTCTTGAACAAAATTTTCATTGCTCTCAAGATGGTCTAGATCAAGACTTGTTGACAGCTGATTTCTAAGTTCATGGAAGTTGTCTCTAATGAACTGACATGAATCAAAACAAAAAGGCAAAGATCCTTCACTTACTTCAAACTTTGATGCACTTTCCTCATCATTGTCATAGCTGATATGTGATGGCTGAACATTGTATTCAAGTTGCTGAAAATGAACTTTTTCCTCCCACAAACTAGCTGCTGATTCGTCTGCAAGATTAGCTTCTGTTTGGAGAACATAATCATCATCATACTGATCAAACCGAGGCAAATCATCGGTATAAAACATATCATCAAGCATGCAGGTCATATCAACAGTTCTTTCTTCGCCAAGGTGATCTACAAAACAATCATTATCAGATCTATGACAACTAGGATAAGAAACAAAATGTTTTGGATCAGCAACTTGTTCTTCTTCAATCAGCGCGCCATGGGCTTGAACATCATAAGCATTTCTTGCGTTGATCTTGTCCATCATCTTTTCTACTGCACTTACCAAAATGTCAAGCTTCACCTCTAGAGATTTTGATTCGGCCGGATCTATGTTTTTCATCTCTTCTTCTTTCAACCTTGCCCTTCGGATCAGCAGATGAGCCTCTACATTTACTGCACTGTTTTGCATCTCGTGAAGTGTTGCAATATCCCTTTCTCTCAGCTGAAACTCCATCTCCGGATCAAAGGCACCCGGATAGTGCAAGAGAGCAGATCTAGGAGTAGGCCTTATATCAACTGGCATCGAATAATAAACTTGGTTAAATCTGGCAGAAAATTGTTGTACTGTCTCCCCTGGCAATCTTTTCAGCTGGTTATACTCTTCTACAATAAGGAAAAGGTTATGCCCGATCATCCACCTGTCGAGAAAAACTTTGACAAACTGCTGGAAATCTGAAATGCTTGCATCAGGCAGGGTTTTGAACCAACTCTTCACTTTGGCTTGCAAAGAAAGAGCAAAAAGCCTTATACTAACATCTTCTTCATCAACTTCAAAAAGGTCTAGAAAATTCTCAAAATTCTGCACATGTTGCTCAGCGTTGACATTCTTACTTTCACCATCAAACCTCGGCAAGTATAGATCATAGTTTTTGGGGAAAGCATGAAGAACAGAAGGTAAAACAAGAGGTTTATACCGATCTGGAATTTTACAAGGTGTAGGGGTATGTACAACAGGTATAGAATCAATCTTGGTCTCTTGAGATTCATCAATTTGAAGATGGTCATCACAAGATTTAGAAGAAAGGTCTTGATCAAGCTCAAAGGTATGCAAATCTTTGGTTTTCACACTTTTCAAAGGGAAAGAATCAACTGCAGGCTGAGGATCTCTTCTCAAATACAATATACTTTGCAAAGCCTTCTTAACATTCTTGGGAAAAGAGAAGAAATAATTTATGACAAAGAACAAAATGTCTTGGATGAAATTCCAACTTGAATACCTGATATGTTCATATTGTCCTTTCATGTTTTTGCTGGTCGGGATCATCCTCCAGTGGAGTCTTTGGATCTGATCTCGAAAATGATTTAGAGTCGCCAAGTGAATGATTTCAGCCTTTCAAGTGTCTGATCGTTGTCCACCATCAACAATCATATCTGACCTTGATACATGTACTGGGGTAAAATGAAAATGAGGTGTTGTATTCACAAGCTCACGGAGATGGACTGAAGCAGCGTTTATCTACTTGCGCTGATGCAAAGCAAGAGCGTTTTCGAAGGCTACCTGGCGTATCTTCAGACTCCGTCTAAGACTTATGAATTAAACACATCAGTGAGCAAACATATGTTAGCGCTTGAAATTTCACCTCAGGCTGAGAAAGGTAAACCTCAAGGCAACATCAAACCACTTAGCCTCGTAGCTAGCCCTACGGGGCAGGAGAGGGCTCTCTCCGGTCTATCTCAGTAAAGATATTCAATTGGTGAGATGACCAATAGGGTAACACTGATTTTAGGCTAGTAAACTGATCAAAAGGGTTGATTTGGGGTTTTTAGGGTTTTTGGTGGCAAATTGAGGAGATGGCAATTTTGGGTGCGGGGATTGGACACAGTTTCTGCAGGGGGTTCTTTGGGGCGAGGTAGGAGACAGTATTGATGCCTTTCATAGAGATGGATGGATGAGAATGACCGGTGAGGAGTTAAAGAGAGCAAGCAATAACCTTGAATTCCCTTTAAACAGTCGAAAACATTGATATTAAGCAAACTTAAAAGCAGAGCATGACAGTCATGAGTTCTACTTTAACACTTCATTTGCCTAATGTGCAGAAGGAAAAGTAAGGAAATGATTCACATAACACACTTACAAGTACAAAGAGAAACACACCATCAATACATGTGACCACAAGAATCCCAAAAAGGACTGCAAAACCCTGGTCTTCCTTTGCCAAAAATTGCAGAGATACAGTGAGTAATACAATAAGAGCTTCTCCCTCAAGAGTCCAACCATGAAAATGAGCAAGAGAGTACATAATATAGATCATCTAACATCTTTCCCTGCCTCTAGGGGTCGAGCTCACCCTTCTAGGAGCTTTTTCAACCAATTCTAAACTGAGCACTAAAATCTAGGCAATCAAAACAACTTGCCTCTATAAGCTAGGAAACCAATTCATTCATTAAATGTTTGCTATTTCATGAATGAATCTTCTAGAATAGGTAAATAAGTGTCATGTCAAAATAAAAATACATTAATTACATCAAAGAGGGTGAAAAATCCCATCAAAAGTCAAAACTAGTAAAAGCTGGGCGAATCCATGAGCTGTAAGTGAAAAATTGTGAAAATTGCCTGATGGGTCGCGCGCCAAATCCTGACGGGTCGCGCGCCTTGGAGAGCACTTTTGGGGCACTTCCAGGTGTCCAAATGAGGCAAGAGTAGGCTTGTTGGAAAGGTATGTGAGTCTACTTTCCAACCCAACTAGAATTTCTGAATTTGGTTGTCATTTGCCTCTCCAAAATTGCAATCTCCCAAGACTGCTTTCTGTGTGTCAAAAATGTGGCAGAAAGTCATTTTTTGCTTGTTTTTTGACTTTCTGGAGGCCCAAAACTTCATAAAATCTCTTGGAAATGGGTGAGCATGTGTAACTTTTCATCACAAATCCAGAAATGTTGAGTTTTCCCGGAACGGAGTTGCCAAATGAAAGGGTCGCGCGGGGGGTGAGACCCGTCAAGCGGAAAAACCTGTTTATGGCACAAAAAATTCACAAATGACAAAATTTTCTCCAAATTTCTTGAAATTTTGGCTGGGAGTCCCCAATCAAGTACCATGCTCATTCAAAGAGGATTTGACCAAAATTTGGAGTGGATCGGGCCTTTTCCGTTGTTTTAGTGCCTTGGCCAACCTCCTTGGATCCGGCGATTGTAATTTTGACATTTCTCTAAAACCATGACACCTGTGAAAAACGTGAAGGAGGTTTTTTTTCTTTGGCATGTTGTGGACAGAAACCTCTCTCAGTTCTGCAAAATTCATCTTTGATTGCTCTGAAACATCATTTGAGTGAAACTTGCCCCGATGTGTGAAACAAGGAATTTTGTCGAAATGAAGCGAAATGAAGGGGATAAGGGGCTTCTAAATTCTTGGGGAAATTTTTGGAAGTAGAGAGGGATGTTAGGAAGTAGGGGAAAGTGGAATCTCAGGGATTGAGTGAGGGGAAGGGGTCCAAAAGGGAAAAACACAGGCCCAACCTAGAAAATTGCCAAGTTGTAGCTAGAAACTAGGGTTTGTGCAAAAATGAGGAATTTGGGGGATCTCAGTGATGGGAAGCATTTGATAAGGTACTTTAAGGATAGGGGAAGGTGTATGAACATCAGGATACAAGTTTTGCCGATGATTTGACCGTCCAAGAGAAATTGCCCTCAAAACCCTAGGAGAGGAAAATGACCTTACCTAGGCGCAACTGAAGCATGGACAAGGTGTAAAAGGACTCATTAGACACTGAGATGATAATGAAAACCCTATGAATGATGATAGACTCAGCTGAATTATGACATGGACCGCCATTTGGACAACTTTAGAAGGAGTGAAAGCAAACCCTAGACCTAATGCCTAGTGACCAAATTTTGCTTGAAGACTCACTGAAATGACAAAATTTGGCCTTGACACTCTGAGACCACTTTGTAAGAGCATATTTGATCACTGGAGGAAGGCTGGAAAGACTGACACTAACATTGGCTCCAATGGGGATGGTAGCTCCTTGGAGATACCAAGAACCTTAGACCTCTGGGAGAGCAGACCAGTGTTTTCATTCATTGGGCAATGGAGTCGAAAACTCAAGCTGAAATGCATGACTGAAAACTGATGACTTGACAACACAAATTGACTCTCACTCAACTAAAAACTGACTCAACACTTAAACACAACCGACAAAATGAAAATGATGCTCAAAGGGAAGCTTATTCATCACAACCTACTCTAACAGTTTCATTCATCACCTGATCAAGTGAAATGAAACAACCAATTCAACCAAGTAAGTATCCCGTCTGCTGTTTGAATTCTCCACAAGTGCTTGCTTATGAACAACAAGAGAGAACTACTGAAAGGCAACTCCCATGACAACTTAGAAACAGATCCATTGAATGATATGGCTTCTCTATCCACCTCCAAAAACACTGCATAAGGATCTTGAAATTCAAGCACACTGGAACTTAGCTCATCCAATGGATTACTTCTCGTTTCCTCATACCATGAATGCAAATTGTGATCTGAGCCTTGTGACGAGACCTCTGCTGAAAATGACAAAGAAACTGACTGTCGGATCAAATTCATATCAGCACATGTTTCAAGCTCACATGTGGTCAATGGAGAAAGACTTTGACTGCAAACCTCATCCAAAACATCAGCTATTGGATCATGAAAAGCTTGAAAAGACTGCTGCAACCCATTTTCTATTGGTTCCAATGTGATTACATGATTGCCTACATGCTGCTCATTCTTCACTGAAGATGGACTATGCAAATTTCCCTTCAAATACTGAAATGATTCAAAACAGAATGGTAGGGAACCTTCTTGTATCATTTGATCAAATATGTCAGCTTCCATGCCTTCATCTGCAACTTGACAACCAATGGAATTTGGGGGCTGCAAATCTGAATATGTAAAGTCTTGAACAAAATTTTCATTGCTCTCAAGATGGTCTAGATCAAGACTTGTTGATAGCTGATTTCTAAGTTCATGGAAGTTGTCTCTAATGAACTGACATGAATCAAAACAAAAAGGCAAACATCCTTCACTTACTTCAAACTTTGATGCACTTTCCTCATCATTGTCATAGCTGATATGTGATGGCTGAACATTGTATTCAAGCTGCTGAAAATGAACTTTTTCCTCCCACAAACTAGCTGCTGATTCGTCTGCAAGATTAGCTTCTGTTTGGAGAACATAATCATCATCATACTGATCAAACCGAGGCAAATCATTGGTATAAAACATATCATCAAGCATGCAGGTCATATCAACAGTTCTTTCTTCGCCAAGGTGATCTACAAAACAATCATTATCAGATCTATGACAACTAGGATAAGAAACAAAATGTTTTGGATCAGCAACTTGTTCTTCTTCAATCAGCGCACCATGGGCTTGAACATCATAAGCATTTCTTGCGTTGATCTTGTCCATCATCTTTTCTACTGCACTTACCAAAATGTCAAGCTTCACCTCTAGAGATTTTGATTCGGCCGGATCTATGTTTTTCATCTCTTCTTCTTTCAACCTTGCCCTTCGGATCAGCAGATGAGCCTCTACATTTACTGCACTGTTTTGCATCTCGTGAAGTGTTGCAATATCCCTTTCTCTCAGCTGAAACTCCATCTCCGGATCAAAGGCACCCGGATAGTGCAAGAGAGCAGATCTAGGAGTAGGCCCTATATCAACTGGCATTGAATAATAAACTTGGTTAAATCTGGCAGAAAATTGTTGTACTGTCTCCCCTGGCAATCTTTTCAGCTGGTTATACTCTTCTACAATAAGGAAAAGGTTCTGCCCGATCATCCACCTGTCGAGAAAAACTTTGACAAACTGCTGGAAATCTGAAATGCTTGCATCAGGCAGGGTTTTGAACCAACTCTTCACTTTGGCTTGCAAAGAAAGAGAAAAAAGCCTTATACTAACATCTTCTTCATCAACTTCAAAAAGGTCTAGAAAATTCTCAAAATTCTGCACATGTTGCTCAGCGTTGACATTCTTACTTTCACCATCAAACCTCGGCAAGTATAGATCATAGTTTTTGGGGAAAGCATGAAGAACAGAAGGTAAAACAAGAGGTTTATACCGATCTGGAATTTTACAAGGTGTAGGGGTATGTACAACAGGTATAGAATCAATCTTGGTCTCTTGAGATTCATCAATTTGAAGATGGTCATCACAAGATTTAGAAGAAAGGTCTTGATCAAGCTCAAAGGTATGCAAATCTTTGGTTTTCACACTTTTCAAAGGGAAAGAATCAACTGCAGGCTGAGGATCTCTTCTCAAATACAATATACTTTGCAAAGCCTTCTTAACATTCTTGGGAAAAGAGAAGAAATAATTTATGACAAAGAACAAAATGTCTTGGATGAAATTCCAACTTGAATACCTGATATGTTCATATTGTCCTTTCTTGTTTTTGCTGGTCGGGATCATCCTCCAGTGGAGTCTTTGGATCTGATCTCGAAAATGATTTAGAGTCGCCAAGTGAATGATTTCAGCCTTTCAAGTGTCTGATCGTTGTCCACCATCAACAATCATATCTGACCTTGATACATGTACTGGGGTAAAATGCAAATGAGGTGTTGTATTCACAAGCTCACGGAGATGGACTGAAGCAGCGTTTATCTACTTGCGCTGATGCAAAGAAAGAGCGTTTTCGAAGGCTACCTGGCGTATCTTCAGACTCCGTCTAAGACTTATGAATTAAACACATCAGTGAGCAAACATATGTTAGCGCTTGAAATTTCACCTCATGCTGAGAAAGGTAAACCTCAAGGCAACATCAAACCACTTAGCCTCGTAGCTAGCCCTACGGGGCAGGAGAGGGCTCTCTCCGGTCTATCTCGGTAAAGATATTCAATTGGTGAGATGACCAATAGGGTAACACTGATTTTAGGCTAGTAAACTGATCAAAAGGGTTGATTTGGGGTTTTTAGGGTTTTTGGTGGCAAATTGAGGAGATGGCAATTTTGGGTGCGGGGATTGGACACAGTTTCTGCAGGGGGTTCTTTGGGGCGAGGTAGGAGATAGTATTGATGCCTTTCATAGAGATGGATGGATGAGAATGACCGGTGAGGAGTTAAAGAGAGCAAGCAATAACCTTGAATTCCCTTTAAACAGTGGAAAACATTGATATTAAGCAAACTTAAAAGCAGAGCATGACAGTCATGAGTTCTACTTTAACACTTCATTTGCCTAATGTGCAGAAGGAAAAGTGAGGAAATGATTCACATAACACACTTACAAGTACAAAGAGAAACACACCATCAATACATGTGACCACAAGAATCCCAAAAAGGACTGCAAAACCCTGGTCTTCCTTTGCCAAAAATTGCAGAGATACAATGAGTAATACAATAAGAGCTTCTCCCTCAAGAGTCCAACCATGAAAATGAGCAAGAGAGTACATAATATAGATCATCTAACATCTTTCCCTGCCTCTAGGGGTCGAGCTCACCCTTCTAGGAGCTGTTTCAACCAATTCTAAACTGAGCACTAAAATCTAGGCAGTCAAAACAACTTGCCTCTATAAGTTAGGAAACCAATTCATTCATTAAATGTTTGCTATTTCATGAATGAATCTTCTAGAATAGGTAAATAAGTGTCATGTCAACATAAAAATACATTAATTACATCAAAGAGGGTGAAAAATCCCATCAAAAGTCAAAACTAGTAAAAGTTGGGCGAATCCATGAGCTGTAAGTGAAAAATTGTGAAAATTGCCTGATGCGTCACGCGCCAAATCCTGACGGGTCGCGCACCTTTGAGAGCACTTTTGGGGCACTTCTAGGTGTCCCAATGAGGCAAGAGTAGGCTTGTTGGAAATTTCTGTGAGTCTACTTTCCAACCCAACTAGAATTTCTGAATTTGGTTGTCATTTGCCCCTCCAAAATTGCAATCTCCCAAGACTGCTTTCTGTTTGTCAAAAATGTGGCAGAAAGTCTTTTTTTGCTTGTTTTTTGACTTTCTGGAGGCCCAAACCTTCATAAAATCTCTTGGCAATGGGTGAGCATGTGTAAATTTTCATGAAAAATCCAGAAATTCTCAGTTTTCCCGGAACGGAGTTGCCAAATGAAAGGGTCACGCGGGGGGTGAGACCCGTCAAGCGGAAAAACCTGTTTATGGCATAAAAAATTCACAAATGACAAAATTTTCTCCAAATTTCTTGAAATTTGGGCTGTGAGTACCCAATCAAGTACCATGCTCAGTCAAAGAGGCTTTGACCAAAATTTGGAGTGGATCGGGCCTTTTCCGTCGTTTTAGTGCCTTGGCCAACCTCCTTGGATCCGGCGATTGTAATTTTGACGTTTCTCTAAAACCATGACACCTGTGCAAAAAGTGAAGGAGGTTTTTCTTCTTTGGCATGTTGTGGAAAAAAACCTCTCTCAGTTTTTCAAAATTCATATTTTATTGCTCTGAAACATCATTTGAGTGAAACTTGCCCCGATGTGTGAAACAAGGAATTTTGTCGAAATGAAGCGAAATGAAGGTGATAAGGGGCTTCTAAATTCTTGGGGAAATTTTTGGAAGTAGGGAGGGATGTTAGGAAGCAGGGGAAAGTGGAATCTCAGGGATTGAGTGAGGGGAAGGGGTCCAAAAGGGAAAAACACATGCCCAACCTAGAAAATTGCCAGGTTGTAGCTAGAAACTAGGGTTTGTGCAAAAATGAGGAATTTGGGGGATCTCAGTGATGGGAAGCATTTGGTAAGGTACTTTAAGGATAGGGGAAGGTGTATGAACATCAGGATACAAGTTTTGCCGATGATTTGACCGTCCAAGAGAAATTGCCCTCAAAACCCTAGGAGAGGAAAATGACCTTACCTAGGCGTAACTGAAGCATGGACAAGGTGTAAAAAGACTCATTAGACACTGAGATGATAATGAAAACTCTATGAATGATGATAGACTCAGCTGAATGATGACATGGACCGCCATTTGGACAACTTTAGAAGGAGTGAAAGCAAACCCTAGACCTAATGCCTAGTGACCAAATTTTGCTTGAAGACTCACTGAAATGACAAAATTTGGCCTTGACACTCTGAGACCACTTTGTAAGAGCATATTTGATCACTGGAGGAAGGCTGGAAAGACTGACACTAACACAAGGTGTTGCAAAAGATTGGTACTACGGCATACAAATTGGAGCTTCCTGCAGCTTCTCGATTGCACCCAGTTTTCCATGTTTCATGTTTAAAGAAGGTTATAGGCGACAAGCTCCCAGTTCAAACAATATTTCCAGAACTTGACGAGGAAGGAAAAATTATATTGGAACCGGAAGCAGTCATAGAAACAAGAACTCGAAAGCTACGAAATTGATCAATTTCAGAGTATCTTATCAAGTGGAAGAACTTATCCGCTGAAGATTCCACATGGGAGGATGAGAATTTTATGCAGAAGTATCCAGAAATACTCAAGCGTTGAGGAAAACACTTTTTTTGAAGGAGAGGGGCATGTTGGGTCCTTATAATACTAGTGATTACCCCATTACTATTGTAGTTATACCCCTTATTTATATTGTTGTGCCCCTATTACCCCCATGTTGTTATTTCTGTGCCCCATAGAATCCCTCTATTATTATTTTTGTGGCTTTATATTATTATTGTTAGGTCGGCTGGATTATATTGTGACTCCTTAGACTCCTATATATATAAAGGAGGTTTTGTCATTTGTATCATCCAAGAATTGTTCATTTATGTAATGTAAAGGAGGTTGCCCCCTCGAAGAGGCTGAATTCTAAGGCGTTGATCTATCTTTTCTTGAGCTGGTTTCATAACACCAAGAAAAGACTCTTCAAGCACTCCTTCTCCAAGTTAAAATGGGCAACATTGGGGCATAATCTCAGTATAAGAATGCATGCAATCAATGACCAACAATTTGGGGATGGAAGGGAGAGTGAGTTAGGGATCCACAAAAGAGGGAGTATGGTCCACATCTCAAAGGGAAGGCTCATAATGATAATATAAAGAGCTCTAAATGGGAGATCTCGACCATATCTACAACAACCAATATCCAGCTCACTGTTCTCGAAGTTTCTAGCATATGAATATTCTCCCCCTTTTTGGGAAAACCTGCCAAAAGAGGTTCAATGTGGGTTTTCATATCAAAACCCATTGTGGAAGTGCTAGGGTAAAGTAGTGCAACCTGCCATCAACACGGGCAGGCAGTGGAGCAAAGAGTGATGGCCCTAAAAAATAGGGTTTTACCTAACCTCTTCATAATTGACTTAGGGTAGTTTTCCTTTGGTTTTTCAGGGATGTTTTTGTCTGTGTATCATGATGGATATACTTCACAATTGTCAACATTTTTTCACTTTAGGATATGGAACAAGAAGTGAACAAGAGGTGTGACAAAATACTGTGTAACAATCACCCACCTTCTCAACCTGGAGAGATTGAAGAGGAGAAGGAAGAGAGTGCCCCTTAAGCCAATGCACCTCCTTATCCTGAAAGGTTGTTCCACCCTAACCAACACACCCCACAAAAGGTTGAAATTCTGGTATAATTGAATAAATTATGTGTCAAGATACCCCTTCTCTAGTCCATTAAATATGTCCCCATTTACAATAAACTTATTAGTAAAGAGAAATGTTTCAACATATGTGGGAGAAGAAGAAGATATACCCCCACCATCAATGTTGTTGGACAACTATCTGATATGATGCTTGGGAGGGTGATCTCCCCGAAGTACTTGGGTCCTGGTATCCCAGTGGTGGATGTGAAAATTGATTGTATTATGGTCCTTAATACATTGATTGATCTTGGGGATGCAATCAATGTGATGACTAGGGAAACCATGTTGAAACTGGATCTCCATGGGCCTTTGAGGAAAACCACTATAGTGTTATATCTTGTAGACAGATCCACAGTAGCTCCCAAGGGAGTTATTGAGGATGGCATGCTCAGCATTGACTCTTGGGAGTACCCCATTGATTTTCTGGTCCTCCGACCCAAAACCAAGGTTAATGGATACCATCTCATCCTAGGAAGACCTTGGTTGGCCACTGATGATTCTACATTAGTTGTAGGGATGGGAACATGACTATTAAGAATGGACATTTATCAAAACAACTTGTGTTGTATCCTCTTTGCTCAACCTTCTATTGAGCATGATTTACCCCTATGGTTAGAGGATGAGGAAGAGGAATATTTTTCTCAGACAAACCCCTACCTTGTCTGCACAGTGGAAATTGTTATAGGGAGAGGGAAACTTAATGAGGATGACCTTATTGACCATATCTTACAAAATCAGCCCGCCACTGCCATACTAGTTGATGAACCGATGAAATAATATGAGAGTAATCCTTGGAATGAATTGTGCTCTGTTGAATCTATCCTAGAACATGCCAAAGTTGTGGAGATTGGTCCATCCATAACTCTAAATATTAACCCCTCTCTCTACTAAGCAGGAAGAACAAATATGTAAAGTGTTGAGGCAACACTTGAATGCTTTTTCTTGGGATTATAAGGAAATGGAAGGTGCACATCCCTCAATATGTACTCATCATATCTACATCAAAGAGGGATGTAAACCTGTGCGCAAACCCAAGAGAAGGATGAACCCAACTCTAAAGGACATTATGAAAGAGGAATTACAAAAGCTACTAGATGGAGGGTTCATATATCCCATTTCAAATAGTGAGTGTGTGTCCCCTCTTGTTTTAGTACCTAAGAAAAATGGGAAGTGGAGGATCAGTGTTGACTTCCGACAACTTAACAAGGATAAAAAGAAGGACCATTTTCCTTTTCCCTTCATTGACTAAGTCCTAGATGGCCTTGGAGGAAAGAAATTCTTCTCCTTCCTCGATGGATTTAGTGGATACAACTAAATACATATCAGTCCTGAAGACCAAGATAAGACCACATTCACATGTCCTTGAGGTATATTTGTGTATAGAGTCCTTCCAAGTATTGATAAAAAATGTTTGAGAAGGTGTCAAGTGACAAAAATACCGATTGACATAATAATAGCACATTGAAAAAAATAGAGAAGACAAGTTCTTTGTAAATTCTTTACAAAATTTATATGTTTGAACTATATGTAAGTTTAACTAATATGTACTCGTTAGTGTGTGTCATGTAGAGCCACAAAATGATGAAAATCGATAATATTATTTATAATGTAAGTGAAGAAGAGCGTAAAAGCCGTATAGAAAAATTGCAGAAGGATGAATCAAGTGAATGAAAAAATACTTTTCAATGTGAGTTTTTTTTTTTTGAATTTTTATTAATAATATACTTAAGAATATTAGAGAACATGTTTCAAACAATCAATTAATTCATATATGTTTAATGTTCTACAGGGAGCAACAACTAAGGAAAAGATCAATGTCGTTCTAAGAAAACAAAATTTATAGAACATGTAAATGACAATGAATTGGTCCATAGCTCATCTAGTGTGGTGTTGGAGGTTAACGATAAGGGGGTTTTTTTGACAAAACTGTGAAGGATCTAATGGAACTAACTTATAGATGTAATTTCCACTTACAATAAAAAAATAAATCTAATGATTCCAAGAACCAAATTATATCTAAACTACAGGAAGTGTTTCCAAAGCAATGGTCAATGAGACATGTCATACTTGCAATAAAAAAAACATACAACAAAAACATTCAAAAGGTAATATTCCTAATTAAAATGATTTTCTACAATTATATGTATATAATAATACGAACCATTCATTTATTAATATCGATTTTGTTGTATTTAGTTTTCATATATCAATATAAAAATAGTTTATTACTTTTTTCAAGAAGATTATGAAAATCCCAAATGATCAATGAGTTGATATGCAAAACATGTTGGTAGGAATGTCAAAAAAAGTGTACAAGGAGATGGTCAAAGAAATGGACATAATTGCATCATAGGAGGAGACATCTCAACAACAATGTGCTTCAAATGTTTGTAATCGTGATTGACTTATATATATATATATATATATATATATATATATATATATATATATATATAAAAGAAAACAAAATGGAACTCATTCAACACATAAAACATGACGACAAGGAAGAAAAGGGTTGGTATCAAAGTTTGTAAGTAATTATTAATATTCCCTTATAACAACTTGAGGTTTCATTTTTGTATATTTTAAGTTGTTTTACAACAACCACCTTGAATGTCTTCAAATAGGTGCTAACATACGAAGAAGAACCATTAGAAGAATTTATTGACATTGGGTTAAATATGGGTTGTGAGTATATGTTGGTGTACCAAAAATTAATTGTGGAATTTGTAAGTATCTATGTTGTTTTAATTCTCTAAGTTTATAATTAATAGAACAAAAAAATCCTTTATATTAAATCTATGATTTTTAATGGGGTTTAAAACATTCAGGAAACAAAGTATGGAACTACACCCGCAGAAGACTTGTTGCAACAAGGCATGAGATTTGGTTTTGAAACCATGTGTATAGTTTATGAGTCACTTCTTGCTAACAATCGATGCAATAAACAAAACATTTGTCCAAATTGATGGGGCCCATCAATAGGTACATTTTGAGGTTCATTGTGTTATCCTCTAGCCCTTAAAACTATCCTTTTCTCACATTAATTTGCAGTTTTAGCCATAATATGTTTAGTAAGAAGACTAAAGGGTGTTTTTCATATTGCATGGCATAATGTGATTAATATGCAGGAAAAGGAAGAATTTTTGGAGATATTTACTATGGAAGGGATTGATGGAGACAACCAGAGAGAATATACAAGGTTTCTCCACCTCATTAAATCTTCAAATGGGCTTGAGATCACAGAATCCTCACCAACAACTTGAATTCACTAGTAACTGAGGAACTCCAAGTACATGTGAAGACCAAGGGAAACCAATTCCACAAATCTCGAGACTTTGGAGAGAATCATTCCTCTTTTCAATGGAGCTTCCCTCAACTACTTTTTGTATAAATAAACTAGCCAAAAGGCTCATTAGGATTCAAATTTTTGTTGCAGCTAGGAGTAGTTATTGAGAGCCCAGTGCTTGAAATTGTTATCATCTTTCATATGATGGATGTGACTCTTATTTTCTATTAATGGAAATCGAACTATTTGTCTACATCTAAAGTAGTTCTGGAGGGCTAAAGCCCTTGGGTTTGGGCCCCATCCAAAGGCTTTAGTCCCTCTATTGTATTTCTTCCTTGTTCTTGTTCAAGTTATTGCAATGCTTTTCTTGTTTCGTTAGGTGTTATATTACAAAATTTGTCATTGTAGGTTTCCCTATCACCTCTCTTGTGGGTAGAGCGATTGTAAGATCCACATTAACAACCAACAAATATTTGTTTATGATTTCTTGTAAATTGTTAAGTATGAGACTGTAATCCTTCTGCATGTTTAGTTTCTGCACTTTAGGAGTTAGTATCATTGGTTTGGAATTTAGGAGTTGTGTTGTGGGTTAGAGTAGATTTCAATAAAATTCAACTCATATTTTCCATGTTAATTTACTTTGCTATAATAGTGATCATTTTATGCATCTGCTTGATTGGTTTGCAGGGATTGCGTTGACCTGCAGGGGTGAGCACACATTTCTACATCCACGTAGGCCACTCCATATCCCTTCTATACACCTCACAATGGTTCCAAACTCTACCACCAATACCACTCTGGTAAGGTAATTGGTGGACATTGTGGGCACAAAATTTGGTGCAAGATAGACATTCGAGGGGTACTAGGATTGGACAAAGGGCTCCTACACCCTTAAATAACCTTCTTCTACATTCATCCACCTTATTCCACCTTTAAGACACCATTCCAGTCATTAAAAATCTATCATACCCCACTCCTGTAGCAAAATAGGGCCTCATGTAGCAATATAGGGCCTCTTGTAATACTTCCTGTAGCAGACCTGTAGCATTGTTTTCCTTCAACCAGATTCACTCCATATTTTGACCCTGGAATATTGAAGTTTAATAATTATCCCCAAGCTTTGATTTCATGATTAGGGAAGACCCTAAGACTGCTCCAACTCCATTTTATTCTCACTACAAACATAAGACATCAAATAGAATTAGAATTAGCATTGTTTTTCATAATTGTGTTGAAGGTTGAATTTCTCATTTTTAAGCAAGTAAAAATAGATATATGATTCATGTAAGTAGGTTGTTACATTGATTAGGTTTTCAAGTAGAATAACATGGTTTAATTCTGCAACTAGACTAGGTTTTTTCTTTCATGCAATTCCAATTCAGCAGTTTCCTAGAATGTAGGGCACTTTCACTTCTATCGTAGGATCATATTCATCTTCTTGCAATTGTGACTTGTTTTTATCCTTGTAGTTAGCTGAAGGAGTGGTATCTGAACACCTTGATCCGATCTCATGACTAAGGGTGACATGAGTAGAACCTAACTTGTTGTGTATATAGCATTCTCACCTCTAAGTTTATTTGAACCCCGGGTTGATAATTTAAATTGAGAAGCCCTTGGGACTTGAAAAATAATTGGTGAAATACCAGGGATCATCACTCTTTGGTGCCATTTATAGGGAGGTGTCTAAGTAGGTGTTGTTTCTACTTAAGAGTTTTTTTTCTTTCATCAGTCTTATTGTTTTGAAAAAAAGTGAAAAAAAAACTAGTTCTTTCATGCCTCATAGGAGTAGGGATAACCAAGGGAAATTATTACCAAAAACCCCAACCCCATCAAGAAGTCAAGCTTCATTCTTCTTTGGTGACTGTGAACTTCCCTCCCTGACTACAGGGGAGCTAGAAGACCCTCTAGGTGTGCAACCTAAATTTTTTGAGGAATCCATAGGGGAAGAATAACCTATATCACCTACCCAAAAAATGGATGAAAATAGAACAATAGGATTTTCCCTATTAGAGAAACTAATGGAGAGGCTAGAATGAAGAATATAAGCCCTGCTTCCCTTCCACATTTCCATGGCTTAACGTCTGAGGATCCTGACACCTTCATGTTCAAGTTTGTTGTTGTCTTTAGGACATATGATTATGCCTCTATTGAGTAGAAGATGAATTTATTCCTTCTACCCTCAAAGATGCAACCTTGCGTTGGTCTATGAGTTTACCTGGAGGCAACATCACTACCTAGGCCCAAATGTAACAAGTCTTGAATGGAAAATATATGATTACTATAATTCCAAAGAAACAAAGGAGGAAATATTTAGGATGACCCTTGGATATGATGGATCTTTGGAGGACTATGAGGAAATATTTCAACTCAATTATAGGAGGGAAAATGTACCCTTGATCCTGAGTCACTCAAGCTAGTTCTTCTTTGAGGGATCAGGGAGGATGTAATGGAAACCCTCAACATGTTGTCTAGAGGATATATTTACCAATTTCCGTATGATGACATAAAAAAATTATTCAGGAATCACTCTAGGGCTACGAGGAAAAAGGGTATGTCTAGCCAAAGTTTGGCGAGTTCCTATCCCTCCACAAAAGCCATCAAGGATGAGATATGAATTGTGTTGGAATATTTTAAGAGTAAAATGATGCATATCTTTTCCATGCAAATGGATACTATTCAAATCAAAAGGAGGCAAGAGGAAGCAGAAAGGGCATTATCTATCTTCTGCCCTAGATGTACTAAGAGAAATCCTAGGAATGAATGCCCACTGAATGTCATAGAAGTCTTCTTAGTCTGTGAAGAGAATCATGCAACAGAAAAATGACCCTCTCTATTATGCCTAAAGGCTATATACCAAGGAGGGGTAGAAGGAGGGTCAAAATAGTTGTGCTTCATTAACCAAAGTAGGCCCCCAGGTGCTTGGCCATATCAACAAGGCATGCAAGGTGCACATTATCCTCACTACAATCCAAATCAGAGTGCACCTTTCCAGCCTTGGTACCCTTCCACTCATCCATCATGGTTTACACCTCCTTGGCCTTATGCTCCTCAATATCCTCCTTAGCCTATCAACCCTTCTTTTCAGCCATATCGTCCCCAATCTTCCCAATGGGGGAACCCCTCACCAGGGTGGAGGCCTCAAACAACCCAACCTCCTGCTTTACTGCCTCCACCTCAAACTCAACCACAACTTCCTCACCAAAATCCACCTAAGAAACCTCAAATTCTTGCTCAATCCAATCAAAACTCAAACAACAAGCAGGCATAGTAGGTTTAAAGTGGGGAGACATCCTATCTTGCTTATGCTATGGAAATATAAGAGATCAACCTACGGTCTGGGAAGGTGTTCCCAGATAATCACTATTGTGAAAGAAATTCCCCTCTGTGGATAGAGACGATCTCTCTAGACCAATGAGCGGATCTAGCAACAAACTAAACAAACTAACATACACTTTCCTAGCTTATGTTTAGCAAATGCAGAGAGAGAGTGACCTACCTCGCTCTGATGCTAATCGCTCAATACTTTGGAGATGACTTTGATTCCTTTGCTTCTAGGCTCACTCCTTACTTGTTGTTCACGTCCAAGTACCTACAAGAAATATCAAAGAGAAATGCAAGGTACAAGAGCATATATGGCATACATCAAACATAAACTACTTAATATATCAAGGAGTATTAAGTTAAAAGCATAAACATTTACATAATAATGGAAATTGAACATCAAATGTATATATATTAATAAGATAAATAGGGAAGCATACAAACTATGCCTTGATGTTGGAGACCTCCTTTTGGTATATGTCCAAGTCCAAGAAAAGGCTCTTCAAGCACTCCTTCTCCAGGTTAGAATGGGAAACATTTGAGCATAATCTCAATATAGGAATGCATGCAATCAATGACCAACCATTTGGGGATGGAAGGAAGTAGATTTATAGGAAGGGAGAGGGAGTTTTGGATCCACAAAAGAGGGAGGAAGGTACACATCTCAAGGGGATGGCCCATAATGATAATATAAAGAGCTCCAAATGGGAGAGCTCTACCATATCTATAAAAACCAATATCTAGCTCGTTATTCTCAAAGTTTCTAGCATACAAAGCTTCTCCCCCATTTGGGGAAAACCTGCCAGAAGAGGTTCAATGTGGGTTTTCATAAGAAACCCCAGGGTGGCAATGCTAGGGTAAAGAAGGGTGACTTTCCATCAGCATGGGCAGGTAGTGGAGCAAAGAGCGCTAAACCTAAAAGTTATGGTTTTAGCTAAACTTCTTCTGAATTGACTCAAGGTAGTTTTCCTTTGGTTTTTTAGGGATGTTTTTGTTTGTGTATCATGATGGATATACTTCACAATTGTCAACATTTTGGCACTCTGGGATATGGAATAGGAAGTGAACAGGAGGTGTGAAATTCTGGTATAATTGAAGAACTCATGTGTCAAGATACCCCTTCTCTAGGCCATAAAAGATGTTCCCATTTACAACAAACTTATTAATAAATAGAAATGTCTCAACATTCCTCGGAGAAGAAGAAGATATACCCTCACCATCAATGTTGTTGGACAACTATTTGATATGATGCTTGGGAGGGTGATCTCCCCGAAGTACTTGGATCCTGGTATCCCAGTGGTGGTCCCTAATACCTTAATTGATCTTGGGGATGCAATCAATGTGATGAATAGGGAAACCATGTTGAAACTAGATCTCCAAAGGGCTTTGAGGAAAACCACTACAGTGATATATCTTGTAGACAGATCCGCGATAGCTCCCAAGGGATTTATTGAGGATGTCATGGTCTCCATTGACTCCTGGGAGTACCCCATTGATTTTCTAGTCCTCCAACCCAAAACCAAGTTTAATGGACACCATCTCATCCTAGGAAGACCTTGGTCGACCACTGATCATTCCTACATTAGTTCTAGGGACGGGAACATGAATATTAAGAATGGACATTTATCAAAACAACTTGTGTTGTATCCTCTTGCTCAGCCTTCTATTGAGCATGGTTTACCCCTATGGTTAGAGGATGAGGAAGAGGAAGAATTTTCTCAGACAACCCCTTACCTATTTTGCACAATGGGAATTGTTATAGGAGGAGGGAAACTTAATGAGGATGACCTTATTGATCATATCTTACAAAATCAACCCGCCACTGCCATACTGGTTGATGAACTGATGAAAGAATATGAGAGTAATTGTTATCCCCTCAATGTGGAGTCTCTAGCCTCTTTATAGGCCTCATACATATAATACCATGGGTCATTACCATGGTTCCCTCAATACCATCTATCTAATACCATGGGCCCATTACATTATTACTAACTACTTGTGGTCCCTTACATGATATGGGTTAACCACCTTATTTATTACTATGGCCCATCCCATTATTATATTATTCCCTTGGGTACCTCCCTTTGTACCCCATGTTATCCCCCCTAGGTATATAACAGTAATCCTTGGAATGAGTTGTGCTCTGTTGAATCTATCCTAGAACATGCCAAATTTGTGGAGATTGGCCCATCCATACCTCTAAATATCAACCCCTGTCTCTCTGTTGAGCAGGAAGAACAAATATGCAAACTGTTGAGGCAACACTTGGATGCTTCTTCTTGGGATTATAAGGAAATTAAAGGTGCACATCCCTCAATCTGTACTCATCATATCTACATCAAAGAGGGATGTAATCCTGTGTGCAAACCCAAGAGAAGGATGAACCCAACTCTTAAGGACATTATGAAAGAGGAATTACAAAAGCTACTAGATGAAGGGTTCATATATTCCATTTCAAATAGTGAGTGGGTGTCACCTCTTGTTTTAGTACCTAAGAAAGATGGGAAGTGGAGGATCAATGTTGACTTCCAACAACTTAACAAGGATAAAAAGAAGGACCATTTTCCTTTTCCCTTCATTGACCAAGTCCTAAATGGCCTTGTAGGAAAGAAATTGCTCTCCTTCTTGGATGGATTTAGTGGATACAACCAAATACATATTAGCCCTGAAGACCAAGATACGACCACATTCACATGTCCTTGGGCTACCTTTGCTTATAGAGTCCTTGCATTCGGTTTGTGAAATGCCTTTGCTACTTTCTAGAGGGTAGTTCTAAGTATCTTTACTGAAATTTTTCATGACATTGTCGAGATATACATGGATGATTTCACTCCTTATGGGTGTGACTCCCAGGAAGCGCTTTATAATCTATGTAAAGTCTTAAAGAAATGCATTGAAATGAATATTTCATTGAGACCTGAGAAATGTAAATTTTTGATGAATGTAGGGATTGTGCTTAGCCATTCTATATCCAAGGAAGGGATACAAGTTGACCCAAACAAAATTTCCAACATCAAAAGGGTCCATATCCCTAAAAACAAAGAGATGTCAAGAGTTTTCTTGGATTAGTTGGGTATTATAGAAGGTTCGTTAAAGACTTTAGTAATATAGCTTCACCTTTGTTTGGACTATTGGCTAAACATTCAAACTTTTGTTGGACAAACAACTATCAAGAAGCCTTCGAAGTATTAAAAGACAAGCTGACCACTACACCCATCCTTAGAGGTCCCAATTGGGCATTACCTTTCC
This sequence comes from Pinus tabuliformis, assembly GCA_031772625.1. NCBI lineage: Eukaryota > Viridiplantae > Streptophyta > Pinopsida > Pinales > Pinaceae > Pinus > Pinus tabuliformis. Next base: position 249,871,719 of record CM062809.1, on the reverse strand, counting down.
ACATCCATATAGATGCCTCATATAAATCTATAGGAGCAGCCTTAGAACAAGTGGAAGACAAATTGCCTTATGCTATCTCTTTCATCAGTGAGAATATTTCTAAAGATGAGTTAAATTATACTGTCACTGAAAAGGAACTCTTGGCTGAGGTACATTCTTTGAACAAGTTTAGGCATTATATCACTGCTTATCAAACTTTTGTTCACACTGATCATGAAAAAATTAAGTATTTAATGAATAGACCTAATTTCAATTATATGATAATTAGATGGTTTTTTTTATTGTAGCATTTGATTTGCCTATTATTGACAAACCATGGAAAGAGAATTTGGTTGCAGATTTCCTATTAAGTCTAACCTTGCTTGCAAAAAAGGAAGAGATGGTGGATGATCAACTCCTAGATGAAAACCTCTTTGCCATCTCAATGTTTTATCCTTGTATTTATGATATAGACAAATTCTTAGTTGCTGGGAGGTTCCCTCCTCATCTAACATCCAAGGAGAAAATCCAAATTGTTAGGAAATGGCCCCATTCACTTGGATTGGTGAAATATTTTCAGATTGGGGCTAGATCAGATATTGAGGAGATGTGTGAGGGAAGAGTATGTCTTTGACACCCTCTCAACATGCCATGATGGACCTTGTGGGGGCCACTTTGCTGCTAAGAGGAAAACTTTCAAAGTTCTACAAGCAGGTTACTACTAGCCCACTTTACATCAAGATGCAAGGAGGTACACCACCAGGTGTGATCAGTGCCAAAGGATGGGTAAGCCCACACATAAAGATGAAATTCCCTTATAAAATCAAGTGACTGAGGAGCCATTTGATAAGTGGGGAATGGATTTCATTGGACACATTGATCCCCCATTAGGACAAAAGAAGTATATCATTGTGTGCAATGATTACCTGACTAAATGGGATGAAACAAAGGAAATTAATGAAAAAACTGAGAAAAAGGTGGCTGATTTTCTGAGGGAGAACATCTTCTACAAGTTTGGTTTTCCAAGAGAATTAGTCACTAACCAAGGAGCACAATTCACATCAAATCTAATTGAAGATCTGGTGAGGAAACACCACATCAAGCATAGGACATCCACTGCATATCACCCTAAGGAAAATAGGCACGTGGAGGTCATAAGTAGAGCATTAGAGAACATTGCAACGAAGGTTGTTAACAACAACAAAAAATACTGGTCAAACAAACATGTAGAAGCCACATGGGCCTAAAACAAAACTTGGAAGACCACCACTGGATTTACTCCATTCGAACTAGTATATGGGAAGAAGGCCTTATTGTCCATTGAATTTGAATACAACACCTTAAGGATTGAAGCTCCGTTAGAATTGGACCTCACTACAACATAACAAGAGAGGCTACTCTAACTCAATGGTTTAGATGAATTTAGGTTGCAAGCTCTCCTGCACACTGAGATAATTAAGTTACAAAGGAAGATTTGGCATGCCAAACACATTAAAGAGAAGACTTTTCAAGAAGGAGATTGAGCCTTGCTGTATAATTACATATTCAAGGATTTCAAGGGAAAGTTAATGACAAGATCGTTGGGTCCCTACCTAGTAGAGAGATGTCATGAGAATGGGTCTATCCAGATCAAAATAATTGATGAGGAAGAGATTCCCTTACTTGTCAATGTTTATAGGTTGAAGTTGTATAAAATATCTTTGTCCAAGGAAGAGTTTATTAGTTCAATCAGTAGAGAATTGAATGTGATTGGGAGGCTCACAACCCTCAATCCACACAACTTCTAAAAAAATAAAGGGCCTAGATGAAAACCTCTATGAGGCACTTAAGCCCAACTCTAAGGTTGAAAACCTCTTTGAGGCAACCCAAGAGAAAAAAAAGAAAAAGAAAAAGAAAATAAAATATCCTTAGGTGAAAATCTCCTCTGAGGCACCTAGGGTAGGAATGAAGGTTGAAAACCTTTGTAGAAGCAGTCTACATGTCTCAAAAAAAAGAAAAGAAAAGAGAAAAAGAAATAAGACAAGGAAGGAGTCCTTACACCAATTTGGCTAACATCTCTCTTTTGCAAGACTACAGACAACCAGAAGAACGGTGGCTACAGACCATGTTATACAGATTCATTTCTCCATTCTTTCCATCTATCCATTGCATTTTCACCCTCTTCATTTACCTCCCTACCTCTCTCCATCATCTAGCCAACAATGATTTTCCTCTTTTTTGAAGTGCTACAAAATTGTCCTGAACTGCTACAAGAGCAGCTTGAATTTCTATAGGAGAAACCTGAATTTCTAAAATAGGTAGATCCAATTGGAGAAAGGGGTCAAAAGTTCATGTTTTCCTTAGGTAATATTGGGAGAGGTCCACCAAAATCCCTCCATCACTCATCCGCTCCCTTAGGCCAAAATTCATCCTACAGATTCCACTTTGCCATACATAAAGAAAGAAACCCAAAAAACTCCATCTTCAACTTTTTCATCGCATACACCACCCTTTGATGATCATAATCCTATCTCCATACCTCCTATGATTTTTCTAATTTCTCAAGTGAAATATGAGGTCTTGAGGAAGGATGAAGTGACTGATATAGGAAGGAGATCCCTCCTGTAGCAGTCTGCACAATGATAACAAAAATCTAAACCAATTTTTTTTTACAACCCCAGAGTAGAGGATCCAATAACCCTGAGGCATCATGAATATATTACTGGAGCTAAGAAGGAACACACCATCCATAGAAAGAAAAATACATGTTATCCATCTATCAAAATAGTAGCAGAATGAGCACTAAGAAGAGGCCTAAACAACAACAACAAGGAAGGGGAATTTATCAGTAAAAAAAAAATAACAAGTTATGAAGACCTGTGCAGAACCAAACAAAGGAAATCAACACCTTTAAATTCATCATGATATGAAGCTTAGTAGCAACATGCAGACATATCCAACAATTTGATATCAGGTAGGCTCAGGTATGACACCCCTCACCTCTTCCTTATGCATATAATGAAAAATGTATTTAATGATCGAGAATGGATTTTTTATGGGTTGGAGGTGGGGAGTAAATTTGGCCACCTTCGATTAGTTAACTACATTTTATTAAGCCACCATGCAACATGGAATATTTAAGTTAAGTGGGGTGATGATTATGAGGAGTGGGGACAACGGTTCAAAAAATGAAACTCATGCAGATGCCAAGTCACCACAACGCTCCGAGCCTTTACCAAAAAAGGAATAAAATGTACAAGGCTTGAATCCATTCGCATAATCACTCAATTCTAGAAAACAATTGGAGAAGGACGAGATAGATGTTATTAGAGACTGCCTAGGGTGCCACTGAGCTGCCACATACCATGTTTGCAGGTGCTATAGGAGGCGCTACAAGAGGGTCTGAACTACTATAGGAGCAGTGATAGGAAGCTACAAGGGAAAATTAAAAGGGAAAAAGAGCCAAAGCCACCAGAGATTGTCTTGAAACCCTCTTGCACGAAATAAAATCATTTTGGAATGAGTAAGTGGCCTCCTCCCTCTCTAAATTCCCATACACTTGCATGAATAATTATGTTTGAATTGGGTATCCTATAGCAAGAAATTGTGTAGTAGTTTCCTCTGAAATTTATTTGATGAGAAGGCAAGATAGGGACAGAGAAAAGTTTGTTTGTTTGTTTGTTTTTAATTTATCATCCTTCTCCTCCTCTAATAAAAAGGAAAATTTGACACTATCTCTGCACCCGAGATGACTCTGAGGCCAAAATTGAAATTCACCCAAAATAACCCGAGAAGGAGCAGTAGGAGAAATGGGGGGAGGTTTCAACAGGAGAGAACCCACAAACACAAACATAATTTACGAGCCTCATCATTTTGTAATTATATGGGCCTTAATTCACCTCCTAGCTTATTCAAATAAACTCTTCTCACAACTTATTACATGTTTTGATTATATTTTCTTTAATGAGATGAGCTAAAGTGAGATATTATGCCTAGTTGACTAATATGCATTGAATGCAGGTTTGGAAGAGAAAATCAAGGAATTTTGGCAAGAATAAGGTTTGAAACTCGAATGGGACAAGGGGGAGAGATTGTAGGAGGAAAATCCTCCTCATTTAATCCTCCCCCATTCGAATATTCCTCCATTTATCACACCAACTCAAAGTGCAAGCAGCCAAGTCATGAAGATCAAAAGGCAGTCGAGCAAGTGATAGAAAAAGAGTTAGTTCATCTCGAGTTTGGGAGACGAGCCTCCCTAGATTTAAGGAAGTCGTTGGAGACTTCATTTGTATAAGTAGAGAGGCCTAGAGCCTCATTAGGATTCAAATTTTTGTTGTAAAAACACTAGTTATTTTCAAGCTCTAGACTTGTGGAAGATTTTGATGTAATTTTTTGTTTTGATAATGAAAATGAGATTTTTCTTGATCTAGCACTGAGTTAACTCAGAGGACTGAAGCTCCTGGGTTAGGGCCCAACCCTAGCAGAAAAGGGTCCTCTTCTTGTATCTGTATGCTTAACTTAGTTTCATAGATTCATGGTTAAATTGTCTCTAGAAGTATTTCATTGCAAGTACTATGGATTTGATTAGTTGTTTATTAGTTTCCTTCCATTTGTTCTTTAATTCAGTAGCAGGTTAAAAGAGATAAAAGGAGCACCACAAAGTTTTCAATGGATGTCTTGGCCTCACCTCTTCCCTCAAGGATCATGATTTAAGGAAAAGACCCTTAAGCAACCCCAAAAATACAGATTTCCATTTCCTCATAAGATTTAGAGTTTATTGAACTTAAACTAGCATTTGATCATTTTTGCAAGTGTAGGATTTAGTTGCCATCTCTTCCATCATCAGTCTTTCATTAAATCTCACCCATGATTCCATTTTATTCAACAATTTTTTTCATGCATGAAGTAGACAACTAGTTCATTAAATTATGCTTTTCTAGCTTGTTAGAATTCTTCTTGTTTACATGACTTTGTGGCAATTCTAAGTTTTTGATGTGGAGAAGGTGCTTCAGAAATTAAAAGGGATCTAATATAAGGAAACCACCTTCCAACTTCATCCATTCATAATCATCCCTTTCTTTCACAAAGATCTTCACCAATCTCATCATTTTACATAGAAATTCCTCCAAGCATGTTGAGCGAATCCAACCATCTCCTAACCTTGTTATTGAGTTCTGAGTGATCCTAGGAATTTTCTCACTCCATTCCACCCATCCACCACCTTCCATAAGCCTTCCATCACCTCCAACAACCACCATTTTTCTCTCGGCTGTATCCTGTAGAAATACAAGGAATTTTGTAGGTTTCTAGTAGGTTTTCTTGTAGTGGCCTATTTTGAGGCCAAATTTAGGGAAAACCTATAGGAAGCCACACCAGGGCACCCAAGGGTCTCCCAAACCTTCCAACCATATCTTAAGCCTCCCAGCCATCCACCAACATCACTAAGCCACCTGTCACATCACCAAAAGATATTAGGGTTTGCACTTGATTTTCTAGAAAAAGAATAAAAAGAAAAAAACATATTTATTTCAATCCTTTACATTCACAGTAGTGATGTTTAATGTCTTGAATTTCCATGCTTAAGCTAGTAGCATTTCATACATGTTGTCTTGGCATTTTTGTAAAGCATAGTTTCTCGGCAGATAGTTAGAGAATGGTGTGTCTTTAGCATAGGATTTCAATGATTTTCCTTATTTGCAGTAGATAAGCTTTCTCCTAGAATATGTTTCTCTTTCTTTCATCAGAAATCAAGCTTCTTCTGAATCCATAGAAGTCTAGCTTGAAAACCCTAGTGGTCTCTCGTCGGCTGAACAGTGACAAAAGGAAAAACCATCACTTTTACTTGTGCATACAACACTGTCACCTCCAAGTTTGTATGAACCCTAGGTTGATAAAGTAAAGTTGGTAGCTTTAGGAGTTACAACATTCTTGCTGCAATACTGGTGCTCATCAATTTTTGGCACCGTTGTCGGGGAGGTGTCTGAGTACTATGTGATTACTGCTTTCTTTCTTCTATTTCTTGTTTCTAATATTCTACTCTTAGTTTCATTTCTGCAAAAGTAATTTAGTTTGCTTCCTTTTCATTCAGCATTCTTTGCTTTCCTTTCCATTCTGTAAGTTAGATCAATCAAGTAGTTAATCTTTTCATTCAGTCTACAATTTCAATTCTGCAATCACTTTCAAAGTTTGAAAAACTCACAAAACCAAACAAAAACATTTCTTGTCATGCCTCGTAGGAATAGGGATAACTTAGGGAAATTTTTGCAAAATACCCCCACTGCTTCCGACAACCAACCTTCCCTCTTCTTTGGTGTCTGTGAACTGGAAGAACCCTTAGTTGAGCAACTACACATATTTGAAGAACCTACATGGGAAGAAGAAGAAGGAGAACCCATTCCTACTGAACCTATGGCTGAAAATAGAAATGACAGGGAAAATGGAGAAAGAGTTGAGGGTGCCTTCCCCATCAAGGAAACTAATGGAGATACTAAGATGAAAAATATAAGCCCTTATACCCTTCCTCATTTCCATGGTCTGACCACAGAATACCCAGACACTTTCTTATTTGAGTTTTTTGTCATATACTTAACCTATGACCATACAAATGATGAGCAAAAGTTGAAACTATTTCCATCCACTCTCAAGGATGCAGCTTTGTGCTGGTTCATGAGTTTACCTAGAGATAACATTACAACTTGGGCTCAGATGAAGCAAGCTTTCAACAACAAGTATCGGGACTACTATAGGTCTAAAGGAACTAAAGAGGAAATTTTTAGGATGACCTTAGGAAATGATGAATCCCTATAGGATTATGAAGAAATATTTCAACTTAGCTACAAAAGGGCCAGGTGCACACTTGACCCCAAGTCACCGAAGCTGGTCCTACTTAGAGGAGTAAGGGAAGACCTCCTGGATACCCTACACTTGTTAGCAGGAGGGGATATCTACCAGTTACCCTATGAGGATATCAAGATTGTCTTTAGAAACCATTCTAGGGTAGCCAGGAAAGAGGGTAGGGGTAGTCAACCTATGGTCAGTTCATACTCTTCCAATTCATCCATCAAGGGTGAAATTGGAAATATACTGGAGGATTTCAAAAGTGAGATGTTGCAAACCCTTTCCCTATTGATGGACACTATGCACATTAAGAGAAAACAGAAGGAAGCAGAGAGAGCCTTGGCCATTTTTTGCCATAGATGCACCAAGAGGCGCCCTAGGAACAAATGTGCACTGAATTCTATTGAAATTTGCTCAGTCTGTGAAGAAAACCACTCCAAAGACAAGTGCCCCTCTTTATCTAGACTCAAAGTTGTATATCAAGGAGCTGAAGGGGTCACTAAGCAGCTCTACTACATAAAACAAAGGAGACCTCATGGGCCTAGACCATACCAGCGTGGAATGCAAGGGTCATCCCATGCATATTACAACCCGAACCAGACCACATCCATACCTTCTTGGGGACCCCCTACTCATCCTTCCTAGTCTACTCCTCCTCCTTGGTCCTTTGCACCTCAGTATCATTCCCAGCCATCCAACCAATCATTTCAACCATATGCTCTGCCACAACCTCAGTGGAATGCACCTCCTCAGGGGTGGAGTCCCCAATACAACAATTTTCCAAGTTTATTTCCTTGGCCACCTGCCCAACGACAAATTTTACACTCTGCTCCACCTAAACAGCCCCAAATGTCTGCCCAGCCAAATCTAAAACCGAACAATAGATAGGCACAATAAGTATACAGTGGAGAGACATCATATCCAGCTTATGCTGTGGAGATTCAAGAAATCAACCTGAGATCTAGGAGAGTACTCCCGGACAACCAACCTCTACCTCCACCCAGGGAGGTTGAGGAAGAAAGAGAGGAAAGTGTGCTTAAAGTAAATCCACCACCCTTTCCTGAGAGATTAACCCAACCACTCTAGCCTACCCCAAAAGAGACTGAACTTTTGGGAGAATTGAAAAACCTATGTGTCAAAATTCCACTTCTCCAAGATATCAAGGATGTACCTATTTACAACAAGTTGATTAAGGAGAAGTGATTCAAGCATCCAGGGAGGCGAAAAAGAGATGCCCCTACCATTAATGTCATTGGACAACTATCCGACTTAATGCTGGGGCAGGTAATCTGTCCAAAGTATTTGGACCCTGGAAGCCCTATAGTAGATGTGCACATCAATGGAACCATTGTCCCACACACTTTGATTGATCTTGGGGCTACAATTAATGTGATGACTAAGGACACCATGCTTAAGCTCAACCTACAAGGTTCATTAAGGAAGACCACAACAATTATGCCACTTGCAGACTGCTCCACAGTGACCTCTGAGGGGATTGTGGAGGATGTGATGGTCTCCATTGATTCTTGGTAATACCTATAGATTTCCTAGTTCTCCAGCCTAAGGCTAAGCTTACTGGTTACCCTCTCATCCTTGGGAGGCCCTGGTTAGCCACTACCGATGCGTACATTAGTTGCAGAGATGGAAATATGACCGTCAAGAATGGGAATATGTCCAAGCAATTAGTCCTATATCCTCCTACTTAGCCATCTCTAGAACATGACTTACCTTTGTGGCTGGAAGAGGAGGAGGAAGATGAAGTTTATTCCGCCCAACTCTGTACCTTAGAAACAACCATGGGAGGGGGACAATGGGATGAATATGATTTGATCGAACACATACTCCAAATTCCAACCCCCAGTACATTGTCCTTAGAGAAAGTAGTAAAGGAAACCCAAAACAACCATCAATTGGATCTATTCTTAGCCGATTCCAAACCTATCCATGTCAAAACCATAGAAATCAGTCCCGAGAGAACTTTGAAAATCAATCCATCTCTTTCTGTTCTCCAAGAAGAAAAGTAGTGCAACATGCTAAAGGAACACCTAGATGCCTTTACTTGGAGTTACCAAAAAATGAAGGGAGTGCACCCCTCGATGTGTACTCACCATATTTATATCAAGGAAGGTTGCAAGCTAGTTTGACAACCCCAAAGGAGGATGAATCCAACTCTTAAAGATATAGTCAAAGAAGAACTGCAAAAACTGCTAGATGCAAGATTCATTTACCCTATCTCAGATAGTGAGTGGGTCTCTCCTTTGGTGTTGATTCCAAAGAAAAATGGTAAGTGGAGGATTTGTGTCGATTACAGGGAGTTAAACAAAGCCACAAAGAAGGACCATTTCCCTCTACCTTTCATTGACCAAGTGCTAGATGGCTTGGCAGGGAAAAAGTTTTTCTCTTTCCTAGATGGATTCAACGGGTACAATCAAATCCAAATCAGCCTGGAAGATCAGGATAAAACCACCTTCACTTGTCCTTGGGGTAATTTCACCTACAGGGTCCTTGCTTTTGACACATGCAATGCTCCTACCACCTTTCAGAGAGCAGTCCTAAGTATCTTTGCTAAGTTCATCCATGATGCGGTAGAAATCTATATGGATGATTTCACACCTTATGGAGGTGATTTTGAGGAGGCTTTGTCCAACTTAGGTAAGGTTCTGCACAAATGCATTGAAATGAACCTGTCTCTCAGTCCCGAGAAATGTGAATTCTTGATGAATGCAAGGACCATTCTGGGTCATTCAATATCTCAGCAAGGACTGCAGGTGGACCCAAACAAAATAGCTATCATCCAAAGGGTCCCACCTCCACAAAAGCAGAGAGATGTCAAAAGTTTCCTAGGGTTAGCTAGATACTACCGAAGGTTTATAAAAGACTTCAACAAGTTGGATTCTCCTTTATTTGGGTTATTGGCCAAAGACTCTGAGTTTGTATGGTCAAAAAGTTGTCAAGAGGCCCTAGACACCCTAAAGGACAAGTTAACCACTGCACTGATTCTCCGAGGTCCAAATTGGGCCCTTCCTTTTCATATTCATGTTGATGCCTCACACAAAGCCATACGAGCCGCCCTAGGCCAGGTAGATGAGAAATTGCCTTATGCCATTTACTTTATCAGTAAGAATTTGTCAAAGGCCGAACTAAGCTACAGAGTGATCAAAAAGGAGCTCTTGGATATTGTGCATTCATTGAAAAAATTTAAGCATTATATTACAGGATATCAAACATTTATACATACTAACCATGCTGCAATCAAATATTTAATGAATAAACCTGATGTGAATGACCGGATTATTATATGGTTACTTTTATTACAACAATTTGATCTAACTATTGTTGATAAGCCTAGCAAGGAAAATGTTGTTGCAGACTTTTTTTCCAGATTAACTTTGCCTGCAGGTGAAGAGGGAATGGTTGATGATTAGTTACCAGATGAGCACTTATTCGCCATTTTAGTTCTCTCTCCATGGTTTGCTGACATAGAAAACTATTTGGTATATGCACAGTTACCACCGAATCTGTCCTCCAAAAAGAAAAGAAAGATTGTGAGGAAGAGCACCCCCTTAACCTGGATTAGGGCAACCTCTTCAAACTTGGACCAAATCAAATTCTGAGAAGATGTGTTAGGGAGGAGGAACTCTTTGACATCCTTTTGTCCTGTCATGATGGGCCTTGTGGAGGTCACTTTGCAGCAAAGAGGACAACATTTAAAGTGTTACAAGCTGGGTATTATTGGCCCACTCTTCATCAAGATGTGAAAAGATATACTAGTCAGTGTGATCGGTGCCAAAGGATGGGAAAACCTACTCCAAGAGATGAAATGCCTCTGCAACCTCAAGTGACTTTTGAGCCATTTGACAAATGAGGCATGGAAATTATTGGACCTATTGACCCTCCTTCCAATAAAAAGCAGTATATCATTATGTGCACTGACTATCTGACTAAGTGGGCTAAAACCAAGGCAATTAAGGCAACAACAGAGGAGAAGGTGGCTGAGTTCTTAAGGGAGAATGTATTTTACAAATTTGGGTACCCTAGAGAACTGGTCACTGATCAAGGCAGCCAGTTTACCTCCAACATGATTGAATACTTGCTCAGCCAGCACAAGATCAAGAATAGCACCTCCACTCCCTATCACCCATAAGCTAATGATCAAGTGGAGGTGACTAACAAAGCGCTGGAGGGCATATTGACCAAAGTGGTTAGTAGCAACAAGAAAGATTGGGCAGATAGACTAGTTGAGGCCACCTGGGCCTATGATACCACTTAGAAGACCACCAATGGATTCACACCCTATGAGTTGGTCTATGGGAAAAAGGCCCTGTTGTCCATTGAGTTGGAGTATAACACATTGAGGATGGCAGTCCAACTAGATATAGATCTCAACAGTGAACAACAAGAGAGATTGCTCTAGTTGAATGGTTTAGATGAATTCAGAATGCAGGCCCTCTTACACACAGAGGTAACTCTACTTCAGAGGAAGATCTGGCAGGATAAGAACATCAAGGATAAGCAATTTCAAGAAGGTGATTGGGACTTGTTATATGATTCTAGATATAAAGACTTTAAGGGCAAGTAAAGGACAATATGGTTGGGGCCTTATGTTATAGAGAGATGTCATGATAATGGTTCAGTGCAGATGAAAACCATAGATGCAGAGGCCATTCCTTTACTTGTTAATGGGCACAGACTGAAAGTTTACAAGAGGCCATTGCCAAAGCAAGAGTTCATTGATGGTATTAATAAAACAATGATAGTGGTGGAGCAAGTTTCAACTCTTGCCTCATCAAATCACTGAGAGAAAATAATAATAATAATAAGGACTCAGGTGAAAACCTCCATGAGGTGCCTGAGTCCCACTATTGGGTTGAAAACCTCTTGGGCAGGCCCAATGGTGTCAAAAAGAAAAAGAAAAAAAAGGAAATAAAAAGATCCCTGGGTGAAAACCTCTCTTGAGGAACTCAGGGAAAACAACTAGAATGAAAACCTCTTAGAGGCAGACTAGTTGTCTTCAAAAAAAATAAAAAGAAAAAATATAAAAAAGAAAAGAAAAAATCATGAAAAAATTATGTTTGCAAGTCAGCAGGAGAACGATCAGAGAACAAAGGAGAATAAAAAAGGGACATATTTCACTCACATTTTTATTTTTCCACCCATCATCATTCATCACTCCACCATTTCTTTCATTTTTTTCACTCCTTTGCTTCAATTTACAAGGGGACTGTGTTTTCTACAAGATCCCCTGTAAACCTACATGATCTCTTGAAATCTTACGGGATGATCCTGTAGGAATTACATTGGCTCGGAATCCTACAAGAAGTGACCCTAGGGCGAGAAAATGACCTGCCATGTCAAAAAAATAACATCCCTACATCACAACTTCATTACCATACCTCTCTCCACCTTGATCACCCCTGCATTCATCATAAAAAAATCAGTTTTCAAAAAAATTTCACAGTCCTCAAGAGAAAACACAGAGAAAAAATGAAACAAAGGGAAGAAGGGAACAACACCTGAGTGTATTCCTCATTATTCACACTCCTATACCTCCTCTCTACCCATGTCATCATCTTCAAAATCATAGCAGAGGAAATGATTAAAAATTCTGAGGGAGAAGCAGCTACAGAACATAAAAATAAAAATAAAAAATAAAAATAAAAATAAAAAATAAAAAATAAAAATAAATAAATAAATAAATATAAATAAATAAATAATAAAATAAATAAAAATAAAAATAAAATAAAATAAAATCATGAGTAGCAGCAAGCTTCCAGCATGAATATCCAAGGGCAGAAAAAGCTCCAGAGCAGCAAAAACACAATCATCTTCAAAACCAGGTACCTATACATCAAGGGAATCATCAGAGAGAAATAAAAAAGGAAGGAAAAATAACATCCAACCAACACACATAAAGCACCTCATGTCATCAACAAACTATAGCAAGGTATTAGCACCACAGGTAAGTATCTCACTGTTGGAAATAATACTAGGGGGGGTGGTGAATCAGTATTATCAAGTCAAATATTCCTTTTTCAAAATCAAATGATGTACGCTACTTCAGTTAATTAAACCCGCGTATATTTGCAACTATGCAGAAGGAAACCCGCGTATATAATGCAAACCTTTTAATTTACTTTATCTTTCTGATGTTGATTGTTAATCTGGGTTTCAGAAGCAAATAACCAGTAACCAGAAACAGTAAAACAGAGCAAAAAAACAATCGCACACAAGAACACAAGATATAAGGTGGAAACCCAATGTGGGTGAAAACCACCTGCTGCAATTCATCTCTATCTTCTCTTTAATTAGAGACTTCTCTTTACAATTGTACTGGTGCAGTCGTTTACCAGTACGCAGGCTGCAACCTGCAGAGCGCTACAACCCTCTCTCATTTTCCAGCTTCTCCTGGAAGGGAGCTACAACCCCCTTAGCTCTTGCACTAGCCAAGATACTAGTACGTAGGTGCTGGCCTACAGAAGGCTACAACCTTCTCTTTCTTTCAAGGACCATGTTTCATGAATTTTCAGACTGGATCCACAAATAGCATCAATCAAACATCAAGAATTTCTGCATCAACCAATCACCTTTTCACCAATCAAAACTGAATCAAAATAAATACTTCTCTGACGACTATACCCAGATCACAGTAACAGTAACCACACACCAAATCTGAACCCAGAACATTGCAGCAATAAACAAAAGCAGCTAGATCACAACTCAAAAGATATACGCTGCTTTAATAACCTGAAACCTGCATACATACGCTTCTGTTGCTGGAACAACCTGCGTATACACCCCTTCGCTTCACTGAACCAGCGTGTATACGCGCCTTCTCTTCACTGAACCTGCGTACAGATCTATAAAGGATAATTCGCTCTTTCATAAATTCAACCACTAATTAACCCAAATTATAGACTTATAGATCAAGCAAGCGCCACATATAGCAGATCAAAATCATACAAAGATACTATCATTCAAGCTTAAAGATTATGACCCATCAATAGAACTTATCCTTCTCTTTGCGCTAAGGTTCCTCCTTCATTCAGATCCAGATCTGCACGATAACCCAATTACCAGTATTCCAGATCTAGCACTTTATCAGATATTCAATAATAATTCAGATGATTCTTTGCCACATGATCTCCTTCCTCTTTTATAGTCTTAGGCCTTCCACAATACCACGGTCCAAAACCATAATAAACCAATACCAAGGACCCAATACCTGGGGTCAACACTTCTGACGAGGTACCATGGTCCAAAACCATAGGTTCAAATACCAAGGACTAACTACCACGGACCAAAAGTAAGCTTTCCAACATATACGCGCTTTTCCTTGCATGAAAGTGCATGTATACTCATACGCACCTTTGTAACGTCTAAACCGCATGTATACACATCTTAGTCTAGATGAAACTGCATATATGTCTTTTCCTTCATTCTGAAACCCTGAACTGAGATCTGTTACCAAAGAGAGTTGCCATCAAGGACAACACCTGTGCCATAGCTCCAAACCTGTGCCATAATGCCAACAATCTCCCCCTTTGGACTTGATGGCAACCCCACAATCCTCAAAGTTAATCTCCCCCTTTGTCATCAAGGGCAAAGGGTTGTGCTCCACCTGAGTACATGCTGAAATTTCTGCCCTGTTGTGCTGACCATGCTCCCCCTGACTGTAGGCAAGATCTGCAAAAGATGTTCTTCAAGAAGAACCATGACTTATGCATCATAAAAGACCTTCCTATCACCAAAAGACTCAATACATACATCCATCACCCAACCAAGTGGGGATACATCAAAGATTTACATATGACAACCAAGTTCATTACATGTTCATCCCAGGCATAGTGGGGAAACAAAAATAGGCCGTTACATGACCTTGACACCATAAAAGAGATACATGACATAGAGACGAAATATCAAGACTTATGAAAGTCACCAATAACTGATAGCAGCAACATTTGTCAATCACCATTCAGATCAACAACCAAGATTTCCTTCTGTTCTCCCTCTGCCTCTGTTCCACCTGAAACCAACAATAGCTGTGATCTAGAACCAAAAGCTTCTAAGATAATGCCAACAATGCTATTAGAAGGTTATCTACTCCCCCTAAACCTGTGCTGGATGGTCTCAGTTAGACCCATATCAGAATATCTTCAACCAGAGCCTGTCCCTACTGATATCCATCAAACCTCCATATATGCGACTGTCTCTGCACAAACCGGCGTATGTACGCGGATCACACATTTTTCTCTGAAATAGACAAGTTTTAACAGCAAGATGATGCATCAACTACTCCCAGCTTCTGTCTGAGGTATTCAAATGTCTCCCTGGGCAGTGGTTTGGTGAGAATATCAGCGATTTGTTCCTTAGAAGGAAGATACTCCAATTTGACCTTTTGTTCCAACACTTGTTCCCAGAGAAAGTGATACTTGATCGGTATGTGCTTGGTATTTGAATGTATGGCTGGGTTCTTTGAAATGCTGATTGCACTTGTATTATCACATAAGATGGAGATAGGTGGTGTACAAGTGATTTGAAAGTCCTGCAAGGTTTGCATCATCCAAAGAAGTTGAGTGCAGCAAGATGCAGCAGCCACATATTCCGCTTCAGCTATAGATAAAGCAATCGAACTCTATTTCTTGCTGAACCAAGATACTAATCTGGAACCCATAAAGAATGCACCACCACTTGTGCTCTTCCTGTCATCCACGCTTCCGGCCCAATCTGCATCTGTATAAGCATGAAGTGTGAGATATGTATCTCTAGGATACCATAAGCCATAGTTTTGAGTTCCTTGAAGGTACTTGAAGATTCTCTTCACTGCCTGAAGATGAGTTTCCTTTGGATTTGCCTGAAATCTCCCAACTATTCCCACTACATGCATGATGTCTGGTCGGGTACCTGTCAAATAAAGTAGACTTCCAATCATAGATCTGTAGGTTGGTTGATGCACTGCTGCTGATTCATCATTTTCACTGAGGCTGCATCCTGTGACCATGGGGGTACATACTGGTTTTGCATTTTCCATGCCATATTTCTTCAAAATCTGCTTGAGATACTTGGTTTGAGACAAGAAGATCCCGCCTTCATTTTGTTGGATTTTCAATCCAAGGAAATATGTCAGTTCTCCAAGCAAAGACATTTCTAATTCTTTCTGCATCACCAAGGCAAAGCTTTGACTCATAGCTTCTTCATTGCTGCCAAAGATAATATCATCTACATACACAACAAGTATTAGCAATTTGTCATTTTCAATTTTTATATAAAGATTGCTATCTGCTGATCCCTTTGAAAAACCTTGTTGATGAAGATATTTGTCCAAACGGTAGTACCAAGCCCTTGGAGCCTGTTTAAGACCATAGAGAGCCTTTTTTAGTCTGCATACAAGATTTGGATTATTCCCAAGGATGAAACCATCTGATTGCTCAATGTACACTTCTTCTTCTAAGTCTCCATTCAGAAAGGCTGATTTCACGTCCATTTGAAATACTTTTAACTTCTAAAAGCTTGAGAGAGCAAGGAACATTCGGATGGCCTCAAGTCTAGAAACGGGAGCAAAAGTTTCTTCAAAGTCTATTCCTTCTTGTTGAGCATACCCTTTACAAACAAGTCTGGCGTTGTTTCTAATTACTTCCCCATTTTCATTCAACTTATTTTTGAAGATCCATTTTGTCCCTATGACAATCTTATCTTTTGGTCTAGGAACCAACTCCCAAGTGTTGTTCTTTTCGATCTACTCAAGTTCTTCATCCATTGCCTTGACCCAGCATTCATCTTTGCATACCTCTCTTACATTTTGTGGTTCACTGGAGGAGAGCAATGCCAAATAGCTTGAGGCTTCTGCAATTGTTCTTCTTGTTTGTACCCCTGCCTCTTTCTGCCCCAAAATCTGAGATTCTGGATGATTCTTCTGAACGTACCTGGATGGAGTCTTCTCTTCTATCCTTATCTGTTCCTCTGGTGCCTGTTGAGGTTCTTCTTCATCATCAGTCTGATTTGGAGAGTAGTCTTCATCCTCTTCAATATTTTCATAATTTACTTGCCTAGGAATGTATCCTTTTTCATCAACCACTACATCAATGTTGTTAACAATTCTTCCAAGTCTTTTATTGTAACACTTATATGCTTTGCTGTGGGGAGAATAACCAAGGAGAATGCCTTCATCTTCTCTAGGTTCAAGTTTGCCAAGTTGTTCATCATTATTCTTAATATAGCATTTGCTTCCAAAAATTTTGAAATGCTTTACCGAAGGAGTCTCACCATACTAGAGCTCATGAGGAGTTTGAGTGTTGTTCACTCAGACATTTGTTTTGTTGAGAATAACAACTGCAGCAAAAGCAGCTTCACCCCAGAAGGTTGCGGGAGTTCCAGACTCATCAAGCATAGAACGAGCCATTTGTTGGATCGTTCTGTTCATCATTTCCACCACTCCATTTTGTTGAGGAGTCCTAGCTGTAGAGAATCCCCTTCTTATTCCATGTTCTTCACAGAAATCGAAAAATTCATTTGAGGTAAACTCCCCACCTCTGTCGGATCTGAGGCACTTAATTTTGTGATCTGATTCGTTTTCAGCCAAGGCTTTGAAGGATTTGAATTTTTCGAATGCTTCGTCCTTGTGCTTCATAAGTCCTAACCAAACCATCTTGGAGAAGTCGCCAATGAATAATATAAAGTATTCTTCTCCTCGAGGTGACCTTGTCCTAAATGGACCTATTGAAGCCTCGAAAATCGCTGCAACAACATTGGGGGATAACCACCGGGTCCGGACCTTAGTACAACTCCTTTTCCGTTTGGAATGGTGGCTCCGACTGGGGATAATGGGACCAGTTTCCCAGCAATGGATAAACGGGATGAATGGATAATTGATTAACTAATCTAATGATAGGCGAATAACTAAATCTATCAACAAAAATATAAGAACTATGACTTATCCCGGGAACTTATTGAGCTTTGAAGTGTAGCGCTTGATGGTCTGTGTCTATGGATAGGCATATAGATGACTCCATCTAACAGACATAGACATTAATGCATTCAAGGATTACTTTACTTAAATAGTTAAGCAAAGCGATTAAAGCAACATTACTACACTTGTCATTTATATCATCAACACATATATGATTAAAAGGAAAGCACACCATAAACATCCAATAGTGGAAGGAATACAGAACTATTGTTAAAACACATATATATAATCGATAATAGAAAAGATAATAAAATAACAATTCATATGAAAGGAATGAATTCAGACATAGATAGAAATACCATATGAGCTGCTGGACACTCCCAATATCAATCGCTACTTGTGATTCTTCCTTCAACGCAGAAAGACTTTCAAACAAAGACAATAGTGCACAATTGCATAAAAAGCTTCCTTGTCAAATTTAGAACAACTGGTCCAGTTTCATAAAAGAATATGACTGAAGCACAATAGTGCAACTTCAGTCTTTAAGTCAGGTACAAAACTTTACGACCCTTTCCAAAACAATGAAAGGGTCTATAAATACTTAATTAATCTAACTATCTATAAAACAGAAATCCTACTTAATTGGTATCAATAAATTTTGATCCTATTTTCTTCAGCAATCTGGCAGTCAGCGGCATGATTCATCAAGTAGGCTGCTTGCCTTTAAATCTGAGCTGACTTATCGCAAGCATCGGCTCTACTTCTAGTGGTTTGTTGAGGCACGAGCTGAGCTGGGCGACATAGGTGGCACCCTGAATATCGGGGATAATATACCCGATTGCATCCGTAAGGCACTTGAGGGCGGCTCTCTGTGTGTGCGGCTTTACCAAGAAGAACTAATAGGTGTCCCAGGTTAAACTGTTAATCCCAGCGATTAATCTCCCCTTTTCTTCTAGATCTGGATAACATGATTGCTCCAATGTTTTCATCGTTGTTAACTTTCCTGGTGTGCATTGGGAAATCATGTTTGATAAGTAGAGAGTGTTATTGACTAATTCAACTAAATTGCTAGAAGTTGATTTACATCTTGAAACCGCCCTCTCTGCTTTCATTAACTGGGACTGCCATTCTGTGAAGAGTATATCTTTGTGTGATTCTAAGATCCTGGGTAAATTGGCCGCTTGTCCTTGGTCAGAATCTTGCCAGTCGAGAAATGCAGCTATCGTTTCTTCAGCTTGATCCAATTCAGTCCTGGCCTTGTCTACTTGCTTACTTATGGATGCCGTTAATTCACATAGTGGCTCTGCCTGGGCGATTTGTTGACACAGAAGCTTAATTTGGGATATTAATGCAGTATTTATTTGTAATGCTTCTGCTCTAAATTCAGCCACTTGTGGAATGCCCTTTGTTTTCTCGAGCTGTGACGATAATTGAGCAATTTGCTCATCTTTTGCTTTCACCATTTGCTCATTTGCTGCCTTCAATTGTGCCAATGCCTCTGATAATTCTTTCTGCTTCTGGATTGCGCTTTGGTCAATCCTTTGTTTTTCTGCCTGCAATTGTTGAGTTAGTTGACTGTTCACTTGCTGTTGTGTCAACAATTGCTGCTCTGCCTACTCCGCTTTCTGCTTTGCTTCATTTAGTTGTGCCTGTAATGAGAAAATCTCCTGATCCTTTGTTTTCAGTAAAAGGCTTACCTCCGATGCCTTGTCTATTGTTGTTGCCGAATAAGCTCCCGCATACTGTGACAGTTTTGTCAGGTCATCGGAGGGGTCGAATTCCTCCTTCCAAACCACATTGCCCATGACAGTTTGCTCTGGGAAAAGGGAAGGTTGATCAGTCCTTCTTCTTTTCCTTTGTCGTTTAACTACAGCTTTATGCCTTGGGCTGTAGAAGATATCCAGGGGAGGAATATCTTCTACCTGCAAAATGATTTGGTCGGAGGGGTCCTTTGGTATTATCTCTACCTCTTTAGAAATGGGTGGGCCGCTGGTTCCACTTAGAACCTGTGGTGAAGTGATTTCCTGTGTGTCTGTTGCCTTTGAAGTGTCTGTGTCCTTCGAACATTCCAAACCACTGATAATGGAATCAAATTGCTTCCATTCCTGGAGCAATTTAGGGTCGATATGAGTATCCACATTGACATCAATGGTGGTCTGTTTTTCCTTTTCAGTTTGGGTCTCCTCCCGCACTTTTTCCTGCTCTCTCTTCTGCTTTTCCTCTTGTTCTTTCTTCTAATTTTCCTCCTATGGCTTCTCTTGTTATTTTGTTGTAACTGGAGGTTCCTTTGACTGTTGCCGATCAGGCTCGCTTGACGATGTCATTGGGGTTGTCGCTAGTAGATCTAGAGGCAGAGTTTGCAACCTCTGTTCTCTAAGTGTGTTAAATTCAGTCAACCCTTCATCATGATATTTCATTTTGGCCAATGATTTAACCTTCATTATTGACTCAGCTGAAGAGAACAGGTCGTCAAACATATCTTCTTTATGATCAAATTTTGACAATTTGGCCTGCTCTAGTGCATTATAGGCAACTTTGTTTGGATCAAATTGCCTATTTGGGAGAGTCGCCAGAGTTAATGATTTAATCTTCGTTGCTTCCTTTTCTGCATGCTTGAAATCATGCAGAGTATAGACACCGCATCTCAAAGGAAAAGAGGGCCAGCCCTGCTTCTTATTTTTCTTGAGAGTCTGTGTAACACTCTCAGCAATAATCTGGTAAGAGATTTCCCTTGCCAACAATTTATCTGGTATGTATAAAGGGAGAACATGAGGTTCGGCTTGGCTACCGAAAACTCTTATGTAAGTGAACTTCTCCTCTCCAAACCATCTCCCTACTGCTGTTAAATCAATCCCAGCTTGGTAGGAAATCTTGGGAATGGGTTTATCAAAAATAGAATAATAAATAGGCAACATAAAGCCATTGCAGACTTGGTACAGATGGTGCTTGTAGGAGGATTTCCATAATTTCTGGTGGTAAATGTGAATAGGCATGGATTCTTGTGGCGTCCACCTCCAGCCGAGCACAGGAAATTCAAAATTAAAACATAAGGTATCTAGAATATAGGCACTGTAATAAAATGGGGGGATTATCCTTTCAGAGATGTGAGTCTTATTCCTAAACTCAAGAACAGCTTTGGCTAGTTTATCTGAGAGAATAGTGGCCCAATCCATTATTATACTGTTGCATGCAGCTTCCATTAAGGGAACCATTTCTATAGTGAAATTAGAAGAGTCATGCAATCCCCACAATCTACACATCATTATTCCAGCGTAGCAATAAGGAGAAGCCAAGGAATCAACCGAGTACTTACCGGAAGATTCATGTTTGTGTTTAGCTGGGTTTTGTCTCCAATCCCGGATGGGTTCGGATTCAACTTCGTTCTCGTTTCGGAATTTCTCCAGGAACGCCTTATTGTATGTCTTCTCTGGCTCAGGCAAATGGTACATTTGCCTTAGATCATCAGCTTTGAACGACCCGAAAATTCTCCCGTCTCTGGTGCTGAAGGTTCTATCCAGGATTGGGATTTCCTCAATTGCCCACCGCACTACATCTGTGTATGGGAGAATTTGTTCCCTAGCTGCTATCCGATGAAGGAAGGAGTCAGCTAAGTCCTTTAGAGTGGCATCAGATTTCCGAGTAGAATCTGCAGTAGCTTCTACTGTTGTCACTTTGGGTTCTTCAACTTCAATCAAGTTGTAGGTGCTCTGCCAAGTATTTCTGCCGAAACCAGAACATGTGGTATCCGAAATCAATCCTTTCTTTTTGTTTGAGGGATCAGCGACAGCTTGTCCTGCGGCTGGCGCAACAGAAGCGCCTGTGGTCTTCTTGGATTTCTTCCCCATTTTGCTTGAGCTTTCTCCTTTGGATAAATTCTACACAGAGGCGAAAATAAACGTAACACGGAGAATCGGCAGTGAAAACTTCAATATGATGAGATATATTGACCGATGCGTGATAAGAGATTAACTTTTTAAAATGGGCGCAGATACAATCCATGGGAGGATTTTGGGACTTACAATTACATTAAATGGCCGTTTAAAACCTGCCAATCCTTAAATGCCCATTATATCATTAATCGGCCGAATGATTCATTTAAGCGTGTTGTAGATGTTTTGGCGGTTGAGCGCAGGTGAATCAATGTTGAACGAATCAAACTTTTAATATGAATTAATCGTGATATCCCTATGTTTTAACGGTTTTTTGAAATCTGCGCTTTATCGCAATCGGCCATCGGGGAAAGCTTAAATCTTAAATATGGACACCTTTTGAAAACCCCGATCGCCGATAGCGATATCGCATCGCATCGGGAGCATTGGCATTATATTAGACATGTATAGTATATCGCCGATCGCCGATCGCCGATATCGCATTGCATCGGGGCAAATGGCATGGGGCGCTTTAAAAATGTGCATAGAGTATTGCCGATAGCCGATAGCGATATCGCATCGGTGGAAACCAATGTGCCACTTACTTATGTACCTTATGTCATTGCGATATGCGATCTTGTGATCGCTTTATCGCAATGATAAAGATTGATTTATTTGATGGAAATGGGATTTTTCAAAAAGGGTTTTATAATGTTTTCATTTGGTTTTCGGACCTTTTTAAATAATATAATATTGATACCAATTAAACTCTAAAGGGACCCATTTCATATGATAGTTTTGTGAATAGAATGATATGAAAAGGGGGGTTGTTGTAGAGCACAACAATTGGCGATTCGCTGGAAGAAACAGTTATCTCTGAAAAGTATAGAAATACTTAAACTTTTTCAAAATAGAGTTCTAATCAAAGGGGAAAATTCTAATATAACTAGGTATAAATGCATTCCGAGTAAAATGAAACTATTTTGTTAATTTCCTCTCTTTTTTAAGATAATAGATACATTCTAAGTTTTAAATAGGCCTTTATTGGTTTATAATGATAAAACAGAAAACCTTTCCAAATCAGCTTTTATAGTGAACTCGTCTGTCATAGGTAGAGCCTCTGCTGCCAGCAAACGTTCATAGTTTCGACAGGGATACCTTTTAACCATGTTATTGTCCATTGTCCCATCCAATTTAAGAGTGTGATAAATAGAATGAATTCAAAATATGTTTTCATATTTTGTATTTCTTTCTTTTCCTGTTATTGATAAGATAAAAAGCCATTGTCCTGGTTTGGTAGCCAGCTATTGACAATGCCATTCACTGGTAATAATCTAACTGAACAAGCTGGCTCGTGATGAGACCCCTTGTCTTTTAATTCTTAAGCCATTACCCTGTTATGGTATGCAGTATTGGTAATGTCGGTTAAACTATTTCCCTATGATCATGGTAAGCAGGCTTGTAATAAGACCTCTTATCTTTTATATCAAAATTTTAGAATTACACTCTGAGTAATCATAAACTTTGGTGAATGGGATGGACAATTTTCTCTTTTAAGAGTAGATGGATGACAGGGTAAGAGTTGAAGATGCTGAAGTTGGATTAGCTTCTATCTTGATATTGATAACCTTTTGTGACCAATTTGAAAACAAAAAATGATTTATAAACTTTGAGAGGGGTTCACAAAACTTGAAGTGTGGTTTCAGAATACAATGATACCTAGTTTTCTAGAAATTATCCCTTTTGGTTAAGACTTCTATTATTTTAAAAGCAAATATCATACTACTTCTGTGGATCAAGTTTTCAAACACAGCAAAGGTCAATGGAAGATACCTTACAACTTTATTTTCTACAAATCCTACAAACTACAAAACTCTATCAAACTAAAAGGAGAAGGGGTTACCTTCTCAATTAAAGAATTTCTTCAAGACAAGGCCATTTACAGGGAGAGAATCTCTCAAACCTGATAAATCTTGCAATATGAAGGTCGAATGGCCTATCTTCTCACAGATCTGAAATGGTCCAAGCCACATCTTCTAGAACTTGGTGTGTTTTCCCTTGTCCTCATGGGCTTTGTCCCATTTCAGAACTAAATCACCGACTTGAAATTGTTTTGAACCGGATGAGACTGAATCAAAAGCTGCCTTGATGACTTGCTGATGTTTGGCATGAATAACCCTGGCTTTTTCTCTTTCCTCTTCTAATTTTATAATTTGATCATGTCTAAGCTGAATAGAGGAGGAAGGACTTTCCTCAATGAACTGAACTAGGGCTAGAGAAGGAAGAACAAGATTTGTGGGCAGTACTGCTTCTTTTCCATACACAAGGTTGAACGGAGAGGATCCTATAGAAGCTTTCTGTGTTATCCTATCAGCCCATAATGCAAACATTAAGGATTTGTGCCAGTTTTTATGATTATGTTCGATAGTTCGCTTAATGATTTTGATCAGATTTTTATTAGTAGACTCTGCTAAACCATTACCCTGGGGATAGTAATTAACAGAATATTTCAATTTAAATCCTCTTTTAATAGCGAAATCAAACATAGCATTGCCTGAGAAATAAGATGCATTATCAAAAACAAGAGCATTTGGGACACCAAACCTGGTAATGATGAATTGATCTATGAATTCAATGATTGCTTCAGAATTTGCTGTCTTCAACGGAATTGCCTCAACCCACTTAGTAAAATAATCGGTAGCAGTAAGGATATACTTATGCTGTTTGGAAGAAGGTGGAGTAATTTCCCCAATGATGTCCAATCCCCATTGCTCAAATGGTTGTTCAATGTTGACTGGTTGCAGAGGGAAAGCTGGTTTACGATGTCTTCCACTAGAAGTTTGACAATTGAGGCATTTCCTTACATACTCGTGGGCATCTCTAAATAGAGTGGGCCAATAGTATCCAGCATGAATAATTTTGTGAGCTGTTGTGTCAGCTCCAAAATGTCCTCCTGCTGGTCCATCATATAACTCCTGCAAAACCTTTTGTGCTTCAGGTTTCTCAAGGCATCTTAATAAGATGGAATCATAATTCTGCTTAAAAAGCACATCATCAATAATTGTAAAATTCTTTTCTTTTAACCTAATGGCCCTTTTGTTTTTGTAAGACAGGTTAGGAGGTGCATAACCATTTTTCAAATAAAAGATTAAATATGCATATTGAGACTCAGAATCAGTAACACTTATATGGTTGATTTCTTCAGTTTGATCTATATCACTTGATTCTGGAATGTTGGATGCTCCTGCCAATAACCTGCAAAAACCTTGGCCCCTAACAATCTTTTCTGGCCTAATTTCTAAGTCATATTCTTGAAGCGCTGTGACCCAATTTGCCCTTTTTCACCCAGTTCTTTTTGGATTAATAGTTGCCTAACTGCAGGGAAAGGAACTATAACTTTTGTGTGGGTTTTCAAAAGGAAGGGTCTATAATGTTTGACTGCTTTAAATACAGCAAAGGCTTGTTTTTCTACTTCAGATTAATTCAATTCAGCACCCTGAAGATTTGAACTAAAGAATGAAATGGGTGCTTCCAAATTGTGATCGTTGAGCTGCGTGAGTACTGTTGCATAAGACGAGGTGGAGGCGATAGTGTATAATGTAAAATGATTAGAAAATTTGGGAGTATTTAAGGCTGGGGCATCGATTATTGATTGTTTGATTAAATCAAACGCTTCTTTTTCTGCTGATCCCCACTTAAAGACTAAATTTTTCTTGATCATAGTTTGAAGTGGCAAAATAATCTGAGAAAAGTCTGGAACAAATCTTTTAACAAAATTGATTTGGCCTAAAAATGACTGCATGGATTTCTTATTATGCGGGAAAGGGATTTCAGAAATTTCTTTGATCCGATCAGGATCAATATAAATGCCATCTTTAGACACAATAAAGCCTAAGAGCTTTCCTTGGTCAAGAGCAAAGAAAGATTTTTTAGG
The DNA here is from genome assembly GCA_031772625.1 of Pinus tabuliformis. Classification (NCBI taxonomy): domain Eukaryota; kingdom Viridiplantae; phylum Streptophyta; class Pinopsida; order Pinales; family Pinaceae; genus Pinus; species Pinus tabuliformis. The sequence continues at coordinate 249,846,218 of CM062809.1, read as the reverse complement.
GTTAAGAGAAATACCATATCTTTTGCAGCGTTGAAAGATTTGACTTAGGTCATGCAAATGATTGGACCTCTCTTTAGAGAATACAGTAATATCATCTAGATAGACGACCACTGTTCTATTAATCATCCCTTTAAAAGCTGTATCCATCGCTCTTTGGAATGTTGCTCCTGCATTAATAAGTCCGAAAGTTATTTTCTGATATGCATATGTTCCCCATTTGGTTCTGAATGTGGTTTTAAGCTGGTCATCAGGATGGACCAAAACTTGGTTATATCCTGAGAAACCATCTAGAAAAGACATTAATTCAGAGCCTGCTACTGATTGGAGTATTTGCTCCATGGTAGGTAATGGGACATTGTCTTTTAAGCTTGCTTTGTTCAAATTTCTGAAATCAATACAAATCCGAATGTCACCATTTTTCTTTTTGACTGGCACCATATTGGAGACCCAGTTTGAGTGTCGGACTGGAAAAATAATCTTGGCTTTCAAGAGTTTGTTAAGTTCAGTTTTTATTTGACTCTCTAAACTTGGATGTATTTTCCTTAACTTCTGTTGAATTGGTTTCTGATCGAGAAGCACTGGAATGGTATGCTGGATAATGGATGTATCATATGTCTTCAAATCATCATATTTCCAAGCAAAAACCTGTTTATTTTTCCTTAACAGTTTAATGAATGCCTCTTTCTCTTCCAAGGAAAGTCTTAATCCTAAATTAATATTTTGAGGAGCTTGCTCAGTACCAAGATTTATCAACTCAAACCTTAGGGTAGAGCTTTGGAGCTTTGCATTAGTCACAGGTTTAAACCTGTCTTTAATATCATAAAGATCCTCCAGCTTTACCACAGGCTTAAGAATTGAATTTTCCTAAGGTGTTTCTCTCATTTGGAAGTCATGCTCATTTTCCTCAATAATTTGATTATCATAGGACTTTTCAGAAGTTAAGAATTGTAAAATATCCTCATCATGGTTGAATACTCTCCAATTAGTGACATTGTCAGGAATTGAAGGCCTAAAAAGCAATTCTACTGAAAATCTATCTGGGCTGTAGTCTTCAGAAGGTAGGAGTTTGGAAGCTACATTGGCTAGCAGGTCAGCTGCCGAATTTTGAGACCTAGGAATGGAGGAGATATTGAATGCCGAAAAGTGTGAGGTGAGTTCTTGTACTAGCGATTGATAATGTTTAAGATGATTTGAAAGACAATGAATTGTATTTCTCACTTGTTTGATAATAATTTCAGAATCGCCGAATACTTTTAAATATTGCACTTTAAGGCCGATCGCTTTATACAGTCCTTGGACTAAGGCTTAATATTCGGCTGTATTGTTAGTGCATTCAAATTCTAGCCTACAAGACAGCATTGTTTTTTCTCCTAGTGGGCTAACCAAAATACATCCTGCTCCTGAGCCCTCACTAGATTTGGACCCATCGAAATATAATGACCAAAATAAAGAAGTATTAACAAATGTAATTACAGTTTTCTCAGCATCATTGAAACATCTAGACCTATCTGTTTGTGAAAAATTCTCAATCTGAGATGAAAAATGATTGACTGAGAAAGGGGATGACTGGGCAGTAAAGTTACCAAAGAATGACTCAGATGAATAATTCCCCAAAATGTTGTTATTAAATGCTACAGGTTGGTTTTCTTGCTCAAATTCAGTAACTGTATGGGTCATATGTTTTTCTCGATCAATCCTTATTTGATTTGGCTTACCCTTATAGGGAAGCCACATATGTGACCAATCAGTAGAAATATACCCATGTAGTTTTTCAGACCAATCCCTACTCAAGATTAAACCGTAAAATTCAGGTATATCGGCTATCAGGATATCAATCCTTTGTACTACTCTGGGATTAGCAAATAACCTGATAGTTACGGAATTAATTTCTCCCACAACCTGTACTTTGGTCTTGTCCAACTGTACAATATGAATAGCAGACTTTTGGGGTTCAATGTTCAGTTTGGAACAAACTGAAGCTGGCATTATGTTAGAAGATGCCCCTGAGTCAATCAAACAGTTGTGCAGGTTTCTGTTATAGATCTCATAGGTTAGAAGGAAAGGTGGAGTATGAGAATTTGATCTATCTCCAATCAGAACTGAATCGGTAGCTTCAACCATACCGGGAGGAGGTTGGCCTGAATCATTAGCAGCTTTAGCACTGGGAAGAGGTGTAGAAGGAACAGCATTCAATTCTTTGAGAAGCAATTTCTACTGATGTTTTAATTTACTAAGTTCAAACATAGTAATGTTTGCTTTAGTTTTCTTCATGTCATCAACAATGTTGTACTCCATTGAATCGGATACCACTAATGTTTTAGATGTTGAAGGAGTATTAGAAGTTGAAGGCTGGTTTTGGGGAACTGCTGCAGGTGATTTCTTTGCGGGTATTTTTTCTTTGGTTGTAGCAGCACCTGCACTCCTTTTCTTTGACGTTACCTGAACAGGTTCGGAAGTACTTTTACTCCTAGTAGTGACCGGGAACGCTTCTTCTTCATTATCGGTATCGGAGTTGGGGAGTATAAAATCCCACATTCCATGACAATCTACTACTTCTTCTTCATCATTAGTTGGTGAGATTGTTTCCTCTTCCTCTTCTTCTTGCTCTGAATCTGCATTAGATATGACATTTGGTGGCTTTGATTCATTTTTATTATAAGTCCTAAAGGGTCTTTTGGTTGAAGTTTCGGCTACCTGTTTCTTTATTTCAACCATTTCATTTGATAAAGTTTTTAGGACTTTTTGCAAACCCTCCATGTCATATGGGTCTTTTGGGGTTTTCTTTCTTGAGTCATCTTTAAAAGAGACTTTTTTGGCTTTTCTGTCTTCCAAAGCAGCTTTCTTTTCTAGAGCATTAATGCGTTTCTCCACAGCAAGTGCTTCTTTCATGTTTTCGGCTAAGGTAGGTTTCCCAGCCCTATCTACAAAAATAGCTATATTGGCAGGTAGGGCGGTTATATACCATTCGCTTCGAATTTGTTCACTTGGTTTGGAGGCCGTCGGGATTTTGTTCAGGAGTTTATTGAATCGAGCATTAAATTCCTTAATTGGTTCCCTATGCTCTATCCTAAGATTGGAGAGATCATTTATTAGGGTAGCCAAAGACCTATCATCTCCATATTTGGTAAGAAACTGCTCTTGGCAAGTGTTCCAATTGGTAATGGAACCGGAGGGTAAAGAAAAATACCAGGATCCTGCTGATCCTTGCAAGGTGTAAGGGAAAAGTCTAACAACAACATCTTGTTCTGTTACTCCTTTCAAGTTGACTGCCAACATGAAATTATTAATGTGTTCCTCAGCCTGGGTCCCATCATCTGGGTTAAACTTGGGTAGCCATTTTTCAGGAGCATCTGGTAATGGATGCAATGGTGCAGGCATATTGACTGCACCAGGTCTGGTCCATGGATCTGCCATTATAATAGCAGTAGTGGTTGATACTACTGTTGGAATTCCAGATGTCTGGGAAGGAAATAATATTGAGGAGTGAGCAGGTTGAGATGTTGAAGCTCCTAATCCCTGATGAACAACAATATGTAATGGGGGAGTGGATGGTTGACTTTGCAGAGGGGAAGATGCAATGGAGGATGTGGATGAAAGCTCTTCACTATCAGATCCTTCAGTATATTTCTTCGCCTTTTTCCTTTTGGGTAAAGGGAACTCAATGGGTTCAATACCGAGCTTTTTGCTCTGAAGTCTAGTGAGAGGGTGAGGTAAATTGAACTGCGAAGTCGCACTGCTTTGTGATACCTCAGATTTCTGTGGTGAAATCGAGAAGCTCTGAAGTTTGTGGATAAGAGACTGGACTTCAGGTGATTCAATACTTAATTGTTCTGGAGTATGATGGGTTTGAGCAGTGGTAGTTGATTCCTCTTCTTCTTGTTTGGATACTGGAGAACCAGCATGCAAATGGGAAGATTGAGGGGATACGGAGGGAGAATTACTCTTAGAATGGCTTGTAGATTTAGGTTTGTGTGCCATTCACAGTTGAGGCCCTCCTTCTAGCGCCAAAAATGTTGAAGCCTCGAAAATCGCTGCAACAACATTGGGGGATAACCACCCGGTCCGGACCTTAGTACAGCTCCTTTTCCATTTGGAATGGTGGCTCCGACTGGGGATAATGGGACCAGTTTCCCAGCAATGGATAAACGGGATAAATGGATAATTGATTAACTAATCTAATGATAGGCGAATAACTAAAACTATCAACAAAAATATAAGAACTATGACTTATCCCGGGAACTTATTGAGCTTTGAAGTGTAGCGCTTGATGGTCTGTGTCTATGGATAGGCATATAGATGACTCCATCTAACAGACATAGACATTAATGCATTCAAGGATTACTTTACTTAAATAGTTAAGCAAAGCGATTAAAGCAACATTACTGCACTTGTCATTTATATCATCAACACATATATGATTAAAAGGAAAGCACACCATAAACATCCAATAGTGGAAGGAATACAGAACTGTTGTTAAAACACATATATATAATCGATAATAGCAAAGATAATCAAATAACAATTCATATGAAAGGAATGAATTCAGACATAGATAGAAATACCATATGAGCTGCTGGACACTCCCAATATCAATCGCTACTTGTGATTCTTCCTTCAACGCAGAAAGACTTTCAAACAAAGACAATAGTGCACAATTGCATAAAAAGCTTCCTTGTCAAATTTAGAACAACTGGTCCAGTTTCATAAAAGAATATGACTGAAGCACAATAGTGCAACTTCAGTCTTTAAGTCAGGTACAAAACTTTACGACCCTTTCCAAAACAATGAAAGGGTCTATAAATACTTAATTAATCTAACTATCTATAAAACAGAAATCCTACTTAATTGGTATCAATAAATTTTGATCCTATTTTCTTCAGCAATCTGGCAGTCGGCGGCATGATTCATCAAGTAGGCTGCTTGCCTTTAAATCTGAGCTGACTTATCGCAAGCATCGGCTCTACTTCTGGTGGTTTGTTGAGGCGCGAGCTGAGCTGGGCGACATAGGTGGCATCCTGAATATCGGGGATAATATACCCGATTGCATCCGTAAGGCACTTGAGGGCGGCTCTCTGTGTGTGGCTTTACCAAGAAGAACCAATAGGTGTCCCAGGTTAAACTGTTAATCCCAGCGATTAATCTCACCTTTTCTTCTAGATCTGGATAACATGATTCCTCCAATGTTTTCATCGTTGTTAACTTTCCTGGTGTGCATTGGGAAATCATGTTTGATAAGTAGAGAGTGTTATTGACCAATTCAACTAAATTGCTAGAAGTTGATTTACATCTTGAAACCGCCCTCTCTGCTTTCATTAACTGGGACTGCCATTCTGTGAAGAGTATATCTTTGTGTGATTCTAAGATCCTGGGTAAATTGGCCGCTTGTCCTTGGTCAGAATCTTGCCAGTCGAGAAATGCAGCTATCGTTTCTTCAGCTTGATCCAATTCAGTCCTGGCCTTGTCTACTTGCTTACTTATGGATGTCGTTAATTCACATAGTGGCTCTGCCTGGGCGATTTGTTGACACAGAAGCTTAATTTGGGATACTAATGAAGTATTTATTTGTAATGCTTCTGCTCTAAATTCAGCCACTTGTGGAATGCCCTTTGTTTTCTCGAGATGTGATGATAATTGAGCAATTTGCTTATCTTTTGTTTTCACCATTTGCTCATTTGCTGCCTTCAATTGTGCCAATGCCTCTGATAATTCTTTCTGCTTCTGGATTGCGCTTTGGTCAATCCTTTGTTTTTCTGCCTGCATTGTTGAGTTAGTTGACTGTTCACTTGCTGTTGCGTCAACAATTGCTGCTCTGCCTGCTCCGCTTTCTGCTTTGCTTCATTTAGCTGTGACTGTAATGAGAAAATCTCCTGATTCTTTGTTTTCAGTAAAAGGCTTACCTCCGATGCCTTGTCTATTGTCGCTGCCGAATAAGCTCCCGCATACTGTGACAGTTTTGTCAGGTCATCGGAGGGGTCAAATTCCTCCTTCCAAACCACATTGCCCGTGACAGTTTGCTCTGGGAAAAGGGAAGGTTGATCAGTCCTTCTTCTTTTCCTTTGTCGTTTAACTACAGCTTTATGCCTTGGGCTGTAGAAGACATCCAGGGGAGGAATATCTTCTACCTGCAAAATGATTTGGTCGGAGGGGTCCTTTGGTATTATCTCTACCTCTTTAGAAATGGGTGGGCCGCTGGTTCCACTTAGAACCTGTGGTGAAGTGATTTCCTGTGTGTCTGTTGCCTTTGAAGTGTCTGTGTCCTTTGAACATTCCAAACCACTGATAATGGAATCAAATTGCTTCCATTCCTGGAGCAATTTAGGGTCGATATGAGTATCCACATTGACATCAATGGTGGTCTGTTTTTCCTTTTCAGTTTGGGTCTCCTCCCGCACTTTTTCCTGCTCTCTCTTCTGCTTTTCCTCCTGTTCTTTCTTCTGATTTTCCTCCTGTGGCTTCTCTTGTTCTTTTGTTGTAACTGGAGGTTCCTTTGACTGTTGCCGATCAGGCTCGCTTGACGATGTCGTTGGGGTTGTCGCTAGTAGATCTAGAGGCAGAGTTTGCAACCTCTGTTCTCTAAGTGTGTTAAATTCAGTCAACCCTTCATCATGATATTTCATTTTGGCCAATGATTTAACCTGCATTATTGACTCAGCTGAAGAGAACAGGTCGTCAAACATATCTTCTTTATGATCAAATTTTGACAATTTGGCCTGCTCTAGTGCATTATAGGCAACTTTGTTTGGATCAAATTGCCTATTTGGGAGAGTCGCCAGAGTTAATGATTTAATCTTCGTTGCTTCCTTTTCTGCATGTTTGAGATCATGCAGAGTATAGACACCGCATCTCAAAGGAAAAGAGGGCCAGCCCTGCTTCTTATTTTTCTTGAGAGTCTGTGTAACACTCTCAGCAATAATCTGGTAAGAGATTTCCCTTGCCAACAGTTTATCTGGTATGTATAAAGGGAGAACATGAGGTTCGGCTTGGCTACCGAAAACTCCTATGTAAGTGAACTTCTCCTCTCCAAACCATCTCCCTACTGCTGTTAAATCAATCCCAGCTTGGTAGGAAATCTTGGGAATGGGTTTATCAAAAATAGAATAATAAATAGGCAACATAAAGCCATTGCAGACTTGGTACAGATGGTGCTTGTAGGAGGATTTCCGTAATTTCTGGTGGTAAATGTGAATAGGCATGGATTCTTGTGGCGTCCACCTCCAGCCGAGCACAGGAAATTCAGAATTAAAACACAAGGTATCTAGAATATAGGCACTGTAATAAAATGGGGGGATTATCCTTTCAGAGATGCGAGTCTTATTCCTAAACTCAAGAACAGCTTTGGCTAGTTTATCTGAGAGAATAGTGGCCCAATCCATTATTATACTGTTGCATGCAGCTTCCATTAAGGGAACCATTTCTATAGTGAAATTAGAAGAGTCATGCAATCCCCACAATCTACACATCATTATTCCAGCGTAGCAATAAGGAGAAGCCACGGAATCAACCGAGTACTTACCGGAAGATTCATGTTTGTGCTTAGCTGGGTTTTGTCTCCAATCCCGGATGGGTTCGGATTCAACTTCGTTCTCGTTTCGGAATTTCTCCAGGAACGCCTTATTGTATGTCTTCTCTGTCTCAGGCAAATGATACATTTGCCTTAGATCATCAGCTTTGAACGACCCGAAAATTCTCCCGTCTCTGGTGCTGAAGGTTCTATCCAGGATTGGGATTTCCTCAATTGCCCACCGCACTACATCTGTGTATGGGAGAATTTGTTCCCTAGCTGCTATCCGATGAAGGAAGGAGTCAACTAAGTCCTTTAGAGTGGCATCAAATTTCCGAGTAGAATCTGCAGTAGCTTCTACTGTTGTCACTTTGGGTTATTCAACTTCAATCAAGTTGTAGGTGCTCTGCCAAGTAGTTCTACCGAGACCAGAACATGTGGTATCCGAAATCAATCCTTTCTTTTTGTTTGAGGGATCAGCGATAGCTTGTCCTGCGGCTGGCGCAACAGAAGTGCCTGTGGTCTTCTTGGATTTCTTCCCCATTTTGCTTGAGCTTTCTCCTTTGGATAAATTCTGCACAGAGGCGAAAATAAACGTAACACGGAGAATCGGCAGTGAAAACTTCAATATGATGAGATATATTGACCGATGCGTGATAAGAGATTAACTTTTTAAAATGGGCGCAGATACAATCCATGGGAGGATTTTGGGACTTACAATTACATTAAATGGCCATTTAAAACCTGCCAATCCTTAAATGCCCATTATATCATTAATCGGCCGAATGATTCATTTAAGCGTGCTGTAGATGTTTTGGCGGTTGAACGCAGGTGAATCAATGTTGAACGAATCAAGCTTTTAATATGAATTAATCGTGATATCCCTATGTTTTAATGGTATTTTGAAATCTGCGCTTTATCGCAATCGGCCATCGGGGAAAGCTTAAATCTTAAATATGGACACCTTTTGAAAACCCCGATCGCCGATAGCGATATCGCATCGCATCGAGAGCATTGGCATTATATTAGACATGTATAGTATATCGTTGATCGCCGATCACCGATATCGCATCGCATTGGGGCAAATGGCATGGGGCGCTTTAAAAATGTGCATAGAGTATTGCCGATAGCCGATAGCGATATCGCATCGGTGGAAACCAATGTGCCACTTACTTATGTACCTTATGTCATTGCGATATGCGATCTTGCGATCGCTTTATCGCAATGATAAAGATTGATTTATTTGATGGAAATGGGATTTTTCAAAAAGGGTTTTATAATGTTTTCATTTGGTTTTCGGACCTTTTTAAATAATATAATATTGATACCAATTAAACTCTAAAGGGACCCATTTCATATGATAGTTTTGTGAATAGAATGATATGAAATGGGGGGTTGTTGTAGAGCACAACAGGACCACATACATCTGTATGGACTAGCTCAAGAGGCCTGCTAGCTGATCCTTCCTTCTCAGGGAAGTTAGTTCTGGTTTGCTTACCAAACTGACATGATTTTCATATTGTGTTATCTGGAATTTTGATATCTGGAAGACCACGAACTGCCTGGTATTTGCATGCTTTCCTTATTTGTGAAAAGCTTAGATGCCCCAACCTCCGGTGCCATAACCAGTGTTCATCATCCTTGCTCAAATAGCATTGTTGTTGTCCTTCAAATATGTATAAATTATTTGGAGTTCTTATGCCTTTGAACATTGTTTTCCCTGTATCAAGATCACGAACACTACATCCATTTGATCGAAATATTACCTCAGTTCCTTGATCACACATCTGACTGACACTTAGTATATTATGCTTCAAGCCATCAACATAAAAAACATTTCCAGCTTTGACCTTTTCTTTCAACTGAGCAGTGCCTTTTCCTTTTATGGCTACAGGGGTATCATTTCCAAAAGAAACTTTCTATCCCTTTTCTAAAGCAGTATATGATTCAAGTTTTTCTTTATCACCTGTCATATGCTTCAAACATCCGCTGTCGATGTACCATTGATTTTCCTATCCTTCTGAATATAAAGCTATCCCACATCTTTCTGGTTGCGGTTCCTTCATTCTCCATGTTGTGGCATTTGAGATTTGTTCCTTCTGAGTTGTCTTTCGAAACCTTCTCCTACATTCAGATTCTTCATGACTGAAGTTATTACAAATAGAACATTCAATTTCACTTTCAAGGGCAGAAAAGTTGTTGTAGGTCCTCTTCGTGATTCCAGACATACTTCTTTGTTTTTGAGCTTCTCTAGTCATGATTGTCTTATAGGCAACACATTGAGCTGCTTTGTGACCAAAGTTATGGCAAGAGAAACATTGACCATTGAAGAAACTTCTGCGATTATCAAATCTACCTGCCAAATGATTGTAGTTTCTATTGTCATCCATTCTTGAGGCAAATTGAGAATATTTTACCTGTGGCTGGTTGTAGCTTTTGTTCATCCTTAAGGTGGATTTCCCCTGATTTACCTGATTATTTCTATTAGGCCTTTGCTCGCTCCTCCTTGTTGCATCAAGATAACTTTTGGAGGTGGATGCTTGAGAAGTTTCTCCATTATATCCCAGACCTGTCTTGATTAGTGGAGAACTTTGTACATTGATAATCTCATCCATAGTTTCAGATCCTTTAACAAATTTAAGATTAAGAGCCTTTGTTTTCTCAATTTCTTTTCTAACGCCAACAATTTCACATTCTAACTTCTCAATAAATTTTTCTTTTTCATCAAGTTGAAATTACAGAGTATCAATGATCACATTCTTTTCTTCTAAACATGTATTGAGTCTAGAAATATCTTCATACAAGCCATCCACATCTATAGCATCCATGTAATCATCATCTTCCAAAGCCATTAACATTTTATAGTGATTACCTCGTTCATCTTCATCACTATTTGATAGTCCATCACTGTCTTCATGAGTGTAATAGCTTTTCTTAGTTGCATTATGTTTCTTGTTCCATCTAACAGGTTCCTTCCCCTTGTCAATCTTATCCTTATGAGGACATTTGGTAGCATAGTGACCTACTCTTCCACAAGCAAAACATTTGAAAGGTAACTTACCTCTGAATCTTCCAGTACCTTGTTGAAGATTTCTGACAAAGTTTGATTCTTCTTCTTCTTCTTACACGTGTCCTGACTCATAGTACTCTCCTTTGCCTAAAGCCTTGAAGGCAGCTTCTCTCCTGTCTGATGGACCTCCTTTCCTCATTTCATAAGCAGTTAGAATTCTGTGCAGCTGTGACATTTTAAGGTTTTGTAGATTCTCTTTTTCTTCTATTGCAGAAACTTTAGATTCAAACCTAGGGGACAAAGATCTTAGAACTTTTTCAACCACAATAGCCTCTTTTATTTCTTCACCCAAATTTTTCATACAATTAACAATCTCATCTACACGAAGAAAATAGTTAGCCACACTTTCATCATTATACATCCTGAGATTTTCATATTGAATCCTAAGGGTTTGAAGTTTTGCTCGTTTTACCTGATCATCTCCTTCATAGTGTTACACAAAAATATCGTCACCATGATTATTTGCAGTTAGTATGGGTCTATCATCACTTGTACTGTCCTCCTAAGCAAGTCTCAGACCTCAGCTCTTCAAGTCAAGCTTTGAAAATGAGAGAAAGACATTGAAAATCAACAAAGCTCTGGTTCCACACTTTCTCTCACTATTGCCTACGGTCCCGCACCACCTGTTCACAAAAACTGCAGACCTGCCCGCTCTGTCCCTAAAGGAGTGGGTGCGGACCCCTGTGAAAGTCAAAAAGGCGCAAGTTTATTCTAAAAAACTCACTTTGGGTTAATTCTAGATGATTCTAGAACGAATTTTGACGTGGATTGGTCGCTCTTAGGTGGTTCATGCATTCCAAAAGAGAAGGAGCTAATCCCTTGATGAGAGGAGCTATCCCTTTGAATGAGGGCTTTATCCCTTTGAAGGAGGACCTAGTAACTTCCCTCCATTGCACTATAAATTAAGGCATTGGGCTGGTTGCTAGGGAGGTTAGAAGCTGAACATTTTTGAGGGTAAATGCTGGTGGAATTGAGACTTCCTAGTTAAGCTTGAGAGGAGAGATCACATACCTTTTTGGCTTCATTGGGAAGAGAGTGAAACTTATCAAAGTAGAGGAGACTTCTTGTTGGACCCTGGGAGGAGCTTGTACAGCGTCAAGGCACAGGTTGTAAAGTTCTTCTTTGATTTGAATTAATACAATCAGATTCATTTTTCTCAACAAATTGTCTTATGTCATTTGTTTCATGAATTCCTTGATCTTCATGTTAAATATGTTTTATGATATTGGCTTTTCAGGTGCTATTTAATTTGTTTGCTTGTTTGTGTTTGCAGATTCGCAACAAGGGAGCTCACTTGGATCAAAGGAGCGAGGCTTCCACAAACTTGCATTGGACCCAGGGTAGGCCTAAAACACTTGTTTGCCTTTGTTTATAAATGCATATTTAGAGAAAGATAGTTTTTGATTGGCTTGATTTTCACTAGGTCTCTTTAGATTCTAGGAAGGTCTATCTTGTCCGCAAGATCGACTCATTCCGTGTGACAAAATGGCGACTCCGCTGGGGACTTGATTTTTTCCTTGTTTTTACTTTGACCTGAGAAACTATGTTTTTGTTTCTGTTTTTGGCTTGTTGTGTGTGGAATTGGGTAGAATTAGTAGATCTAGGGTTATTTTTTGTTTTTCATAACTTTGGGAGAGGACCGCACCCTGGGCTTTTGACACAGTGCGGACCTATCCGCACTTTTGCTTTTAGCACAGAGCGGTACCACACCTGTGATAACTGTGGGCCTGCGGACCCTGTCAAAATTTTGGAAAACCTAAGATTTCCTCTGTTAGTCAGCTTAGTTTTTATTTAGATGTTATTATCCCCTGCCCAGACCTGCATATAACCTGTCAGAAGCTTTTCTTAGGTTAATTCCATTGGCATTCTTGTTTTAATATTTTATCAATTGGGTGTTTTGAGTCTCTTTTTTGAGAAATTCTTAATTTGATTTCCTTGGGTCATTACTTGGAGGTTTGTCTCAATCTTTTCACAATTTTGCATCTTTTTGCTTTTATGAGTGTTAATCGCCTTTGAGTGTTTTTATTTTTTGATCTTTGGAACTCTCACCCAATTTTCTTGACTTGCACTTGATTGGTTCTTAGATTACATTAGAATCATCTTGTGTTTGAGAATTCTCTTGCATAGATCACATTTGCATAATTAGAATTCTCTTTTTCAAAATATGAATGAAAAATGTGCATAGATTACATTTGCATACTTTTCAAGTGAATTGTGCATAGATTACAATTGCATAGTTTACATTCTGAAAAATCAATCGTAGATTTAGATCAACTTTCTTTGATTTGAATTGACATATTTTTATTCTTGTTTTTAACACACAAAAATAAAAATAAAAATAAAAACTGTTTTGGAATTGATTTGCATTAGTTTTTCTTGATGAAATTAGTGCATTAGAGAATTTGTTATATTTTCTCTTGGTGATCAATTTTTTGCATTGTTGGAAGTGAATGGAAACTCTCTCCTTACTTTAGTTAGGATTCATCGAATTGAAAAGATTACATTATCATATTCGATTGCATTCAGTTTTGGGTCGGGTCATAACACCATTGGTTTCATATCCATTTACCCTTTTGAGTAATAACAGCCTAAACAACACAGTGCTTAATTAAAATTTATCTGGTAATTTTTGCATTTTTAGGACTCTTTCCACCAATCTAGCTTAAGCTAGTGTCTTGGAATAGGTTTTAGTTAACTCTCCAAGACAGTAAAACAAACAAGTAGTTGATCTTGTGGTAGGGAGAAAATCCAATTGTTGCATCTATGCTCTGGGAAAGCTCCTCTTAAAGGAGAAGCACGAGATCGTGTCTGAACCAGTGTGGGAATCAATCCTTCCTCATTGGGAACGACGCCAGATATTCACGTATTAAAAATGGTAAACCTCGGATTAACCATTGTCGAGGAACCTGGGGTCACTTGTTGGTAAACCTTGGATTATGTCAAGTAGCCTTCAAGGGGAGCTTCTCTTGGAAGGGAGCTACAACCCCCTTAGCTCTTGCACTAGCCAAGATACTAGTACATAGGTGCTGGCCTACAGAAAGCTACAACCTTCTCTTTCTTTCAGGGACCACGTTTCATGAATTTTCAGACTGGATCCACAAATAGCATCAATCAAACATCAAGAATTTCTACATAAACCAATCACCTTTTCACCAATCAAAACTTAATCAAAATAAACACTTCTCTGACGACTATACCCAGATCATAGTAATAGTAACCACACACCAAATCTGAACCCAGAACACTGCAGCAATAAACAAAAGCAGCTAGATCACAACTCAAAAGATATACGCTGCTTTAATAACCTGAAACCTGCATACATACGCTTCTGTTGCTGGAACAACCTGTGTATACGCCCCTTCGCTTCACTGAACCAGCGTGTATACGCGCCTTCTCTTCACTGAACCTGCGTACAGATCTATAAAGGATAATTCGCTCTTTCATAAATTCAACCACTAATTAACCCAGATTATCAGACTTATATATCAAGCAAGCGCCACATATAAAAGATCAAAATCATACAAAGATACTATCATTCAAGCTTAAAGATTATGACCCATCAATAGAACTTATCCTTCTCTTTGCGCTAAGGATCCTCCTTCATTCAGATCAAGGTCTGCATGATAACCCAATTACCAGTATTCCAGATCTAGCACTTTATCAGATATTCAATAATAATTCAGATGATTCTTTGCCACATGATCTCCTTCCTCTTTTATAGTCTTAGGCCTTCCACAATACCACGGTCCAAAACCATAATAAACCAATACCAAGGACCCAATACCTGGGGTCAACACTTCTGACGAGGTACCATGGTCCAAAACCATAGGTTCAAATACCAAGGACTAACTACCACGGACCAAAAGTAAGCTTTCCAACATATATGCGCTTTTCCTTGCATGAAAGTGCTTGTATACGCATACGTGCCTTTGTAATGTATAACCGCGTGTATACGCGTCTTAGTCTAGATGAAACTGCGTATATGTCTTTTCCTTCATTCTGAAAGCCCGAACTGAGATTTTTTACCAAAGAGAGTTGCCATCAAGGACAACACCTGTGCCATAGCTCCAAACCTGTGCCATAATGCCAACACTCGCTTCACTCTCTCATTTGCATTATGTAGTAAAAAAATGTAAAGGTTGTGAGCGATTTGGTTTATAAGTGAAAGGTGGCCAGTTAACTTGGCCACCTTTGTTTAGAAGATATAAACCACAGAGGTCTTAAATCCAGAATCATTTCCCTATGCGGAGGGGATACATGGAGTGAAATCATTTTACTCGAAAAATTTAGGGTGAAGATAGCAAGAAGAGTTGCAGACCTTCAATTTCTTAAAAATTGTCGTGACAATAATCTCATTCCCTCATTTGCGCAAATTAACCATAGATTACATAACAAATTTAATAGCAAGGCATTTTTTCAATTAAGCATTACTCTAATACGGGCAGAAATTAAGAGGGTTAGGGCTTCTCTGGATAATCTTGGACGCTCAGTGCTCTCAGCACACCTAAAACTAGCCAACAGCATCAACAAAGATCTTTGGTCTGTAATTGATGCCAGGGCTGCTCTAAAAGCCAATAATGAAGGACACATTGCTCAAGCCAGACAACACAAGAAGCTATCTAAGTTATTAAACAGGTCGTATTACAGAAGTAAAGAAGATAATCCAAACAGAAGACCTGACAATACCATCAAAAATTCAGCAGGTTCAGAAGCATCAGGCTCTGCGAGGTCTGATGGATTGATGGCAAACCTATTAACAGTGATTGAAAAAGAAAACAATTTGAGTCAGTCAAACAGAAGCTTAGACAAAGGCAGAACTGAGCGTGTTGATGTCTGAACAAATGAAGAAGCAAGTACGTTGAAGGTTAGAGCTGATGTATTTAGAACTGTACATAACAAAGGAAACAATAATAATAGCAGAAATACAACAAATTCGTTGTCAATTATGCATAGTAAAGACAGCACTAGGTGCTCAGAATTTGTAGATGAAGAAAATCCATTTAATAACAGGGTTGCGCATGGGGTAGGCAGCACTATGTGCTTAGACAGTAGAGGTGAAATGAATGAGTTAATCAAGACTACGCATAATGCAGGTATTTCAAACAATGTATAGTGTTTAGGAAGTGCAAACAGCATACGGCCTCGAGGCAGCAACAGCAACAGTGGAGGTGAAAAAAATGAGTTAATCAAGACTACGCTTAACACAGGCAGCTCAAATAGCGTATAGTGTTTAGGCAGTTCAAACAGCGTATGGCCTCCACGCAGTAGTAGCGACAATGATTCATTCTTACGGCCTTCAGGCATTAATGAGGATGATAATAAGAACGCTATGGTAAGTAGAGAACCATGTGAAATTGTCAATAAAGAAGTTAATAAATACCAGGAAATTAGTGAACAAGATATGAGCAGTAAGAAAATAAAAAGCAATGACATCAACAAGGCCAGCCCAAAAGCCAAAAATTCTCCAGTAAAAGATCTGAGAAGGAAAGTGGTTAATCTGTCTTCCCATGAACTAGAGGTTCCCACATCAAAATCATCTATTTCTCTAGATCTCCAAAAAGTCTTGAACAATCATTCCAAGGTATCTGAGACTCCCAAAGGCCTCCCACCTATTCGTGATCATGATCATGCTATTCATTTGATTCCAGGAAGTGTTCCTCCAAACATCAGGCCTTATAGATATCCCTATGCCCAAAAGAGTGAAATTGAACGTATGGTTGAAGAAATGCTAGAGGTTGATATAATTCAACCTAGTCAAAGTTCTTTCTCTGTTCCAGTACTATTGGCTCATAAGAAGGATGGATCATGGCGCATGTGTCCAAATTATAGGGAGCTCAACAAGCTCACTATTAAAGATAAATTTCCCATTCTTTTCATTGATGAATTATTGGATGAATTGCATGGATCAATTTACTTCACCAAGTTGGATATTCATTCAGGATATCATGAAATCAGAATGAAGACTAAAGACATTTGAAAAACAACATTTAGAACCCATGATGGTCATTATGAATTTTTGGTCATGCCTTTTGGCCTTACCAATGCACCTTCTACATTTCAAGGTTTTATGAATTCCATTTTCAAACCCTTCCTTAGAAAATTTGTGTTAGTATTTTTTTATGATATACTAATCTACAGCAAGTCTTGGAAGGATCATGTTCAACATGTTGACAGGGTGCTCAAACTATTGAAGGAGAAACAATTATATGCAAAAAGCTCCAAATGTTTCTTTGGAGTACAAGAGGTGGAATATCTGGGTCATAGTGTATCTCATGAAGGTGTTACAGTAGACCCTAGCAAAATTAAGACCATTAAGGAATGGAAAATCCCCACATCAGTAAAGCATCTACGAGGATTTCTCGGATTGACAGGGTATTATCACAAGTTTGTTAAGAATTATGGGAGAATAGCAGCACCTCTAATAACATTATTGAAGAAAGATGCATTTTCATGGACTCCAGAAGCAACGAAGGCCTTTGAACATCTTAAAGAGGCAATGTGCCAAGCACCGGTCTTAGCTACACCGGACTTCACAAAAACCTTTATTATGGAATGTGATGCCTCAGTAAATGGAATTGGTGTTGTTTTAATGCAAGAAGAAAGACCCATTGTCTTCAAAAGCTGTCCAATCAAAGGAAAGTATTTACACAAAGCTATTTATGAGAAGGAAATGTTGGCAATACTACATGCACTTGAGAAATGGTGACCCTACCTAATGGGAATACACTTCAAGGTAAAAACAGATCATGATAGTCTTAAACAATTTTTAGAACAAAGATTATCTTTAGAAGAGCAACAAAAATGGGTCACAAAGATGTTGGGTTATGACTTTGAAATCATCTACAAAAAAGGGAAGCAAAATGTTGTGGTAGATGCACTCTCAAGAAAGGATGAGGATGTGGAAGCATTTCTTTGCGCCATTTCTATTATCCAACCAGATTGGATAAAAAAAGCAAGGGATGAATGGAAGAATGACAAAGAAGTGTGGGCACTCATTCAAAAGTTACAACAAGATCCGAGTACATCTGATACATTTAGCTAGAAAAATGATTTGTTATGGTATAAAGATCGGTTATACCTATGTAAAAATTACCAACTCAAACAAAAGATTCTTATGGAATTGTACACCTCTCCCTTAGGAGGGCACTCAGGATTTCTAAAAACTTACCACAGGGTCAAGAAGGAATTTATTTTGGGATGGCCTTAAATCAGATATTCAAAAGTTTGTGGCGGAATGTTTGGATTGCCAACAAAATAAAGTTGAAACAATTAAGACCCCAGGTGTATTACAACCTTTATGCATTCCAAGCCAACATTGGGAGGAGGTTTCAATGGATTTTATCATAGGTTTACCCAAGTCCGAAGGAAAGAGTGTTATCATGGTGGTAGTTGACAGACTTACCAAGTATTCACACTTTTGTGCATTATCTCATACATTTAAAGTGAGTACAGTTTCTACTGCATTTATGGAAACAATTCAAAAGCTACATGGAAACCCAAAGATTATTGTAAGCGATAGAGATCCCATTTTCACTTGAAATTTTTGGACAAAATTATTTTCTTGTCTTGGTACTCAATTAACTCATAGCTCATCTTATCATCCTCAATCTGATGGGAAGACTGAGATAGTAAACAAATGTTTGGAAGGATATATTCGTTGCTTTGTATCTGATAAATAGACACAATGGTTCAAATGGTTGCCTCTGGCTGAATGGTGGTATAACACTTCCTTCCATACTGCAACAAAAAGGACTCCATTTATGGCACTTTATGGATATCATCCACCATCCATCACATCATATTTAAGAGAAAATTCTAAGGTTCAAGCATTGGAAGATCACATCAAGCATCAATAACAAGTTCTCCAACTCTTGAAGGATAACCTCACCTTGGTGTAGAATAGAATGAAATAGTAAGCAAATCAACATCGCAGCAAAAAAAGTTTTGATGTAGTTGATTGGGTATTCCTACCGCTACAACCATATAAACAAATGTCCCTCAAGCAAGATAAGAAGGATAATAAATTATCGCCAAATTATTATGGTCCATATAAGGTGTTGCAAAAGATAGGTACCATGGCATACAAATTGGAGCTTCCTGCAACTTCCCGAGTGCACCCAGTTTTCCATGTGTCGTGCTTAAAGAAGGTTATAGGTGACAAGTTCCCAGTTCAAACAGTATTGCCAGAACTTGATGAGGAAGGAAAAATCATATTGGAACTTGAAGCAATCAAAGAAACAAGAACTCGACAACTAAAAAATCGATCAATTTCAAAGTATCTCATCAAGTGGAAGAACTTACCCATTGAAGATTCCACATGGGAGGATGAGAATTTTATACAGAAGCATCCAGAACTACTCAAGCGTTGAGGACAACACTTTTTTGAAGGAGAGGGGCATGTTAGGTCCCTATAATACTAGTGATTCCCCCATTACTATTGTCATTGTATCCCTTATTGTTATTGGTGTGCCCCTATTATCCCCATATTGTTATTATTGTGCCCCATAGAAGCCCACTATTGTTATTTTTGTGCCCTTATATTATTATTGTTAGGTCGGCTTTGGTTATATTGTGACCCCTTAGAATCCTATATATAGAAAGGAGGTTTTGTCATTTGTATCATCCAAGAATTGTTCATTTGTGTAATGTAAAGGAGGTTGCCCCCTCGAAGAGGCTGAATTCTAAAGCTGGTTTCATAACGTTTGGTATCAGAGCTTGGATTCTAGGGTTTCGCTGCTCCAAATAGGTCATTGTGGAATTTTGGCTATAAATTTTTTCTGCAAAGTTTTAGAAGCGAAAAAAACAACCCATTTGAGCCGAAATATTTCTGAACCGCAAGTCCAAATTGCAGATCTTCTCTCGCTATATTTTCGGAGATATGATCTAAGGAAATTAGGGTTTTTGATGGATCCCGAATTATATCTCAAACAGGTGACCTGGGGAAAATCATCATAAATTTTTTTTCTGAGCAACAGCTTGAAATTTCATAAGTTACAAAAAGAGGATAGATTGTAGTTTTCTGTGTATCAGTTTCAGATCCTAAGGTCAAAACAGAAATATGTGGCACTTCGTACAAGCTCACTCTACTGAACTATTCTATAATCAGGTCATTGCGGGAGATTTGGCATAACTCTTCATTGAAGAATCCAATATTGGTCAGACTTGCAGGGTTAGAAAGAGTACTCAGAGGGTTACCACAGGAAGCAATTTTAGAGTATCTCATCAAGTGGAAGAACTTACCCATTGAAGATTCCACATGGGAGGATGAGAATTTTATACAAAAGCATCCAGAACTACTCAAGCGTTGAGAACAACACTTTTTTGAAGGAGAGGGGCATGTTAGGTCCCTATAATACTAGTGATTCCCCCATTACTATTGTCATTGTATCCCTTATTGTTATTTTTGTGCCCCTATTGTCCCTGTATTGTTATTATTGTGCCCCATAGAAGCCCACTATTGTTATTTTTGTGCCCTTATATTATTATTGTTAGGTCGACTTTGGTAATATTGTGACCCCTTAGACTCCTATATATAGAAAGGAATTTTTTTCATTTGTATCATCCAAGAATTGTTCATTTGTGTAATGTAAAGGAGGTTTCCCCCTCGAAGAGGCTGAATTATAAGGTGTTTATTTCTCTTCTCTATCTTTTTGTGAGTTGGTTTCATAACATGGTGGTAGTTGACAGACTTACCAAGTATGCACACTTTTGTGCATTATCTCATCCATTTAAAGCTAGTACAATTTCTACTGCATTTATGGAAACAATTCAAAAGCTACATGGAAACCCAAAGATTATTCTAAGCGACAGAGATCCCATTTTCACTGGAAATTTTTGGACAGAATTATTTTCTTGTCTTGGTACTCAATTATCTCATAGCTCATCTTATCATCCTAAATCTTATGGGTAATCTGAGATAGTAAACAAATGTTTGGAAGGATATCTTTGTTGCTTTGTATCTAATAAATAGACACAATGGGTCAAATGGTTGCCTTTGGATGAATGGTGGTATAACACTTCCTTCCATACTGCAGCAAAAATGACCCCATTCATGGCACTTTATGGATATCACCCACTGTCCATCACATCATATTTAAGAGAAAATTCTAAGGTTCAAGTAGTGGAAGATCACATCGAGCATCAACAAGAAGTTCTCCAACTCTTAAAGGATAACCTAACTTTGGCACAGAATCGAATGAAACAACAAGCAGATCAACATCGCAGTGAAAGAAGTTTTGATATAGGTGACTAGGTATTTCTACGGCTACAACCATATAAACACATGTCCCTCAAGCAAGCTAAGAAGGATAATAAATTATCACCAAAGTATTATGGTTTATACAACGTGTTGCAAAATATTGGTATTATGGCATACAAATTGGAGCTTCCTACAGCTTCCCGAGTGCACCCAGTTTTCCATGTTTCATGATTAAAGAAGGTTATTGGTGACAAGCTCCCAGTTCAAACAATATTGCCAGAACTTGACGAGGAAGGAAAAATCATATTGGAACCTAAAGCAGTCAAAGAAACAAGAACTTGACAACTGCAAAATTGATCAATTTCAAAGTATCTTGTCAAGTGGAAGAACTTACCCATTAAAGATTCCACATGGGAGGATGTGAATTTTATACAAAAACATCTAGAACTACTCAAGCATTGAGGACAACACTTTTTTGAAGGAGAGTGGCATGTTAGGTCCCTATAATACTAGTGATTACCCCATTACTATTGTCATTGTAGCCCTTATTGTTATTGTTGTGCCCTTATTGTCCCCATATTGTTATTATTGTGCCCCATAGAAGCCCACTATTGTTATTGTTGTGCCCTTATATTATTATTGTTAGGTCGGATTTGATTATATTATTACCCTTTAGACTCCTATATATAGAAAGGAGGTTTTTCCATTTGGATCATCCAAGAATTTTTCATTTGTGTAAGGTAAAGGAGGTTGCCCCCTCAAAGAGGCTGAATTGTAAGTTTTGATACCAAATGTTATGAAAATAGCTCACAAAAGGATAGAAAATAAAGATAAACTCCTTAGAATTCAGCCTCTTCGAGGGGGAAACCTCCATTACATAACACAAATAAACAATTATTGGATGATCCAAATCACAAAACCTCCTTTTTATATATAGGAGTCTAAGGGGTCACAATATAATCAAAGCCAACCTAACAATAATAATATAAGGGCACAACAATAACAATACTGGGCTTCTATGGGGCACAATAATAACAATATGGGGACAATAGGGGTACAACAATAACAATAAGGGCTATAATGACAATAGAAATGGGGGAATCACTATTATTGTAGGGACCTAACACTACGGTTTTATCGGACTGACGTCATCCTATCATGAGTGAATTACAGATGCATGTTGGAGGGCTCTAGTATTACAGCAATAATGATGCAACTCCTGGGACTTCCTTCATTACTCTTATCAACCCGGTAGTTCGTAACAAACTTGGAAGCGACGGTGTTGTATGCACAAGTACTAGCTCTTGTCGCGGCTGTCACCTGGTCAGTTGGCACAAGTCCGCTAGGAGCTTAAGCCAACTTCTATGAGCTATTAGAAGAAGTTTTTTAACTGATGGACGAAAGCTAACTCAAAGAAGGCTAATCTACTTGCAGAAAGAAACTGGAAAGCTGAAAGGAAACGCAAACCCTAGCAAGCCCTAATTTTACCAGCTAGCCCTACTGATGCAAGAAAGAGGATGCAAGCTACTGAAAGAGATGCCATTGACTTCTATGAAGGTAAAATGCATGTGTCTAAGCTACTTCTACAGTAACATTTGAAAAAAAAAAAAAAAAAAAAAAAAAAAAAAAACATCTTTTTTTATTTTTTGAATAAGTTGTCAAAATTATCATGCATGTGCTTTGACTGTTTTGACTGCGCAGAGGTGGATTGGCGAGAGGAAATGCTTGCAAACGGTTGGGAAGGTTCAAAAAGGACCTAAGGGGTCCCTAGCACCCTTCCAGAGAGTTTCAAAGTTTGGCTATCAAGAAACTGCGTTCGTGAGCTTCTACAGGAAGTCTGTAGGGGTTCTACAGGATGTTCTGTACTTTCTACAGGATGTTCAGAAATGGGATTTTGGAGGGTGGATGGAGGGAGAAAGGTGAAGAAGTGAGTATGGAGGTAGGATAAGGGTGTGATGGGGTCCAGGACTTGGTGGATGGAGCTGAGGAGAGACGAAGATGGCTGGATTTGTTCAAGGAGGAGTGAAGCAATGTTGCACAAAAATTAGGGTTATGTGAGAAAATGTGGCAAACGTGAGGCAAGAATATACGTTAGGGATGGAGCAGATGGGATTGATGTAGTATGGGTAGATAGAGAAGTGGTACGGGTGCTCTGCAAGTTGTTTCTCCAACTGAACCAACAAAGACTTGGAAAATCAGAGACCTAGTTATGTTAACCTAATCTGATCTAGCTAACAGTAAAGAGAATGAACAGAAGTTTATTTGCAATGAAACCATGTATAATAACTATGCAATGAAGCAATCAAGAATCTGAACATGTAACCAACTTCTGCAAATAAAAATCGAACACTAATGATTGCATGGCGAAGCAAAGACAGTGTTTTTGGTGGCAGCAAGGTCACCTTGATCCCAGCTCCTGATCCCACTAAGGGAGAGGTGAAATCAGAGGTGCTTGATGGCCTTTTTCTGAAGATCTTCCCTGTTAATAACCTATCAACTCAATCTGAACATCAAAATCCTTTCTAATCATCAATAATGACCTAGGTAATCAGCAAGATTTTAATCTACTTAACAGAAATTATTTTGCAAAGACATAAAAAGCAAATAACAGTACATAAAGGAAGCCTTGGCACTTGGGTTGGGCCCAACCCCAAGAGCTATAAGCTCCTAAGAAAAACTCAGAGCTGATGCTAAGTAAAGCTGCTCTTCATTACTCAAAAATAATCATGTCACAAGAAAGTTATACATCAGTAGCTACAAAAAAACAAGCTGAGAAAATGATAGCACTATAGTGCAAAACCCAACAGTTCCAAAAGTAAACTATGAAGGCTGAAGCCCTCCTATTTATGCACTACGAGGGTCCTAGAAGCCCTCCTTAACTCAAGGGGCTCAGCTGTTCAAACTGCCAGTAAACAGTCACTCTTCACAAAGCTGCTCAGCTGCCTTTAGGATTCATTTTGGTGGCCTACTGAGCTCCGAGTTAAAGGTGGAGATTTTGAGGAAGGGCCATTTAATGCAAGAGACAACCTTCCTACGAATCCTCACCCTTGCTCCCTCATGCTTGGCAGTCACCTGGCTCATAATTGCTTGGCTTTGTTCCAAAATTTGTCCAAAAAACCTGAAATAACCACGTATTAGCCTCCTTGGTAAAGTGACCACCCTTATTCATTCAAATAACATAAACATACTCAAAAACATTCATAATCTATGAAAAATGGTGGATTGATGAAGAACAGTAGGCAAAATGAGCCCAATAACTTACCCCTTTTTGGGGCTCATCATCACCCCCCTGCTAAATGGGTTGCTCATCCTCTGACCAACTAATCTAGCTCATCATCCTTTATAGCTTTGACCGCCTCCCTCACGTCCCAGGCCTCTGCTATGATATCTTCTTCCCGGTCGTGAAATCCTGCTTTCCTTTCCACTTCCTCCCACTATCTGTTTTCCTCCTCTTCCTTAACTCCTTCTAGCAATCCCAAAAGCAAGGGAGGACTGAATTTCAGGCTGATCCAATTGGCCTGCAGATTTTGCATCTTCTGTTTGTAGAGAGGCACCCTTGCCAAGGCCTCCCTCATCCTGGTGGGAGAGTGGTATTCTCTTATCTTCAAGCTGTGAGGCAGGGTGTTCCACCGCCTTATGCAGGCATGAAGGCAGTTATCCCCCAACAGTCTCTCCATGTCCTCAAAGTGGGCAATAGCTTGAGCCTGTTGCTCAATGTATTCTGGTAAATCCTGAGGGCTGTTGGCCAAGTGCTGGTGGGCGCTTATCACTGCTGAGGGGTCCTCCGGCTCTGCTCTGATCATTAGTGGCTCACTGAGTTCCCTGCTCATAATATTGCGAACCTCTGCTGCTCTCTTTTCCTCATGATTCATCCAAGAGGCCATGGCCATAATTTGGACATCTCCTACCATAGTGTTGGGATCCCATGAATTCATGTTTGGAAGTGCTAAGTTGTGCAAATAAAACTCTGATAATTTGGCCCTGTCCTCTAATGAACTACTGTCACATAAAGCCACAAATTGATGATAATTTTGAAATGGAGTGATGCCCCTTTGGGCCAAGGTGTTAATCTAAAACTGCAACCACTAATCCTTAAGGTATAGGGCGTATGATTTGGCAGGCTACCTACACTGCAGAGCTTCCATCACCCAGCTGGCCATGCAGGCCAGTTGGGCCTCCTTTTCTTGTACCTATTGTTTCAGAGACTGTATCTCCTGGCCTGCTTGCAATCCCTTCTCCTGTAGTTGTCTATTTAGTGTCTCAATTTCAGCCTGCAACCCATCTCTTCTCTTCTGCTCATCAGGGGTTTCTTTGTCTATTGTGGGCTCCTCCTGTTGCTGTTGTTCTCCAAAGATGTGAGGCTTGTGTTCCTTATGTTGTCCCTGTAGCTGTAGTTGATGTTTAAGTAGCTTGTTTTCTTCCTGTAGCTTGGCCCTCTTAATGCTCTCCACATGCTTCACCATGGCCAATTCTCCCCTTGACTCCTTGAGTTGTTCCTCTAGGGCACCTATATCTGCCACACCCTTGGACTTGGCGATCTTCATCCAAGTGTGGGTCCTCACTCTCTCTTCTTCTAGTGCAAGGAAAAGTGGCACTGCGAATTTTTGGGGAATGATCTTTCCGGCCTCTAACAAGTTATAGTAGGAGCCCAAGCTGGGCTGGGGGCTAGGTTCCACAATTTTCTCCACCTTTTCTTCCTCCTGTGGTGATTTAGCTGCCTCTCCTTCCATTTCTTCGGTCTCCTTTAGCCTAGCCAGTGTTTCCTGTAGAACAGTCTCAGCATCCTGTAGAGAGGTCTTTGTATCCAGCGTTTTCATCCTTTCTCTCCAGGTGGATTTTTTCGGGCTTCCCCGTTCATAGGTGATGGATGCTTTTGAAGGCGACCTCTCCTTTTGTTTAGCTGGGGTGTCCATAATCGTAATTGGCTCCTTTGACTGTGGTTGGGGTCTGCCAGTTTTTATTCGCATGCTCCTTCTAGCCTTAAAATACATGGAAGGCTCCCTTTTTCGCTTCCCTTTCTGCTTTGGAGATGTGCTTAGGGTAGCTAGCACTGTTGCCACCTCCCTGGCCAAAATCTTAGGTGATTTCTCCCTTTGTTGCTCCGTTTCCAAGCTTCCTGTAGAAAGTCCTGTGTCGACTATTTTCATGCTTCCTGTAGAAACAGTTTTCATGCTTCCTATAGAAATTGTTTCAACTGTTTCGGTCTTCTTGGCTGGATGTGTCTTCCCTTTTAATTTTTGTGTGGTTGCCTTGGTTGTGCCCTCCTTTGTTTGGACTTTTTCAATCCTCTCTGCTCTACTCTATAATCGTTTCTCCCTTGGTGTTTGTGCCTTTGTTCCTCCCACAGTTTTGGGCTCAGTAACTTGGCCTTTCCCTCGTTTCTCTTCTTGTTCTTTCTGTGGTGGTATGTCCTGTGTTTCTTTACCACTGGCTTTCTCTTCTGCCTCAGTGTGTTCCCTTTCTTCACTGCTGGATGAAGTGAGTTCCTTGGCCAGAATTCGAATATCATCATCCCTGGACATGTTGCGGAAAATCTCCCAGGAGAGAGGGACAGTGTAGGTATGGAGGGCATCTTCCACTAGAAGCTTGATAAGCCCATGATGGGCTAGCTGATCCGGTGTCCCTTCCTTCAATTTTGTGCCACACTCAATTAATGATTGTAGGAGGAAATAGGGGATGCTTAACTTCTGTTCTGGAGGTAAATCCATCCCATGTCTGAGTTCACTCAGCAACCGGAAGTGATAGTCGTAGACAATACTGAACCGCCCCTCACAGGTAATGTATTTCATGATCTGAAAGCTGACTTCGCTCCAAAAAGGATGTAGGCTGGCTCTCCGGACCCCGTTCTTGTCTTCTGCAAACTGTTCCTCTGGTAGGAAGAATTCTTTCTTGGCTTTTTGGCCCAATTCCCTCTCCTCTTTGCTCCATGGTATCCCCAATGGCAGATCAGTAACTCAACTAATGAGTTGTGGGGTAAGATTTAGGGTCAACCCTCTGAAATTCACAGTGGCCAGTGTCTTTGATTTAGGCTGCAGGGACATTAAGAACTCCTCTGTTATCTCATCGTCATGACCTTGAATTCTATCACAAAAGGTCATCCAATTGGCACGGGTGAAGAGGTTCACCACCTCGAGATGTTCACGCAATTTTCTGGAATCCGAGGGTTCCTTCCTGATAAACCCCCCTGGCATGGTGAGAGTGCTTTGTTCTATGCTCTGAGAAGAGAGGACTTGCTGTTTTATGGTTTCCTCCTTCGAGCTTGAAGACAATATTTCTCAGGTGTTTATGTTTTAACCTTGCACCAATTCCTTGGTTTTAAAAACTCGACTGTCCGTGTACAAAAGGAAGACTTGGGTTTCCCCAGATAGAGTGCAGAGCTCAATTTCCACCCCCAGCATACATATAACCATGTAAAATTCACATTTTTCCTACACAGGTTAGCCCTGACAGTGCTTTAACTTTTCTACAGGAGGAATTTTCTTAACAGGAACTGTGGAGGAAAACTTGGACACAAAACCAATGAAGAAATTTCGTGCAACCACAAGTAAACTTCTATTTTGACTCACAGGCAGACTTGTCTCTAACCCTCCAATTCAAGACAGCTCAATTCACCATGTTTTCGAAATATACCATGCATGGAGGAGTGTTTTCGAGCCTACCTCTTCGGAACTCCAAATTTGACGAAGAAAAGTCCAGACCTCTCTGCTCCGGAAGGCTATGTTGTATTTCCTGTAGAGCCTCTTCCTGTAGAACGCTTTGCCAGCTTCTGTAGGATGTCACGACGCTTCTGAACGAGCCTGGGACGCGGGAGAATTTTGAAACAGGCCGAAAAGCTCGGGCTAACAGATTGTGGAGGAGGAGGACGCGTACTTTGCTGAGAACGGTTGCAAATGTAAATGAACAACGGTTAATGCAAGTGTTCGGCCGAGCATTTTGAATTACGGTGCAATTCGTGGCGAGGGGGTGAGGTGGCTAGGCTGATCTGTTAGCCAACATCACGGCCATCATTCCTCTGCGTGTCCCTGACCGCCATTACCTTTCCTCTACCATTAACCGCCGCCACCAGTGCCAGTCCCACCGATTCTCCCTGACTGGACACTTCCCACATGTCGGCTGCACGTCTCGTTGGCAAATTTGAACGTAACTGAGCTTGTTCGGATCCCATGAAGCTATGCGACTGACTATGGGTGGCCAGTTGACTGGCCACCAACTTCGTTCAATCCGAACCATTTCACAGACATGCAGTTTTCGAAATATAGTCTATGCAATTTGACGAATAAGGTTAGACACTTACATGTGTGGCCGTGGATGTGTTCTGCAGGCTTCGGGACTTGGAATGACTGCTTCGCTTGCTACTGCTTTGTGCACAAGTGCTGGAACTCATTCTTTCATTGGTTGATGCTGTATGCACGGCTTTGGAACCCAATCCTTGGTTGGCAACACTGCATGCATAGGTGGTGTTTGGTTTCAGCCGTCGAGGATGTTTTCATGTCTAGGAGGATCCTTTTTACATGTTTACTTTTGCTGGTTTTGGCTACCCCTGCCTCTAGAGTCTGTTTTCCAGAGGGATCGGCCACTACAAGATTCCTGTAGGATGTCCTGTAGCTGCTTCTCCTCCTGGGATGCAGGTTAAACGAGCAGGGCTAAATTCGCTGATGAAGAGTCTAGATGGAGCTTGAATACGTAGAGTGTGTGG
This sequence comes from Pinus tabuliformis, assembly GCA_031772625.1. Lineage (NCBI taxonomy): Eukaryota > Viridiplantae > Streptophyta > Pinopsida > Pinales > Pinaceae > Pinus > Pinus tabuliformis. The sequence goes on along the minus strand of CM062809.1, from coordinate 249,817,753 downwards.
GCCTTTGCTGCTTGATTTGTCACTAGAAAATTTTATGTCCATCTGAAGAAAACAGGATTTCTTGTATGACTGCAGGAACACATAACCAGGTGGTTGCAATGGCGATGGAAAGAGATGAAACAGGTGATGGATGGAAGAGAGGGGTGGCTGCAGGCCTAACCAACAGACTCCAAGCTTCAAATCCCCTTCCAAAATCGAATTTGGCCTGCCCGAAGGCTCTATAGGATGTTTCTTGTAGAAATACAGAACTTCCTGTAGAAAGCCCAAAACTTCCTGTAGAAAGCCCAGAACTTCCTGTAGGAGGTGGAATCTCGACCTGAATGTGATCAAATCCTGGGAAAAGTGAGTGACCATGGAGGGAGTGTCTATAAGGATGTCCTATAGCCTGGTACGGACCCTTGTCCTCGTTTTTCACAACCTTCTTTATCTGCAATGTATTCCCTGCAACCTGCAATAATTTTACAAAGATTAGGCCTGTTTCTTTTTTCTTTTTTCTTTATTTTTTCCTTTTTTTTCTTTTTTCTTGAGAGACAGCTGGGGTGCCTCCATGAGGTTTTCACCCCCACTATCTGCCCTGGGCACCTCACAGAGGTTTTCACCCAAGGATCTTTTTTTTTATTCCATTTCTTTATTTTCTGAGAGATAGCTGGGGCGCCTCCATGAGGTTTTCACCCTCACTGTCTGCCCTGGGCGCCTCAGAGAGGTTTTCACCCAAGGATATTTTTATTCCCCCTTTTTTTTTTTTTTGATGATCAAGGTGTGGGTGGAATAGAGGCAGAGCCCTGCTCTACTACCAGCACTGATTTTTCCAAAGTTTCAATGAACTCCTGCCTCGAAAGGGGTTTCTTGTAGATTTTCAATTGATGCCCATTGACAAGCATGGGGATGGCTTCTTCATCAATGGTCCTGATAAGGACTGAACCATTGTCATTGCATTTTTCCACTGTATATGGTCCTAACCATCTTGTCCTCAGCTTCCCTTTGAAATCCTTGTATCGTGAGTCATACAGCAGCGCCCAATCTCCCGGCTGGAATTTCTTTTCACCAAGGTATTGGTCATGCCATATCTTCCTCTGGAGTTGAACTACTTCTGAGTGGAGGAGGGCCTGCATTCTGTGTTCATCTAATCCATTCAACTGCAGTAATCTTTCACGTTGCGCATGGCTGAGATCTAAGTCCAGCTGAGCTGCCACTCTCAATGTGTTGTACTCGAATTCTATGGACAGCAAAGCTTTCTTCCCGTAGACCAGCTCATAAGGTGTGAAACCTATTGTAGTCTTCCAAGTGGTGTTGTAGGCCCAGGTGGCCTCAACCAAGCGATCTGCCCAATCCTTTCTGTTGCTGCTCACTACCTTAGTCAAAATCCCTTCCAATGCTCTATTAGTGACTTCCACCTGCCCATTTGCTTGTGGATGATATGGGGTGGAAGTCTTGTGCTTGATCTTGTGATGAGCGAGCAAGTCTGCAATCAGGTTAGAGGTGAACTGGCTTCCTTGATCGGTGACTACTCTCTTAGGTAGCCAAACTTGTAGAAGATATTTTCCCTTAAAAACTCAGCCACCTTTTCTTCTATCGCTGCTTTGATTGCCTTTGTTTCTGCCCACTTTGTCAGATAGTCAGTGCACACAATGATGTAAGACCTTTGTTTTGAAGGAGGGTTGATAGGACCCAAAAATTCCATGCCCCACTTCTCAAATGGCTCGAAGGTCACTTGTGGTTGGAGAGGCATTTCATCCCTTGGAGTCGGTTTCCCTATCCTCTGACATCGGTCACACTGGTTGATTTATCTTTTGACATCTTGGTGAAGAGTAGGCCAATAGTAGCCTGCTTGTAGAATTTTGAAGGCAGTCCTTTTTGCTGCAAAGTGGCCTCCACAGGGCCCATCGTGACAGGTTAGGAGGATTTCAAAGACTTCCTCCTCCCTAACACAACGCCTCAAGATCTGATCTGGGCCAAGTTTGAATAGGTTGCCCCCGATCCAAGTGAACGGGGCACTCTTCCTCACAATTATGCTCTTCTCCTTTGAGGATAGATGCGAAGGGAACTGTGTTGAGACCAAGTAATTTGGTATATCAGCAAACCATGGAGAGAGTACTGAGATAGCAAACAGGTGTTCATCTAGCATCTGGTCATCCATTGTCCCTTCTTCACCTGCAGGAAAATCCAATCTAGACAAGAAGTCAGCAACAACATTTTCCTTACCTGGCTTGTCGACAATAGTCAAATCAAATTGCTGCAACAAAAGTAACCATCTAATGATACGAGCATTTACATCAGGCTTATTCATTAAGTATCTAATCGCAGCATGATCAGTGTGTACGAATGTTTGATAACCAGTGATGTAGTGTCTGAACTTGTTTAGGGAATGGACTACAGCCAGGAATTCTTTCTCGGTTACGGTATAGTTCATTTCTGCCTTGGACAGGTTTTTGCTGACGAAGTATATGGCATATGGTAGTTTCTCCTCAACTTGTCCTAAGATTGCCCTTATGGCTTTGTTCGAGGCATCAGTGTGGATGTGGAAAGGTAAGGCCCAGTTTGGACCTCTTAAGATCGGGGCAGACACCAGCTTATCTTTCAACTCATCCAGAGCCCCTTGACAGTCGTCAGTCCATTTGAACTCAACATCTTTCCCTAAGAGGCCAAAAAATGGTGAGGCTAGCTTACTAAAATCTTTAATGAATCTTCTATAATATCTTGCTAAGCCAAGGAAACTCTGAACATCTCTCACCTTTTGAGGAGGTGGGACCTTCTGGATGATAGCAATCTTGTTAAGATCCACCTGTAATCCTTGCTGGGAAATTATATGACCTAGCACAGTCCCTTCAGTCATCAGGAATTCGCATTTTTCGGGACTGAGGGACAGGTTCATCTCAATACACTTGGTTAAGACTTTTCCCAGGTTAGTCAATGCTTCTCGGAAGTTGGACCCATAAGGAGTAAAGTCATCCATATAGATTTCTACCGAATCGTGGACCAACTCAGAAAATATGCTCAATACTGCTCTCTGGAAAGTAGCAAGAGCATTGCATAGCCCAAAGGGAAGGACTCGATAGGCAAAAGTACCCCATGGACAAGTGAAGGTGGTTTTATCTTGGTCCTCCAGGCTGATTTGGATCTAGTTATACTCGCTGAACCCATCTAGGAAAGAGAAGAACTTCTTCCCTGCCAATCCATCCAACACTTGATCTATGAAAGGCAAAGGGAAATGGTCTTTCTTGGTGGCTTTGTTAAGTTCTCGGTAATCTACATAGATTCTCCACTTCCCGTTCTTCTTGGACACAAGCACTAGAGGTGAGACCCACTCACTGTCGGAGATGGGGTAGATGAATCCTGCATCCAACAATTTTTGCAATTCTTCTTTGACAATGTCTTTAATGGCTAGATTCATTCTCCTCTGAGGCTGCTTAACTGGTTTACAATCTTCTTTAATGTAAATGTGATGGGTACAGACTGAAGGGTGGACTCCTTTCATCTCCTTATAGCTCCAAGCGAAAGCATCCAGATGATTGCTCAGTAAGCTACACAACTCCTTATCCTGGGAGGGAGATAGGGAGGAGCTGATCTTTAAGGTTCTTTCAGGACCAAATTCCACATTCTTAACTCTGCGAGAGGTCAAATCAGTCACACAGAGGTCCACTAAAGCACTGGCTTGGGTATCTTCCACCAACTCCTCTAAGGATAGTGCACTGGGAGGTGGATTTTGAATCAAATTCTCAATCAAGTCATCCTCAGTTTGAGGGCCTCCCCTGGTGGCTTCTACTGTGCACAATGGTGCAAAGTAGACCTCATCCTCATCTCCCTCTTCCAACCAGAGTGGTAAGTCATGTCTAGCAGAGGTTGGGTAGGAGGGTATAGGACTAGTTGTTTGGACATAGGCCCATTCTTGATGGTCATGCTTCCAGCTCGACAACTGATGTAAGCATCCGCAGTGGCTAACCAAGGCCTTCCCAAAATAAGGGGGTATCCAGTGAGCTTTTCCTTTGGTTGAAGGACCAAGAAGTCCGTAGGGTACTCCCAAGAGTCAACAGAGACCAAGACATCTTCCACAATCCCTTCGGGAATCATGGTGGAGCGATCTGCTAACTGCAGGACTATTGAGGTCTTCCTTAAGGAACTCTAAAGGTTGAGTTTAAGCATGGTGTCCTGGTCATCACATTAATGGCAGCCCCTAGATCAATCAAGGTATGGGGGATTATGGTGCCATTAATGTGGACATCAACTACAGGACTCCCAGGGTCCAAATACTTTGGACAGATTACTTGCCCCAACATTAGATCAGACAGTTGTCCTATGACATTAATAGTTGAGGCATCTCTCTTTCGCCTACCTGGGTGCCTGAAACACTTCTCCTTAATCAATTTTTTGTATATTGGTACATATTTTATGGCCTGGAGAAGTGGTATTTTCACACACAACTATTTAAGTTCTCCCAGAAGTTCGGTCTCCTCTGGGTTCGGTTGCATGGTTACTGTTAGCCTCTCAGGAAAGGGTGGAATGGCTTTGGGTTCACTTTCCTATTTCTCCTCCTCATCCTCTGGGGGAGGAGGTTGGCGATCTAGAAGGACCTTTCTAGGTCGCAGGTTGATGTCCTGGATCTCCACAGCATAGGTAGGGCATGTTGTCTCCCCAGTGTATACCTGCTGGGCCTGTTGGTTGTTGGGGTTCGGGTTCGATTGAGCAGGCATCTGAGGTTGTCTTGGAGGAGCAGGAGGTAATGGTTGTGGCTGAGCTGGTGGTGGAGGCAGAATGGCGGGAGGAGAGTTGTATTGGGGCCTCCACCCCGGTTGAGGTGTATTCCACTGAGGTTGTGGCTGGACATGTGAGTGAAACGAATGAGCAATGGGTTGAGTATGGTATTGAGATGGATAAGACCACGGAGGAGGTGTGGACCAGGAAGGATGAGTAGGGGCCCCAAGAAGGTATATGAGCGGATTGGTTGGGGCTATAATAGGCTTGGGATGTCCCTTGCATCCCCTGCTGGTAAGGTCTGGGCCCATGCGGCCTCCTTTGGTTGAGGAAGTAGAGAGGTTTAGTGGTTGCCTCAGTCCCCAGGTACATGGCTTTAAATCCGGGCAAGGTTGGGCATTGGTTTGTGGGGTGGTTTTCCTCACAAATGAAACATACCTCTACTGAGTGCAATGGACACTCGTTCTTAGGGTGCTTCCTCATACATCTGGGACAAAAAATGGCCAAAGCCCTCTCAGCTTCCTCTTTCTTTTGTTGGATTCGGAAAGTATCAAGTTGCATGGCAATGGTCTGTCTCATCTCACTTTTGAGGTCTTCCATCTGATTAGCAAACTCATGCTTGGAGAAGGTGGTACTAGCTGAAAGTGGATTCCCCCTACCTTTTTTCCGGGCTACCCTAGAATGGTTTCTAAACATAGTCTTTATGTCCTCATAAGGTAGTTGGTAGATGTCTCCTCCAGCTAGCATGTGAAGGGTATCTAGAAGGTCTTCAGGGACTCCTCGGAGCAGAACCAACTTTAGAGATTCAGGGTCAAGTGTGCACCTGGCCCGTTTATAGCTAAGTTGGAACCTTTCCTCGTAGTCTTCTAAAGACTCATCATTTCCCATGGTCATCCGGAAGATTTTTCCCTTTGTTTCCTTTGATCGACAGTAGTCTCGGTATTTGTTGTTAAAGGCTCACTGCATCTGAGCCCAAGTGGTGATATTGTTTCCAGGTAACCCCATGAACCAGCGTAGTGCTACATCCTTGAGGGTAGAGGGAAAGAGTTTCAAATTTTTCTCGTCTTCTGCATAGTCATAAGTTTGACAAAGGACAGCAAACTCAAACAGGAAGGTATCAGGGTCTTCAGTGGTCAATCCATGGAAATGAGGTAAGGCTGAGGGACTTATGTTTTTCATCTTCATGTCCCCGTTGATCTCTTGGATGGGGAAGGTACCTTCTATTCTCTCATCATCTTCTCTACCGTTTCTGTTTTCAGCCATGGTCTCAAAAGGAATGTTTTCTTGCTCTTCTTCTATTACAGGATCTTCGTATATCTCAGGAGGTTCACCTATAGGTTCTTCTGGGTCACTGCCACCAAAGAAGAGAGAAGGGTGACCCAGTGAAGTGGTGGGGGTGTTGGGTAGGAATTTTCCGGTATTATCTCTGTTCCTACGAGGCATGAAAATATTTTTGGTTACTTTTTCTTTTTTTTTGCTTGTACCTGCAAAATTGAAATAGATGGAATTGCAACTAACTAAAATCTATCTTGTGGAAATGAAAATGCGGAATTGAAATGAAAGCAGGAAAGGACTAATCTATTTTGCTGAAATCAAATTGCAGGAATGAAATGCTATTCTACGCTTGAAGAATTGAAAATGCTATTCTATGCTTGCAGAATTGAAAATGCTATTCTACTCTTGCAGAATTGAAATGCTATTCTACGCTTGCAGAATTGAAAATGTTATTCTACGCTTGCAGAATTGAAATTGCGGAATTGAAAGGCTAATCTATGAAAGCAGGAAATGTCTAATCTACTTTTGTAGAAATGAAATTGCAGAATGGAACTGAAATAAACTACTTAGCAGAAGGTTGGAGTAGAAAAATAGAAGAAAAGTAGCAATCAAAAATACTCTGACGATTCCCTGGTAGTGGCGCCAAAAAGAATGGTGGGCTCCAGTATTGCAGCAATAATGCTGCAACTCCTGGGACTCCCTTCTTTACTCTTATCAAGCCGGTAGTTCGTAACAAACTTGGAAGCGACGGTGCTGTATGCACAAGTACTAGCTCTTGCCGCGGCTGTCACCTGGTCAGCTGGCACAAGTCTGCTAGGAGCTTAAGCCAACTTCTATGAGCTCTTAGAAGAAGATTTTTAACTGATGGACAAAAGCTAACTCAAAGAAGGCTAATCTACTTGCAGAATGAAACTAGAAAGCTGAAAGGAAACGCAAACCCTAGCAAACCCTAATTTTACCAGCTAGCCCTACTGATGCAAGAAAGAGGATGCAAGCTACTGAAAGAGATGCCATTGAATTCTAGGAAGGTAAATTGCATGTGTCTAAGCTACCTATATAGTAACATCTGAACAAAAACATATTTTTGTATTTTTTGAATAAGTTGTCAGAATTATCATGCATGTGCTTTGATTTTTTTGACTGTGTAGAGGTGGATTGGCGAGAGGAAATGCTTGTAGACAGTTGGGAAGGTTCAAAGAGGGCCTAAGGGGTCCCTAGCACCCTTCCAGAGAGTTTCACAAAGTTTGGCTATCAAGAAACCACGTTCGTGAGCTTCTACAGGAAGTCTGCAGGGGTTCTACAGGATGTTTTGTATTTTCTACAGGATGTTCAGAAATGGGATTTTGGAGGGTGGATGGAGGGAGAAAGGTGAAGAAGTGAGTATGGAGGTAGGATAAGGGTGTGCGGGGGTCCAGGACTTGGTGGATGGAGCTGAGGAGAGACGAAGATGGCTGGATTTGTTTAAGGAGGAGTGAAGCAATGTTGCACAAAAATTAGGGTTATGTGAGCAAATGTGGCAAACGTGAGGCAAGAATCCGCATTAGGGGATGGAGCAGATGGGATTGATGGAGTATGGGCAGATAGAGAAGTGGTACGGGTGCTCTGCAAGTTGTTTCTCCAACTGAACCAATGAAGACTTGGAAAATCAGAGACCTAGTTATGTTAACTTAATATGATCTAGCTAACAGTAAAGAGAATGAACAAAAGTTTATTTGCAATGAAACCATGTATAATAACTATGCAATGAAGCAATCAAGAATCTGAACATGTAACCAACTTCTGCAAATAAAAATCGAACACTAATGATTGCATGGCGAAGTAAAGACAGTGTTTTTGGTGGCAGCAAGGTCACCTTGATCCCAGCTCTTGATCCCACTGAGGGAGAGGTGAAATCAGAGGTGCTTGATGGCCTTTTTCTAAAGCTCTTCCCTTTTAATAACCTATCAACTCAATCTGAACATCAAAAGCCTTTCTAATCATCAACAATGACCTAGGTAATCAGCGAGATTCTAATCTACTTAACAGAAATTATTTTGCAAAGACATGAAAAGCAAATAACAATACATAAAGGAAGCCTTGGCACTTGGGTTGGGCCCAACCCCAAGAGCTATAGGCTCCTAAGAAAAACTCAGAACTGATGCCAAGTAAAGATGCTCTTCATTACTCAAAAATAATCATGTCACAAGAAAGTTATACATCAGTAGCTACAAAAAAATGAGCTGAGACAATGATAGCACTATAGTGCAAAACCCAACAGTTCCAAAAGTAAACTATGAAGGCTGAAGCCCTCCTATTTATGCACTATGAGAGTCCTAGCAGCCCTCCTTAACTCAAGGGGCTCGGCTGTTCAAACTTCCAGTAAACAGTCACTCTTCACAAAGCTACTCAGCTGCCTTTAGGATTCATTTTGGTGGCCTGCTGAGCTCCGAGTTGAGGGTGGAGATTTCGAGGAAGGGCCATTTAATGCAAGAGACAACCTTCCTACGAATCCTCACCCTTGCTCCCTCATGCTTGGCTGTCACCTGGCTCATAATTTCTTGGCTTTGTTCCAAAATTTGTCCAAAAAACCTGAAATAACCACGTATTAGCCTCCTTGGTAAAGTGACCACCCTTATTCGTTCAAATAACATAAACATACTCAAAAACATGCATAATCTATGAAAAATGGTGGATTGATGAAGAACAGTAGGAAAAATGAGCCTAATAAGTTACCCATTTTTGGGGCTCATCACATGTACTCTGTCATACCATGACAAGATGATGATGAAGAAGATGGAGAAGGAGGCCATGACCTAAGACACTTCATTAGCTCCATAGACAAGTTCATCAATCAAGAGGAAGAAATGGGACATCAAATTGAATTAGCAGTTGGAGATCAACTTACACTGAAGACTCCTCATATCTAAGCCATTTGGGAGGACCAAAAAGAAGGTCATGATCCATCTTTCAGAAAAGACGGAGCAAGCAACAACAAATAAAGGCTTGACATTGCCATGTCATCAATGTCATGTCATGAGTCATGATGTGCCACATAATTTTGTGGAATATGTAATTCAATATTGGAGAAAAATAATGTAAAGTGGAATTCCAAGAGTCATTCATGTAATGTGAAAAGTCATATAGGAAGTCAACATGTCATAAAGAAGTTGAACAATCATGAGGGTAGCCCAAGAGTCATAAGGGAGGTTAAAGATCACCCTATTTGTTATATATACACCCTCATGGTACAAGAAAATGATTTTTTCACCTTGTCTTCATCTAAAACCCCACCAATTCATCTAAAACCCCATACTCCTTCACAGTCCCAAGACCCTGAATCCTTGCTTGTCTCACCCTCAGGCACTAAAACACAAGAACTAGATGCCCAGGGTTTTACAACATCATCTCTTTCTGAGCCAGTAGCTGAAACACAAGAACCAACTACTCAATCAGCAGTTGCCACACAAGAACCAACTGCTGATTTACAAAATCCAGATGCCAAGGAAATTGCACAACACGCAGCTATCACACAAGAACTAGCTGCTGATTTACAAAATCCAGATGCCCAGGAAATTTCTCAATCAGCAGTTGCCACACAAGAACCAGCTGTTGATTCACAAAATCTAGATGCCTAGGATATTGCACAATAGGTAGTTGCCCCACAAGAACCAGCTACCTATCCAGCAGTTTCTCCACAAGAACCAGCTGCTGAGATACAAAACTTGGATGCCCTGGATGTTGCACAGCAGGTAGCTACTCCACAAGAACCAACTACTCATCCAGCAGTTGCTCCACAAGAACCAGCTGCTGAGATGCAAAACCTGGATGCTTTTAATGTTGTACATGACGTAGCTGTCCCACAAGAACTAGCTACCCATTCAGCAACTGCCACACAAGAACCAGCTACTGATACACAGGATCTAGATACTCAAAATGCTGCCCATCCAGTAGTTTCCACACAAGAACCAGCTGTTGAGACCGTGACAGATACACAAAGCCCGGTCACTCTGGCTTCCCTTTTGCAGGAAAATGAGTTTTTAAAGTCAGAACTTGAAGCTTATAAGCAGGAATTAGTAAAGGCAAGGGAAGCCTATGACAGAGAACTTAATTTATATACTCTAGCCCATGCAGCATCCACAACCGAGAAAAGGGCAGAGGCAGATCAGTACAAGGAATATATGTGCAGCCAATGTGGTAATATTTATCATCAAGCAGGGTATAAAGTAGTTGAAATCCCACTGCCTGGAGCCTCCCCTGCACCCACCTCTTCAGCAACCAAAAAGGAACACCCTACTATTACACAAGAACCAGTAGGGCCTTCAGAAATTAAAAAGGAATACCCTACTATTACACAAGAACTAGTAGGGCCTCCGAAGATAAAAAAAGAATGCCCTACTGCTACACAAGAACTAGTTGGGCCTTCGAAAATTTTTGAAAAGGAGGACAAACCACAAGTGTCTCAGCCTACTGTGTCAATTAAAGCTGAAAAACAGGTACCACAGCCTACAAAAACAGTCTTTACTCAGACTGAACCTCAACCTGCAAAAACTGTCTTTACTCAGACTCCCAGTACTGAACAGCAAATCGATAGTTGGAAGAAAGCATATGTTATGTCACAGGATAAGATCTTGCAGGAGCATAAAACACTCTGGCAAAATCACATATATTCAAATTGGGAAGCCTTAGAGCAAATACTCCAGCAGTTTCGTGCACAGAAGAAAGAAAATAAACAACTAAGGAATAAACTATTTCTTATATTTGATCTTGTTCAGAAGTTATTAGCTGCTAGAAAACCATCCTTGAACTACTCACTTTTTCTTGCAGAGTGCTTAGCGTTCTTCCAGATAAAAGCAATCAAAAATGGGAAACCTCATGAAGTTTCTACACCTGAACAGTTTGTGGAAACTTTCACAGAAGCATCTATCACTGATCAACATTTGCTCTATGAATTGTATCTACATAATGAGGCTATCCCTGAAGATAGGAAAATCAATCTTAACCCTTTGGTGGGTGATGTTCAGATTAGGGCCTTTGTCTCTTTCCTGGCCAATCAGATCACATGGCAGATTTCCTTCCTTGCAACAAAACACAATGAGGACAACAAACTCTTGTGGATTCGATCAGAGCCACAAAATCCTGCCATGTTCATCTGGGAGTATTCTCAATTCTTGAAAGAACCAGGGATGGCTGAGCACGTCAGGCAGCTACAAGCAATAGTCATACAGGATTGCCAACATTTTGTCAAGACTAAGAAAGTTGTTGCCTTGAAAGCAAATAACTTGCTCTGGCAGCAATCCTCCAAAGAAAGGCAGGAGTATAATCCTTTCAGCCCAACTAATCTTGAAACAGCAATTGCAAGGCTACATGACTATATCAGATGTGTTCAGCAATCAGCTGAAAAATGGATAGGCTATCACTTCCATTTTTGTCTTTTATGGATGCCAGCACAGGAATATAAGGCACATCACAGGCTAAGTAATGTGGAAGAGGCCTTTGAGAAATCTTGTCACACAATCGACATTAAAAATGGCTTCTATATTCTCCTCTATATAGAAAAATATTTATCAGAATTTTACAATCATAGTTTCAACCATACTAAACTTTGTAATTTATAAAAATATTTTTTCATTTTTTTTTTAAGTAAGTCATTTTGCATGCAATTTCATATATAAAATTTTGATATAGTTCACCAATACATAATCTGTAAGAAATATTATTTCATAAAAATAAACCTCATGATGATAACCATCTAACAAACCTCATAGTGACATTGAGGTGTGCTTTGTGACAAGGAAGGACAAGTCAACTTGGGGAGATCTCTACAAGATCAGCTTCTATTCTTGGTTGTAAACTCTCTCATTTTCATATTTAATACAAAGATTATATTGTTTACCTATATGTGTTATGTTATGTTTACATTCATATATTTCAATTCTTTGTTGATCCATTGGATAGAGTGATTGGATAATGCTACCTATATGTCATATATCTTTGGCTTATGTTGATTGTATGTGCAAGTTCTAATTATAGAAATCAGAGCAACAATTGGAGCTTACAAGCCAAGAGGAGACAAGAGCTTGTGATGGATCCCAAGTAATTCTCCTTCCATTCTCTAATTTCTCTAAGGGGAAATTTATATTCTTTGCTTTCTATTATTCTTGACCAATCCACTAGGTCTAGGGAAGATACTTATGTCTAATAGGTTTGATATTACAAAGCTAACTCTTGTTGAGCTAGTGAATTGGATCTAGTTTGAAAATGAATGAAATTGAGGTCCCCGTAGAGTATAGGAGAAGTAGCCTCTGACAAATGGGTGTTTAGGTAAAGGAGGAAATGGGTGTTTGTCGAATTAGAGTAGTGATTCCGTGATAGTAGTTGTGCTACATAAATGGTTGTTTCTGCCTACTGATAGCTAGAATAGTTGATGGTCATCAACTCACTGTGATTTTGGATTGAGTCTCCTAGTTTTTGGTAGCAAGCATTATTAGTTAAGGTTGAGTCTTATAGCTGGTGCAATCAAAAACTATGTAAAAGACTATTTGCTTGAAATAATAGAGAATCAAAGCAAAACAACAACAATAAGGGTGGTTTTTTGTCCTGGAGGGGTTTTCGACCAAATATCTTGTGTCTCATTTGTGATGATGTGATTGTGATTTGATGTGTTGTTTATTGTTACTTACATGGTTGTTTTTGGTTTAGTTTCTTACATGGTTTATGCTGATGTGACGATCTACTAATGTGTTTTTGGTTAATTTATGCATGATTCAGAAGAGAAGTTTAAATTGGTAAAAATTGGTAATAAGACAAACTACTTATTCACCCCCCCCAGTGGTGCTCAAAGTTTCCAACAATTGGTATTAGAGTGGGGATCTTAGTTGCAACTTGATCATTGGATATTTGATCTAGGGTTTATTGGCAGAAATTTGTATTTTTTTTTCAAAATGATTTCTCCAAGAAAATCGGTCCTCACTACAACAAATTTCAAGGTATGGCAAGAAAGTGTGAAAAAAAAATATTGTTTTGTAGAACTGAACATCTAGAGATTGTTTTGTGAAGGATATGATGAGTATTCACCTTCATCTAGAGTAATGAAGAAAAATGCTCAAGCAAGGCATATCATTTTCGAGAATCTCCATAATCCAGACCTAGAAAAAGTTAGAGATCTAAAATATGCCAAGGAGGTTTGGGATAGACTACATATGTTATATGGAGCTAGAAGTAACAACAGTGATGAAGAGGTTGAGAAGAGAAGTAAAAAGAAGAAGAAGAAGAAGAAGAGATACAAGAAGAACGAAGCTCTAGTTGAACTAGTTGTGCAACAGGACAACAAATTTAAAGGTATAAGTCATAATGATTTACTTTTGAGTTATATTTTTTTTATAGGAATATTGATAATAATTTAGATTTGATTAGTGAAGTAGATGATGGTCATAATTTCATTCTCCTTAAAGTTGAATATGAGTCTTCCATGGTTGTTATTGAATAACTTTATGGTGAAGTTGGTAGACTAACATATGCATGTAAGTAGTATGATAAGGTATTGTAGATCTGTGATGAAAAAGAGAAGAATCGTAACGAGGAGATCACTACTTTTAGGACACAGCTAGCAGAATTGAAAAAAATGAAGAATTCAATTGCAGCAAGAAAAAGAACAGGATGGATATGTTGAAACACTTGAATATGTGATTTCCAAATTGACAAAACAACTTGAAGAAAAGGACTAGCAGTGGGAGCAAGCAAAGAGCACCATAAAAGTGGACAAATCTGGCTCTAAATTTCAAAAAAGAGAGAAAATTTCACACGTACGAAAGAATAACAAAGCAAAACCAAAGAATCCTGCAACAAATAATGTGACTAGTGACCAGTAGCAATAAAGAAGATAACCAAGAGGAGCTTTCACATCTAGAATACCATTCGCTCCTAGGGTTGAGAGTACTAGTTTTCGGAGGAGGAGTCAAAACTACTTTTCCCCCTTGAAGGGAAAGATCAAGTGTTTTACTTGTCACAAATTTGGACATGTAGTTGCTACATGTATGAGGAGAATGCACACTTCTATGTAGTAGTTTGATCAACTAGGTAGAGGACCTGCCTTCAAGTATACAAGTTCATTTAATGGTTATTGTTTTTCTTGTAACCTATTTGGCCACAAGACCATTTATTGCAGATCTAGCATGAGGAGATGGAGATCCGACATGAGAAACAAAAGATCATATCCTTTGGCTACATATCTTGGTCATATAGAGTGTTATGTGTGTCATAATTTTGGGCACATGGCCAAGTATTGTAAGATGCCTAAATCTTTGAGGCCTTTGGTTCAAAAGCAACATACAAAGGGGAAAGCACAACTAAGGAACTAGCCAAGGAACATGTGGAAGAAGAAGGAGGAGGAGTTAGGAAGGTGTGGCATTGCACTTTTTTCACATGATGAGGATGATATGTGGTATATTTATTACAAATTCTCACACCATATGTCAGGAGATAGAAAGAAATTCCACTTCATGAAGAGAACCAAGATTGGTCGTGTTGTTTTTGAAGGTAATAAAACCACGTGTTAGAAATTGTAGTAAGAAAAGGCTCAATTTTGGCTTGTTCCTTAGTCAAATTGAGTAATTTGATTTTCCACATCAGCAGGATGACTTGGATTATAGCTAGCTATAGTGGCATGGCCTTGTCTACTAGTTAATTTAGTAAATTCGAGTTATAGGCTAGAAATAGAGTTGTGCATTGGTTGATTGCTAAAATTTAGCAATATAGTGGATTTATTGTTAGTTGAACTCAATTAACTAAGCTTTAGTCATTAGTTGAGTAATTTGAAGGTCAGTTGAGTAGTTAAGACTATTGTTAACTCACTAATCTCTAAGTTAAACTAGTCAATTAGCTAAAAATAAACACAGTCATGCATGGAATTTGAATTGCCTAGTTGAGGTGTAGGAAAAGACAATTTCTATTTATATTTGTATATTGTTGAGTGTACAGTGCTTTTACTCTGAGATGGTGATCAATTCCTCAAGCTATTGCGCAAGGAAATGAGGATTTTCTCCTATTTTTTAGGGGCTATTTTTCTAGGATTATGCAAGGAATTATGAGGTTGGTTGAGGCTTGAATTGGGTAAGTGTTGGCCAGAGCAGGTCAGTAAGCAGGAGAACAGGATTTCAATGCAGGATGTGCTTCAAAGTTGAAGAAATAAATTGTAATTATTTCTCTTTTCATATGAATTAAAGCAAAGTGGTGGAGGGGTTTTTCCCAGTTGGGTTCCCCTATAAATGATTGTATTCTTGTGGTTTTAATGGTTGCATATCATTGCATGTGTTTCTAAATTGTGATTTCCATTCCACAAAATAGTAGAGGAAATTTGTAATCTCTTATTTTTAGTTTGAATTCATCAGTAGTAGAAAATTTATATTAATTTCTACATGGTATCAGAGTAGAAATCACACTAGAAACCATTCAATAGATCTTCTCCTTCAGAGATTTCAATTTGCAGATCCAATGAAGCAATTTTCTTCCGTGGAGGAAAATGTTTGAGGAGAATATATAGAATACATATATTTCTATATAGAGGAGAATATATAGAATGATTGAAGGTTCTTCCATGCAGGAAAATGTCTGAGGAGAATAGATAGAATACATATATTTCTATATAGAGGAGAATATATAGAATGAGTTTATCGTATATAGAGGAGAATATGCAAACAAAGAGATATGTCTAAAATGTGGGCATGGCAGGTACCGTAATTCAAAAAAAGGGTAAATCACATGGTCCTCCTCATAAGATATTAAGGCACATGCCTATAATCCTAAGGATTCAAAGGCTATTTCGTTGCAAAGAATTAGTTATGTTGCAAGGATGGCATGCCTCACATAGAAGTGAGTTGGGAATTATGTGAATCCCAATAGATTCAATAGCCATGAAACATATAGAGGATACATGGCTAGAAAATTCAAGGATGAAGTACGAAGTCTACGACTCAGTGTAGCCATGGATGGCGTCAACCCATATTCCCTCGAAAACACCAACTATTTTTTTTGGCATATAGTAGTAATCAATAACAATATCCCCCCATGGTTATCTATGAAGAATGAAAATCTTATGTTGGCTCTCATAGTCCTTGGTAGAAGACAAGGGGATAATATGGATGTCTACTTACAACCATTGGTAGATGAATTGAAGGAATTATCAGAAGGGATACATTTGTATGATGTATCAAGAACTATCACAACAAAGAGGAGTTTTATGTTGTATGGAATATGTGCTTACATCGTACATGATTATACAGGCTTAGGATTTGGCTCTAGTAAATTACATTTTTTTTTATTTATTTATATACAGAACAATGTTGTTTCGAATATTAATTTAATTCGCTCCAAATGTTCTTATCTTCATGGTCACCAACATGTCGACATGTATACAATAATTTTGCAAGTCTTGTAATAAAAGAGTATCATGGATGTAAAAGTTGTGGACCTTCTCTGAAGGCTAGGTGGTCTAACCACCTACGAAAACCAGTGTATGACTGCTCCAGGGTATTCCTCCGAGAAGAGCACCCTTATAGAAGAGAAGCATCTGCTTTCAATGGTAAACCAAAAAGATCCCAAAGGAAGCAATAATTACACCAACCGAATGGCTTAGAACATATGGGATATGGAAGGAGGAGTTTGCAGAAATGTTTGATTTAAATGGGGAGTCTATGTTTGATGATCCAAAATTCTTTGACACCTACGTTGAGAAATTTCCCATTGGATGAAAAGGAAATCTGTCTTTTATGAGCTCCCATTTTGGGAGCATATTAAGATTGCACACTTACTAGATCCCATGCATATATTTAAAAATGTTTCATCTTATTTATGGAGGCACACATCATCGAAAGAAAGTGACACATTGGTTATTAGGAAAGATCTTATTTCTTCAAAAACTAAACAGAAACATTGGCTAAGACAAGAAATTAGATGAGAGGTTGGTCCCTCTTGGTCTTTCAATGAAGGTGATGTCCCTTGGATTTTAAAGAAAGATGATATTTCTTTGGCAAAAAAAGTTATAATGAGTGTGAGGGTGCCTTATTTATATGGGTCTCCACTACGGTGCTGCTCCAATGTGGAAGGCCATTTGTCGAGGTTGAAATCGCATGACCATTTGAACCTTCTAAGAGTACGTATGTCAAAAACATGATTTTATTATTTTTATGCAATGGGATATTTTATAATTAATTTTGGTATAGTGTACTATTTATTGTGCAATGTCATTATCCTCTACTCATGCGTGGGTGTGTGAACCAATACTTCCTCCAAGACCTACGATATGCCATATCTAAATTATTTGCATTTATATGTTGGATCACATAAAAGGAGATTCATATGTCTAGCATTCTACTATGGCGTTGAGATAACTGAGATTGTTTGTATATTTGAGAAGGATCTATTGAGGAGATTCATGGACTTACAAGTTCATCTTCTAATTCACCTAGTAGATGATGTTGGATTAGTTGGGGTGCTTTCTTGTTGTTGGATGTTCTTCTTAGGGAGGTACATGAATAAATTGAAAGGTTTTGTTCAACAAAGGGAAAACCCAAGGGGTCTATGGCAAAGGGGTATGTATCGTATGATTCTTTCTATTATGCTAGTGAGTGCATCAAGAAGATCAACAACACATCGGCTATTGTGATTTGGGATGACGAAAGGGATAAAGACAAATGGAAAGGGGAGTTTCTTGAAATGAATGGAAAGAGGTGCATGATGAAGAGTAAGTGGCTTATCATTTGTAAAATTTCTACACAGTAACTATTGACGTTGAACTTCATATTAATGCATAATTTGATCTCATATATACTATATATGTTGGTTTGATTTCAATGTAAAATTCAGAAATTGAATCCATCCACAAATTCATTCTTTGCAATATGGAAGTGACACAATCATGGGTCACATTATATGAGCAGAAGAGGAGGAAATGGGATAATGATAGGAAAGAATTCAAACGGCTAAATGGCATAAGCGTGCCTTATCCTGATCATTTAAAATAAAATATGTCAATGGCATGCCCTAACAGTTGGGTTGTTGATCAAGTTAGAAAAAAATATGGTGCATTTGGTTGTTACCCGCGTGCTGAAGAGGATGCGCTAAACATTGGGATTGGGTGCAGAAACTCGGTAATTATAATCTCTTTCTGTACATTTTTAACTTTGTAATGCACCTTTAACTTGTAACATCTATATATATTTTATATTTTTAATTATGTTTGGGTTATTAAACACATGGCATCGTGATTTTTTCGCTTTTTTGTAGGTGCATTTGTTCCCATCTATGTGTGGATATGGACATTATTTTCGCACAGAGGATTTCAATGATGGATGAATGACACAAGACTGTGGAGTGGAAGTCAAGTTCAACCAATCTAGTTGTGCTAGACACAATGATCAAAACCTAATTCAGGGGACATTATGTTACGTTGGAAAGATACAAGAGATCATTCAAGTGGACTTCTCTTCGTTCTAATGTGATTTTTAGGTGCAAGTGGTGGGACACCGTTGATTAGAATAATGTAAAGGAAGATCATGATAATGGGTTGATATCTATCAACTCTAGAAAGATGTGACACGAAGTTAGGAAGCCTTATGTTTTCTCAAAACACTACAACCAGGTGTTTCTTTACCCAAATGTGTTGGATAGGGATTGGTGGCTCGTATTAAGACATGACCCTAGATCAAAACATATTTTTGATAACAACAATGCTATCATGCCAAGCGAGGAAGATAATTAGGGTGATGACAATGGAGAGTGATATGTCCTTGTGTTATTTCATCATGTATACTATTGTTGTTTGTTTTCCTTTTCTTTATTTCGCTAATTATATTGTTTTTTTATTTGTCATGTTGCCATTTTATATAATTGGTAAGATTCACAAACGTTTTTTCACATGTTTTTACAGTGGAAACATTTTTACACTTAAAACTAAGTATTTCCAATTGTGTACAATATCTATGATAATAGGAATTCAAGGTCACAATCCTTCTGAAATAGGAAAATGAGAAGAATATAACCAAAATGAGAAAATAGTGAATTTAGAAACAACATTGAAGATTTATTCTCGATTTAGATACTTATTGGTTTATTAATTAGTTCACATGTTTTTTTTTCTTGTTTAGTTCAAAATCAATATAAATCATGTAGTGATAACTTTATGAGGACTTTAACAATGAAAAAATTGTGTATTAATATGTAAGATTAAATTCTTGACATGAGAGGTAAAGTCATATTTACTATATTTAAATTCTTGTTCTTGCAACATTATGTAAACTAAAAGGAGGTCTTATGCATGTATAAAATATTGATTACATATTTTTGTGGACCATAAGAGAAACAAATGGGCTTACATGGATGCATTTTTAAATTTTTCTTCATAGATAATGGCACATTTTTACTTTTCTTTTCAATGGTAATTATAAATAAAAGTTGAATTAATAAATATTTTATGGCTAATAATTAAATGATAAATAATGTGATGGTGATTAAGAGCCATTTGTTTGACTTTCTAATAGACATGGTGATGCATTTTTCTTTCCTATTTAGATTATGAAAAATAAATATCTATTTTTATGTATTTATAAGTAAATTATTTAAAGTGTACATGTCTTTATCATTGTGAACACGATGTAATGCTAGCATTTGCACTAAGATGCACAAAGCAGTGCTAATAGGACATGCATACCGTGGGTTCATCCGTGTTTGAGCCAAAAAGCGGGCTTATTAGGTATCATAGGTTTTGATATCGGAGGTTTTAACATGATAGGGGTCACAAATATGCGATTTAGGCAGACTGGCCACGTTTCAAAAACGAAGATATGTGAGTTGTGATATGGGATGAAATCGTCAGGAATGGGCCGCTAGTGTTAATGTGTTGAGATGGGCGATAAAAAATAACAAAGGATTTGTGTGCAAAATGAAAGAAGCTGGATATTTTTCTTTCTCCTCCCAAAGGGATGCATGGTAGCAAAAGACTAGATTCGATAAGAGACATGTGGCAACAGCGAATGGATGTGTTAAGGGATGTGTGCCAACCAATGATTGGTTGCAAGAATTTACACATGGAGGTTGATGTCATTACGGCATGCCAACACGATTGATACGTGGCAGGCAGATTCGGCAGTTTTAAGGCTCACAATAGGCCAAAAAGGGGTAACATGTGGCATTACTCACAAGGTGACAGGTGGCAGATACATGGAAGTGATGGCGTCACGTATGGGAGATCATAGATCGGAGGTTGAGGCGTATTGTGCATCGAAGTGAAACCTCTTATTGATAACTTTTGTTTGAAGGGTTCTGATATACGGGCTAGAATAAGGTCATGTGAAGAGCTGTAGGACCAAGGGCCAAATGTAGAAGGTGATCGACGATCGGCAATTGGTGAATTGACATGTTTTCCACGAAGGTTACACCTCCAAATGGAAATGGCCAATAGAGAGGGATCTGATTTGGGGGCTAGCACGTAGATCACAAAGAATTGAAAGGAAGCAAGGGCTATTGGCATATTGCAATCGAAGATCGGCGGATGCAAGTGAAGGTTTCATTACAAAATCTGTGATGAAGGGTAGATGTGATTTTATATTAAATATGTTCTGATAAAATAACTCAGGTTCGAAGATAGACGAGATCGCAAGTTTTTCTAGGACAACCATCTAATTTTTCTGATAAAAATCTTCGGTAAAGTTGACGCATACAGTAAGATATATCGCAATCGGAGATCAGTGGATCTAAGTGAAGGTTTCATTTCAAAATCTACGATGAAGGTAGGATGCGATTTTATATTAAAGATGTTATGATAAAATTAATTGGGTCTGGAGACAGAGGAGATCGCAAGTTTTGGTAGGACAACAATGTGATTTATCTAATAAAAATGTTCATGAAAGTTGACGTGTGTCGAAGTCCACGCAGATGCACATTCTGTCAATTAATGGTGAAATGCAGTGAATTTATGGTTTTCCATATTCTAAATTCTTTCATTAATACTAAGGATTCCTGAATATTTCGCTCATAAAATTATTGGATTCATGCATAATTGGTCATTTTCTCTAAGTGTAGGCGTTGGTCATTCTTGTGTTTTTTCCTCATAGGCTAGTATTGATAAATAGAATTCACGAGAAATGTCTTGACAAGTTAAACCCGGAAGTAAAATTCTCCTTCAACAAACAGCGATTTGGTCCTCTTCCTGAGGTCACAAAAATGCCTACGCTTTTTCCGACACGACATGCACCCTTGATGTTTGGGTCCCTAACTGGGAGGCCATGTATAATCATTTTGAAGATGAAGGGCCAAAAGTCACAGAAAGAATAGTCACAGCAAAGGATAGGGTTTTTGTTTCACAAATTACATATAGTGATGTGGCCAATTCGTTTCTCCATAGAATTGGTGCTCACCCAAGATTCTTGCCTTATATGGATATGATTAGGTGGGTCATTGATCGTATGAACATCGCAGATAGGAACTTCATGACCCAAAGACAAATGGTCATTGGCTCTTTCACTGCAAAAGACTTGTCTGCAATGTACCACCTCCCAGCAAATCAGAAGAAATATGATAAAGATTTTGTTGAGAAGTTCATGCAGGAAAATGAACATCAATATGAGGCCAGGACAAGGGTATGTATGTTGTAGCCTCCATTAATGCACCCTATTGTTTTGTTGTTGCAATGATTTGTATATTGTTTGGCTATGAGAATACCCATAATTTTTCAGACCAATGGGAACCCCTAATTGAAACTGCCTCTGATGGTTATGTAATGGACTGGGAACTATTTTGTCCAATAACTTAAGCAACATAATCCTAGAATAATGGAAAAAGTGTAAGTTTATTGAAACTGTTGTTCTCCTATTCTACATGAGTGCCTACATTATGGATTGTGTTTGTTTCACTTCAGATTTTCCATCCACGAAATGGAAATGGAATATTGAATACACTTTTCCTATTCAAATTTACCATAATATTCTACGGGAGTGAAAATACCAACCCCATTTTTACAAGATTAGCCATGGTGTCGTCCTTCCTATTTACCAGTTTGTTTTCAATGAGAAGTGCCCTAAAATCTCCGGTGAAGCCAATATTGACCTATTATTAGTTGAAATATGGTTTGGGGAGGAATCATTTACATATGTTTGAGTTTTTGGCATCCTTGCACAGCCTTATGTGTTGCCCCTATGTGTCCCTGATAGGCTCCTAGCTAGCGAAATAGCCTACCAGACTGTGGGAGATGGCCTATCTAAGGTCATGAAAGAAAGAAAAAAGACAATGTGGCCTATTTTTCTGTATCATTATGGATTCTATTCTTTAGAGAATTTCAAACATACTACTAAGGAGATGGAGGAAATCCAACTGGTGAACTTTCCAACCATTCCAAATCAATAGTATGATCCAATTGATACTGCAAAAAATATTACAACACGGGTAAAGGTTAGGTAGTTTACAAACAAGCCTGATAAACTTGATCATTTCTTTCAATGAGCATTAAATTATTCAGAGTTTGAAAGAGAAGCAACATGACAGCTCAGCCCCGAGGAATTAGTGCAGTTTCATCAATACAGGGTTAAAAGGATTTCCCATTTGCCTAGTGAAATTTTGAATCTAAATCACCAAAACACGAAACAAGACACTGGAGCAAGCACATCTCAGAGTCAAGATGAAATTCATGTAACTGAAACATCAGCAACTAGCGAATCAAAGGCAGAGAAGGTAGCGACAGAATAAATTCTGAATGGGATTTGGGAATAGTTTATTAAAGAGAGTGACCCTAAAAAACAACAAACTTCATTGTAGACATATATTTCTTAGACTTCTATAATCATTGAGAAGAGGTTGTTCACTGTTGAGCCTTCTAAGGAAACTATGGACAGTGATGATTTGGAAATCATCCCAGTTTTTCCAACCTCTGAGGTCATTCTCAATATTGAGGAGATTCCTCCTCTGGACGTATTTTACAGACTGAAACATAGAGCAGTAGTCAGTAGGTAGAGAAATAGGAGAAGGACTAAACAAAGGCAGGCTTTGGTCCCTGCAAATACCTCTTTTCAAGTACCGTGGAAAGATGCCCAAGTGACCCCTGCTTAAGATCTTAGGAGACTATCATAATATGTAGGAGCCTATGCTAGTGAAACAATTAACAAAGCCATAAAAGCGAAACATATCCTAAGGGAGAAATATGATAAAATAAGGCACCTTGAACAAAATTTAGAAAATGAAAAGCAAGGAATCGTCCAGCAATGGCAAGCTCAATTTTCACAATTACAAACCAATTTCGATGGGCTAAAAATTCAATGTGAATCTGACATGAAGATCTAGGATGCCTGCATACAAGAGCTAGAGCATAGGATTGAGCAACTAAAGGCTAATCCTAAGACAACATAATTCATGAAAGAAGCAGGGGATCTAAATAACCTACTTGCTCATCAACAGGTTTTATTTTGCGAAAACCTGGGCATTATCGAAGAGATTTTCCAATTAGCTAATGCATTTGTGAATCAACTATCTGATCCGAGGACATATATCAAATAATTTGAAGAGAAAATCTTTAAAGTCATTGACTGGTAGAGCAACTCTAAGGGCTGATTAGAAAATATGCCCAAAATAGAAGAATCTCAGAAAGAGATTGTCTTCCAAGAATGGGAGATAAGGCTTAAAAATGCGGAGATGAAAATCTATAGTGCCAGGGACATATCTAGAAACATGATTCAATCAATCAACGATAAGCTCTTGCAAGAAAATTTAATCTCAGAGTGCCTAGAAGATACGTCACCTGACATTAAAATATTGATAAAATCTTGGCAAGAATCATCAGAGAAGAAGGTTGAACCGATAAAATCTCTATCAAATATTGACTTGGAATGCCATTGGCATTTCCTAGTCAAACCACATGGGCAATGGCTGATGCTGAGGTGTCTCCTAAATTCAACCAGTCACGTGCTGCCAGCACTCAGCGATGCGTTATTCACTACATGGATGTGCATTAGGCTTGAAAATCCACCTGAATTGAAGGCAATGACAGATATATTGGAACTTCAACAGCGATTCCTGAAGTAGTCTTGATCAAATTGTTGTAACAAGATTGTACTATTAGTTTGTGTTTTTATTTTAAGTGTGGTTTGTTTGGACCAGCACAACATTTTATGGACTTTTCTATATTTGAGTTTCGATTTTAAACTTTAAATCTCCTTCATTGTTATGAAGAAAGGGGGTTCTAAAATTTTGCAAGAAGTATTTTGGTTTTTGCTACTATAGTTGTAAACAAGTCTTAATAGAAAGAAGAACCACAACTATTTTACTTATGAGCAGAGTGAATGTGTATTGGGTACTATTATCTTTACGTTGATGCTAGATTTTTGGGCTAAAGTATTGTTTTAATTGAAGTTTATTTTAATTCAAGTTTGTCATATATGTTATTCTATATGATTAGATTAGTATCACCAGTAATGTGTTTAAATCGAAATGTGTTAAGTATGCAGACGAACAATGATATCATATATGTGCAGATGATGACTCGGTATTTTTGTTATATGATAGCACTTGAAACCCCTAGATGTCTGACTTGGGATAGAGCACTTCCTCTGAGATCCATATCCTATCGATATTCTTGAAGGCATGTGCTGTAATATATGATAATCTCTGACCTTGGATTTGCTCCAATCTCTGATATGCGAACCTAATATGGTGTATTAACATTGATTAATAAGATTTTCGCGTCTGCCTTGATATTGGGACTTTTTAATGAAACCTCCAATACCAAATCATCAATCGCTAATTCACTTGCGAACCCGATATAATTATAATATTGGATTTAATCTAAGATCACATTCGTTTATGGGAAATTTTTTGGGTGACATCATCTAAAAGGGCCGACAAGATGGATGCGATATTGATATGAAAACAATTTTAATTGTAAGTTGACGTCCACCATATCGGAGCTTTATTATAGCTCAAGTTTGCAAACTCTGGAAGGTTGTGATTATCTCTGATATCAAAACCTCTGATATTATGGACCCGATACAGTTATTAAAATGAGTTAATTATGTTATCACATCCGTTCCAGATTGGAGGTAACCATATCAAAAATGTTTTGTGTTGTGTAATTTTGAATGTTCTGATGAGTAAACATCTAATTCCACTATTGGTTATGGATTGAAGGATTGCATTATGTTGATTATTTTTGCATATGTGGTACATCCCTGTGGGTATGACTTATATATATATATATATATATATATATATATATATATATATATATATATATATATATATATATATATATATATATATATATATGCATGTGTGTAAAAGTTGAAGGTAAAGATGTGTGTAATGATTGCCAAAGGTAAACATAGAATGTTTGATGCTTAAGAGGCATAAAAAATTGCATGTTATATCAAAACGCATGATAACAAAGATTAGGTAGCATAACAAACCACATGACAACAAAGATTAATAACTTATTAAGGAAGAGAAATAACTCATTACATGACATGGTCGACCCATGAGAGGTTCGATCAAACTTGAAAGATAATGGGTTCTAAGACCCTTTTATTAATATGAAGATTACATGGAAGACCCGCCAGATAGTAGGGTATTTATCCGCTTGCATGCCTTTTTTTCTCCAAGTTACAAGTTGTTGTGTTGCATGGGAAGCACTGGATTAATGTCAAGGGGAGTTTCCCCTTAGGATCAGACGAGTCGCCAAATTTTCGTAAATGGCCTGTAACCTAGCCTTCTCAGCATGTTGGATACCTATTATTAGCGTCTTAGGATGGTTATTGAGGCACTAGAAGGTTTCGTCAAGTGCCATGGAGTTGCTTGCAGGCTCGACATAGGGTCTAGCATTGTCAGCGTGTAGCAAGAGAGGTAGGAAGCTCTTAGGATTCCACACCAAAATTGTCGTAGGTAAGTGACTCGGGAGCATTTATGCCACTTTGGGTAGGATTCCTTCCTAGTGGGAAGGGAAGACTCACCAACCACGAATCCATTGGAGAATGTATCACCCAAGCTCAGGAGGGATAACGTCATAGATCATCCTAAGTAACTAAAGATATCATCCTCAAACTGTGAAGCACGTTTGGGAGTGTACGAGATTCTTGAGATAGAGACATACGCGATGCAAAGTCGAGGTCCCATGGCTAAGTCATGACAAGAATCAAAGAGAAGGCTTTGTTGCAGTGCATAGGAGTGAGGTTATGAATTTAAAGGAATTTTTGGGATAACCTTATTCTTTTTATGGTCAAAACCCTAGTCAAGGGAGGCTTCTGATTGGTGGAACCAAATTTCCCCTCACTTGATTGGTCGAAGTGACGTGGCAGGAAATACATAGAGTGGTTGTAGTCTATTGGTGGGAGGAACCTTTTGATAATATAGTTATCGCAAAGTTATGACATTACGAGAATTGTTTTAGAAATTTCTTATAGTAAAACTCTAATACATATAACATTGGTTCTTTAGAATAATAAGAAAATATCTAAACTTCAAAACACATAAGTGATAGCGCTTTTAAAAGTTTCTGGTGTATTATAATAAGCACTATCGGAGGAGCTAACATGGCATATTAGACTCCTCTTTAGCAAATAAGAGATTCCCTATCGATTTTTTGGTATGTGATGTGATTCAAAATCCCCACTCGCTGATATGTGGTAAGGGGTTGGACTTTGATGTTGTGATATGCTAATCTCATAGGTTCTCCGATATTGGAGGTTGGAGGCAATCGCATATTAGAACAAACGCCTTTAAGGATGCAAAGAGATTTGTGAGTAAGTGAGAGCAGTTTCTTTTTTTCTTTTTTTTTGTGGTCAAACATTTTGAAAGTATTTGATTTGAATTAGAGTTGTAAAACCATTTTCATATCAATCACTGAAATGCAACCTTGTAAAATTTGTCCATATTTTTATTTTCTTTCCCAAACACAAGTGAACATTATATTTTTGAGAAAGGGGGGGAATTTTGGAATTTTAACTGAGTTTCGCAGCAACTATCCGTAAAATAAAGTAACTATTTTAAAATTGAATCAAAAGTATGCTTACTGAAATGAAATTGGAAGGGGTTAGTTCAATATAAAAGGGCTAAAGTTGCATGGCAATACAAGTGTTGGACTTGGGGGGTTATTTGTTTCATTTATTCTAATTAATGAATGGTAAAAAAGAAGTTGTAAAAAAAAGATTAAGTCAAATTGAAAAATCAAACAAAACGACAGGAGAAGAAAAAGTGAAAGAACAAATGATCCAAAAGGCAATTGCAAATACATAGGGGTCCCCATTACCAATATGATAATAATAAATTCAAGTTGGGAGTGTTGTCTTTTTTACCACAATAGTTTGGAAAGTTTGTTCATTTTGAGTCCTTTTGTTGTTTGGAAAAATCATTGCAAACTTCTGTGGTAAGTCATTCCTTGGAGAGTTGAAAATAGATTTGGCAATAAGTGAGAACAGATATTTTAGTTTCTATTTCACTCTCAAGACTTTTTGAAAGTATTTGATTTGAAGCAAAGTTGTAAAAGTACGCTCATATCAATCAACAAAATGTGAACTTGTAAAGTATGTCTTCTTTTTTTTTCTAAAGACGAATGTACACAATATGTTATTTTGTAAAAAGGGGAAAATGCATGGAATTTTAACTGCGTTTCGCAACAACTACTTGTAGAAGAAAGAAACTATTGTGAAATTGAATGAAAAGTATGCTTAAAGTGAATCAAAAGGGGCTAGTCGTAGCGATCAAACTGGAGGTTGATGTAAAGACTTTGATGCTAGTATTGATTCCTCGTACTACCTATGCTTGATGTAAGCATTTCCTTGCATGCGGGAATAGTGACTGAAGGAAAATGACAGAGAGATGCAAAGATTAGCCAACGTTCGAACTCTGGAGATAGCATTGAATGTTAAGCCTTGTCATTCTATGTTGCCAATGTCCATTGTTTCCTTTGGTAATGTCATTCCTTACGATTTATGTATTTTCAAACCCCATTTCATTCGAAGGGGAATTTTCCTGCAAGACCCTCGTATTATTGGGGCAATTGTAACATAAGATGGATTCAAGGTGTCTGATGAGCACCAGTATTGTAGCAAGAATGCTGCAACTCCTGGGGCTACCAACTTTACTTTATCAACCCAGGGTTCGTACAAACTTGGAGGCGACAGTGTTGTATACACAAGCAAATGTGATGGGTCCACTCTTTGTCACTTCTAAGATGGCGATAGACCACTATGGTTTTTCAAACCAGTCTTCTATTGATTCAGAAGAAGCTTGACTACCAATGAGAAAAATAGAAATTTACACTAAATGAAATCTTGTCTATTGTAGTAAGGAAAAGACTGAAATCAAATGCTTAAACACACCATTCATCTAACTAATTACTAAGAGGCTTTGCTTCAAAATAATGCTAAGTTAACATGTGTGTAATCCTATTGTCCTAGGCATGCAATTTGAAACATCCAAACAGTCTACTGTTGTGCATGTAATGAACACAATAACTCTTTTTCCTTTTTGTCTTATTCGTGTGAAAATGTGAATGCTAACTTCTCTTGGTGATGTGGCAGGTGGATTAGGGATGATGGTGAATGGTCAGATGGCTTGGGAGGCAAGTAGGGGTATTCTCCTATCTTCCTAGGTGATTTTTCCACAATTCGGCCTCAAAACAGGCCACTACAGGTCGACCTACAGGATATCCTAATGTCTCCTACAGGATGTCCAAATGCTCCTACAGGATCCCCTGTATTCCTATAGGATTCGGCCCAAAGCAAAGAGGAGGGATTTGGAAGGTGGTGTAGGGATTAGGGAAGGTGAATGGTGGGAGAAATGAGGCAAGGGAGTGGCTAGGACTCCGTCAGAGTTCAAAACAGAGTTTGTGAGATCATTGGATTTGCTCAACAAGCTTGCAGAAATGTTCTTATGGAATAATGAATTTGGTGAGGGATTTAATGGAAAAAGTGATAACCATGGATGGATGAGGATAAGATGGGGTTGCTGGTCATGAAATATCTCTGTACTGTTGAAACTCCTACACTGCATCAATCAATAACATTTATCCATGAATCATGTTAAACAAGAAATATTTCCAATTAACTAAAGAAAAACATAATTTCATTATCTAGTTGCCTATTTCATGCATGGGAAAACTTGCAGAATAATGTGAAACCTTTATGAGATCTAATGCAAGGATGAAGATATCAGAAATGACAATTAAATCCTATTCTTGAAAACTAGTAAAATGTTGGCCTAAGTAACAGAAAACCCTAAATTCCATGAGAAAACATAATTCTATCTTTTTGGGGCTGCATAAGAGTTCTTTCCTCAAACCATGGTCCCTGAAGGGAGGAGTGAGGCCAAATCCACCTACTAACAACTTTTTGATATTCCTTTATCTTCCTAAGCTACTGCTAAAGCAATGCACAAATGGAAGCAAACTAATCAAATCCACAACTACTTGCAATGAAATAATGCTAAAGACAATTCAACCATTAATCTATGAAATCAACTAAGCATACAAATACAAGAAGATGAGCCTTTGCTGCTAGGGTTGGGCCCTAACCCAAGAGCTTCAGCCCTCTGAGTCAACTCAGTGCTGGATCAAGGAAATTCTCATTCTCATTATCATATCAGAAAATTACATAACAATGTCTTCCACAAGTCTTGAACTCGAAAAATGCTTAGTTCTTTTACATCAAAAATTCAAATCCTAATGAGGCTCTAGGCCTCCTTATTTATACAACTAAAGTCTCCAGTGACTTCCTTAAATATAGGGAGGCTTGGATCCCAAGCTCAATATGAACTGGCTCTTTAACTGTCATTGGCTTGGCTGCCTTTTTATCTTCATGACTCGGCTACTTGCAACTCTGAGCTAGTGTGATTTGATGGAGGAATATTCGAATGAGTGAGGAGTAAATGAGGAGGATCTATCTCCTACAATCTCTCCTCCTTGTCTCATTCGAGTTTCTACCCTTAATTAGCCAAAATTGCCATGATTTTCTCTCAAAAACCTGCCAGCAATGCACATTAGTCCACTAGGCATAACATCTCACTTTACTCATCTCATTAAGCAAAATATAATCAAAATATGTAAGGAATTATGAGAATATTTGATTTAAATAAGCTTGGAGGTGTATTAAGGTCCAAATAGTTACCTAATGATGAAGCTCATCATCACCCCCCTACTGAAAGTGTTGCTCATCCTCTGAGCAACTCAATCTATATCCATGGCCTTCATTGCTCTAGTGGCTTTTCTGACATCCCATGCTTCTCCTGTAGTTTCCTCTTCCTGTGAATAGAATCCTGCCTTCCTCTCTATCTCCTCCCACTGCTTTCTTTCTTTCTCTTCCTTCCTTCCTTCTAACATTCCTAAGAGCATTAGTGGACTGAGTCTCAATCCAATCCAATTGACTTTGAGTCTTTGAAGAGCTTGCTTGTACATGGGTGTTCTATTTAGTGCCTCTCTCATTCTCTGAGGAGAATGGTACTCTCTAATTTCCAGGCTGTAGGGCAGAGTGTTCCATATCCT
The DNA here is from genome assembly GCA_031772625.1 of Pinus tabuliformis. Taxonomy (NCBI): domain Eukaryota; kingdom Viridiplantae; phylum Streptophyta; class Pinopsida; order Pinales; family Pinaceae; genus Pinus; species Pinus tabuliformis. Next base: position 249,787,305 of record CM062809.1, on the reverse strand, counting down.
TTGGAAAGCTTGCATGTTGTCATCCCTTAACAACCTGAACATGTCCTCAAAGTGTGTGACTGCTTGCTCTTGGGCAGCAAGGTACCTAGGTGCAAGTTTAGGGTCATTTGCAATCAGGTTGTGGGTGTTGATGACAGCCATTAGATTTGATTGCTCAGCTCTTATCATGAGGGGTTATGTCTCTTCTCTTGCCATTACTTTCTTCATCTCTGTAGCTCTTGCCTCCTCATTATTCATCCATGATGCTAAGGCCATCAATTACAAGTCTCCTAGTTTTGAATTTGGGTCCCACACATTCAGATCTATGAATGCCAAGTTGTGTAGGTAAAACTCAAACATTTTAGCTCTATCCTCCAAGGTTCTTTGATCACAAAGATCAATGAATTGTTTGTAGTCTTGGAAGTTCATAGTGCCTCTCTGTGCTAAATTCTTAATTTGGAACTGTAGCCATTTTTCCTTAAGATACAATGCATAAGACTTTGTTGGCATCCTGCATTGGATTTCCTCTAAGGATAAACTGGCCATAGATGCCAATTGACTTTCTCTCTCTTGTAATTGTTCCCTTAGCCATGCATTCTCTGCTTCCAACTGAGCTTTCATCATTGCCTTTCTATCCCTTATGCTTCTCAGTTCTCTTCCCATCTCCTTTACTTTCTCCTCCATGTGGCCTATATCCTCCACTCCTTTAGATTTGGCAATTTGCATCCACCTATGTGTTCTTGCCCTTTATTTTTCAAGCTTAAAGAATAATGGGATGGAAAATATATGTGGAATGACCCTACCCCCTTCAATGAACCTGTAGTAAGAGTCAAGGGTGGGTTGAGGACTAGGTTCCCTCATATCTGGATCTTCCTTCTTTGTTTCTTGTTGAATGATCCCTTCTTGGTCCATTTTCTTAGTTTCCTATAGGTTTAGTAGATTTTCCTGTAGGATGGCCTCTACTTCCTGTAGGTCCTTTTATGTTTCCTGTAGGGGACCTTTTCCTTTGGGTGAGGCAGACCTAGTGATATGCCTCCTAACATAAGTGATGGGAGATTTGGGAGAGGCTTGTCTTGATGATCCTTCTCCTTGATTTTTCACAAGAGGAGCTATCTTTTCTTGTCGCTTTGGTGAGTCTTCAATGACAATAGGAACTTTGGTGGGTGTTTGAGGTTTTCCTTGCCTGATCCTTGTACTTTTTCTTCTCCTAAAGTACAATGGGGTTTGTCTCTGTCTCTTCCCTTTTTGCTTGATAGGTGTACTTAGGGCAGTAAGAGTAGCTGCTACCTCTTTCTCAATGGGTTATGGAGATACCCTTAGTGATTCTTCCCCCATTTTTCCTTGAACTATAGACCTATGTTCTTCCTTGCCTTTTGTTTCTTCTTTTCCATTCTCCTTCTCATCCTTGTCCTTCTCTTCTTATTTTTCCTCCAATTCCTCACTTTGTTCATCAGTCTCTTCTTTTGCATCTTCTTCTGTCTCTTCTTCTCTTTCCTCCTCCTTTTCTTTCTCTTCTTCCTCCTTTGTTTCCTCTTCACCCCTCTCAGTAGCAGTGGGGCTTTTGTCATATTCAAGAGCTTTTATTTCTCCCTCTACCTCCATGTCTCTAAAAGTTGTCCATGTAATAGGGAGTCTTAGGTTTTGGAGGGCATATTCTAGGATAAGTTTGATTAACCCATGATGGGCTAGTTGTTGATGTTTTCCTTCCTGCACCTTGATGCTCATATCTATCATTGATTGAAGAAGAAATTAGGGTATGCTTAGTCTATTTTGAGGAGGTGTGTCTGCTCCAAACCTCAGTTCTTGGAGAAGCCTGAAATGGTATCCATATACCACACTGTATCTTCCTTCACATGATATATACTTAATGAGGTGGTAGCTAATTTCATTCCAAGGGTATGGCAGGCTTTCTCTTCTGACCCCATTTTTCTCCTCCATTTCCTCCTCTCCTTCCAAAAATAATTTCTTCTTTGCAAGTTGGTTGTTACCCTTATCTTCCTTTCTCCAAGGCAACCCTAAAGGAAGTGTGGTGATTCTACCTATGACTTCAGGGGTGATTTCTATTGAGAGGAATTTCACCACAGTAGTGGCATGGGTCCTAGTTAGTGGTATGAGTGAGAAAGCAAAGTCTTTGGCCACCTCATCATCGTATCCCCTCATTTTTCAAAGAAACCCATCCAATTGTGCCTTGTGAAGTTCTCTATTATAGGAGGGTGCTGATGAATTCTTATTGTGTTTATGGGTTTCCTCTTGTTTAATCCCCCTATCATTTTTCATCTAATGATTGTGGATGCTTGTATGGGTCTAATTCCAAATTCTAATGGGTGAGAGATTTTAAATGACAATTTTGTATATAATTCCCCCATACTGCAATATCCTTCCAAATGGAAAGTTTTTTTCTATATATATATAACTTGGAGAATGTGGGGAGGTATAGCTCCTACCTCCTAGTTATTGCCTGATGAAGCCAACCTTTAATTTTTCCACTCCAAATGCCCCACTGCCAATCCTGTAGATGAATGCTTTGTATCCCATAGGTTCTCTCGTAGGATCCTGTAGGTTTTCCTATAGGATCTTGTAGGTTTTCCTGCACTGAAAAACTACTCATTGTCTCTCTGATCCGAGTTGATTCAACTCCTGGATTTAACCAAGAGATTTTGCTTTTGTGATGTGATTAGAATTGTGATTAAAATAGAAAAAAAGGAACATAAATGCATGTTGTAAAGAAGAAGTAACATGACAAGAATCAGCAACATAAAAATACAAGACGTTGATAATGGAGTTCGTCTAGGAGGGACTACATCTCCAGACCCCGGTGTCAAGATGGTGTAGGCCGCTGCATTAAGTGCTGTCAAAAGTGATGATGTACATAGGTGGTTATGTCGCTATCATACAAGGAAAATGCCCTCACGCAGGAGTGGCTCCAAGAGATGCTCTGCTGCAGGAACTTTCATCCAAAAAGGACTCCTATCATTATGACCTAAACTCATGCATGATGATAATGAGCATCCCGCCAACATGCCGTAAAAGGGATCTCAATGCAAACATACATGGCGACACATGAGTATCCCATCAACATCACAACAAAGGGATATCAAACAAAACATGACAAATAATGACAACAAGTACATGCCACAAATGATTCTGCGTCACATCAAGTAGGAACCATGAAACAAGTAAGAAAACAAGATCCCACATCAAACATCAAACAGGGATCTGTGCAGCACAATTCATCTCATAGCAAAAAGAAGTACATGAACACACTGCATATACCTCATATCCTGGGGCCATATGAAGAAAAGGATGTCAAACTGCTGAAGTTGGTTGTACCATTAATCTCGCGACGTCGAATCTCATGGAAATAACTACTCACACATTAAATGTTGACACCTACACTCCACTTTGAAAAGTGGCTGAAAAATGAAATAAGTGAATGGAAAATCTGAATGCACCATCAGATTTATGGTCTCGAATAGTGCAAAATCAATTGTCAAATTTCTGAATTCTGAGAAAGTGAAAATATGGGGCATAAGGAATCTTTTAGATTCCCCCTAAATTCCTCAAAGATTCCCTCCTTTGTGTCATCTCAACATCTGCTGCTCAGATCAAAATTCTGACTGTGCCATCAAGTTCGTGTCGCTGACAGGTGTAAGATCGACATAAAATCTGTCCAATTTTGGACACTACAAAAATTTCACCCTCCTGAGAATTTTGCCCAATCACGATTCTACCTGCCTCTTCTCTGGGCTCATGGTTCCACCTGCAATAAATTAATTAAAAAATTACGTCTCGATTTCCATGCGCGCTCTTGGCTCCTCCATGTTGGGTGCACTGAACAAATGATAGGTTCATATATAAATTTTTGGGCGGACTTTTCAAAAATGTGGTTTGGAATTGTGGTAAATAGGCAATTTGTTGAGGAGGGGTCGGGGGATCAAATCCTGCCCCTCCCAAATTAACACACATATAATTTTTTTATTCGACCATTGGGCAGCGGGTCCACTGTTTTGGTGGCCTGTGCCCCATTTCCACAGTTGGTTCTGTGTGGAGTGGGTCGTTGCATTTTAGTTTGGGCGGGGGTTTGTTTGGAGTGTTGTGTTGGGCCGCCCGTGGAGTGGGCTGGCCACGTGGCCGGGCGGGTTCGATTCCCTCCGACCCAAAGTTTTTTGGCACATGTTGTTGAGGTGTAGGTTAGGTCCATGTAATATAGTTAATGTGTGGCAGAGTTTGGGGGCTTTGGCGAGGTAATGGCCGTCGACCCAAAAAAAAATAAAGCTTTGTTTTTTGAAGAGGTGCAATTGGGTGGGCCGAAGGGGATCACAGCCTATCAACCCAATTAAATTTAGTGTTCATTCATTGGGGGGGTGGTGGGGTTGTTGGCCCGCCACCCCATAATAAATATTTTTTTTATTTTTATAAAAACAAACATATTTTTTTGAATTTGTCTAATATAGGGGATATTAGACAAATTAACGATCCAACAAATTCACCTGCTTTCGGGAGCTAGGTTTCATGCCTCGGGGTCGGTCAAATTGTAGGACACTTAAAACTGGCCCACAATCCAACTTTGACCAGAACTCTGACTGGCTCGTTCTCCCTCATACAAGCTCGAATCGACAAACCGTTCGCACTGTTGCGATCAGGACGACAAGATCTACACTCTGGTCCTAGTTTGAAAGCATTCTGATCACTTTGATTTTTGAGCTTCCGTAGCCCTCTTTGTCCTATGTGTGTCTCTGGAGCCACCTAGATCATTCTCCTGTAGACACTGCTTCAAGAGCCGAGAGCAACCTTGCTTCGATGTATCCTCGAGATTGTGAATGCCTCCTTTGCATGGGAATCAGTGTTTTATTTCCTCATATGGGTGATTGTGTGGGATGGTGTGCTGGAGACCGAAGTACGAGCACCCACTTTTGGACCATTGGTCCCACTACCACTTCATCATTCCTCCTTACCTCGTAATCATCTCCCACTTTAGTCATCTGTAACTTAACCATTTTTGGCCTCATCTCCTCTTTCTCCTAATTTGACTGTTGCCACGTGTGTAGTGAACTAACTATATTCTCCTCGTTGACTAGTTGAAGGTGGCCAAGTTAACTGGCCACCTTTGCTTATAAAACCAACTCTTACACAAATCTACATTTTTTATCATATTATGTTAACGAGAGAGATTAAGCGAGATGACATACCTGTGGTAAGATGCCTTGATGATGCTGCTTGTTGGAGAATGATGTCCCTGTTGTGTATTTGCTGCATATGTTTTTTTTTATATTGGCCTCCTTTGATGCTTTTTTATTTGATGTGCAGGTACTGGAGGGTGATGTTGATGATCCTACTGTTGTTGTTTCTAAGCCCTATAGGAGCTTCCTTGACAATAGGATTCCCATGCTGAAGATCATTGCAACCTATGAAAAATCTTTTTGTGGGATAAACTGCTACAGGATTTCCTACAGGAAACCTACAGGATGTCATGTAGCTGCCTCTCCCCTAATTTTTTATTCATTCCTTCACTTCTGGAGCATGAGGATTGTTTTCATGGGTAGAGAAGGGGTCTAGTGATTGGTAGGTGAGAGGTATAGCCTTTAGGTATTGTCCCCTTGTCCTCTGTTCTTATCCTCTTTTATTTGTTTTTTTTTTTTTTAACTGTAATCTTTTTTAAACTGACTTATTGGATGAATGCAAGGGTAATCATGGTGGAGAGAGGCATGGTGATGAGGTGGTGAAGTAAACATTTTATTTTTTTGACACAAGCAGGTCATCCCCTTTCTCTAGGGTCACTTTCCTTGGGATTCCCAAGCCACTATAATTCCTACAGGATCATCCTGTAGGTTTTCAAGGAATCTTGTAGGTTTATAGGGAATCCTGTAGAAAACACAAAACCCATGCAAACTGAGCTAGATGAGTTCATAAATGGAGGGAATGATGGGATGATGAAGAATATGGAATGGAGGAATGAAAACATGAACTGTATAGGTCCTTCTTCTCCTCTCTTATTGCTCTGATCCTCCTCCTGCTGACCTACAAACAACATTTTCAAAGTTTTTCTTTTCTCTCTTTTTAATATCTTTTTTTGTTTCTATTTCTTTTTTTCTTCTTTTTGAAAACAACTAGTCTACCTCCAAGAGGTTTTCATCCTAGTTGCTTTCTCTGGGTGCCTCAAAAGAGGTTTTCACCCAGAGATATTTTTTTCTTTTTTTCTTTTTTTGACACCATTGGGTTGCCTCAAGAGGTTTTCAACCCAACAGTGGGACTCAGGTGCCTCATGGAGGTTTTCACCTAAGTCTCTTTATTTTTTTCTCTTTTTTTTCTTTTTTTCCTTTTTTAGTGACTTGATGGGGTAGAAGCTGAGACTTTCTCCACTACCATCACTGTCTTTCTGATGCCATTAATGAATTCTTGCTTTGACAAGGGCTTCTTGTAGACCTTCAATCTATGCCCATTGACAAGTAAAGGAATAGCCTCTGCATCAATGGTTCTCATCTGCACTGAACCATTATCATGACATTTTTCTATGACATAAGGCCCTAACCATCTAGTCCTTAAATTGCCTTTAAAATCCTTGTATCTGGAATCATACAACAAAGCCCAATCACCTTCTTGAAATTGTTTGTCCTTTATGTTCTTGTCATGCCAGATCTTCCTTTGAACTTGAGTCAGCTCTATGTGTAGGAGGGCTTGCATTCTAAACTCATCTAACCCATTCAGTTGGAGCAATCTTTCTTGTTGTTCCTTGGTGAGATCTAGATCTAGTTGTGTCGCCATTCTTAAGGTGTTGTATTCAAACTCAATGGACAGCAGGGCCTTCTTCCAATAGACCAGCTCATAAGGAGTGAATCCACTGGTGGTCTTCCAGGTGCTATTGTAGGCCCAAGTGGCCTCAAGTAATCTATTTGCCCAATCCTTTTTTCTACTCCTAATCACTTTGGTCAGAATTCCCTTCAACGCTCTATTGGTCACCTCCACTTGCCCATTAGCTTGTGGGTGGTAAGGAGTGGATGTTCTATGCTTGATCTTGTGCTAGCTTAACAAATTTCCAATCATGTGAGATGTAAAATGGTTGCTTGATCAGTGACAAGTTCTCTAGGGTACACAAACTTATAAAATACATTTTCCCTTAAGAACTCAGCCACTTTCTCCTCTGTTGTTGATTTGATGGCCTTGGCTTCAGCCCACTTGGTCAAATAGTCAATGCACATAATGATGTATTGCTTTTGCCTGGATGGAGGGTCAATGGGTCCAATGAAATCCATGCCCCACTTGTCAAATGGTTCGAAATTCAGTTGAGGTTACAGAGGCATTTCATCCCTTGGGGTAGGTTTTCCCATCCTTTGGCACCGATCACACTGACTAGTATACCTCCTCACATCCTGGTGAAGAGTGGGCCAGTAATAACCAACTTGTAGCACCTTGAATATTGTCCTCTTGGCTGCAAAGTGACCTCCACAAGGCCCATCATGACAGGTCAGAAGGATGTCAAAGACTTCCTCCTCCCTGGCACATCTTCTCAGAATTTGATCCAGGCCTAGTTTGAAGAGGTTGCCCCCAATCCAAGTGAATGGGGCACTCTTCCTCACAATCTTTATTTTCTCTTTGGAGGACAAGTTCGGTGGAAACTGTGCAAACACCAAGTAGTTTTCTATGTCAGCAAACTAAGGAGAGAGAACTGAAATGGCGAATAAGTGTTAATCCAGTAAATAATCATCAACCATTCGTTCCTCCCCTGCATGCAAAGTTAATCTGGATAAAAAATCTGCAACAACATTCTCCTTTCCAGACTTATCAATAATAGTTAGATCAAATTATTGTAATAAAAGTAACCATCTAATAATTCAGGCATTTACATCAAGTATTTAATTGTAGCATGGTCAGTATGTACAAATGTTTGGTAACCCACAGTGTAATGCCTAAATTTGTTCAATGAATTCACAACAGCTAGGAGCTCCTTTTCAATCACTTTATAGTTCAGTTCTACCTTTAACAGATTCTTACTGATGAAGTAAATGGCATAAGGTAACTTGTCATCTATTTGGCCTAGAGCGGATCCTATGGCTTTGTGAGAGGCATCAACATGTATATGGAAATGAAGGGCCCAATTTGGGCCTCGAAGAATAGGTGCAGTGGTCAACTTGTCCTTCAAGGTGTCTAGGGCCTCTTGACAACTTTTTGACCATAAAAATTCAGAGTCTTTGGCCAATAACCCAAATAAAGGAGAAGCTAACTTGTTGAAGTCTTTTATAAATCTCCAATAGTATCCAACTAAACCTAGAAAACTTTTGAAATCTCTTTATTTTTGCAGAGGTGGGACCCTCTAGATGATGGCTATCTTATTTGGGTCCACCTACAGTCCTTTCTGGGATATTGAATGACCTAGAACAGTCCCTGCAATCATCAAGAAATCACATTTTTCGGGACTAAGGGACAAGTTCATTTCAATGCATTTGTTCAGCACCTTACCTAAGTTGGATAAAGCCTCCTGGAAATCACACCCATAGGGTGTAAAATCATCCATATAAATTTCTACTGCATCATGGACTATCTCGGCAAAGATACTCAGGACTGCCCTCTAGAAAGTGGCAGGGGCATTGCATAGGCCAAAAGGAAGGACCCTATAAGCGAAAGTACCCTAAGGACAAGTGAAGGTGGTTTTATCCTGGTCTTCTGGGATGATCTAGATTTGATTGTACCTGTTGAACCCATCTAGGAAAGAGAAGAACTTTTTCCCTACCAGGCCATCTGGCACTTGGTCTATGAAAGGTAGAGGGAAATGGTCCTTCTTTGTTGCTTTTTTTAATTCTCTATAATCGACACAAATCCTCCACTTCCCATTTTTATTTGGAACCAACACCAAAGGAGAAACCCACTCATTGTCCAAGATAGGGTAAATGAATCCTGCATCTAGCAGCTTTTGCAGTTCTTCTTTGACTATATCCTTGAGAGCTGGATTCATTCTCCTTTGGGGTTTTCAGACTGGTTTGAAACCTTATTTGATATAAATTTGGTGAGTACACACCAAGGGGTGCACTCCTGAATCCTGAGAAGTAAAGCCAAAGTCTGCATTCATAACAACATAATCTTCTACAATGGCACAATATGAGTCTTTCTCTGAAAATTTCCAACCCTTTTTACATTACATCTTCTTCTATATATAGAGATCTTTACATAACTTAGATTCCTCTTCAAGCATGAGGGGAATTCGAATTCATCCTACTATGACACCTATTGATACTTAAAACTAACTATTAAATGCAAATGACACCTAACTAGCAGTCCTAGAGACCTAATACAACTAGGAGTGTAACTCCTTATCATGATTACAACAACCTTATCTAAGCATTTAAAGCATTCTTTAACAACTTTCAACCTCAAGAAGTCGAATTTTATGAAGCCTCCCACGTGGTCATCTGACTGCTGAAGACAAACCCTATAAATTAGGGAACATGTTTCCCTGTTTTTAGGTTTAGGATCCCTGAAAATGGCACGTGGGACAGAGCCTTTATCTCCTCATCCATGACACATTTTTCAAAACTGAAGGAGTTTTTGTATTCCATGATTTCTAGAACAAAACCTATCTTGGTTTTTAAAAATACTTCTCCAGCTGTCCAAACTCTATCCTTGAAAAACACGTGTCAAACAGGAAAAATCCGTTCTCTGAATTTTGGGTTTCAAAGAAAGCTTATTATCTCCCAATTGAAAACACTTATGAAGAAAGTGAGATAGGTTATTGTAGCTGGAGAGTTTATTAAGAGAAACCTCCTTCATAATTCAAAAATACCTTTTCATGTGACCAGAAACTGACCTTGAAAAAGACTGCTAAAACCAGAAGACCAAGCTTGACTTTCCGTAGTTTCGTAGCGCAAGTTTAACCATAAATTCCTCCCACCTCAGAACAGATTTGAAGAAACTGAACGAGGTTTTGTATTTTGGTATGTTAGGAAGAAAATCCTCTTTCAGTTTTCAAAATTGAGTTCTCAGCTGCTCAAGACCCCTTCTAAAAGTTGACTAGTAAACACAGAAAGCAGAGTTTTTTATGCTGAAACAGGTTTTTTCAGGGATTTTGTAGCGCGCTACGAAAACTCCTAGTTCAGTGATTTCGTAGCTAGTTTAAAAATATTTCCAAAATGATGTGAGATATGACTTCTAAAAACATGGTAAGGCTTCTCGGACATGGAATGAGGCTGTCAAACTTTATTTGGAAAAGAGTTGTGACCTTAAAAGACTTCTAACCTTATGACCTAACCCTTAAAGCATGAAATGACCTAGAGACCCTTTAACACCATGACTAGAAGAAGGGTTTGTAAATGAGAATGACAATAATTGTGATGAGATGACTCAAAACTTATAAGACTATGACTAGAAACAAGGAAACTTTCCAAAGCTTAGAGACAAAGATTTTAGGGTGATAACAATGGCTCCACTGGGGATAGTGTGCCCTTGTGGTATACTAAGAACTTGTAGCTCCAGTGCCACTATCCATCCTCTAGAATAAAACTCTTAACCTCTACCCAATTTTCTCCTCAAGCCTTTAATGATTTCTGAGTGAAGAATTCAAACTACACCTACTGAAACAGATGCTCAGTCAACCTACCCTGAGCTTATTTGCACATTCCTACCTACCCTATCAGCTGCAATCTCCACTTGTAGCTCAAGGAACATGAAACTTCCAATGAAGCCAATCATCGATCTGATCTGACACTTGAATCTCTTGACTGTGCTTGAAGCAAAAATGAACCAGATACTGAAATAACCAAGGCAGCATGAGGTGTAATTGTTCTTCAAGATGAACATATAACTGGAAGCCTGAACAGTAAATATTTTCCATGTATTCAGCTATAGGGTCAAAAAACACATGGTTAGTTTGATGATTCTCAAAACTTTCTGGTTGTGCAAACTGATCTTCAATAACAGTGTATTCTTCCTCAATCACAAAAGAGAAAGGAAGCAACACCCTCTCCTTGTGTTCTGCCACATAAAGCTTTTGAAAAGTATGATCATGATCATGAAGACTATATGATTGAATTTGACCTTGTAAACCTTCAATGTCTTTCTCAATGTCCTTAGCAACTTCATCCAAAAATTTCATCTTATCTTCTGTCTTGCACTCAAATGATTTTAGATAAGAAGACAAGGACAAAGAAAAATTTTCATCTATTTCTTCATTAATATGATCATCATTCCATTGTTTGAAACCTTGAACTGAAGGAGAGTTTTCCACCAACTCTGATCTATCTATCCATTCCTCCAAAAACATAAACCAAAAATCTTCAAATGACTTAATAGATTTGGCAGGAAAGCTTTCAATCCACTGTTTACATTTCCCTTGAAATGAATCATAGAACAACATAATGCAAACATCCTCATGTTTGACTCTAAGAAGCTCGGTAAAATCACAGAAATCTGATATATGCTTCAAAGTTAAACTCAAATCTTCTCCATTGAATTTTGGACCATTCCTTAGAAAATATGTATCCTTGGGAAAATGATTTAGGAAACCATGAATTCCTGAAAACTTTATGCATGCATACCTTGAAGTAAGAATGGTAGCATCTGAGTTCTTCATAACTCCAGTGGAATCACCATGAATCTATGAATTTTGAATTCTTCAACAATGGAGTTGCCAAGGTAGTTTTTCAACCTCGAAAGATTTCTGAGCTCCTGCTACCTTCAAAAGTTCAGCTTCTTGATTTTGGGAATGATTAATCTTCAGACTCCCGGCAGACGCACCAAAATGTTATCACAAAACCTTAACCTGATAGGTTGCTGATTAGGAAGGCCTTGTGTAACTCTTTCAAACCTACTTTTGGCTGAGGCTTAGCCTCCTCAACCTGAGAGGGCTCTCTCAAAGGATTAATGATATTGATAATGTATAAGATGGCTAACTCTATGAAACAAGTGAAGAAATATGAATGGTTGAACATGATCAGTAAGCATCCATTGGGCTTATGGAGTCAAGAAATGCTTTAGTATGACAATAAAATTAGCTTTACATGGAAGTCAGTGCATCTAGAATTCAACATATGAAGGGTACATTAGTAGCATAAAGGAAAACACAGTCTACAAATGTATGAAGGAAGTTAGAGCATAACCAATGAATTCTAAGTATCAGACATTCATACTACTGCAAATAAGGAGATAAGGACAAACATAAACAAGCCACCATTGCACCATTGAACTCTTCTGAATCCTGAGAAGTAAAGCCAAAGTCTGCATTCATAAAAACATAATCTTCTACAATGGCACAATATGAGTCTTTCTCTGAAAATTTCCAACCCTTTGTACATTACATCTTATTCTATATATAGAGCTCTTTACATAACTGAGATTCCTCCTCAAGCATGAGGGGAATTCAAATTCATCCTACTATGACTCCTATTGATACTTAAAACTAACTATTAAATGCAAATGACACCTAACTAGCAGTCCTGGAGACCTAATACAACAGGAGTGTAACTCCTTATCATGATTACAACAACCTTATCTAAGAATTTAAAGCATTCTTTAACAACTTGCAACCTCAATAAGTCGAATTTGATGAAGCCTCCCACGTGGTCATCTGACTGCTGAAGACAAACCCTAGAAATTAGGGAACATGTTTCCCTGTTTTTAGGTTTAGGATCCCTGAAAATGGCACCTGGGACAGAGCCTTTATCTCCTCATCCATGACACATTTTTCGAAATTGAAGGAGGTTTTTGTATTCCATGATGTCTAGAACAAAAACCTCTTCTTATTTTTTTAAATACTTCTCCAGCTGTCTGGAATCTATCCTTGAAAAACACATGTCAAACAGGAAAAATCCGTTCTCTGAATTTTGGGTTTCAAAGAAAGCTTATTATCTCCCAACTAAAAACACTTATGAATAAAGTGTGTTGTTGGGAAAAGTATCCAATACGGAATGACCCTATCCCACTCTAAGGGTGATAGTACCTCAGCAACAATCAAAGCAAAGCTATCTAAGATTTCTTCTTTATGAAAGTAAAATAGGGGAGAAAGAGATCCACTAACCGATGTCTTTCGCTAATGGTTGATCCAATCTTCTCTCCTTGCTGCTTGCTCCCAGCTCCTTGCTCTTTCGCTGGCCCCAGCTACACCAAGATCCTGCAAAACGGCAAGAGAGGGAAACTACAAGAAGCATACATTCATAATGGATTCAAGGATTAGAATAAATCAAATATACAAGTATAACAATACATCATTGAGACACATGCATATAGAAGAACCTCAAATGCTTTATTAATGGAAGAAGTAAAGTTCAGGAAGTGATACAACCATAAGAGGCCCAATCCAGCATCACCTTCCCAGCAGAAAGAAATCTCCTCTTCACCTCCTTCAAAGAAAATCACCCAATAGTTCTAAACTCAAACCAACAGCAATTCTTTACATTCACAAGATTCCAGCCTCCTTAGACCTCATGAGAGAGATCTATATATAGGAGTTTTGGAGAAAGGATGAGTCAGCTTGAGGCTGGCATGAAGCTGACTAGTGTCCTCTCTCACTTCAGTTATTCTTCAGTTCTTGAGTCCACTTGGAGGTTCTTGCTTCCACTTGGAGATTTAGAACCTCTTACTCATCACCAGTCGAATTCCCTGATCCAAGTGTCATTTTGGAAGATTCCTGGGCATTGACACCTTGAGGAATGACTGTGCCACATGTCCAAACTTGCCCAGCGCAGGTAGCCTTCTTTGCAGTTGACATTCAACGCAGGTAGACAGTGGATCAGTTGACATTCAGTGCAGATGCTCAGTGGAGCAGTTGACATGATCCAGAATTGCCTTGTTTTTGAGTGTTTTCAGGTGGAGAACTGTTATTCAGTGCTGTGGTTTGCTGGCCTTGTTCCTCTAGGGGTAGGAACAACATGTTTAGGGACTTTGGATCCCTTAGATTATGGACATTTCATGCTTCATGCTGTAAGGCACAAAAATGTTTATAACAGTTGCCCCCTAAAGTATGAGGTCGTTTATCGGGTGAAATGCTTTATCAGGAGGATCCGAAGTTCATTCAATCGCTGAGAGGTGACCTGTAATAAGATACAATACAATACATTATTTTTCATACTTCTTTCATGATCTAGCTGAGGCGGGCATTCCCATGCTCAGCTTTATAAATACATTTTTCTGTACATAGAACAGACGATCGTCTGATGGTAGACTGATAATTCTCTGCTGAAATTATCATCCTTTGAGTAGGATGATCATCTGCTGCACATGTCAATGTCTTTATTTCCTGAATATATATCGCAGCCCGGATGGATGAAACTAGATCTGGGGTCTTCAAACTCGTTCGATCTTCACTCTAAGTACAAGTCGATCCATGTGAGAATTGCGTTGAAGTCGAACATGGAAAGACATCGCTTGATTACCGGTCAATGACGTAAACCGTTAACAAGCGCGAGAGGAATCACCGATAACGATAATGACCCTCAAGGTACTGCAGTACAATTGACGTGGTGTGAATATAGGACTTGGCGTCGAACACCACGCAAAATCTTCTGGTCGAAGGTCATTGATGTATACCTGTCGCCAGAAGTGAGAAACTTGCCATTGAGGTATGCAAGCTTCAAAGTACTGAAGGGGTTGTTCCTAGATCAACTCCTTGGATAATGAGCTGATGTCGACAAGGAGCGATCCGTCAAAGGAGGGCCTTAATGAATCCCACATCAGTGACACGGAACGGAGCTAATGATTTTAATGGAGGTGAAAACAATCTGTGAAATATGATTCAGGGTGGCGGTCATGAAAGGATGAAAGATGATGTATGGTAGTGGATGGGACACGGTTGACTCTTTCTGAACAACATCTCTTGAACATATAACGACACTGATGCGATGGATCGGTAGCATTACCCCAAATGTGGATGGTTTGGCGAGACCATAGTGATGAGACCGGTGAATGAAACAACCCAACCCGATGTGGTACGGAGGAAAAGTGTCATGTTCAAGAGCGACTTGCTACCATTAAAGCTTTGAGGTTCTCCCAATTTTTCCCCAGTCATTTCTGACCAGTACCTCTTTATTTTTGTCAAGCTTGAGGAGGATAACATATGCTTGTTCTATAACCTGCCCTTCGGGCAAGCCCATCGCTATGTTTTAACGAGCCTAGCGATAGGGAAACTCGTTCTCGTCTAAAGACAAGTTTGTCGCTATTTAATCATTTTAATGAGTCTAATGACAAGGAAAACTCGGTCCTTTTCATTTTTAGAGAGTCTGAAAAGGTACATAAAGTTAACTCCAAAATTCCTTTTTCGTCATCTAATCCCTTAAGTCCGAAAAAATATAAAACAATACAAAAGGGATGAGTTTTCGATAACTTTAACGAGCCGAATAAAACAAGCACTCGACCTTTTTGTGCAATAATCCCTCAGGTCCAAAAAGATTAAAATCTAGAGGAGGGATAGCTCTTCCGGTCCTTTAACGAGCTGGAAGGCCAAAACTCGGCAAACTTTTCATATTTTACGAGTCAGTTGAAAAGAGCTTAAAGAAGACTCGTCTTTTGAGGATCGAGTGATAAACAGGGATAGCAACTGATTCCAGGTACAGGTTGGAATTTTCCAATCACGGCAGTGTCATAAGGATGGTTAGGTGAAATCACTCTTCGCAGCTGTTCCTCAAAATGGGTAAACAATCATATGGAGGTGAACGATCGGCCAAATGAAATATGGAGGTGGCAGGTGCAAACACGACCAAGGTTTTTATGGCTGATAAATTTACGATCACAGTGGTTATTTACCAGGATAGGTTCATTTTTTAGATAAAAATGAGCTTAAACTCTGGAGGAAACATTGCTCACTGCTTTTATTTATTTTTTAACGAGCATGAAGACCGCGTTAAAACTGCTCGGATCTTGCGTTTATTTTTTAACGAGCATGAACTTTATGCTAAAACTGCTCGTTTTATAGTCAAATTTTGATTTTTTCCATAAATAGCTTTTCTCTTTTCAAGGATAGTACTGCATTTCTCAATTGCTGCAACAAACTTTGTTAGAAATACATAAACATGAGATGAAAACCCTAATATTTCGCTTTGAACTACGTAAAAAGCCATTAAAAAGTGTTTTTACCTCTCATTTTACCATTTCATTTGCATTTGGTTTGTTGGAGCTCTGGAGGTGCCTCTTCCCCCTTGATTTTCACCAGCTGATTTTGGGAGATTCTGCGGACGATTTTCAGCGCCGTCTGGACCAGGTAGGAGCTAAACCCTAGCTCTTTCTTTTCATGGTTTCCTTTTCCAGTTTTGTGCCTGTTTCCCAGCTTTTCTGAGCCTCAGGGGTTTTGCCAGGGCGCCCTAACTTCAGCGCAGGTTTCCCATTCGAAACCTGCGTTGAATGTCAAGCTGCCTTAAGGCAGCCTGACCTTCAACGCAGGTGGGACACTCTCTGCCTGCGTTGGGCTCAAAAAACTGACTTTTTAGCACATTTTTTGATGAATTTTCGCCAGTTTTTCATCAAACTCAGGAACTTACTCCTTCTCTTGTTTGTTTTGCAGGGAACTTTGAACAAAATGTCCCTTACATGGCGAGAACGAGAACATGAAGAGGAGGACATGATTGCCCTCCATGACCCTGTCACGGTGAACGCGCTGCGGAACTGTGGCCTGCTGAAGTTTTTCCGTATCTCTAACATGAGAGCATAGATCACTTTGCTGCAGTATATGCTTGATGCTTGGGATCCCATTAACCAAGTATTCCAGATTAGGGGAAAATCCATCCCCTTGACCATAGAGGACATTTACTTCTTGACTGGATTGTCAAGGCGAGGTGCCCCCATTTCTTTGTCAGGTACGGCCCGGGGGACCGACTCCGTGAGAGATTATGTCCGCCAGTATTGCAGGGAAGGTTCCCAGCCTAGCAGAGACGGCAAGGTTGTTATCCGTGAGATTACTGACAGGTCTCTTAGGTCCATTCTGTATACCATTGGTAGGATGGCCGGTAGCGCAGCTCTACATGTTGCCAACAGATCTTATGTGCAGCACGCCTTGGAGTGTCTCCAACCGAAAGTATTCAACTGGTGTGATGCAGTACTTGTTCAAATGAAAAGTCAATTGACCAAGGTAAAGGACGGGAAGCTGAAGAACTTTGGATTTGGTTCTATTCTGACTGCCTTCGCCTTGGAGAAAATCCCACTGATGCAGCCTCAGTACATTATACTTGACTTGCCTTCTCCGACCGAGCCACGCATGCAGAGGTGGGTAGATCACATGTCTAGGCATGCTGGTCAACCTCAGATTACTTTCACTGATGCCTTCTTCAGGTGGTTCGAGCGCCAGGAGATGGTCTTTTCCGAGTATCCATATGTGGGTATGGATTTCCGAGGTGATCCGGATTTGGTGCTACCGGATGGTGAACAGTGGGGCGCTATTGGTAAACTCTTTGACCATATCACTGTTTACTGTTTTTATTCATAATGTTTTTGTGCTTTATTCTATCAAGACTTTTAATCATACTCTTGGGTGCATGCAGATGTTGGTCCTGTTCGTCCAGCAGTTCGTCCGAGACCGCCAGTTGCTGCCCCGGCAGTGGAGCCTACTAGGAGAGTTATTCTCCGTGACCTTGACAATACTGAGACCCTTACAGCTATGCAGGAGCAGGTTGAGAGCCTTACTCTCGGCATTCCCGATGTGAGGATTGATGAGTTACCTTTACAGTTGCAGCGACACACTACCGGTGTGCCTAGACGATGGACTCGTCTCTTGCGCATGATTGCACAGGCCGTGACGTGCTATCATGAGCACCACTAGGCTAGGGTGCCCCCTAGCATCTTTTTGAGTTTTAGGTCATATGACCAATTTTGTCTTGGTTACAGAACATTATGTATGAACTATAAACAGCTTATATATATTTTGATTTTCGAGTTTTATTCTGGTTGAGTTATATGATCCATATGTACAATCATTGATGATGTGTCTCTTTTATAAATGTCGCAAATGTCTATCTAACACATAATTTGCTAATGAGTCGGTTAATGTGTTTAAGTTTCTGGAAACATGTTGATATTGAATTGAATCAAATTGTCTTTCCAAAATCTTAACCCTTAGGAACATGCGATAAATAGCTGGATTGCGAACGGAACATATACCATTGAGTTGTAGTATTACGAGCTGTGAGTCTAGCCTGACAATTAGTCGGCATATGCCACGTGTGATGGCATCAGAGAGTAGTTCTATCAACGCGCTATACTCAGCGATGTTATTCGTTGATTGCCCAATACACACACCTCTGAAACTTACTAACTCGCCGCTTGGATCAAAAATGGCCCAGGCTGCGGAGGATAGGTTCCGCGAACTACGACTCGGTCCGTCGGCATATCCAACACATGTCTCCAGAAGGTTTGACATCTGCCACAAATGAAAAAGGTGGATCACTCGACCAGAACAAATACATTAGCGAAAACAAAATACAACAAAAGCATGCAGGTTACTATTTAAGCATAGTAACGCTTGAGGTACAACCCGTTACGGGGCTGCGCCAGTGGAATTTCGTCATAATCCATTAACTCGTAGGCTCCTTTTGCTAACACCCTTTTAACAATGTAGGGGCCCATCCATAAGGAATTAAATTTACCTGCTCCCAATTTATCGGATTCTTGGTCATAAAGCAAGACCAAATCACCTTCTGAGAAGACACGGGGTTTGACATTTTTGTCGAACTGAGCCTTGACTCGTTTCTTATGGGCTTCGTTAGCCAAAGCGGCATCACGACGGGTTTCATCCAATTGGATTAATTCCAAGAAACGAGCCTCTTCTTCTGAAGTTCCGGGGAGGAGATCAATTGCGAGTTTAAGCGACGAAATTTCGCACTGGATTGGCAAGACTGCTTCCAGGCCATACACCAATTGAAAAGGTGTGAACCCGGTTGCGTTCTTTGCGGACGTTCGGTAAGCCCACAAGGCTGAGTACAGGATTAGGTGCCACCTTCTTTTATGAACCCCGATCATCCTTTGCAACATACGCTTCAGGACCTTGTTGATTGCTTCAACTTGTCCATTGGCTTGCGGATAATACGAGGTAGAGCTGTCGTGAGATAGCCCTAGCTTGGCAGCTAATTCGACCATCATGTGATTGCGGAAATGCGATCCATGATCTGTAACTATAGCCTGTGGTACGCCGAACCTGGCGACTACATGATTGAAAAAGAAAAGGGCAGCTGTTTCACCAGTGTTATCCAATGTAGGCATCGCCTCGGCCCATTTGGTAAAATAGTCAACAGCGACTATAATATACCCATGCCCCCCAGTCGAGGTGGGGTTACATTGCATGAAATCGATGCCCCACTTGGCGAAGGGCCCAACAGCAACTATCGGCTGTAAAGGTGCGGGTGGTCTTCTGGTTTTGCTATCAAAAATTTGACAAGCATGGCAACTTTTGACTGCGATTATGCAATCTTTGAACATGGTTGGCCAGAAGTATCCTGCTCGTAAGATTTTTTGTGCTGTTGCATATCCAGATTGATGCCCCCCACACGCGCCTGAATGACATTCATTCAGGGCTTTTTCGGCCTCCTCATGGGTAAGGCACCTCCTCAGAACTGTATCGATACCACGACGGTAAAGTGTATCACCGACGATCATGTAGTCTTTTGCTTGGTATCATATACGTTTCTGTTCAGAGTGAGAGGTGTTAGGCCTGAATTTTTGGGTTTGGAGATAGACTATGATATCTCCATACCACTCATCGCTTGTAGATATCAGAAACAAACTTTCGTCCACGATTGACTCTTCTGATGTTTCATCGTTGGACGACGATGGGAGATCGCACAATAATTCTGCGAAAACTAGAGCTTTCTTTGATTTGGATTTTACAAATTCCAGATCAAACTCTTGAAGGATGGCTATCCATTTCGAATATTTGCCCCCCAGCAACTGTCGCGACAGTATATAAGTCATGGGGTTGCAATCTGACAAGATGGTAGTTTTCCGAAAGAGGACATAATGTCGAAACCTTTGAATTGCTTGAACAGCTGCAAGCGCTAGTTTTTCAACATAAGAATATTTACTTTCTGTATCATTTAAGTTTTTACTTAAATAATATATAGGATGTTCAATTCCATCGACTTCTTGAACTAAAACCATCGCAATGGTCGTATCCGCTGCAGCCAGATACAGGTTAAAATTTCTTTGATAGTCTGGGGTGTACATTAATGATGCTTTTACTAGACAATCTTTCAGAGCATCAAAGGAAGCTTGCGCCACCTGGTCCCAGACGAAAGGTATATCCTTTTTCAAAAGATGAGTATAACCTTTAGCAAGTTCTGCGTAATTTGGAATGAACCTCCTCAGAAAGTTCGCTTTCCCTTGGAGTTTCTGAATCTGAAGCAAATTTGAAGGTGGAGGCAAATTAATGATTGCCTGAACCTTGCAGGGGTCGAGACGAATCCCATCCTTAGAGACTACAAAGCCAAGTAAACGACCAGAACCGACACAAAATACACATTTGTGTGGATTGAGTCTTATCTTGTAGTGTCGGCAACGTAGAAATATCGCTCTTAAATGCTGCGGATGATCAGTCCGCTTTCGCGAATGAGCCGGAAGGTCGTCGAGATAAGGTTGAACGATGTTCTTGATGTCGTGGAAGGCATAATTCATTGCCCTCTGAAATGTCGCCCCTGCGTTCTTTAAACCAAAGGGTAATTTTCGATAAGCGAATGTGCCCCACGGACAAATAAATGCAGTCTTTGACTGGTCCTGTGGGCGGATATTTATTTGATTATACCCGGAAAATCCATCCATAAATGAAAAGATTTCACATCCGGCGCATTCATCAATTATTTGGTCGATGAAGGGTGTAGGGTAGTTGTCCTTCGGACAAGCTTGGTTTACATCCCTATAATCGACACACACTCTAATCGTTCCTTGTTTCTTCATAACAGGGACAATATTCGATACCCAATCGGTTAGAGGAACCGGGTAGATGAATCCAGCATGGAGAAGTTTTTCAACTTCTGCCTTAATGGCAGCGGCTTTCTTGGGGTGCACCTGCCGAAGCCGTTGTCTTACTGGTTTGACATCAGGATACATTTTAATTTCATGTTCAACGATACTCGAGTCAATGCCTGGCATTTCATCATATGACCAAGCAAAGACATCTCTAAATTCGCGAAAAAGAGCGTTATATATTTCCAGTTCTGAAGGGGAACAACATTTGCCGACATAAATATTCTCTACAACATCTGTTTTAGTCGAGATATTTATGGCTATAGTCTCTTCAATATTGGATAAGTTTCGCTCGGAATCCACCGCATTTACAGTATTTGTTAGGAATTCAAAAACTGACGGGTGATAAAGGTCACTTTGAGTATCTTCTTCATATTCCGGAAGAAGGGAACGATGGTGGTGATCATTCCATGGTGCCCCCTCAATCAACATTGATTGTAAGATTCCTTCGTCAGTCCCATGTACTTTTGACCAAGGATCTAATGAGGTACCATATTCTTTAGACCTATCTACCCAAACGCTTGACGAGCGTTGATTTGGGTTCGCCTCCCATGCTTGAAACATTGATTGCTACAATATTTCAAAAGGGCTTGGGGGCAAAACCACTGTACGATCCATGTTGACATTGTCTTTTGCGACCTTCGTGGAAGATATCATGTTGCAGGTTGCTACAAACGGTATATTTCCTATGTAAATAGGAGGTGGTAGCGCGAAAGTCCCCATCAATGTGGGGTCTTTCAATAATCCTACTCCGATATCTTGAAGCGAATGGTTGCTCTCATGGATCATGGGAATGCTTCCTGTAACTTGTGAACCATTAGGGAGGAAGTTTTGTTGGTCGACGACCGTAATCCCTCCTTCAAACGGGAATGCGATCTTCCTAAAATAAGTCGACACGACAGCTGCCATGGCATAGATCCATGGTCTACCCAGTAGGATGTTGTAGTCAAGATTTCCATCGATGACCTCAACATCAATTTCTACTGTTTTTCCTCCTAGTTCAACCTTCAAGTTATTAAGGACACCATACGGGGTATAAGTCCTTCCGTCGAAAGCTTTTAATGTTGTCGAAGATCGCGACAAGGTTGGAGATCCTAATGTTTTCCAGCATCTCATCGACATAATACATGTAGATGCTCCCTCATCAATAATTGTTTTGTGAACAGTTTTGTTGAGGGCTTTCACTTGAATAAGGAAAGCTAGCTGAGCTGGTAACTGAGGATCGTATCCCTTGTGATCAAAGGATACAAGATTGGAATCCTTAGGATCAACCCCACCAATAGCTGATAACAACGCCTGCCTTTGGGATGGACAATTTTGTAATACTTCAAGAGTCGACATAGCGGATGGCGATTGGGCCAAATCTTCCACTATGTTATAATGCTGCGCCGCTCTGGCGCGAGGATTAAACGTCGACTTGTGTACTACTCCCTTTGGCGGTTTTATTGTTAATTCAGGAATTATGGGTGGGACAACTTCGGTTGAAGTTGTTGTCGAACTACTTGGTTGATCTTTACCTTTGTCGTTTGACAGTTGCGGATTCCCGTAATCTTTGTTCCTTGTCGAAATCAAAGCATCATTCTGCTGTTTTGAAACCGACAACATAAGTACTTGCGACGGGGAAGCATTTCCACTATCAACCAGATTTTGACCTGGGTTGGGAAATGGATCAGTTAACACAGCTGAGGTTTGGGAACTTTTAAAGAACCTCTTTAACTCAGCTTTGAATGGGCAATTCTTTGTGTAATGATCCTCATCATCACATATTTGACATGGATAATTTTGTTTCCCTTTCCCAGGAGGGTTTGAAGAATTTTTCCCAGGAGATGACTCGCCCTGTTTCTTCTTCTTCCCTTTGTTTTGCTTCTTCTTGCTTCCTGGTTGATTGGTTTCTTTGCCCTTATCTACTGATACGGCATTTACTTCCGAAGCAAGAATCTCTTCTTTTGCATTTTGATCCGAATTCTTACGGGCTTTCTTTGACGAAGCCTTTATCGATTTCGCGTTTGCCGTGCCAATCACGCCATCACCGGCATGAGAGTCACTATTGGATTTAGGAGGGGGAGGAATTGAAAATTCCGGTCTAGGAGCGTCAGGTATTTTGTCGTAGAGCGTGCCGGACTGAGTATAAACTAAGTCCAAATACTGTGCACGAGCGATAACTTGCTCCTCTGTTACGACTCCTCCCTTGGCCACATCTTCCGTTATAGCAGGAAGTAACGACTTTATAAACCATTCAGCTAACAGCTGATCGGGAACGTATGTTTTCACCATCCTACGACGACGACGCCACTCATGTATATGATCAGATATATGGGTGGCAGTTGTCTGCTTGAAGTTGGTTAATATTTCTGTTCCCGTTTCATACCTTATCGGTAATTGAAAATGGGTTAAGAAAGTCATGGCTAGGGAACTAAAATTGTCGAAAGAGGCTCTAGGTAATTCAATATACTATTTAGCCGCTGGACCTGTCAATGTCCTCTGAAAAAGGCGAAGCCTTATCGAATCGTCGTTTAGGGTGTTCGACGAACACCACAGATGAAAAGTCATCACGTGATTCGATGGGTCTTCACCTGGATTTCCATTGAATTTAGGAATGTCAGATGGAAGTTTATGAGGAATCGCTGGCCACCAAGGGGCATAAGCAATCGGATCATTAGTTAACCGGTGTAAATCGGGTAACTCTAAAGTCGCCACGAATGGTAACTGTTGATTCAGGTTAGGCGAAGCATAACCAGGGTACGATGGAATCGCTTGAGCAGTGGGCCTTTGCATACCAGCATAATGTAAATGATGTTGGTATGATTGATACGGTTGGTGGACTTGACCACTGTAAAGTGGTTGGTTTTGACCGTTTTGGATATACGGTTGTCCACTATTCGCAAAGATCTGCTGCTCAGAACCTTTGTACACCTGCTGGAATTGTGGTTGTTGGTATTGCACTAGCCATGGTTGTGAAGCCATGTTCTATTGTGCTATGCTAACCGTTGGACCGAGGTGTGGGGTAATTGTACCCGTTTGGACCTGTGTCACCCCACCAGTTGGCGATTGTGGTTGTGACCCATGGTCAAGGGGCTATTGTATTACAACCTGAGGTTGACATGCAACAGGCATCGCTTGAACTTGTGACACTGTTACAATAGCCGGTGTGGTTGGAATGTTCGTCATAGGTACACACTGTTGCATAGAATATACAACCCTTGGTTGTTGAGGTAGCATAGGTACCCAACTACTTGATGCAATTCCAGTATAACCTGAATACTGTTGTGAACTCGCGTATGGGTACCCTCCCGGAGGGGGTAATGAAAGGGCATACTGCCCCCCATACGGTAGCAATCCGGAACTCAAGGGGATTGATTGTCCTTGGGGACTGGATTGCCCAAATTGACCTCCAAATGGATCAATTTGGCGAGTCTCAACATAAGAGTTGTCGGATATTACTCTGGATGAAGAAACTGGAACAGACCATACTGTCGAAATAGTCCCTTGGTGGACTCCTTCTAGCGGTTGTGAGCTAGTTGGGACAGATGGTATGCCGGCAAACATTGTTGGAGTGACGGCAGGGGCTTCTGCTGTCGCTGTGTCATTTGACACAGTCCTAGATGATGACGGTTGTTCAGACATTTTAAGTCTATCCAATAGATTGCCTAGCGATTCTACAGGAACCTCCACTTGTGGTGGATTAACCTCTGATGAAGGAAATAGAGTGACCCCGACTCCAAAATGGGTTGGAGTACTTGCTTGCGGATCCTCTGCAATTTCCTCTATCGCAATCAAACCCGGTGGAAGAGGAAGGTCGTCAGGTCCGTAAAATATTTCTGGTGCCGAAGAAGGGGTTGTTTCGACAGCGACAGTTGTTGGAGGAACAAAAATTTCTGGACCGGTTACAGATGGAACTGGTTCAGTTACACAAGTATTTGCCCCCAGACTAGGATCAGTATTACTGTCCTTCTGTGGCTGTTGAACTTCTTCTATAGAGGCAGGGTTTCCAGAAATGTTTGGAGTAACCGGAACCTCAGATGTAGTTGGAACACTTGTTCTAACTTTGATAGGAGATTTTGAACCGGTTAAACGAGTTCGCTTTGTCCGTACTGTTTTCGATTCCGGAGACAAAGACGGTTGACTCGTAAGCCTCCGCGAACGACGGGGTTTCAATTGACTTTCTTCCACGATTGCGGATTACTCGATCAACCAAAATATTAAAAGGGAAAATTTGTGTTTCCGAATTGAATGAATTTTATTAGACGCTTTTAGACACAACTTGCTTTTTCACTTTTTAAGAGTCGAGAAAAAGCTAAAGATGACTCTAGTCTCCTTCGATGTTTTAACGAGCCCGAAGTGACAAATGCTTGGATGGACTTTTTCAGTTATAGAGTTTGAAAAAGGCCAAAAGAAACTACTCTGGAGTTCTAGGCAGAGGGTGTGCCAAACTTTTCGCAAAACCACAGAATACGTTTTACGGTACGGGTAGTCGATCTTCGTGAATGTTGTGTTCACTGCATTGCGATCAGTAGGGCGGCCGACACGGCTTCCTATGGATAAAGGCTTTGTTCCTATAGGGGTCTCCCAATATATACACGACGGTACGTGGGAGCACAAGTCCGTATTAGTGCCACCGACTCTCAGGAGGAATCACCCACCTTCTTCGAGATCGACAGTCACTATGTTTAACGACGCCGGAACACATCTCTACCTAGACCTCTATGTGTTTGCGTTATGTTTCAAAGCATTGTTAGGTTCATTCAATATATTTTAAGTTGATCTTTTTAAAGTTTGCCTTTCAAGGTTCACCACGAGATGTATGATACAAATTCCTAAATGCAGTCTAAGATGATAAGCAAGCTTTTTCAATCTTTTCGACTTATGAAAATCTTAACTACTGAGGGAAAAGAAAGACATCATCTTTTCACACAGATCATAGAGCACACACTAATGCACTTTTCCCTAAATCAACATGCAAACTTATCAAATGCAAAATGCACAATGCAGGTATTTCTTTTCTCTTTCTTAATGTTGGTGTAATACAAAAAGAAAGCTGTTGTATAACTTTTGAATTCAATTTCAAGTGAAAGCAAACAAGCTTTTGTCCAAAATCAAAAGACACCTTAAGATTTACTTGTTTCAACACTAGAAATACATAAATTCAAACCATATGACGAAAGAAAAAGCTCAATCAGCTATGAACAGCAAACAAACTAACTCTTAAGATCAAAACGACACTTATCACAGGTCTAGATCTAAGAGGTCACAGCAAGACTAGTTCACTTTCGTTATGGGAAACTGCAAATGATATAAGAAATACACAAAGAACAAATACAGTTTCTTTATACAACCGAGGCGGAATAGTGGCAAAGAAAGGTGGTTTCAGATAGGTACATTGACTGATAACAGGCAGCAAAAACAGGGATGAAAACAGGGCAACAGAAAGCAGAGAACCCCAGTTGCACAAGGCCACACTGGTTCAGCGCAGGTAGAACATTGTCAGTTTGACATTCAGCGCAGGTAGCCCCTTCGGGACCTGCGATGAAATGCAGACTGCCTTCATAGTGCCTGCAATGAAGAGAGAAACTCTCGTTTTTCTCAGGTTCTGGGTCACAGATTGCTCAAAAATCAACAGTTTTTGGCCAAATCAAAGCTACCAATCAAGTACACACTAAAGGATGATTCAAAGGCGGATGAAAAGCTATCACTAAGAGCTGTTCAGAGTCCTTGTGGATCAGCTCTTCAAATCATAAACATGCCCAGAAACTGAGCTAGAGTAGCTGCACTCTACTTTGCATTTGAAAGATCCAAATGCAGTTCGATTCGGTACTCCCTGTGTTTAGGAAATGAATAGAAAAAACACAAACAACCAACAAGATACGATCCCCAGCGGAGTCGCCAATTTGTTGTTGGGAAAAGTATCCAATACGGAATGACCCTATCCCACTCTAAGGGTGATAGTACCTCAGCAACAATCAAAGCAAAGCTATCTAAGATTTCTTCTTTATGAAAGTAAAATAGGGGAGAAAGAGATCCACTAACCGATGTCTTTCGCTAATGGTTGATCCAATCTTCTCTCCTTGCTGCTTGCTCCCAGCTCCTTTCTCTTTCGCTGGCCCCAGCTACACCAAGATCCTGCAAAATGGCAAGAGAGGGAAACTACAAGAAGCATACGTTCATAATGGATTCAAGGATTAGAATAAATCAAATACACAAGTATAACAATACATCATTGAGACACATGCATATAGAAGAACCTCAAATGCTTTATTAATGGAAGAAGTAAAGTTCAGGAAGTGATACAACCATAAAAGGCCCAATCCAGCATCACCTTCCCAGCAGAAAGAAATCTCCTCTTCACCTCCTTCAAAGCAAATCACCCAATAGTTCTAAACTCAAACCAACAACAATTCTTTACATTCACAAGATTCCAGCCTCCTTAGACCTCATGAGAGAGATCTATATATAGGAGTTTTGGAGAAAGGATGAGTCAGCTTGAGGCTGGCATGAAGCTGACTAGTGTCCTCTCTCACTTCAGTTATTCTTCAGTTTTTGAGTCCACTTGGAGGTTCTTGCTTCCACTTGGAGATTTAGAACCTCTTACTCATCACCAGTCGAATTCCCTGATCCAAGTGTCATTTTGGAAGCTTCCTGGGCATTGACACCTTGAGGAATGACTGTGCCACATGTCCAAACTCGCCCAGCGCAGGTAGCCTTCTTTGCAGTTGAAATTCAACGCAGGTAGACAGTGGAGCAGTTGACATTCAGCGCAGATGCTCAGTGGAGCAGTTGACATGATCCAGAATTGCCTTGTTTTTTAGTGTTTTCAGGTGGAGAACTGTTATTCAGTGCTGTGGTTTGCTGGCCTTGTTCCTCTAGGGGTAGGAACAACATGTTTAGGGACTTTGGATCCCTTAGATTATGGACATTTCATGCTTCATGCTGTAAGGCACAAAAATGTCTATAACAAAGTGAGATAGGTTATTGTATATGGAGAGTTTTTGAAGCTCAAACTCCTTCATAATTCCAAAATACCTTTTCATGTGACCAGAAACTGACCTTGAAAAAGACTGCTAAAACCAGAAGACCAAGCTTGACTTTCCGCAGTTTCATAATGCAAGTTTAACCATAAATTACTCCCACCTCAGAATGGATTGGAAGAAACTGAAAGAGGTTTTTGTATTTTGGTATGTTATGAAGAAAAGCCTCTTTCCGTTTTCAAAATTGAGTTCTCAGCTGCTCAAGACCCCTTCTAAAAGTTGACTAGTAAACGCAGAAAGCAAAGTTTTTAATGCTGAAACAGGCTTTTTCAGGGATTTCGTAGTGCGCTACGAAAACTCCTAGTTCAGTGATTGCGTAGCTAGTTTCAAAATATTTCCAACATGATGTGAGATATGACTTCTAAACACCTGGTAAGGCTTCTAGGACATGGAATGAGGCTATCAAACTTTATTTGGAAAAGAGATATGACCTTAAAAGACTTCTAACCTTATGACCTAACCCTTAAAGCATGAAATGACCTAGAGACCCTTTAACACCATGACGAGAAGAAGGGTTTGTAAATGAGAATGACAATAATTGTGATGAGATGACTCAAAACTTATAAGACTATGAATAGAAACAAGGCAACTTTCCAAAGCCTAGAGACAAAGATTTTAGGGTGATAACAGTGGCTCCATTAGGGATAGTGTGCCCTTGTGGTATACTAAGAACTTGTAGCTCCAGTGCTGCTATCCATCCTCTAGAATAAAACTCTGAACTTCTGCCCAATTTTCTCCTCAAGCCTTTAATGATTTATGAATGAAGAATTCAAACTGCACCTACTAAAACAGATGCTCAATCAACCTACCCTGAGCTTATTTGCACATTCCTACCTACCCTATCAGCTGCAATCTCCACTTGTAGCTCAAGGAACATGAAACTTCCAATGAATCCAATCATCGATCTAATCTGACACTTGAATCTCTTAACTGTGCTTGAAGCAAAAATGAACCAGATACTTAAATAACCAAGGCAGCATGAGGTGTAACTATTCTTCAAGATGAACATATAACTGGAAGCCTGAACAATAAATATTTTCCATGTATTCAGCTATAGGGTCAAAAAACACATGGTTAGTTTGATGATTCTCAAAACTTTCTGGTTGTGCAAACTGATCTTCAATAACAGTGTATTCTTCCTCAATCACGAAAGAGAAAGGAAGCAACACCCTCTCCTTACGTTCTGCCACATAAAGCTTTTGAAAAGTATAATCATGATCATGAAGACTCTATGATTGAATATGACCTTGTAAACCTTCAATGTCTTTCTCAATGTCCTTAGCAAATTCATCCAAAATTTTCATCTTATCTTCTGTCTTTCACTCAAATGATTTTAGATAAGAAGACAAGGAAAAAGAAAAAATTTCATCTATTTCTTCATTAATATGATCATCATTCCATTGTTTGAAACCTTGAACTGAAGGAGAGTTTGCCACCAACTCTGATCTATCTATCCATTCCTCCAAAAACATAAACCAAAAATCTTCAAATGACTTAATAGATTTGGCAGGAAAGCTTTCAATCCACTGTTTACATTTCCCTTGAAATGAATCATAGAACAACATAATGCAAACATCCTCATGTTTGACTCTAAGAAGCTCGGTAAAATCACAGAAATCTAATATGTGCTTCAAAGTTAAACTCAAATCTTCTCCATTGAATTTTGTACCATTCCTTAGAAAATATGTATCCTTGGGAAAATGATTTGGGAAACCATCAATTCCTGAAAAATTTATACATGCATACCTTGAAGTAAGAATGGTAGCATCTGAGTTCTTCATAACTCCAGTGGAATCACCATGAATCTATGAATTTCTAATTCTTCAACAATGGAGTCGCCAAAGTAGTTTTGCAACCTCGAAAGATTTTTGAGCTCTTGCTACCTTCGGAAGTTTAGCTTCTTGATTTTGGGAATAATTAATCTTCAGAATCCCGGCAGACGCACCAAAATGTTATCACAAAACCTTAACCTGATCTTGATTAGGAAGGCCTTGTGTAACTCTTTCAAACCTACTTTTGGCTGAGGCTTAGCCTCCTCAACCTGAGAGGGCTCTCTCAAAGGATTAATGATATTGATAATGTATAAGATGGCTAAATCTATGAAACAAGTGAAGAAATATGAATGGTTGAAAATGATCAGTAAGCATCCATTGGGCTTATGGAGTCAAGAAATGCTTTAGTATGACAATAAAATTAGCTTTACATGGAAGTCAGGGCATCTAGAATTCAACATATGAAGGGTACATTAGTAGCATAAAGAAAACACAGTCTACAAATGTATGAAGGAAGTTAGAGCATAACCAATGAATTCTAAGTATCATACATTCATACTACTACAAATAAGGAGATAAGGACAAACATAAACAAGCCACCATTGCACCATTGAACTCTTTTTGAATCCTGAGAAGTAAAGCCAAAGTCTGCATTCATAAAAACATAATCTTCTACAATGGCACAATATGAGTCTTTCTCTGAAAATTTCCAACCCTTTGTACATTACATATTCTTCTATATATAGAGCTCTTTACATAACTGATATTCCTCCTCAAGAATGAGGGGAATTCGAATTCATCCTACTATGACACCTATTGATACTTAAAACTAACTATTAAATGCAAATGACACCTAACTAGCAGTCCTAGAGACCTAATACAACTAGGAGTGTAACTCCTTATCATGATTACAACAACCTTATCTAAGAATTTAAATCATTCTTTGACAACTTGCAACCTCAAGAAGTCGAATTTGATGAAGCCTCTGACGTGGTCATCTGACTGCTGAAGACAAACCCTAGAAATTAGGGAACATGTTTCCCTGTTTTTAGGTTTAGGGTCCCTGAAAATGGCACGTGGGACAGAGCATTTATCTCCTCATCCATGACACATTTTTTGAAACTGAAGGACGTTTTTGTACTCCATGATGTCTAGAACAAAAAATCTCTTGGTTTTTTAAAATACTTCTCCAGCTGTCCAGAATCTATCCTTGAAAAACACGTGTCAAACAGGAAAAAATTGTTCTCTGAATTTTGGGTTTCAAATAAATCTTATTATCTCCCAACTGAAAACACTTATGAAGAAAGTGAGATAGGTTATTGTAGATGGAGAGTTGATTAAGAGAATCCTCCTTCAGAATTCCAAAATACCTTTTCATGTGACCAGAAACTGATCTTGAAAAATACTGCTAAAACCAGAAGACCAAGCTTGACTTTACGCAGTTTCGTAGCGCAAGTTTAACCATAAATTCCTACCACCTCATAACGTATTTGAAGAAACTGAAAGAGGTTTTTGTATTTTGGTATGTGAGGAAGAAAAGCCTCTTTCAATTTTCAAAATTGCTCAAGACCCCTTCGAAAATTTGACTAGTAAACGTAGAAAGCATATTTTTTTATGTTGAAACAGGCTTTTTCAGGGATTTCATAGTGCGCTATGAAAACTCCTAGTTCAGTGATTTCGTAGCTAGTTTCAAAATATTTCCAACATGATGTGAGATATGACCTCTAAACACCTAGTAATGCTTCTAGGACATGGAATGAGGCTGTGTCAGGCGGAAAGAGTCGATTGTGCGGACACAACCAACCTCCCTAGGAGCCTAAGACTCTCTAGTGACAAACAAGACAAACAAGAGCAATCCTTCTCTAAACATGCATTTACTATATCAGAAATCAAGTGTTTAGATCCTACCTGTAATCTAATGATGTTGTAGCAGTCCAGCTCCGCTGATCCGGATGAGCTCCTCCTTCACTTTGAAACCTGCATACACTAACAATCAAACGATTAAATAGCACTTGATAATCTCATAGAATAAAACATATTTAACACATAGACCAAGGAGTACATGAAACAACTCATAAATAACAAGTTATTGAGAAGAATGGACTCATTTGCATTAATAGGTAACAAAAGGAACAAATACAACCTGAGCCTTGGTGTTGTGCAAGTCCCTCCCAGGGTCCATCAAGAGTTCTCCTTTACTTTGACAAAGCTCACCCACTTCCAAATAGAACAAGCAAAGATGGCAATCTCTCCTCACAAGCTTCTAAATGGGAGTCCTAATTCCTGCAGCATTTACCCTTAGAAATGTATAGCTTCCAACCTCCTTTCCTTCTGGCCCAATGCCTGTATTTATAGTGCTCAAGAGGAAGTTAATCAGGTCCACCATCAATGGGATAATCCCCTCTTTGGATGGGATAGCTCCCTTATTGATGGGATAAGTTCCTCTTTGGTAGGAGTGCATGAACCATCTGGAGGCGCTCAATACACGTCGAACAACCTTCTAGAATGCTCTAGAAATGACCACAAGTAACTTTTTAAAGATGAAACTTGCGCACTTTAACCTTTACAGGGGGACGCACCTGCCCCTTTACATACAGAGCGTCCAAAGACGCAGCTTTTGTGAACATTGGGTGCGTCCCCGCAGGTAAGGTTGAGAGAACCTGCGTCCCCAGAGATAAACACATTTAGAAAGACTTTCTCTCTTTTTTGGAGTTTGACATGGAGAGCAGAGGCATAAGACTTGCCTAAGAGGGTAGCATGACTGTTGATAGAGCCATACTAACTGTAAATAGTCATGGTGACATTTTTTAGTGTAACAGATTGCCCCCTAAAGTGCGAAGCCTGTAATAGATTAGGGTTTTGTATTATCTAGGAAGGGTGAAGCGCTTTATCATTTCAAGGATTATCTCGTGGAGAGCCTGGTCAGAACCTGCAATTTTCAACACAAAATACATGTATAAGATTATATCATCACTGAGGTAGGCATTCCCATACTCAGATTAAAACTTTAACTAACAGACTAACTACTCTGATATAGGAATGATCTTGCAGTACATCATAATCATAGACTTTTGTAGACACAGTATGGGCGCAGCCATCTGTTTATGATTAGTCTACTTAGATAATGAATACAAAACTCCTCGCAGCCTGGATGGTGGAAACTAGATCCAGGGTCTTCATTTCTACTTCCCGAATTGGTACGATTCTAGCCATGCGAATAAATGAGTTGATGTCGAACATGGTAGAAACCACTTGATTACCAGTCGATGATGTAAACTGTTAAAAAGCGTGAGAGAGACCACCAGTAATGTCAATGGTTCTCAAAGTACCCAGTACAATCCATGAGATGTGAATGAATGAGTTGATGTCGAACATTTCACGGAATCCTTCGATCGAAAGTCAATGACGTAAACTGACGTCAAAGGCGAGAAACCTGCCATTGATGCATGCAGACTTCAAGGTACTGACGATTTCTAAGTCATCTCTCTAGATAATGTGCTGATGTCGATAGAAAGCGACCCGTTGCAAGCAAGCCCGCAACACGAAATCATTGTTCAAGTTGAAGAAATGTTGCTGTAAGGACTGACTCAGGGATGGTCAAATGGATGACAAGTATTTTGCAGATGAAAGTTTTGCTTGCAGACCTCTTGAACACATAACGACACAACAGATGGCTTGGTGATAAACGACTCAAAGTTAATCCCCGAACCCGGCTGAAGACTTTCAAAGTGATTGGATCAACTGTGAGGTAAAAGATTTCCCAACCCAGGTGAATGAAAAGTGTCGTGTTCAAGAGTGGTAATAAAGTTTCTTCTGAGACAAAAGGTAACAAATAGGCTCATTCTTCTCTCTTTTCCCCCACCATTTCTGGCAAGTACCTCTTTATTTTTAACAAGCTTGAGGAGGATAACATATGCTTGATTATAAGCTCATCCTTCGGATGAGTCCAACCTAGTTTTGATTCGAACCCTAGGAAGGAGCGGTTCGTTCCTGTTTGTAATTGAACAGGTCCTTTACTGCGAAATGTTTAACGAGCCCAGTATAGGAGAAACTCGGCGTTTTTCAATTTTAGAGAGTCTGAAAAACTTAAGAAGACTCCAAGTTGAACTTTTTCGTAGATTTGTGTCCCTCAAGCCCGAAAAAGTATAAAATAATACCTAGGGGAACCGCTTGATCTTGCGACCAAGGAGTACTTTCATAATTAGTGCCACTGACCTGAAAAGTAAAAAGCGATCAAGGACACGTCGTTTTATTTCCGTATCGAGTTTGAAACGACAAAAACCCGGCAATCTTTTCCTGATTTTACGGTCAAAAAAGAGCTATAAGGGGACCGTCTTTTAATTCCGTTTTAGCGAGTGTAAAAGAAACGCTCGGCAATCTTTTCATTTTTTAGGAGTCAGAAAAGGGCTTAAAAGATGACTCTGATATTTTGGTTCGTGAAAAATGACAATTTTCCTTCTAAATCCCTTTGTCCTGCACAAAAACGACACATTACTCATACCTGTTTAAGATAGGCAAAAATACATCGAAAAACATCC
The DNA here is from genome assembly GCA_031772625.1 of Pinus tabuliformis. Classification (NCBI taxonomy): domain Eukaryota; kingdom Viridiplantae; phylum Streptophyta; class Pinopsida; order Pinales; family Pinaceae; genus Pinus; species Pinus tabuliformis. The sequence goes on along the minus strand of CM062809.1, from coordinate 249,753,078 downwards.
TTCCATGGTGAAAAATGAACAAATTCATCCAAAAAACCTATAAAAATACTTTTTACCATGTCATTTTTACCATTTTACTGTTGAGGTTGAAAAAAGGGCTTTTGGCAAGAAACTTCCCGTGGTCGCTGCGGAAAATCCGACCGTCAGAATCGAACGCCGTCTCTTCCAGGTATTTTACAACATCCTACTCTTCAATTTCATCCGATTAAAATTGTGTTTTAGGTTTTAGTTTTGATTTTTGGGGGGTTTTGGGTTTCAAAATGCGCTCTGCGGTGGACGCAGGTGCCCTTCGGGTGACCTGCGTCCCCCGACTTTTTCCTGTACAGGAAAAAGGTCGGGGGACGCAGCCCACCTTCAGGCCAGCTGCGTCCCGACGCCCTGTGTTCTAAATGCGGGGTGCGTCCCCCGTGAAAGGCGGAATTTGAAACCCCAATCTCCACAAATAACCATTCAAATTTCCCCAAATCAATTCTAATCATTGTTTCTTGGTGTGTAGGGCACTCACCATGTTGGATTGGAGAGAAAGAGAGCACGAGGACGTTGATTTAGCTGCAATTGAACATCAACCTTCCATTGATGGCCTAAAAGCATGCGGGCTATATAAATACTGGGCCATACCTGGCATGAGGGCTCAGGTGAGATTCTTGGAATGGCTGGTTGAGAGATGGAACGTTCAAGAGCAATGCTTTTACATCGGAGGGCACCAGCTCGAGATAGAGCCCTCTGACATATACTTTCTCACTGGCTTGCCAAATATAGGCGAGCAACCCAATCTAGCCGGGACTAGGCTGGGTGGCCAATCCCTTGCTAGTCTCCGGGCGGATTGGTGCACACCCAATGCACACCATGCGAAAGGCGTGGAAATCAAACACATCTCTCTGCGTGAACTCAAAGTTATAGCTTTCACGGTTACCAGAATTTGCGGCGCAGCCGCTTTACATATTGCCTCCGGGTCCCAAATGCGGATGGCGATTGACTGTTACCAAGGCACCATTTTCAACTGGTGTGATGCTGTGTCGGCTAACATGAAGAGCCAACTGACTAGGGCAAAGAACGGACGACTGAAGACCTTTGGATATGGGCCTCTAGTCGTGAGCTTTGCCTTAGAGAGAGTTCCGATGCTGATCCCTCAGCAACTCACTGTTGATATCTTGGGTCCTCGGGAGCCAAAGCTGGTACGATGGGTTGCGGTGATGGCCCGGCATCCTGACGAGGGCGCGGCAATTGTTCAATTCTCTGATAGTTATTTTCACTGGTTAGAGGACCAGGTTTTTTCGATCCAGGACTTTCCATATGCCGAAGTAGATTTTCGAGGTGATCCGGACATGGTTCTTCCACAGGGAGAACAATGGGATGACAGAGGTACTTTATTTTTCACAAGTTTTCAAATTATGTATATTTTTTTTTGTTTTTTATATATATCGTCTCAAAACTGATAGTAAAAAATTTCAAAATGCAGATGTTGGACCACAGCGCCCAGCCAATCTCCGGCCTTTTGAGAGGAGACATCCAGTTGCACCAGTACCGGCCCCACAGGACGCAGCTGCAGAGTCACTAGCTGAGTTGGAGCAGGATCTAGAGCGTTTGACAGCGGACATGCCTGAGACTACCATAGATGATATTCCTATCAGACTTCAGCGCTATGTAGTTGCAGTCCCTGGACCGTTTAGGAGATTTTTGTGTAAGGTAGCCCGTGCAGTGGTGTCGTATAGGGAGCACCACCAGTGATTGGCTAGTCACTTTGTAGACACATGTGACATTTTTGACTTTTTGTACTTTATCATTTTTGCCGATCATAAGGTGTTTTTCAACCTATGATCGAAGACGATGTATATTTTTTGACACACTCCTATCTATATATATATCACTATTACCGGCTTATCTTGTTTAACATATGTGATGAAATGTTTTTAAATTTACTTGCATGATTATCGTAAATGTCTGTCCAACATTCGAGAAGCAATTGCATCTGCTAATGTATTTAAAGACCTTGGAATATGCTGATATTCAATGTAATCAAATTCACGTTCCAAGAGATGCACTCTCAAAAACAACCTTAATAACACAGGATTTCTAATGGCATAAACTCTATTAAGCTGTAATACAACAAGTTCAGAATCTAACCTCACTATCAAACGTCGAATTCCAAATGAAATAGATTCGGATAATAATTCAACCACTGGACTGTATTCTGCAATGTTGTTCGTTGTTTGACCGAGGCTTACCCCATGCATAGAAACTAACTCGTCAGAGGGTGAATAGATAACCCAAGCTGCGGAAGAGATATTCCGTGTACTACGACAAGCACCATCAGCAAATCCAATGTATGTTTGGAGAGGCGTCGACATCTGCAATATCAAGAGTAAAACCAAGATAAGCCAGAATAACGACGAAAAACACACTCTCTAAGCTAAGCACACTAACTAACTAACAAACATACTAGCTAGAAAGAAAACCTAACCTAACTAAAAATTCTCCATACCCACCATTTAAGCATAATACCTCTTTAGGTAAAGTCCATTTCTGGGTTTACCCAAAGAGTCCCCATCAAAATCTACCAGCTCATAAGCCCCTTTTGCTAGCTTTCGCTTTACAATGTAGGGTCCATGCCACATAGGAACGAATTTTCCAGCACCTAGTGATCCGGATTTAGACAGGAACGCAATAGATTACAGAGATAACCATAAATACAGAGATGCAATAACCATAAACACACAGATGCAGCGGAAATAATGCTTCATTTCATTAATGGAAAATACTGAAATATGCTTACAACCAGAAATGGAAATAAACCAGCTAGGGCGATGGTAGCTTATCTCTGAGAAGAGATGTGCAGCTAGATGCCTCTGAACTGTTCCGAACTGTGTTACAATGAGGCTCGAAGGCCTATTTATTGTTGAGAAACAATGAAAAACCCTTCACATCCCGAAACCTAACCCAAGAAGATGAAACGCCAAATTGTGGGCCCCGTTTGGGTAAATTGGTACATCAATTTCCCGGGGTCGTAACTTTGGCATACGATCTCTGTTTGACGCGTTCGATAGCTCGTTAGAAAGATCTATCCGAGAACTACCACTTTGAGAGGCAACATCGGTCCATGGACCTATGTTGCCCCAGAATCCCAAAAAAACGTCGTTTAGGGCCTCAAAACGGCTCCGGAAGTTCAGGACCCGAAAAACTGCTAAAAATAGTAAACTGTGCTACAATTTAGGAAACTAAAAAGACTGAAAGAGACAGTTGTGGGGGTCCAAATGGGATAGGTGGGTGGCCACCAACATCCACCTGGATCATTCCTCCCCCCTTAGGAAGCAATGGTCCCCATTGCGTTGAGTTCCTCCATCTGCTGAACTTGTCCTGCAATCTCTGATGTGTCCAGTGATGGTGGGAAGCATGGTCGACGATGGTCCACATTGAACACTCGGTGCAAGCGAAGGAATGGAGGAACGCTGTGCTTGAAAGCATTGTTTCCCGTAGCCTTGGTACCGGTGTAAGGACCATGTCGGAGTGGTCTGAGTTTCTGATGGGTTCTGGTAAGGCGTTCTCTCTGCATATGCAACCAGACTTTGTCACCCACTTGAAGCTTGTGTGGTACCCCTGTGCGTGAGAAGTTGTTCCTGTGTTCTGTCATGACCGTATTCCTTTGCTGCTGCTGCTGCATAGAGGAACCCTTTGCAGGGGTCATGGATGTAGCAACAATCTTCCCCTTACTTTGGGAGTGGACCAGACAGATGAATTTCCTGGTCTATGATATGAGCTTGCTGCCTTTCTTGGTAGTGATCAAGGATGTGGCAGTAGGTGGGGCTACCTCTGGTATCCTGTATAATGAATTATTCAAAGAAATAATGACAGCACGAGGCCTTGACTCATACACAGCATGTCGCCTCCACAAGTATGGCTGGCCTAATAGTACATCACAAACATCCAGAGGTGTAACATCACACAATACCTCGTCTGTGAAGGGTTTGATGCTGTAGGGAAGGTGGCACTGCTGGCGAACTTTCAGATCTCGTCCTTCATGAAGCCACCCGATACTGTATGGCTGCGGGTGCGGTGTAGTCGGTAGGCCCAACCGCTTCACGACCTCTGCTGAAACCAGGTTCTTTTGGCTACCACTGTCGACAATGAATCGCAGCGGTGAACCCTTCACCCACATCTGTGAGTGGAAAAGACGCTCCCCCTCCTCTGGATCTTCGGGCTCATTTTTCTTGATCTTGGCGGTGGCAACAGTGGCACTGGGATCCGCATCAATGATCTGCTTCCCTTTGCCATTCCCCTTGTCAGGTTCTGGCTCAGGGTCAGAACATGCACCTGATTCGGAAGCCTTCAACTCGGCCACCAGCGACTGCTTGGTCCGACACTCACTTGTGTTATGAGTGGGACTCTTGTGGAACTCACACCACTTTCCTGTGTCCTTCTTCGGCTTCGTGGTGTTGTTCTTTTCTTGCGGCTTCGACAGGTTGTCTTGGGTCACCCCGCCTTGGCTTTGTCCTTTAGGCTTCGGATTTGCAGATCCAAAGTCTCGCTTCTTCTGTTTGAACTTTTGCTCGATTTTGACAGCGTATCGGTATGCTGTGCCGAGTGAGGGGATGTTCAAGAACACCATCTCTTCCCGGATGTACTTGTGCAGGCAGCCACGGTATTTGAGTACCAGATGTAGCTCAGAATCTTTGATACCCAACTGTGTGCGAAGGGTATGAAAAATGTTTGTGAACTCCGGCACATCTTGGTCTCGTCCCTGCCGCAGTGTGGTCCATTTGATGTATTTGTCCTCATAGCTTCCGACAGGGTAGTACTGCTCCTTGATGGCATCCCGGAAGTCATTCCAAGTGGGTGCGGCTGAAAATAGTGAGCCTGTACTGTCATCCTTCTGCTCGCAGTAGGTTTCCCACCAGTCCTTGATGTGGGGGGCTGCTTTGAGAAGAGCGAAAACAATCTTTTCCCGACTTGAAAATTCATGAACAGAAAAATACCCATCTAGCAGATTTAACCATTTATCTACGGCATCTGCGTCTATTTGACCCTCGAATATGGGGATTTCAAAATTAACTTGTACCTTGAAGGGTGTGGCATTTCCAGAGTCGTTGTTGGAAGCCGATGCGTCGCCTCTGGGTAGCCGCTGAAGAATCTGCGCAAAGCTATCCATCATCGCGTTCCTTTGCCGCTCGAGCGCTTCTTCGAGCAAGATTTTGATAGGATCTCCTGCCCCCTCGTCTTTCTTCTCATCCGCCATGGGAGGCCGTCGGGATTTGCGAGGCTGGTCTTGCAAAGGTTCGACCAGTTCAAGCCCTAACTCCTTATATCCCGACCTCGTTGGGGACATGCAAAGAAAAACAGAGAAAAAGCAGACCGCTCTGATACCACTGATCCAGATTTAGACAGGAACGCAATAGATTACAGAGATAACCATAAATACAGAGATGCAATAACCATAAACACAGAGATGCAGCGGAAATAATGCTTCATTTCATTAATGGAAAATACTGAAATATGCTTACAACCAGAAATGGAAATAAACCAGCTAGGGCGATGGTAGCTTATCTCTGAGAAGAGATGTGCGGCTACATGCCTCTGAACTGTTCCGAACTGTGTTACAATGAGGCTCGAAGGCCTATTTATTGTTGAGAAACAATGAAAAACCCTTCACATCCCGAAACCTAACCCAAGAAGATGAAACGCCAAATTGTGGGCCCCGTTTGGGTAAATTGGTACATCAATTTCCCGGGGTCGTAACTTTGGCATACGATCTCCATTTGACGCGTTCGATAGCTCGTTAGAAAGATCTATCCGAGAACTACCACTTTGGGAGACAACATGGGTCCATGGACCCATGTTGCCCCAGAATCCCAAAAAAACGTCGTTTAGGGCCTCAAAACGGCTCCGGAAGTTCAGGACCTGAAAAACTGCTAAAAATAGTAAACTGTGCTACAATTTAGGAAACTAAAAAGACTGAAAGAGACAGTTGTGGGGGTCCAAATGGGATACGTGGGCGGCCACCAACATCCACCTGGATCACCTAGCTTATCGTTAGCTTGATCATATAATAGCACTAGGTCTCCCTCCGAAAAACTTCGAGGGGTCACATTTCTATCATACTGAGCTTTCATTCGCTTTGCGTGAGTCTCGATTGCCAATGCAGCGTCACGTCGAGTCTCATCTAATTTAGCTAAGTACAATAAACGTTTCTCCTCTTAGGAAGTAGCTGGAAGTAATTCGACAGCCATTTGAAGTGATGGGATTTCGCATTCAATGGGTAACACAGCTTCCAAGCCATAAACTAGCTCGAAAGGAGTGAACCCTGTTGAAGTTTTCACTGAGGTTCGGTATGCCCATAGCGCTGAAAATAACATGTTGTGCCAATTCGACCGATGAATACCAATGGTTCGTCGGATCATGATAACTAGAACTTTGTTGATAGACTCAACCAAACCGTTGGCTTGCGGATAATAAGGAGTAGAGCTATCGTGGCGCAAACCAAGCTGGCTTGTAAGCTCAGTCATCATGATGTTTCGAAAATGGCTCCCATGGTCAGTAATGATTGCTTGTGGGACACCCTAGTTATAATATGATTGAATACGAAAACTGCAGCTGTTTTGCCGCTTGCGTCGAATGTAGGCATCGCCTCGGCCCATTTAGTAAAATAATCAACCGCGAGGATGATATACGCATGCCCCCCGGACGAGTGAGGGTTACAAGTAATAAAGTCGATACCCCATTTGGCGAATGGACCAACGGCAATTATAGGGTGGAGAGGAGCAGGTGGTGCACGCATCTTGCGATCAAACACTTGACAGTTGTGGCACTTCCGGACTGCAATGATACAGTCTTTAAACATAGACGGCCAGAAATAGCCAGCGCGCAACACCTTCTGAGCTGTGGCATACCCAGACATATGACCGCCACATGCTCCAGAGTGACAATCATTCAAAACCCTCTCAGCCTCTTCATGAGTTAAACAACGTCGAAAAGCTAAGTCTGCCCCCCGGCGATAAAGTGTATCTCCAATAATTTTGTATTGCTGGGATTGAAACCGAATTTTTTGACGTTCCGCCTTTGAAGCTTCAGGCCGAAAGGTTTGGGTTTGGAGGTAGATGATTATATCCCCGTACCACGAATCTAAAGTACTGATAAGAAACAAAGATTCGTCCGCAATGGACTCCTCTGCCACAGTCTCTGTGTCAGCACGAGGGAAATCACACATCAATTCCGCAAAAACTAAGGATTTCTTAGACTTGGACTTCTCGAACTCCAAGTCGAACTCTTGCAGGATAACGATCCATTTAGAGTACTTGCCCCCTAGCAATTGTTTTGTCAAAATGTAAATCATAGGGTTGCAATCCGAAATAACTATAGTTTTACGGAGAAGAATGTAGTGACGAAAACGCTGGACAGCTTGAACGGCTGCCAGGGCCAATTTCTCCACATGCGAATATTTTAGCTCAGTGGGATTTAAGGTCCTACTAAGATAATATATCACATGTTCCGCTCCGAATTCATCTTCTTGAACTAACACCATCCCAATGGTGGAATGCGAAGCTGCGAGGTATAAGAAGTAGTCCTGGTTGTAGTTGGGAGGATGCAACAATGGTGCATGGGTCAACGCGTGTTTAAGTGCATCAAAAGATTGTTGGGCAATCTCGTCCCAAAAGAATTGAGCGTTCTGTTTCAACAACCGTGTAAAACCTTTAGTGACCTCGGCGTAGTTTGGGATGAATCGGCGTAAAAAGTTCGCTTTCCCTTGCAAACTTTGGAGTTGGCGCAAACTCGAAGGAGGAGGCAATTTGATGATAGCTTCGACCTTCGAGGGATCAACGCGAATGCCGGCTTTTGAAACAACAAATCCCAGCAATCGACCTGTTTCTATACAGAAAACACACTTGTGGGGATTCAACCGAATTCGATAATGCCTACACCTCATAAAGATTGCTCGTAAGTGGACAAGGTGATCAGCTCGACGTAAAGAATGAGCAGGCAAATCATCGAGATACGGTTGCACAATGTTCTTGATGTCATGAAATGCGTAAGACATCGCCCGTTGAAAAGTGGCCCCGGCATTCTTAAGCCCAAAAGGTAATTTGCAATAAGCAAATGTCCCCCATGGACAAATGAAGGCCGTTTTTGGTTGGTCGGCAGGTAGAATATTGATTTGATTATAGCCCGAAAAACCATCCATAAAGGAAAACATTTCACTTCCAGCACAATCATCAATAATTTGATCGATATAGGGCGTAGGATAGTTGTCTTTTGGACAAGCTCGATTTATATCCCTATAGTCGATACAGATTCTTATTGTTCCTTGTTTCTTGTTGACCGGAACAATATTCGATACCCAATCCGTTAACGGGATCGGATAAATGAAACCTGCTTTCAACAACTTTTCGACTTCTGCTTTAATCGCAGCCGCTTTTCGAGGGTGAATCTGACGCAACCGTTGCCGGACGGGTTTAGCATCCGGGTAGGTCTTTATTTCATGAACAATAATGGCAGGATCGATTCCCGGCATTTCCTCGTAAGACCAGGCAAACACGTCGCAGAATTCTTGGAATAGGGCCTTGTAAGTTTGGATTTCATCTTCTGTACATGCGGCACCTATATGAATGTTCTCCTCAATTCCGGGCTTCACTGAAATATCAATGGGAATAGTACAAGAAATATTCCCTAAATTCAACTCTGAATCAGAATGTTTCGTTGGATCCTGAGCGTCTTTGACATATTCAGCGGTAAAGATAGATGAAAAATCATTTTCAAAATCATCATCCTTAGGTAAAAACGAAGATCTGTGATGGAGATCTTCCCATGGTAGATTGTCTACACTTAGGATTTCGCAAAGTTGCTCGTCAGATGACACGACTTCGGGAAACGCTATCCGTTCTAAGGTTGAGGTGAAAAGTGATTCTTCACTGACCACATTCATTTGGTCGATTTGGGTTGAACGCGAGTCGGTAAAAGACATGACAGCTTCATAAGCAATTTCATATGGACTCAAAGGCATAACATCACCGAATGAGTCTATCTCAGATTCAGATGGGACAATCCAAGGATCATCATAAATAATGTTTTCTGATGTAATCATATGAATTGATGCAAATGAAGGGTCTGCGTTGATTGGAGGGAAAGGAAAAGTTCCCAGTAAACCAGAATCTTTAACTAAACCTACGCCAACGTCCCTATAAGGGATTGTCGTCTTACCGACATGCTGGATACTCTCTGAAGAGGCTGGGTCGGATGAAAAGTATGTCAGCTGATCAATGGTCACGATCTTACCGTTATGTGGAAACTTAATTATTCTGAAGACCGATGAAACGACCGCTGTCATAGCATATGACCAACTTCGACCCAAAAGAAGGTTGTAGTCTAGAGGGGCATCAACCACTTCCACATCCAGACTAACGGTTTTACCTTCTACCCCTATAGGCAATTCCTGTAGAATACCAAACGGACGGAACCCACGGCCATCAAAGGCCTTAAGGATGGTGGGGGATTGGTTCAACGAAGGAGAACCAAGAGATCTCCAACATTGAATCGACATAATACACGTAGAGGCTCCCTCATCAATCACAGTCCGATGAATAGGCCTGTTTTTGACTATCACTGGGATTTGGAAAGCCATTTGATGGGGGAGACGTGGTGTACTATTTTCTAGATCGAAGATTATTAGATTCGGATCCTGAACATCAACAGCTCTGATAGCCGACAAAAGTAATTTTCGTTGTGCTGGGCATGATTGCAGCACTTCTAACGCCGACATTGCTGAGGGTGAAATAGCTAAGTCCTCAACAATGTTGTAATTCTGGGCTGCTCTCGCATGTGGATTGAAAGCAGACCTTCGAAGTACACCCTTGGCGGGCGGTTTAATTACTAAGTCCGGGTTAGGTTTTTCGATCTGTAGTGGATCGGAACCAGGAGCTGAGGTTGATGGGTTAGAGTGAGAAGATTCTGCTTCCTTACCATCAACAGGATTCTTACTACCATAATCTTGCGATCGAGTCGCAATCCTCACATGAGACATCATCAAAATGGGTTCTTCACTGGCATTCGAGGAAGAACCTATCATCTTATTCTCCTGCTCCGGAAATGGATTTTTTAACACAGCAGGAGTGGGAGAACCTTTGACTATTTTTGCAACCTCGGCCCGATGAGGGCAATCTCTCGTAAAATGATCCTCTTCACAAATAAGACAAGGATATCGAGGTTTGCGCTTTTCGTCATTGGTTTCCGACTTTTCCATTTTCTCCTTCGGAGCCTTGTCTGCTTTAGCCTTCTTCTTTCCTTTCTTCTTTCCACCGTTTTTTGATTTGGCCGTAGATGTCTCTACAGCGTGAATATCGGTGGTAAGTTCAGGAGAAGACTCTCCTGTCGGGGAATCAGGCAAAGTGATAATAGGAGTAGTTGAAGCCTTGGAAGACTTCTTCTTGCTCTTTGTATTCATGATACCAATCATACCATCAGCGGCATGAGATCCCGAAGGAGCAGCAGCGATTTGATTCGACTTTGGAAGATCCAGAATCTTCTCGTGTAACGTACCCGACTGAGTGTAAACTAAGTCAAGGTATTGCGCCTGAGCAATAACTTGCTCCTCAGTAACTACTCCGGCCTTAGCTACATCTTCAGTAATCTTCGGTAATAATGATTTAACAAACCATTCAGCTAAGATTTGGTCCGGGATAAAAACTTTCACTAGCCTTCTTCGACGTCTCCACTCATGAATGTGATCAGAAATATACGTGGACGTTGATTGTTTTAGTGAAGTTAATAACTCCGTGCCGTTATCGTATCTGACCGGCAACTGAAAGTGAGTTAAGAACGAGGTAGCTAACTGGCTAAAATTGTAAAAAGAGGCCCGTGGTAACTCAATGTACCACTTGACCGCGAGACCAATGAGTGTACGCTGAAAAAGACGTAAGCGGATCAAATCATCCGAGATAGAATTTGAAGCACACCAGAGGTGGTAAGTCATCACGTGATTGGACAGATCCTCTCCAGACTTACCTTCGAACTTGGGTATATCACTGGGCAACTTATTTGGCATTGGCGGCCAGAACTGAAGATATTGAATTGGATCGTTCGTTAGGCGCGTCAAGTCTGGTAAATCCAAAGTTGCGATAAACGGTAACTGCCGGTTAGGATCTCTAAAACTCTGGGTCACAAGACCAGCCCCAGGAGGAGGATATCCAGGATAACTAGGAACAGGAGTCGCATTTGGGATATTATATCCTCCTGGAAAACCAGGATTAACCGGACCGTACTGGGGTTGTTGAGGTTGTTGATAAGTGTACCCAGGATACGGTTGATACTGGTAAACCGGTTGTTGGACAGCTTGCCCAGGTTGGTACTGTCCCTGGTACGGTTGGTGAACAAATTGAGGTTGAGTAGTAACAACCGTACTTATACCAGGCTGACCTGCAGGCATCTGGACCGTGGTTTGAATCGTAGATCCAGACAACGGTAAAGATGTCTGAGGAGTGGTTACAGAGACAATAGAAACCGAAGCCGTCGATTCTCCAGAAGTAAGTATGGTAGATGTGGCAGTAGTTGCGACAGCCGTTTGAGATGGAGTACTAGGTGCGATTGGCGGCTGAGTAACTACCGAAGTTACAGAAGTTTGAACATTTGACTGGACAGGTTGCGGTTGCTGGGGTGGACCAGAAACTACGAGTTGTCCAGCTTGAGGTACCAACTGCATACTTGGCTGCAACACCTGTTGACCCTGCGATGGATCCCACACTAACATTCCAGGGTATTGACCCGTAACAGGTTGAGGATACTGAGATCCATAACCGGATTGAGGATAGGATTGATAATTGTAAGGTGCAGTTCCCATACTTGGAACATATGATTGACCTTGAGGCGGTTGATAACCTTGACTCGAGTATTGACCTTGAGGTTGATAACCTTGAGGTAAATACGGATACTGGGGTTGACCTTGACCTTGAGGTTGGTACCCTTGAGGTTGATACCCTTGGGGTTGCCATCCTTGAGGTTGCCATCCTTGAGGTTGATATTGATACTGAGGTTGACCCTGGGGTACATATTGAGGCTGGGGTTGACCTTGAGGCATGTATTGCGCCATAGGCGCATACTGACCTTGAGGTTGCCCCCCAGACACGAATGGTGTACCTTGAGGTTGCCCCCCAGGCATTAACTGAGGCTGCCCCCCAGGCGGTAATTGGCCACCTTGAGGTTGGGAAACGGGAACTGAACCTGACATCATGTAAATGTCTCCTACACCCAATGGTATATTACCACTGTTTCCAGTTAATAACCCATGATCAACGGGTTGAGGAGATGCCCCCGCAAAGGTACCAGAAAGTGCTTGATACCCAGTGGGAACAGAAGGACTGCCGTGTAAGAAAGATTCAGGACTTTGCGTAAACACGGACGACTGACCAGACATATTTACAGGAGTATGAATACCTCCAGGTGGAAAAGGAGTACAAGGTGTAGAAAAACCTAGCCCGAAGTTGTCTAAATAATTGGTTAACGAAAGGTACCAAGTAGTACTTCTAGGAGGACTGTAAAAGATAGATTCACGCTCCCTTAGATCAATAGTAAGTTGATCTTCAAGGTTAGAGACGCCTATTTCTTCCTCTGGAGCAAGTTCTTCGATAGCAATCAAACCAGTAGGAAGATTTTCGGTGATAATTCTTTCTATTCTCGGTGAATCAGGAACACTAGAAGTTGGAGTAACAGGTTCAGATATTTCAGGTTCTTCGCCTGTATCACTAGCAGACGAAAAACTACCAACAAGCTCAGAAACTGTAACAGCTTCGGGATTATAACCTGTCTCTAAACTTTGGTAATCTGGATGGACTACCAAGGAAGATTCTCCTTCTTCAGGTGAACCTACTCTACTGCCACTAGGAGGAGTTACAAGGACCTTCAACCCTTCGTACTGACCCGGAATATCTTCAGGAGATCCACCCCGCGATCTACGGAGTTTTCTTAACAAATTTGTTCCGGTAACAATTTCAGGTGACTTGCCCCGAAGTCTACGGGACTGTCTCGGTAATTCCGCCACAGCTAAAAACTTTTAACTACTACACACGAAAACAAAATAAAATTTCAAATCAAACCACCTAAAGTCTCTAAAGAACCAAACAAATTTGAAGCATACGCCTAAAGAATCTAGGGCGTCAAACCAAGCACAAACAGTAGCCTTCCAGACCGAAAGCGCTAGTTGGTGATGAACCCCAACATCGCTGGATTCAGTACAGAAGTGGCGGGTGGAACAGTTACCCCGGCAACCTGCTTAATGAATAGACTGGACCAAGTTCCTCCACTTTAACCGTCTCGAGTGAAGTGAACCCCCCAGAAAATCCAAGTGAGTCTAGCCGACGTCTGCTCCAGGTACAGTGGGATCTTCCCTCCACCGTCACCTCGGTAGAATCCTAAAGATAATGGTCACTAAGGTTACCAACCGCAACAAATGCACCTGGGGGAACAGTCTAAACTCCGACAGCACGCAAGGGCAGAGTAGCAAGCTCAATCCCCTTGCCGGCTCCTTGACAATAATCCAAGGTTTACCGACAAGTGACCCCTGGCTCCTCGACAATGAATAATCCGAGGTTTACCGTTTGTAATACGTGCGTGTCTGGCGTCGTTCCCAACGAGGGGGGATTGATCCCCTCACTGGTTCGGACACGAGCTCGTGCTTCTCCTTTAAGAGGAGCTTTCCCAGAGTACAAATGAGACAATTGGATTTATTCTATCACAAGATAAGCTACTTGTTTGGTTTTGTTGTCTTGGAGAGTTAATTACTCACCTACTCCAAGACACTAGCCTGATCTAAATTGGTGTTTCAGAGCCCTAGTAAATAAAAGTTACTACGTCGATTTTACTTTAAGCGTTAATTTTATGGTTTTTCTTAAAGACAAAAGGTAGCGGAAGTGAAACCAATGGTGTGTAGACTCGACTCAAACCACTACAAAGATGCACCTAAGATGATTTACGCTACTTTCCTTTTTCAATGAAATTCTTAACTAAGAGAGTTGGGAGATGCAAATTTTATAGAAAACAACTTTCTTAGTAAAGACAATCAAAGAAACAATTCTCTTTATCTTTTCCAGCATACAAACATGACCACTCCTTACGTGCACGAAAAACTCTTTTTCTTTCAAAACTTTTCAAAGGAGATGTTTTTGTATTTTCTCTTTTTAATAAAGCATATAAATCTATCTTAACAAAAATCAATCTCAAGAGCTATAAAATCTATGAAAACTTGACTCACAAGCAAATCAAAAGAAATTTACTCTAAGCAAACCTAACAAGGCAAAAGCTCACAAAGATGATTCTAGGTTGTTTTACTTGACCAAAATCAAATCAAGGACCAGCTAATGCAGAATCAAAAGACTAGTCAAAACAAAACTCAAATATTTTTGTTCTTTTTGTAAAATGGAATTCAAGACTCAATCAACAAGCACTTCGAAATTTGGCCAAAGAGACAACTCAATGGTAAGTTGCTCTCACAGGTAGACTTTATGACAGGTCTGACTTTTAAGAATGCTGACAAAACCAGAGAGATCTAAGGCTTGACAACTTCTACCGTCAAAGTCACTACAAGACCTACTCAAAAATCAAACCCTAGGGCTTAAACTTCTATGAAATCCACTAAAACACTCAATGCTATCGAAACAAGTTCAGGTGAAGATCTTTGACAAGGGACTAATGAATCTGGGCAGTAAAAACTAAGAAAAAGCAAAATCTAAGAGCAAAAATGCAAAAAATGGAATTTTCTCAAATTTTAGCAGGGGACGCAGGCGACCCGTTAGAACAGGTGCGGGCCCGCTCTGTGCACACAGCAACAGTGCGTCCAGGGACGCACTGTGCAATACTCAGAGGGTGCGTCCTACTGGAAAATTCAAGAAAAACCAAAATGAATCTAACCCTAAGCTAACCCACCCAAAGACAAAGTCACAGAGCCAAAAACCAGAAAAATAAACCAATTTTCTCAGAGCAAAGTTCATACAAAGGAAAAGACTTTTCACATCAATGGATTCCCCAGCGGAGTCGCCAATTTGTCAGGCGGAAAGAGTCGATTGTGCAGACACAACCAACCTCCCTAGGAGCCTAAGACTCTCTAGTGACAAACAAGACAAACAAGAGCAATCCTTCTCTAAACATGCATTTACTATATGGGAAATCAAGTGTTTAGATCCTACCTGTAATCCAATGCTGTTGTAGCAGTCCAGCTCCGCTGATCTGGATGAGCTCCTCCTTCACTTTGAAACCTGCATACACTAACAATCAAACGATTAAATAGCACTTGATAATCTCATAGAATAAAACATATTTAACACATAGACCAAGGAGTACATGAAACAACTCATAAATAACAAGTTATTGAGAAGAATGGACTCATTTGCATTAATAGGTAACAAAAGGAACAAATACAACCTGAGCCTTGGTGTTGTGCAAGTCCCTCCCAGGGTCCATCAAGAGTTCTCCTTTACTTTGGCAAAGCTCACCCACTTCCAAATAGAACAAGCAAAGATGGCAATCTCTCCTCACAAGCTTCTAAATGGGAGTCCTAATTCCTGCAGCATTTACCCTTAGAAAGGTATAGCTTCCAACCTCCTTTCCTTCTGGCCCAATGCCTGTATTTATAGTGCTCAAGAGGAAGTTAATCAGGTCCACCATCAATGGGATAATCCCCTCTTTGGATGGGATAGCTCCCTTATTGATGGGATAAGTTCCTCTTTGGTAGGAGTGCATGAACCATCTGGAGGCGCTCAATACACGTCGAACAACCTTCTAGAATGCTCTAGAAATGACCACAAGTAACTTTTTAAAGATGAAACTTGCGCACTTTAACCTTTACAGGGGGACGCACCTGCCCCTTTACATACAGAGCGTCCAAAGACGCAGCTTTTGTGAACATTGGGTGCGTCCCCGCAGGTAAGGTTGAGAGAACATGCGTCCCCAGAGATAAACACATTTAGAAAGACTTTCTCTCTTTTTTGGAGTTTGACATGGAGAGCAGAGGCATAAGACTTGCCTAAGAGGGTAGCATGACTGTTGATAGAGCCATACTAACTGTAAATAGTCATGGTGACATTTTTTAGTGTAACAGGCTGTCAAACTTTATTTGGAAAATAGATATGACCTTAAAAGACTTCTAACCTTATGACCTAACCCTTAAAGCATGAAATGACCTAGAGACCCTTTAACACCATGACTAGAAGAAGGGTTTGTAAATGAGAATGACAATAATTGTGATGAGATGACTCAAAACTTATAAGACTATGACTAGAAACAAGGCAACTTTCCAAAGCTTAGAGACAAAGATTTTAGGGTGATAACAGTGGCTCCACTAGGGATAGTGTGCCCTTGTGGTATACTAAGAACTTGTAGCTCCAGTGCTGCTATCCATCCTCTAGAATAAAACTCTGAACCTCTACCCAATTTGCTCCTCAAGCCTTTAATGATTTCTGAACGAAGAATTCAAACTGCACCTACTGAAACAGATGCTCAGTCAACCTACCCTGAGCTTATTTGCACATTCCTACCTACCCTATCAGCTGCAATCTCCACTTGTAGCTCAAGGAACATGAAACTTCCAATGAAGCCAATCATCGATCTGATCTGACACTTGAATCTCTTGACTGTGCTTGAAGCAAAAATGAACCAGATACTGAAATAACCAAGGTAGCATGAGGTGTAACTGTTCTTCAAAATGAACACATAACTCGAAGCCTGAACAGTAAATCTTTTCCATGTATTCAGCTATAGGGTCAAAAAACACATGGTTAGTTTGATTATTCTCAAAAATTTCTGGTTGTGCAAACTGATCTTCAATAATAGTGTATTCTTCCTCAATCACGAAAGAGAAAGGAAGCAACACCCTCTCCTTGTGTTCTGCCACATAAAGCTTTTGAAAAGTATGATCATGATCATGAAGACTATATGATTGAATTTGACCTTTTAAACCTTCAATGTCTTTCTCAATGTCCTTAGCAACTTCATCCAAAAATTTCATCTTATATTCTGTCTTGCACTCAAATGATTTTAGATAAGAAGACAAGGACAAAGAAAAATTTTCATCTATTTCTTCATTAATATGATCATCATTCCATTGTTTGAAACCTTGAACTGAAGGAGATTTTGCCACCAACTCTGATCTATCTATCCATTCCTCCAAAAACATAAACCAAAAATCTTCAAATGACTTAATAGATTTGGCAGGAAAGCTTTCAATCCACTGTTTACATTTCCCTTGAAATGAATCATAGAACAACATAATGCAAACATCCTCATGTTTGACTCTAAGAAGCTCGGTAAAATCATATAAATCTGATATATGCTTCAAAGTTAAACTCAAATATTCTCCATTGAATTTTGGACCATTCCTTAGAAAATATGTATCCTTGGGAAAATGATTTGGGAAACCATGAATTCCTGAAAAATTTATGCATGCATACCTTGAAGTAAGAATGGTAGCATCTGAGTTCTTCATAACTCCAGTGGAATCACCATGAATCTATGAATTTTGAATTCTTCGACAATGGAGTCGCCAAGGTAGTTTTTCAACCTCGAAAGATTTCTGAGCTCCTGCTACCTTCAAAAGTTCAGCTCCTTGATTTTGGGAATGATTAATCTTCAGACTCCCAGCAGACGTACCAAAATGTTATCACAAAACCTTAACCTGATAGGTTGATGATTAGGAAGGCCTTGTGTAACTCTTTCAAACCTACTTTTGGCTGAGGCTTAGCCTCCTCAACCTGAGAGGGCTCTCTCAAAGGATTAATGATATTGATAATGTATAAGATGGCTAACTCTATGAAACAAGTGAAGAAATATGAATGGTTGAACATGATCAGTAAGCATCCATTGGGCTTATGGAGTCAAGAAATGCTTTAGTATGACAATAAAATTAGCTTTACATGGAAGTCAGGGCATCTAGAATTCAACATATGAAGGGTACATTAGTAGCATAAAGGAAAACACAGTCTACAAATGTATGAAGGAAGTTAGAGCATAACCAATGAATTCTAAGTATCATACATTCATACTACTGCAAATAAGGAGATAAGGACAAACATAAACAAGCCACCATTGCACCATTGAACTCTTTCTGAATCCTGAGAAGTAAAGCCAAAGTCTGCATTCATAAAAACATAATCTTCTACAATGGCACAATATGAGTCTTTCTCTGAAAATTTCCAACCCTTTGTACATTACATCTTCTTCTATATATAGAGATATTTACATAACTTAGATTCTTCCTCAAGCATGAGGGGAATTCGAATTCATCCTACTATGACACCTATTGATACTTAAAACTAACTATTAAATGCAAATGACACCTAACTAGCAGTCCTAGAGACCTAATATAACTAGCAGTGTAACTCCTTATCATGATTACAACAACCTTATCTAAGAATTTAAAGCATTCTTTGACAACTTGCAACCTCAATAAGTCAAATTTGATGAAGCCTCCGACGTGGTCATCTGACTGCTGAAGACAAACCCTAGAAATTAGGGAACATGTTTCCCTGTTTTTAGGTTTAGGATCCCTAAAAATGGCACGTGGGACAGAGCCTTTATCTCCTCATCCATGACACATTTTTTGAAACTAAAGGATTTTTTTGTAGTGCATGATTTCTAGAACAAAAACCTCTTTTGGTTTTTTAAAATACTTCTCCAGCTGTCCAGAATCTATCCTTGAAAAACACGTGTCAAACAGGGAAAATCCGTTCTCTGAATTTTGGGTTTCAAAGAAAGCTTATTATCTCCCAACTGAAAACACTTATGAAGAAAGTGAGATAGGTTATTGTATCTGGAGAGTTTTTGAAGATAAACCTACTTCATAATTCCAAAATATCTTTTCATGTGACCAGAAACTGTTCTTGAAAAAGATTGCTAAAACCAGAAGACCAAGCTTGACTTTCTGCAGTTTCGTAGTGCAAGTTTAATCATAAATTCCTCCCACCTCATAATTGATTTGAAGAAACTGAAAGAGTTTTTTGTATTTTGGTATGTTAGGAAGAAAAGCCTCTTTCATTTTTCAAAATTTAGTTCTCAGATGATCAGGACCCCTTTTGGAAGTTGACTAGTAAACGCAGAAAGCAGAGTTTTTTATGTTGAAACTGGATTTTTCAGGGATTTCGTAGCGCGCTACGAAAACTCCTAGTTCAGTGATTTCGTAGCTAGTTTCAAAATATTTCCAACATGATGTGAGATATGACTTCTAAACACCTGGTAAGGCTTCTAGGACATGGAATGAGGCTATCAAACTTTATTTGGAAAAGCGATATGACCTTAAAAGACTTCTAACCTTATGACCTAACCCTTAAAGCATGAAATGACCTAGAGACCCTTTAACACCATGACTAGAAGAAGGGTTTGTAAATGAGAATGACAATAATTGTGATGAGATGAATTAAAACTTATAAGACTATGACTAGAAACAAGGCAACTTTCCAAAGCTTAGAGACAAAGATTTTAGGGTGATAACAGGAAGAAAGAAAGTAGAAATCACATCTTACTCAAACACCTCCTCAGCAACGGCACCAAAAAGTGATGAGCACTAGTATTACAGCAAGAATGTTGCAACTCCAGGGGCTACCGTCTTTACTTTATCAACCCAGGGTTCGTACAAACTTGGAGATGACAATGTTGTATACACAAGCAGATGTGATGGGTCCACTCTTTATCACTGCTAAGCTGGCGATAGACCACTATGGTTTTTCAAACCAGTCTTCTATTGATTCAGAAGAAGTTTGATTACCAATGAGAAAAAGGGAAATTTACACTAAATGAAATCTTGTCTATTGTAGTAAGGAAAAGACTGAAATCAAATGCTTAAGCACACCATTAATCTAGCCAAATGCTAAGAGGCTTTGCTTCAAAAGAATGCTAAGTTAACATGTGTGTAACATATTATCCTAGGCATGCAATTTGAAACATCCAAACATTCTACTGCTGTGCATGTAAATGAACACAATAACTCTTTTTCCTTTTTGTCTTCTTCATATGAAAATGTGAATGCTAACTTCTCTTGGTGATGTGGCAGGTGGATTAGGGATGATGGTGAATGGTCAGATGGATTGGGAGGCAAGTAGGGGTATTCTCCTATCTTCCTAGGTTCTTTTTCCACAATTCAGCCTCAATAAATCCACTACAAGTAGACCTATAGGATGTCCTAATCCTCCTACATGATATCCTAATTCTTTTACAGGATCCCGTGTATTCCTACAGGATCCTGCCAAGAGCAAGAGGAGGGATGTGGAAGGTGGTGTAGGGCTTAGGAAAGGTGAATGGTGGGAGAAATAAGGCATGGGAGTGGTTAGGACTCCTTCATAGCTCAAAACAAAGTTTGTGAAATGGTTGGATTTTCTCAACAATCTTGGAGAAATGTTCTTATGGAATGATGAATTTGGTGATGGATTTAGTGGAAAAAGTGATAACCATGGATGGATGATGATAGGATGGGGTTGTTGGTCATGAAATCTCTCTGCACTATTGAAACTCCTGCACTGCATCAATCACTGACATTTATCCATGAATCATGTTAAACAAGAAAGATTTCTAATTAACTGAAAAAAATAGAATTTCATTATCTAGTTTCCTATTTCATGCATGGGAAAACTTGCAGAATAATGTGAAACCTTTATGAGATCTAATGCAAGGCTGAAGATATCATAAATGACAATTAAATCCTATTCTTGAAAACTAGTAAAATGCTGGCCTAAGTAACAGAAAACCCTAAATTCCATGAGAAATCAGAATTTTGTCTTTTTGGGGCTGCATAAGAGTTATTTCCTCAAACCATGGTCCCTGAAGGGAGGAGTGAGACCAAATCCACCTACTAATAGATTTTTGATATTCCTTTATCTTCCTAAGCTACTTCTAAATCAATGCACAAATGGAAGCAAACTAATCAAATCCACAACTACTTTCAATGAAATAATGTTAAAGATAATTCAACCATTAATATATGAAATCAACTATGCATGAAAATACAAGAAGAGAAGCCTTTTTTTCTAGGTTTGGGCCCTAACCCAAGAGCTTCAGCCCTCTAAGTCAACTCATTGTTGGATCAAGGAAATGCTTATTCTCATTATCATATCAGAAATTTACATAACAATGTCTTCCACAAGTCTTGAACTCAAAAAATGCTTAGTGCTTTTACATCAAAAATTTGAATCCTAATGAGGCTCTATGCCTCCTTATTTATATAACTGAAGTCTCCAATGACTTCCTTAAATCTACGGAGGATCGAATCCCAAACTCATTTAACTGTCACTAGCTCAGCTGCCTTTTGATCTTCATGACTCGGTTGCTTGCAACACCGAGCTAGTGTGATTTGATGGAGGAATATTCGAATGAGTGAGGAGTAAATGAGGAGGATCTATCTCCTACAATCTCTCCTCCTTGTCTCATTTACGTCTCTGCCCTTAATTAGCCAAAATTTCCATGATTTGCTCTCAAAAACCTGCAACCAATGCACATTAGTCCACTAGGCATAACATCTCACTTTTACTCATCTCATTAAGCAAAATATAATCAAAATATGTAAGGAACTATGAGAAGAGTTGATTTAAATAAGCTTGGAGGTGTATTGAGGTCCATATAGTTACCCAATGATGAGGCTCATCAATGTCCCATGGCAGACCTTTGTATTGGAAGAAGTCAACAACAACAAAGGATGGCAATTGAGGAGGTTTTGATCCAGCTACATAGAAAATGGAAATTACTTTTCCAAGTGCTCCATTTACAAGACCTAATTCAACCCACAAGTTACATGCGAGGAAAACCTGTTGTTCATTGCAAATAATAACTTTTGCATCCAATTGTTCATCTTCTTCATGTGCACCAGTAGAATGGTGGTTCCTTTTCTCTACGTAGCAATGTGCAATTGGCATGTTCAATTTTTTTAGCATTGTTTGTTATGTAATTGGAAAGCTAGGTTAGTCGGATATAGGTGGATTGCATTTTAAAATCCCTATTGCTCATCCTTTAACAAAAAGGAATTTTTCCTTGACATGAAAAGGTTCCAGTCTTTGACTGTTGGTGTTGCATTTCTAATATTCGTGAACAATTGTCAGAATGAAATTTGAAGAGGATTCATCCCTTGTTGACGAAAGAAGGTAGATAGTGTGATGACCGTATCAAAGTTGTGCCACAGGGAAGTATCGCGAGATGTATCAACATACATGGGGATATCCTCCATAGGATGTAGTTCCCCAATATCACCAACAAGTATGATAGACCTATTGTCGACAGGCACATTATAATACGAAGGAAATACCTCCCTTAAGCGATCGTCTATCTATGAAAGAAGTTTAGGGCCAATAAATTTCATTTCATCGACTAAAATGTATTTGACGCGACGAAGTTTTTCTTGGAGATGTAGAAGTAATTGACCCTCAAGAGGATGCATTGACACTAAAGGAATGCGAAGAGTAGAATGGATTGTAAGTGCCTTTATGTAAATGTTGCAACAATTGTTGGAGCGAGTAGGAGCAATGGACTTGAATTGGGAAGAGATTCAGCAAGAAATGTATCTTTTAGGAAATCAATTAAATGAGACTTCCATGTGCCAGTGGTGCCTTATATGAGAATTCTAAGTGGAGGAATGGAGGAAGTGGTCCTAAAGTGGGTGAGGACAATGGTGAAAGAAACTTGGGTGGGCGATAGTGAGGTGAGCGAGCGAGGAACTGGAGATGGGCTACAATGGATTTGGGTGGATGAGTGACTAAAGTCTATGAAATGTATGGTTGTCTCTTACAAAGGGAGAGGGATCCTAGTATGGGCCCAATTTTGGTTAGAGTCAAAGTCGCGATGTCCAAGCATGTCAATGTCATCTATTTCCATGTTGTTTCTAGGTTGTAGCTCAGAAAGAATTTCCATTCATCAATGTCTACAGATTCAGGGGGGTTCAGCATATCATTAGTGGAAATGTCATCAAATCAAGGGGAAAGGGGTGTTTCAAGGGCTCAATAAACATGCCATGTAACATACGCATATATTTTTTGTTCCCAATGTGAAATGATTGCTTCATCAGTGGAGCCTATGTCTGATGGGAGTGTGTGGAAAGGGAAGTATAAAAGTAGTTCACTCCAATATAAAGAAGCGTAGGATGCATCAGTAGGAGAAGGGATCGAGGAATAGGAAGGGAGGACATGAAAAATCTTGCAAGGATTTATTTGTTTCCATTCGTTATGTTTTTGACGAGTAGAAAAGGACTAGGAACGTGCAGCTTCAAGAAGAGTTAGTGTTTCAAGTGAAGCAGGTTTATTCATGTATGCTACAATGAAGGGTGGTGTTGGGAAGGGGGACCTAGACCATGAGAAACACGTCAAAAAATAGTTCGAGTAACATTGAGGGAAACAAATGAGCGGTTACAAAGTAAAAGGGTAGTTTTTGTAGCATGTGGCATGTTCCCTATGCGTCAATGTCCCTATCGACAATTATTTCTATTAAAAAAATTCAGACAACATTAACAACAAGTTTTTCGTGGTGGATAGCATGGGAGACAAATGACAACATTTGTCGATAACTTTCTAATTTTGTTTTTGGTTTCGATGCATATTTCGCGATATAGCGTAGAACATCATGTCTAGACAAAACCAGCTGAAAATCGATGTTTTCTCTCCATATGTATAGCATGTCAGAGTTGTGTACATTTAACTTGTCATCATTATGAGTGGGGACATATTTCTTTTGTCCACTGTCATCAATGATCAAAGAGGAGGTGGGATTCAAATCCCATGGAACTCCATACCGGCAAACAAGAGTAGGACCTTTTTTGCGAAGACATGAAGAGGGGTGGAATTTTGTATGTTATTGAACACAATTAAGAAGATTCTCGTAGTCCTGAAGGCGAGAGGATGAAAATATCAATGGTGATGGGAGGATGCATGGGTCATTCTCTATAGAGATGTGTACATAAGGTCCACATTGTTCAGGAGTGTGAGGATTCCAAGCAGAAATGTGTTCATCAAAAAAGCCTCGGGCTATATCCATCGCGACTTAGTCATCCCAATCGAGGTTGTCCATATAAGGTGTGTTTTTGAGCCAAACGAAACCATGTATGTGTGCGGAGCCCCTAAGTTGCCACTCATACCTGTAAAGATGAAAAAGGAAATTTTGTGAGGCGACTGTACATCCAGACAAAGAAATAAAAAGGAGAAGGATGGTCAGGGAAATAATTGCACTAGAAGTCCTTTGCATGTAAACCTTTTTGCAAGACCTCTTCGAGGAAGATTGTGAATTGGCAATGAATGTACAACGCCACAAGATGTGGATTGTTGATTATATTCTTGTATTTCCATTGAGATAGCTCAAATGAATCCTGGGGGGGTTGCCAGGCATGACCATGTGCATATCATGCCATTTGGTTTTAGCTACACTTAGGGTGAAGAAGAAAGTAGGGCTACCTATTTGTGTGATCATATTAGTGACTTCACCTCTGCGTTTGTTCCAGAATAAGTGTGTCCCTCTAAGGCCTGATCTGAAGCGCATAACCTAGTCAGGAAGCATGGAATCAAACATGTCATGGAGGCATGCACAAAGGTCAGAAATAGTCATTGGAAAGCCCTTTTCAAGCTTTCTCTTCACAAAAACAGCAGTAGTTGCTTGACTATGAGTACACAATATAAGATTGTACAAGTAATAGCGTAATCTTGGATGTTGGGGAAAACGGTTATCATAGTAGCGGATGAGGTGAATAGCATATTCTTACATTTCAACTTTTCTAAGATGTGGTTGACCAATCATAGCAGCTCATGTGGTCAAGAGTGTGGGGAACGCCATAGGAAGGAGGTCTTCTGTGGTATATTCATTGATAGTGGAGGTGGAAACAGAAGGCCAGGAAAGTGAAGTAGTGGAATTAGTGCAAGTAGTTGCGTATCTCTTCAAGCTCAGTATGGGAATTAGGGAGTGCTGATACAAAAGAGGATGGTTTGAGGATTGTTGGAGTGGGGTGTGCAGGAATGTTATCATCAAAAGTAGGGAAGTCAAGTCATGGTTTATGAGAGGAGGGGGAGATGCAACGGACGATAGAAGACATATCGGTAGAGCGAGTTGGCAAGGGAGATATTGCATCTTGGTCCAGTTGGACATCCTTTTATTAGGTTTTTAATGAGCTAGTTTGTACTCTAAAGCCAAAAAAACACGTCTCTCTCTAACAATGAAATCATATGTTTTGTGGTCATAGCCATGCCTAGTAACAATGACGATGTCCAATTTGGAAACCAAGCATGGTAAAATGTTGGCGATGGCAGTGATGTCTTGCGGGAAACAAATAGTATCACCAATGTATTCATATTTTCCACCTCGTGCATAGGTGACTTGCAAGTTTGGGTTGATACGCAATATGAGAATTTCTTCTATTTGTTTTCGAGCAGCAAGGACAAATGATTGGTTGACAGGGTCCATGTTGTTCACAAGGGAGAAGCAGTGGGTGGATTTTGTAGTTGCACACTAGGAGCAACAGAGGTTACCATGTAAGAATTTTGTTTTCATATTTGGGTATGATTCTTTGCATATGGACCAGATATGCAAGGGAGATAGGTCATCTATCCTTTCACGAAATCGATAGTGTGCAGGGTTAAGGCCATGGTTGACCAAAATATGGGTATGGGAGGGTTAAGGAGGACGATTCAATGGGGGGGTGTGAAATATATATGGGAAAGAAGTGGCAGTGAATGGAGGAAGTTGAAAGGTAGGTACAGTCGGAGCGGGGAATGTTGAAGGAGATGGGTTTGCAAGTGAAGCTTTGGAATGTTGGGGAGGAGAAATATTATACAGGGGTATAGCTAGAAAGGTTTGGGTGTTTAAATCATCTTTATATTTCAGGTATCTTTGTTTTTTGGATGCCTATTTATTCTATGCATAAAGGAGTCTCTTCCAAGCATTTCTTGAGGGGTTTGCAGAAGATGTTGGCATGTCCATCCTCATACAAACATGGGGAGACAAGTTGAAGTGAATATAGGAGATCAGAAAGAGTTGTCTTAAGCGCAAAGATAGAGCACATAGCCCCCAAAAGCAATAACTTCATTAGTGGGTATATTTTTGAAGTAGTGCCTTCTAGCTTATAAAGTAGATGTGTCTTTTGAGAAATTAGTTGAAGTTTAGTGGTCGGAGAGACCTTTTTTATAATAGAGTTTATGTTTCTTTGATATTATCTACTAATGTCGTGTGATTCAAAATTTGTTGTTGGAACTTTGTCAAAGCTATCTTTGCAGCGTAGAATGAGATTAGAATCAAACTTATTTCAGTGAAGTATTTTTGTGGTGATCAATAACTATCTATCATTCATTTACCAAGTATATTTAAGGCAAACAAACGAAAGCACTTTGTAAGAAGCCAGCATTTGTATTTAGGTGCACAAAGAAAAATATAAAAGGATGTAAATATTCTATTTTGTTTAGAAGGAAGAAGAAAAAAAACATATATATTATATGTAAAAGTAAAATATGGAGAAATATGCAAAGGTGGAAGTTGCAACACGTATCATAGGTGTATATACATAAAGAAGAAGTGCAGCGATGAAGTGAAAAAAAAGAAGGGGGTTGACAAGGGATGAAATGACAATGAATGGAAAATCATATAAAAGTTATTGATTACACTTCACTATGGCATGGGGAAAAGAAATAGACTTTCAAAGACACTGAACAACTGGAGCAGTAGACATTTTTTCGATTTCCTGGAAGAGAACGGAACATGTAGAGTTATAGGTAATTTCCTCTAAATTGATTAGTACAAACTTCAAATGATCCACACCATTGAAGATATATGTTTTCACACATAGTTTGAAGAGTAAAGGACGACATGAAACCCTTGCACGAAGCTCATGGATAGCACCGGAATCAATAAAGAGTATGAACAAGTCTTTTGCTTGGACACCCATGAGTTCAGTTGTAGCATTGTCAAATGTGATGACATTTTTCAATATGCCTATGTGGCCATGCATTTCAAATTTCACCACATACTGATAATCACATTCTGAGAAGGTCATACTACATTTTGTGGAGTGCCACATTCTATTTGATTGGTTGAAAAAAAAATTCATGCATTGCATGCCATCAGATGAGAGAGGGCATGCAAGGAAGTAGAAATCTTGCATGTCAATGGAGGTGATGGTTCCACGAACAGAGAACCATGTTGGTTTTCCACCGGGATGCGAGTCTATGAGGTCGAAAATTGTATGTTGTGGGTATCCCCGCTTGGAAGTTCCCAAGAATTTTCTACTTAACGATGGTGAAGAGGCCAAGCGGTCTCTTTGATGAAACCATAATTGGAGTTGTTTAGTCTCTGGAATGACGGGATCTAGCATGAGGCTCGCGGTCAAGATAGTCCCAATAGTTCTTTCATTAAATTCGGTTATGCGACCCCCTTTGATTGCAAGCACAGTCTAAGCACTAGAAGAGGCGACTTCAATGAGTTTTTTTCCCAAGGTGTGGAAATTCTCCCCCCATAGGGTGATGTTGATACTATAGCCAGACATTTCTTCCAAGTCGAGAGTTTTCCTAGGTGTTTCAAATCCATCTCTTTGAGGAATGGTGGAAGTTGGAGAAGTGGACCTGAGAATCCCAATGATGTCAACAATTAATCTGAGGTTCGCAGATCTGATTTCATTTATATATTTAAAATGGAAACAGTGGAAAGGAATTATCGGAACATCATCTAAGGAAGGTTCAACAATGGAAGTTGCAGAGAGGTAGACTCCCCATTTTCTATCTAGATGGTTGTAATTTGTGTTTGTTCCTTTCACAGTGCCATTTGAAACCATGTAAAGCTTACCCAGTTGGACAAGGTCATGCAAGGAATCTGCGAGATCAACAAAGGCAAAGAGATGGATTGTATAATTGGCAGAATAAACGAGGTCAAATCCAAAGACCTTTTCGGACACTCGAGCATTGTTGTAGGAGTGAATGGATGTTTTTCCAAGCACCCTACCCTAGATCGACCATTTTTTACGATAAGGGCTTAGCACCATGAATGGAATGGTAGTAAGCATAGCGGAGGACAACTGAGTTGACGATGACGTGAAATCTTGTGTTGAAGCAATAGTAGACGAGACGGGGGCATATGGCATTGAAGAGGTCAGTTGGTATGTTGACGTTTGTACAATTTGAAGAAGTTCTAGGGCCCCAATCAAAGTTGCATGACATTCAAGAACTTCCAGTTAAATAATTTGCAAACTCCTAAAAAGAGGGAAAGCAAGATAAAAGCAACATTGCATTAGTTGGAGTGATAGTGGCAGAGAGAGGGAAGGAATAGAAAAACATCAAGAATATGGTGGAGAGTGAACACACGCATAGTTTTGCAAAAAAGTGCAACTGAATTCTTGGAGAATGATAATCAAGCCCAACTGGAGGGCACTATAGATGACATGGAAATTGTAAGTAGACGGAAGCAAAGTTATGTGTTGAGAGGTACTGTCAGAGAGAGAAATGCAGTAGTGTTGGGATGATGTATTTGTGGAAGCAAGAAGGTCAAGTTTAACGATTTGGAGTGATGGTTGGATTGTTGTGGAGCCAGTGAGAAACAAAGTGATGGAATTTGTTGTCAAGGCAACTTCCATGATGATGAGGAAAGGAGTTGTCCTGAAAGGTGAAATCCCGTAAAATGTTGTCAACATTGGAAGAGAAGTAGAAATAAAGCAGTGAGCGCAGTCGTTCACAGGATTGGCATAATTGGAGCCAAATGAAAGAAGAAATATTTACAATTTAGATTCTTTCCAATAGTCAAAGGCAAAGGGAAAGGAAAATTGAAATGTTTAAGCATAGAAAGTTGGTTGTCTATATATGGTGTTTCAGAAACTCTACAGGCGGGTGTGTTGCACGTCGTGACAAAGCACATAGTATTCTAAGTTATACACGCAGTATGAAAACATTGATACTTTCCATTTGAGTGCAGAAGACGATATGGTTAGCAGGTTCTCGATTCTCACCTGTTTGTTATTGAAATTTTGGGGTATTTATCCAGTTGAAGATAGCAACATGACGTGCAGTAGCAACAACAAGAGACCAGCAATAGCACAGTAACAGCAACAGAAAATGCAACTCAAAAAATCAGTAGAATAGTGTGACGTGAAGAGGCTAAATAGAGCACACGCCCATCTACCAGCTAAGCAAAGGGACCAATAAATTAGAGTCAAGACATGTGGAATAGGTCATGGGGTTACCAATGGCAGAGACAATGACATAGATGCTCGTCTGAGTGAGATTAAAGTGAGAATAAATGCACATAAGCGAGCCATTAATTAGATTATTGAATAGAACAGTCCTCAATGTCAGGATGTGTGGATAAGTTTCAAAACTTAATCAAAGGAAAATGTCACATATTGATTAGATATACATGGGATTTTCAGGATTTTGAAACTTTGACATGAGAATAATCCTTTTCGAAAGATTGCAAGTGGAAAGTCTGCTCCAGAATATTAATGTGGCTCATTTGAATAAATGTATATAATAAAGTGTCCAGGGCATAAAACATATCAATTTTGTGTGAGCAAGAATAAATTGAAAGTAAATGTAGATGCTCGGTCCACTAATTAGATTAATGAATAGAGTAGTCATTGAGACCAAGATGCATGTATAGGTTTTAAGTTGCAATTGTTAAAAAAATGTGGCATATTGATTAAATATATATGGCAGTTTTCGGGCATTGAAACCTTCACACTAGAAGAAATATTTTAGAAATCTGTGGGAAAAAAAGGTCAATTGATCATATTAATTTTCCTTTGTACAAGGGCGTAAAACATTAGATCTTCATACGAGGGAGAATAAAATTACAATAAATGCACTTAGTCGGCTAAACAATGGTAATTAATGAATAAAAATAGACAATGAGAGCAATATACGTGCATAGAGAGTGGATCTTATTGGAGGTCGTATTCTAAAATCTACGATAAGTGGCGGATGAGATTTCACATTTAAGTTTGGTATGATAAAACAATCAGGATTACATATTAGTGATTGGAGGTCCATAGCACAGTTCGAAGATTTGGAATTTAGATATTTGCTTATTATTATACATAACCAATGCTACATGTATCATAAATTTCGAAAAGAATTTATGTGATGTTATTAGTCTGACATAACTCTATTATAAATAGGTTTGTCTAACCAATAGGCCAACAGGAATGTCCTGGAGATCTGAGGTGTTAGTGCCTTATCTATTTCAGATATCTAGTGATCCTTGTCCGCCTCGAAATGCCCTGTTTTTTCAAGTTTCGACTTCCAACTTTGAAGATTGCTAATCCTTCCGATATCAAACCCTCCAGGGTATGAAAAAGAATTCAATAGAACATCTCATCTGCTCTCAAGTGGAACTTTCCAAGAAGCGACCACATCCTAAAAGTGTCGATATTACAAGTTGTGATACGTGAGTTGCGATATGCGACTGGATGTGTTTAGGGACGCGTTGTAGGCAAAAATTGATTGTGACAAGTGACGCAGGGAGGCTAATGTCATCACGACGTGCCAAAAGGGTTGACACGTGGCAAGCAGATTCAAAAATTTCAAGTCTCACAACAAGCCAAAAGAGGGCGACACATGGCATTATTCAAAATGTTACACGAGGTAGTGATGGCATCACGTATGGGAGATCATCTATCAGAGGTTTAGGCAATTTGAAAAATCGAAGTGAAATCTCTTATTCATAACCTCCAATCGGAGGGCTCTGATATAGGGGCTACACTGCGGTCACGTGAAGAGCCATAGAACCGAAAATCAGAAATCGGCGAATTGACATGGCGTACACTAATCTTACACCTTCGATTGGAAATCATCGATAGAGAGGGCTCTGATTTTGGGGCTAGCACCATGATCACAAAGAGTTCAAAGGAATTAAGGGCGAAACGTGGCATTATTCAAAAGGTGACATGTGGCAGATACGTGGCAGTGATGGCATCACATATGGGAGATTAGTGATCGTGGGTTGAGGTGTATTGTGCATCAAAGTGAAACCTCTGATTGAAGGGCTCTGATAAGAGGGCTAGATTGTGGTCACGGGAAGAGCCACAGGACCAAGGCCCAAACGCAAAAGATGATCAGCGATCGACAATTAGCGAATCGACATGTCATGCACCAAGGTTACACCTCCTATTTGAAATCACCGAGAGAGAGGGCTCTGATTTTGGGCTTCACTCATTTCCTCTCCACATAGATCAGGCCACGTCACTCATCGGAGATCGCAAGTTTTGGGACTGCAACTAAATGATACATTGTGGAATTGTCGATTGCAATTCCGCGATATTATAAAGGCCCAAGCGCGTGTGATATGGTCCCATGCGTGTGATGTGGTTCCACAGTCATGTCAAAGAACCTCAGGCGGAGCAAATCACAGATCGGAGGTCCACAGTCAATCACACCATCGAAATGGTATATTCTTTGAAGGCCGACGAATCTGCTACAGTGTTGTGAGGAGGAACCTCACCATAAAAAGCCTATCAGCTTAATTAACTAGGAGAAATGTGAAAACATGAATTTTAGTGACTATATCGTGATAAGTATGAGGAAAAAATAATATTTCTCGAGTTATTCATTAAGAAATAATCAAACATATTATTTGTCAAAAGTTTAAATCTAATATAATATGGATTTTGTATTATTTAACTCATATTTATTATTAAAAATAGTTAAATTTAAACCAGTATGATAGCAAATAAAAAATCAAAATAACACCTAAATGTTATATATTTATTACTAGAAAAAAATTCACTTGTCTCTTTAAGGGAGAACTTCCAATAGAGCAAATCCCTAACTATAAGTAACTTCCGAAGCCTTATTTTACATCTCTTGATCATCATCTTTAGAGAGAGAAAATTATAATTTAAGTTGGTAAGAGTTGCTATAAATATTAAATTTAAATTGCTTGAAAATCTCATAACTTTAGTGATAAATTAAATTTAATAAAAATATAATTTTTTAAGTTATATTAAATCTAAATTAATTATAATAAAAAAATCCTCATAAGTTTTTTAAATTTAACAATATATTGAATTTTTTAAATTGTATTTTGAATCATTTATTATTATTAATATTTTTTATAAAAAATTTAATGAGTTACAAATTTTCGTCTTATTAAGAACTAACTAAATTATTTTACCTTTAATTACTTTTCCTTTTGAGTATTGAAATATTTTACTAATTAAGTTAGAATGAATATGAATGAACTATCGAAGCAATAGAATTTAAGTTATATTAAATCTAAATTAATTATATAAAAAAATTGACTTAAGTTTTTTAAATTTAACAATAGATTGAATTTTATAAACCAATATTGAATTGGTTAAATTGTATTTTTGAATAATTTATTATTATTAATATTTTATATTAAAAATTGAATGAGTTACACATTTTCGTCTTATTAAGAACTAACTAAATTATTTTACCTTTAATTATTTTTTCCTTGTGAGTATTGAAATATTTTACTAATTAAGTTAGAATGAATATGAATGAACTATCTAAGCAATAAAAAAATATTTATCGTAATTTTACAATTATAGTTTCAACCATACTAAACTTTGTAATTTATAAAAATATCTTTGCATTTTTTTTAAAGTAAGTTGTTTTGCATGCAATTTCATATATAAAATTTTGATATAAGTTCACCAATACATAATCTATAATAAATATTATTTCATAAAAATAAACATCATGATGATAACCATCTAACAAACATAAACATCATCTAAGATACACATTCAAATTCACTACCATCATCTAATTATATACACCTCTAGCACATATAAACGTCATTAGCTAGCACACAAATCTAATAATCTAACAGGGCATCATCATCGTGATCACATCTAACAAAACACAAACATTGTAATCTAACATCATCACCACACACATCCTCAAATTAATATACATCTCATGTCAAATAACTGCTATCACATACACATCTATCTACAAGCACATTAAATGAACATATCTAACATGACCTAACAATATACACATCAACACCAACATATAAATTAAGTACATAAACATGAACAAAAAAATGCACCATATATATATATATATATATATATAGATATATATATATATATATATATATATATATATATATATATCATCATCATCATCCCTACACAAAGCCCTAAGCATGACTCTCCCAAATCCCTGAGTTTTTGGGTCTGACTACCTCAAATCACTGTTTCGAACGCAAGTGCACCCTGGCCTTTTATGGACTTGCGTTCAATAGCAGGTTGCTCAGTTTTGCACCAGCATTGATCAGCAACAGGTTGTCCCTCATTGGGGATGCACTAATTCTAGAAATTGATGAAAAATAAAAAGAATATCAAAGCTTCCTCTTCAAGAAGCTTCCAAGATTTGTTTCTACCATTTACCTAAGGTAAGAAATTTGAATCATATATGATCCTACCTTGGAGATTTTATCTCTTATACCTTGATCTCATCCACCCATAAAGAGTAGATCTCAATCCTAGATTGGTAAATGGATAAGAATTCGTAAAATACCACACTCTCTTATAAATCTACAACCATCTACAACATCAGGGTTGAATTTTGGAGACTAATCATACCCTCATGTTGTTGCTTTGAACCTAAGAGAGTTATCATTTTCATGCATTAGGGTGACATTCAGGTGTGCTTTGTGACAAGCAAGGCCAAGTCAACTTGGGGAGATATCTACAAGATTAGCTTCTATTCTTGGTTGTAAACTCTCTCCTTTTCATATTTAATACAAATATTATAGTGTTTTCCTATTTGTGTTATGTTATGTTTACATTCATATATTTCAATGATTTGTTGATCCATTAGATAGAGTGATTGGATAATGCTACATATATGTCATATATCTTTGGCTTGTGTTGATTGTATGTGAAAGTTATAATTATACCAATCGGAGTTGCGATTGGAGCTTACAAGACAAGAGGAGAGAAGAGCTTGTGATGGATTCCAAGTAAGCCTCTTTCCATTCTCTAATTTCTCTAAGGGGAAATTTATATTATTTTCTTTCTATTATTTTAGACCAATCCACTAGGTCTAGGGAAGATACTTATGTTTGTAGTCATAAATTTTGTATAATAGGTTTGACATTGTAGAGCTAAGTCTTGTTGAACTAGTGCCTTGGATCTAGTTTGAAAATGAATGAAATTGAGGTCCACATAGAGTATAGGAGCAGTGGCCTCCCGCAAATGGGTGTTTGCCAAATTGGAGCAGTGATTTTATGATAGTGGTTTTATTACGGAAATGGTCGTTTATGCCCAATGATAGCTAAAATAGTTTACTGTCATCAACTCACTGTGGTTTGGGATCAAGTATCCTTCTCTATGGTGGCAGGCTATATTAGTTAAGGTTGAGTCTTCTAGCTGGTGCAACCAACATCTATGTAAAAGACTATTTGCTTGACATAATAGTGAATCAAAGCAACGCAACAACAGAAAGGGTGGTTTTTTTCTCCTAGAGGGGTTTCCCACCAGATATCTTGTGTCTCATTTGTGATGATGTGATTGTGCTTTGATGTGTTGTTTATTGTTACTTTCATCGTTATTTTTGGTTTAATTACTTACATGGTTTATGATTTTGTGATGATCTACTAATGTGTTGTTGGTTAATTTATGCATGATTCAGAAGAGAAGTTTAAATTGGTAAAAATTCGTAATAAAACACACTACTTTTTCAGCTCCCTCCTCTCAGTAATGCCCAAAATTTCCAACAATTGGTATCAAAGTGAGGCTCTTAGTCTCAACTTGATCATTGGAGAGTCGATCTGGGGTTTATTGGCAGAAATTTTCATTTTTTTTTTCATAATGATTTCTCCAAGAAAATCGGTCCTCGCTACTGCAAATTTCAAGGTATGCTAAGAAAGTGTGAAAAATAAATTATTTTCTTGTGGACCTTAACATTTGGAGATTGGTTTGTTAAAGATATGATGAGGATTCACCTTGATCTAAATTAATGAATAAAAATTCTCAAGCAAGGCATATCATTTTTTAGAATCTCCATAATGTAGACCTAGAAAAAGTTGGAGATCTAAAATCTACCATGGAGGTTTGGGATAGACTACATATGTTAAATGGAGCTAGCAGTCACAACAGTGATGAAGAGGTTGAGAAGAGAAGAAATAAGAAGAAAAAGAAGAAGAGATACAAGAAGAATGAAGCTCTATTTGAACCATTTGTGCGACAGGACAACAAATCTAAAGGTATAAGTCATAATGATTTACTTTTGAGCTATATTTTTTTATAGGAATGGTGATAATAATTCAGATTTGATTAGTGAAGTAGATGATGGTCATAATTTCATGCTCCTTAAAGTTGAATATGAATCTACCATGGTTGTTATTGAAGAACTTTCTCATGAAGTTGGTTGACTAACACATGCATGCAAGGAGCTTGATAGGGTATTGCAGAGCTGTGATGAAAAAGAGAAGAATCTTAAGGAGGAGATCACTACTTTGACAACACAGCTAGCAGAATCGAAAAAAAATGAAGAAGTCAATTGCAACAAGAAAAAAGAAAAGAAGGGCTATGTTGAAACACTAGAAGTTGTGATTTCCAAATTGAGTAAACAACTTGAAGAAAAGGACTAGCAGTGGGAGCAAGCAAATAACACCATAGAAGTGGACAAATTTGGCTCTAAATTTCAAAAAGGAGAGACAAGTTCGTACGTAGGAAAGAATAACAATGAAAAACCAAAGAAGCCTGCAACAAAGAATGTGACCAGCCACCAATAGCAACAAAGAAGAGAACCAAGAGGAGCTTTCACATCTAGAAGACCATTTTCTCCTAGGGTGTAGAGTATTAGTTTTCAGAGGACGAGTCAAAACTCCTTCCCCCCTTGATGGGCGATGTTAGTGTCAGTCTTTGCAGCCTTCCACCAGTGATCAAAATATTCTCTTATAAAGTGGTCTTGGGGTGTCAAAGTCAAAATTTTGTCATTTTAGTGAGTCTTCAAGTAAAATTTGGTCACTAGGTATTAGGTCTAGGATTATTTTCACTCCTTCTTAAGTTTTCCAAGTATTAGTCCATGTCACCATTCAGTTGAGTGTACCATCATTCAAAGATTTGTCATCATTATTCTAAGTTCCAATGGGTCATTTTACACCTTGTTTGTGCTTCAGTTGTGCTTAGGTAAGGCTCATTTCCCTCTCCTAGGGTTTTGAAGGTAATTTTCCTTGGATGGTCAAATCATCAACAAAACTTGTATCCTGATGCTCATACACCTTCCCCTACCCTTAAAATACCTTCTTAAAAACTTCCCATCACTGATATCCCTCAAATTCATCATTTTCCCACAAACCCTAGCCTTTTGCTACAATTTGACACTTTTCTACGTCAGAACTGAGTTTTTCCCTTTTGGACCCCTTCCACTCACTAAATCCTTGAAATTGTACTTTCCCCTGCTTCCTAACATCCCTACCTACTTCCCAAACTTTTCTCAAGAAATTATAAGCCCCTCATCCCCTTCATTTCCCTTCATTTCTAAAAGTCCCATGTTCCACACTTCGAGATAGGTTTTATTCAAATGATGTTTATGAGCAAGGAAAGATGATTTTGACAAAAGTCAGAGAGGTTTTTGTCCATAATATACTCAAGAAGAAAAACCTCCTTCCATTTTTACATAGCTCTCATGGGTTGGGAAAAATGTCCAAAACATCATTTGCCTCAGGAGAGTTGTTGCACTTCTGGAATGACTTTGGAAAAATCAAGATTTATCCTAGCTGGATGGACCAAATGACTTTCTTGATGAGTCACATGATAACTAGACATATAGGGCTTTCCAATGAGCTATCATGAGCTCAATGTGCAGCCTCATTCTGCACATTTTTACCAATCTTGGGAGATTGAGATTTTGATAGGGCAAATGAACTCCAAATTGAAAAATTCAAGATATTCTAGAAATTAGACTCAACAATATTTCCAACGAGATATTCCACGCCCAACTTGTACATCGGGAAGGCAGTCAAAAGTGGAGCTGCGCTTGTGGCAGTGGCGCTGCCCTTTTGGCAGGAGAGCTTAAAAACCCTCAAACCCTCAAGGAAACTCTAAATTACTCTCTCCTTCCATCATTACAAGTAAGTGGAC
This sequence comes from Pinus tabuliformis, assembly GCA_031772625.1. Classification (NCBI taxonomy): domain Eukaryota; kingdom Viridiplantae; phylum Streptophyta; class Pinopsida; order Pinales; family Pinaceae; genus Pinus; species Pinus tabuliformis. Next base: position 249,716,069 of record CM062809.1, on the reverse strand, counting down.
ATCCCTCACTTTAGTTTTGGTTTGCAAATCCAATGTTTAAGCATCATTTTCCATGTTTAATATGAAACCCTAAAATCTCCCTAATGATGCCTAAAACCCTAAATCCCCACTATTCATCCTATCACTTATCCCTACATCACTAAATTTACCTATCCCTATTCCCCTATCACCTTGTCCCTTTTTTTTTCCTTTTGCCCCTATTCCATATCATTCCCATTCCCTTTGTCCCTCTTCCCCAAGAGCAAATTCTCAAGCAAACAAGTCGACCCTCTCATTTCCTACTCCTCCATTCCTTTACTAGTAAAAAGCTCATCTCCCATCCCCTCATTCCTAAAAACACTTCCACTTATTCCCTTCACACACCTTAGCCTTTCAAACATGGACCAAGAAGACCGAGACTATGAGGAGGAAGAAAACACAAGCAATGACACCTCAGCAGATAGAGCTAGGCAACAGAGAAAACCACACAAGGGAGGAGGATAGGCTTAGGATGCTAGCTAAAGCTTCCTTGGCTCATCAAAGCACTTGATGATGGTGCTTCTCACCAATTTTGGGCAAATTTGTAGCAAATTTTGTCATTTGCAAATTTTGGAATTTAATACACAAAAAAACTACCTAGAGGTGGCGCTGCACTTTTCCTAGGGGCACCCAATGAAGAAATGGTTTGCATTTTTGGATTCAAAGTGATGAATACATGCACCCTATCAAGTTTCAATTTTTTTGGGGCAGAACTGGTCCACCAAAAGGTCAAAAAACACCCTAAAAATAACATTTCTGCCACTTTTTGGACACACAAAAGCAATCTTTGGCGAATAAAGTTTTGAGAGGTCAAATGAGCTTAAAATTTATAAATTCTAGGTGTTTTGGAAAGTATACTTGAATACCTTTCCAATGAGCTATCATGGGCTTAATTTGGATGTCGGGAAGGCCTCCAAAAGGGACTGAAAGTGGCGCTGCGCTTTTGGCAGTTTTGCTCAGGGTTGCTATTTTTCCAGTTTTTTTATTGTAATCATGGATTATCTCTCATGGTGGATGATTTACCATTGTAAATGATGACTTGGCATGTAATTATGATATATAAATAGTGATAGAGGGTAGATTCATTGCTTTAGAAGTTATTTTGAGCTCAAATGAATCAGTTTTTCACTTTTAGAGGCAAGTTGTTGATGATGCCTATATTCTTGTTTCTTGTTCAGTATTAGTTAGATTAGCTCCTCATCTTAGGGATTCGACCCCCGAGTATGGGAGGAGGTTGAAATAATTTCTATATCTTCTTATTCTTTCTCATTGTAAAGGGTTGGACTCATCTGGATGCTCAGACCTTGATTGTACACCTTTTGTAGGCAATTTGGAAGGAGATTAATAGGAATTGCAGTTATTTTTATGGGATCCATGTGGTATGAGTTTTAGTATAGTTTCTTCTCATGTGATCATATTTTAATGTGTTTTATGTATTCCATTCATCATTACATTGCTTCTAGTTGAATTTTTTTAAGTTGTTAGGTGGAATCCATTGAATCAATGCTCTGCCTTAGGAAACCATTCACCATTTCATGTTTTCTGCAGTTTAGGAAGGATCCATGGTTTTCACATGCCCTTATTAGCTTCTCACTAGTCTAAACATCTCACCCCATCAAGCACTTGAGTGCTAAAGCCTATGCCTACCTTGCCCCATTGAAAACCCTGCAATTCTAACCCAGTTCCCTAGACCTAAATTGTCCAGCTCCTCCTCATCCGACAAAACCCCTACAAAATCCAATCAAAACTTTCATGCTACTATACCTAGCGTAAAATCCTTGACCTAATCTAGTCATCTTGGCTGAGATCCTTACAGAGAGAGCCCTCTCCTAGCCTAGTAGGGCTAGCTACTTGGCTAAGCGTGGTTTGTGGTTACCCTGGCATTGCCTTCCTTCAGCCTGAGGTTCAATCCAAGTGATAACATGGTGGCGACCATACTGGGGAACGTAGTTTTATGTTCCTCAGCAAAATGTATCACATTTAGATCTGATTGTTGATGGTGGACAACGATCACACACCTGAAGTCTGAAATCATTCACCTTGCGAGTCTAAATCAGTTTCGAGATCATATCCAAGGACTCCACTGGAGGATGAACCTAACCAGCAGAAACATGAAAGGACAATATGGAAAGATCAAGTATTCAAGTTGGAATTTCATCCAAGACATTACGTTCTTTGTTATAAATTATTTCTTCTCTTTTGCCGAGAATGTCAAGAAGGCTTTACAAAGTATATTGTATTTGATAAAAGATCCTAGACCTGCATGTGATTCCTTCCCTTTGAAGATTGTGAATACAAAATGTTCACATGCCTTTGATCTTGATCAAGACCCTTCTTCTGAATCTTATGATGACCATCTTCAAACTGATGAGCCTCAAGAGACCAAGACTGATTCTACACCTTCTGTACATATTCCTATACCTTGTAAAATTCCGGATAACTGATTTTACCTCCTATATCCCATTCTTTCCCTAAAAATCATTACCTATATCTACCAAGATTTGATGGTGAATGTGACAACATCACTGCTGAGAGACATGTACTGAATTTTGAGTCTTTTCTTGACCTTTTTGAAGTTGATGAAGAGGATGTTAGTATTAGGATTTTTGCTCTTTCTTTGCAAGGCAAAGTCAAGAGTTGGTTCAAAACCCTGCCTGATGCAAGCATCTCAGATTTCCAGCAGTTCGTCAAAGTTTTCCTCAACAAGTGGGTGGTTAGACAGAACCCTTTCTTGATTCTAGAAGAGTATAACCAGTTGAAAAGACTGCCAGGGGAGACAATACAACAATTTTCTGCCAGGTTTAACCAAGTCTATTTTTCGATGCCTGCTAATATAAGACCTCCTCTTGATTCAGCTCTCTTGCATTATCCAGAAGCCTTTGATCCAGAAATGGAGTTTCAGCTGAGAGAAAGGAACCTTGCAACACTTGAAGAGATGCAAAACAGTGCAGTAGATGTAGAGGCTAATTTGTTGATTAGAAGGGCAAAGTTGAAGGAAGAAGAGATGAAGAACATAGATCCAGAGGAATCGACATCTTTAGAGGTAAAGCTCGACATTTTGGTAAGTGCAGTGGAAGAGATGATGCAAAAGATCACCACAAGGAATGAGTATGATGTTCAAGACCATGGCTCGCTGATTGAAGAAGAACAAGTGGCTGATCCAAAACATTTTCTTTCTTATCCCAGTTGTCATAGATTTGATAATGATTGTTTTATAGATCATCTTGGAGAAGAGAGATCTGTTGATCTGACATGTATGTTTGATGATGTATTTTATACTGATCATTTGCCTAAGTTTGATCAGTATGATGATGATTATTCTCTCCAAACAGAAGCTAATCTTGCAGACAAATCAGCATCTGGTTTGTGGAAGGAGGAAGTTCACTTTCAGTAGCTCGGTGATTAGCCGTTGCATATCAGCTATGGAAGTGAGGAGGAAAGTGCAGCAAATTTTGAAGTAAGTGAAGGATCTTTGCCTCTTTGTTTTACTTCATTTCATATCATCAGAGACAACTTTCATGCAATCAGAAATAAACCATCGATAAGTTTTGATCTTGACCATCTAGAGGGCAATGAAATCCTTGTTCAAGACTTCCCATATCTAGATTTGCAGCCCCCGAATGCCATTGAATGTCAAGTTGCAGATGAAGACTTGGAAGCTGGAACATATGATCAAATGATGCAAGATGATTCCATACCTTTATGTTTTGAATCATTTCAGTTTTTTAAGGGAAATTTGCATAGTATATCTTCAATAAAGGATGAGCAGCCTGTAGAAAATCATCCAATCTCATTAGAACCAATAGAAAATGGGTTGCAACAGTATTTTCAAGTTTTTCACGATCCAATAGCTAATGTGTTGGATGATGTCTACAGTCAAAGCCCTTCTCCATTAGCTAACTGTGAGTTGGAAAAAGTATTGATACAAACTTGATCTGGCAGTCGGTTTCTTTGTCATTTTCAGTAGGAGTCTCATCACAAAGCTCAGATGAAATTTTGCATTCATGGTATGAGGAGAAGCAAAGTAATCCATTGGATGAGCTACATCCCAGTGCACATGAATTTCAATATCCTCATGCAGTATTTTTGGAGTCTGATAGAGAATCCATATTATTCAATCTGGGAAAATTTGGATCTGTTTACAAGTTTTCATGGGAGTTGCATTTCAGTAGTTCTCTCTTCTTGCTCATAAACAAGCACTTGCGGAGAATTCAAACAGCAGCCAGAATGCTTACTTGGTTGCATTGGTTATTTCATTTCACTTAATCAGGTGATGAATGGAACAGTTAGAATAGGTTTTATTGAATAAGCTCCATTTCGAGCAACTTTTACAGTTTGTCAGTTTTGTTGTAGTATTGAGTCAGTTTTTAGTCGAGTAAAAGTCAGTTTGTGTCTTTGAATCATCAATATTCAGTCATGTATTTCAGATTGAGTTTTTTTTTTTAATCCATGCCCAATGGACAGGGCTACTTGGTCTACGATGTTCTTGGCACCTCCAAGGAGCTACCATCCCCAATGGAGCCAATGTTAGCGTTAGTCTTTGCAGCCTTCCACCAGTGATCAAAATATGCTCTTATAAAGTGGTCTTGGGGTGTCAAAGTCAAAATTTTGTCATTTCAATGAGTCTTCAAGTAAAATTTGGTCACTAGGTATTAGGTCTAGGATTGTTTTCACTCCTTCCTAAATTTTCCAAGTATTGTTCCATGTCACCATTCGGCTTACTGTACCATCATTCAAAGAGTTTTCATCATTATTCTAAGTTCCAATGGGTCATTTTACACCTTTTTTGTGCTTAAGTTGTGCTTAGGTAAGGCTCATTTCCCTCTCCTAGGGTTTTGAAGGTAATTTTCCTTGGATGGTCAAATCATCAACAAAAATTGTATCCTAATGCTCAGACACCTTCCCCTATCCTTAAAATACCTTCTTAAACACTTCCCATCACTGATATCCCTCAAATTCATCATTTTCCCACAAACCCTAGCCTTTGGCTACAATTTGACACTTTTCTAGGTCAGGCCTGTGTTTTGCCCTTTTCGACCCCTTCCACTCACTCAATCCTTGAAATTCTACTTTCCCCTGCTTCCTAACATCCCTCCCTACTTCCCAAACTTTTCTCAAGAAATTATAAGCCCCTCATCCCCTTCATTGCCCTTCATTTCTACAAATCCCCTATTCCACACATCGAGATAGGTTTTATTCAAATGATGTTCGAGCAAGGAAAGATGATTTTGACAAAAGTAGAGATGTTTTTGTCCCTAATAGACTCAAGAAGAAAAACCTACTTCCGTTTTTACATAGGTCTCATGGTTTGGGAGAAATGTCCAAAACATCATTTGCCTCAGGAGAGTTACTACACTTCTAGAATGACTTTGGGAAAATCAAGATTTATCTTATCTGGAGGGACCAAATGACTTTCTTGATGAGTCAAATGATAACTATACACAAATATATTTTCAATGAGCTATCATTAGCTCAATTTGGAGTTAAGGAAGACCTTCAAAAGTTGCCTGCAACATCACTCTGCATTTTGGCAGCCTCATTCTACACATTTTTACCAGTCTTGGGAGATTGAGCTTTTGACAAGGAAAATGAACTCCAAATTAAAAAATTCAAGATATTATGGAAATTAGACTCGACAAGATTTCCAACGAGATATTCCACACCCAACTTGGACATTGGGAAGGCAGTCAAAAGTGGACTTGAAGTGGAGTTGCGCTTTTGGCAATGGCGCTGCGCTTTTGGCAGGAGAGCTTAAAAACCCTCAAACCCTCAAGGAAACTCTAAATTACTCTCTCCTTCCATCATTACAAGTAAGTGGACATCCCTCACTTTAGTTTTGGTTTGAAAATCCAATGTTTAAGCATCATTTTCCATGTTTAATATGAAACCCTAAAATCTCCCTAATGATGCCTAAAACCCTAAATCCTCACTGTTCATCCTATCACCTATCCCTACAGCTCTAAATTTACTTATTTCTATTCCCCTATCATGCTGTCCCTTTTTTTCCTTTTACCCCTATTCCATATCATTCCCATTCCCTTTGTCCCTCTTCCCCAAGAGAAAATTCTCAAGCAAACAAGCCAACCCTCTCATTTCCTACTCCTCCATTCCTTTCCTAGTCACAAGCTCATCTCCCATCCCCTCATTCCTAAAAAAACTTTCACTTATTCCCTTCATACACCTCAGCCTTGCAAACATGGACCAAGAAGACCGAGACTATGAGGAGGAGGAAAACACAAGTAGTGACACCTCAGCAGATAGAGCTAGGCAATAGAGAAAACCACACATGGGAGGAGGATAGGCTTAGGATGTTCAGTGAAGCTTCCTTGACTCATCAGAGAACTTGATGATGGTGCTTCTCACCAATTTTGGACAAATTTGTAGCAAATTTTGTCATTTGCAAATTTTGGAATTTAATACACAGAAAAACTGCCTAGAAGTGTAGCGCCACCAGCATTGTGCTTTTCCTAGGGGCACCCAATGAAGAAATGGTTTGCATTTTTGGATTCAGAGCGATGAGGACATGCACCCTAGCAAGTTTCAAAGTTTTTGGGGTAGAACTAGTCCACCAAAAGGTCAAAAAACACCCTAAAAATGACCTTTCTGCCACTTTTTGGACACACAGAAGCAGTCTTGGGAGAATCAAGTTTTGAGGGGTCAAATGAGCTTCAAATTTAGAAATTCTAGGTGTTTTGGAAAGTATACTTGAAGACATTTCCAATGAGCTATCATGGGCTTAATTTGGATATCAGGAAGGCCTCCAAAAGGGACCTGAAAGTGGCATTGCGCTTTTGGCAGTTTTGCTCAGGGTTGCTATTTTTCCAGTTTTTTTACTGTAATCATGGATTATCTCTCATGGTGGATGATTTACCATTGTAAATGATGGCTTGGCATGTAATTATGATAGATAAATAGTGATAGAGGGTAGATTCATTGCTTTAGAAGTTATTTTGAGCTCAAATGAATTAATTTTTCACTTTTAGAGGCAAGTTGTTGATGATGCCTATATTCCTGTTTCTTGTTCAGTATTAGTTAGATTAGCTCCTCATCTTAGGGATTCAGACCTTGATTGTACACCTTTTGTAAGCATTTTGGAAAGAGATTAATAGGAATTGTAGCTATTTTTATGGGATCCATGTGGTATGAGTTTTAGTACAGTTTCTTCTTATGTGATCATATGTTAATGTGTTTTATGTATTCCATTCATCATTTCATTGCTTCTAGTTGAATGTTTTCAAGTTGATAGGTGGAATTCATTGCATCAGTGCTCTGTGTTGGGAAACCATTCACCATTTCATGTTTTCTATAGTATAGGAAGGATCCATGGTTTTCACATGCCCTTCTTAGCTTCTCACCAGTCTAAACATCTCATCCCATCAAGCCCTTGAGTGCTAAAGCTTATGCCTACCTTTCCCCATTGAACATCGTGCAATTCTGACCTAGTTCCCTAGACCTAAACTGTCCAGCTCCTCCTGATCCGACAAAACCCCTACAAAATCCAATCAAAACTTTCGTGCTACTATACCTAGCCTAAAATCCTTGACCTGATCCAGTCATCTTGGCTGAGATCCTTATAGATAGAGCCCTCTCCTGGCCTAGTAGGGCTAGCTGATTGCTAAGTGTGGTTTGTGGTTACCCTGGCATTGCCTTCCTTCAGCCTGAGGTTCAATCCAGGTGATAACGGGCGAGATTGAGTGTTTTGCTTGTCACAACTTTTGATATGTAGCTGCTACTTGTAAGAGGATAATTCACACTTCTATGCAGTAGTTTGATTAGCCAAGTAGAGGACCTGCCTTCAGGTATACAAGTTCATTTAATGGTTATTGTTTTTCTTGTAAGATGTTTGCCCACAAGGCCATTGATTGCAGATATAGCACGAGGAGATGGAGATCCAACATGAGAAACAAAAGATCATATCCTTTGGCTACATATATTGGTCATATAGAGTGTTATGTGTGTCATAATTTTGAGCACATGGCTAAGGATTGTAAGATTCCTAGATCCTTGAGGCCTTTGGTTCAAAAGCAACATACAAATGAGAATGCACAACTAAGGAACGAGCCAAGGAACATGTGGAAGAATAAGGAGGAGGAGTTATGAAGGATTGGCGTTGCACTTTTTTCACATGATGAGGATGATATGTGGTATATTTATTACATATGCTCACACCATATGTCATGAGATAGAAGAAAATTCCACTCCATGAAGAGAACCAAGACTGGTCGTGTTGTTTTTTAAGGTAATAAAACTACATGTTAGAAATTGTAGTAAGAAAAGGCTCAATTTTGACTTGTTCCTTCGTCAAATTGAGTAATTCGATTTTCCACATCAGTGGGATGACTTGGATTGTAGCTAGCTATAGTGGCATGGCCTTGTCTACTATTTAATTTAGTGAATTCAAGTTATATGCTAGAAGTAGAGTTGTGCATGGGTTGATTGCTAAAATTTAGCAATCTAGTGGAGTTATTGTTATTTGAACTCAATTAATTGAGCTCTTATCATTTGTTGAGTAAGTTGAAGGTTAGTTGAGTAGTTAAGATTGTTGTTAACTCACTAATCTCTCAGTTAAACTAGTCAATCAACTAAAATAGACATAATCATGCATGGAATTTGAATTGCCTAGTTGAGGTGGAGGAAAAGGAAATTTATATTTATATTTGTATATTGTTGAGTATAGAGTGCTTTTACTCAAAGCTAGTGATCAATTCCTCAAGCTATTGCATAAGGAAATAGGGAATTTCTCCTATTTTTTAGTGGCTAATTCCTTTAGGATTACACAAGGAATTAGGAAGTTGGTTGAGGCTTGAATTGGGTAAGTGTTGGCCAAAGCAAGTCAGGAAGCAGAAGAAGAGGATTTCAGTGCAAGGTATGCTTCAAAGTTGAAGAAAGACATTGTAATTATTTCTCTTTTCATCTGAATTAAAGAAAAGTAGCAAAGGGGTTTTTCCCAGTTGGGTTACCCTGTAAATCATTGTATTCTTGTGGTTTTGATGGTTGTATGTCATTGCATGTGTTTCTAAATTGTGATTTCCATTCCACAAATAGTAGAGGAAATTTGTAATCTCTTATTTTCAGTTTGAATTCATCAGTAGTAGAAAATTTATATTAATTTCTACATGGTATCAGAGCAGAAATCACACTAGAAACCATTCAACAGATCTTCTCCTTCGGAGATTTCAATTTGCAAATTCAGTGAAGCAATTTTATTCCGTGCAGGAAAAGAACTTTCAACGGATTGAGATTGGAGTATTCCCTTGAATTACATGGCTTGGAAGGATAGGATGGAGGTTGTACTAAATGGTAATGGAGTGTTTGATTACATCAAAATTGACATTCCAAAACCAGCAGTATCAAATACATTGCAGTATGTCTGGTGGAAGAAGGATACCGCAAGATCCAGGAGAATCATCCTAGACAGTGTGAGAGACCACATAGTCTCGAATTTACATGGCAAGGAGACTCCATTTTCTATGTGGAAGGCCCTCACTGATCTATTCAAAAATAACAGTGATGCCAGAAAACTTGGTTTGTTGAACAAATTGAGGATTGAAGACAAAGGGTATGAGGTATTATTCAGTAATGCGAAGGCCTATCTCAAGCAGTTTGCTTCAAGTCAGGTCAAGCAAATTAGTGTCATGATCGAGAGACTCTACAAATTGGAGGAAGAAGCATGTGCAGCCTTGAGGAGAAAGGCAAAGATTCCTTAGAGTAGAGATGTGCTAGTTGAACGAGAGTGAGATAAAGCTCTCAAGATGGAACCTCAGGCAGCATCTCAGTTTTAGTCTAAGCTAGTTAGAAGTTGGGCTTACCAGCAAGATGATGATGATGAGGGCCAGTCAGAGACTTACAATATAAGGATAGTTCGAGTCAAGTAGGTAGATGACTTGGTTAAGGGAGCTCAGAAGAGAGTTGACTCTCCCTACATGAAGAAGTAGACACCCAGATACACAGGGTACATGGCACCTTCTAGTTCAGAGGGATAAATTGTAGCCATACCTCGATAAGTGAGGTGGGGTGATGTAGAGCCCTAGTCCCAAAGTTTCAAAGATTTGGGCAAGATCCATAGGATAGCAGCAGTAGTTGCAGTATACTCTTCTCATGGATCATCACCCTTGCTACAGGGGCTCATAGTATTAAGTAGCAAGAGGATCAGTGCCATTCGATGCAGTCATATATTGATCGACAATTACAGACTAGTTGCAATCATATGTTGAGAAGCATAGAGCAGTATTGGTAGCAGTGCAGGAGACACAGTACATAATCAACAACATTGCCGTTTTCCCATCAGACAGTGCAGAGACTAGTAGCAATTAGATGCTCAGGAAGGAACTACAGCTTAGAGACACAGTTGATTTAGTTTTTGGATGCTTCTTAGTTCCAGTTGTTGCAATAGCAACAGAAACAGTGAGACGTAGTGTTATAATACATTCCACAAGAGATGGAATGGGGTTGTGCAGAGCCCTTTTCTTGCTAAGAGGGAGTGTTAGAAATTGTAGCAAGAAAAGGCTCAATTTTTACTTTTGCCTTAGTCAAATTGAGTAATTTGATTTTCCACATCAGCAAGATGACTTGTATTGTAGTTAGCTAGAGTGACATGGACTTGTCTACTAGTTAACTCAGTAAATTCAAGTTATAGGCTAGAAGTAGAGTTGTGGATGGGTTGATTGCTAAAATTTAGCAATATAGTGGAGTTATTGTTAGTTGAACTTAGTTAACTGAGCTCTAGGCATTAGTTGAGTCAGTTGAAGGTGAGTTGAGTAGTTAAGATTGTAGTTAACTCACTAATCTCTGAGTTAAACTAGTCAATCAGCTAAAAGTAGACACATTCATGCATGGAATCCTAATTTCCTAGTTGACATGGAGGAAAAGGAGTGTTTGTATTTATATTTGTATATCATTGAGTGTACAATGATTTTGAAATGAATAAGAAAATATGGAATTTCTCCTATTTTTTAGGGGTTAATTCCTCCAAGATTGCGCATGGAATTAGGAGGTTTGTTGAGGCTTGAATTGGTTGTGTTGGCCAGAGTAGGTCATGAAGCAGTAAAACAAGATTGCAATGCAAAGTGTGGTTCAGAGTTGAAGCAAGACATTGTAATTGTTTCTCTTTTCATCTAAATTAATGCAAAGCAATAGAGGAGTTTTTCCTAGTTGGGTTCATGTGTTCTTGTGATTTTGATGGTTGCATGTAATTTCATGTGTTTCTAAATTGTGATTTCCATTACACAAAATTGATGGGAAGCATTAAAGCTAATCTTGGTGAGGAGAGTACCAATGCAGATGATGTGTGTATCATTGAAGGCCTAAAGCATAACATTTTGAGTGTGATCCAAATGGTTTATGGAAGCAAGGAAGTGGTTTTCAACTCCAAACGTTGCATCATCTGAGAAGAATGATCAAAGAGAGTGATTTCCAAGGGAGTCAAGGTGTTGGATAAGATGTATGGGTTGAAGGAAAGAGTGAGTAGTATGAAGATTCCAAGGGAGTACTCTTCCTCATCAGATTCTGAGTAGGAAAGATTAGCCCCTACTACAGTCTACTCTTGCATGTTAGATCTACTTGATAGTAGAGGTACATATGATACTAGCATGGTATCAAGAGGAGCATTGGTAGCTTGATGAGAACGAGTTGTAGCAACAACATATAATGAGTTCATTTGAGCCTCATGCACATTCAGGCCACGGGATCAACCTACTTATTGGAGGTATATTGAGCTCAAGGGGAGCTATGCATGGTATGATATTTGCACGAGTTATTAAATATTTTCCTTATTTCTTTCATTCATTTTTTTGTAGGAGCCTTACATATGTTTTCCTGAATGAAATGAGTACATTTTTCAGCCATACATATGCTCTTCGCCTTCACTAGCAATTGGTTGAAAAGTTGTGCAGCCATGCATAGAATGAGATCTTTGCTTCAGCCATGCATAGAGGTGATTTGATACTTGGACCAACCATGTGTAGGTTTTTATATGATGATTATTACAGCCATGTATTTGTTATTGTTTCATCATTCCATGTTGGTAGAGAGTCCAATCATTTGTGAGTTGAGTTACCATACTGATACACATCTTTTGGAGGAGTCTCATAGAGTCAGTTTGTGACCATTTGTATGGGCTAATGATGTTGTAACAACCATGATATGTTATGTTTTTGAGTCATTGGTCCATATCAGATGATAATAGCATCAATGTATTTCATTGTAAAATCTATGTAAATGCTCATGAAGCCATGTACTAGTATTGTTCTTATCATCAGATCTTTTAGTCATGAGTCATGAGGCCATATGAGAGTCATGTATGAGGTCCTATGTCGTTGTTATAGCTATGTATTTGTAATGTATACGTAATTTAGTCATGTTCATATGGATCTTGGTCCACATAATGTTTCTCTCTTGTGGCAAGGAAGCATTATTTGCAGCAAAAGCGGTTCATTACAGCTTGGAGTGATGTTGGAGATGGCATGTGTTTAGGGGGAGCATCTTATTTTCTCTTGTTTACTTCAGCCATACATTGTGGGCATTATGGTCCTCTTGGAGGTTTTCATGATGTGTCTCATGATATGATATGATTTTTGGGGCTGTTAACCTCATGAATGAGCAAAGAGGTTGAGAGGTTAATGATGGCCATTAATGTTGTTGATTGGAGATGTTGCACTCAGAGATGGTTGGTGGTTGTTTCTATGTGTTTGTTGCTATGGAGAGTACAGGTTGGTGCCTCATGTGAATATTGTTGTTGCTACTAGAGATTATTTTTCTAACATGTTGCTCATGAAAGATGCTTGATCATTGGTTTGTTATGTTGCTTGTTGTTCCTAATGTGAGAGGCGTGGATACATGTTGATTTACATTTTTGTTAATCCATGTAGATTTTAGTTGCTCCGTTATTTGTGTTTGTACTCTTGCTACCTTATCATATGGTGTTGGCCCTTTGCCATTGATTTCAAAGGGCGAGTGATAAGGGATATTGGTCTGGAGATTATCTATGATTGCCATCAATGCCAAAGAGGGATATTGTTGGCATTATGGTTTTCATGGTTGTAGATATTTTGTGTTGGAATTTTGTTCATGGTTACGGCTATCTTGTGTTGGCATTGATGTCAACCCTGTAGCATGCATTGCATATGTTTAGTCATGCATATGTTTGATTAGTTTCAGCTGGTTGTATTGGCATTGATGTCAACCTAGTGTTAATATAGTTGATGCATTGATCTCAACCTTGTGATGCCATGTGATGATCTATATGTTGGCATTGATGTAGGATGATGGCATTGACATGGTTTGTATGCAGATCTACATGTGTTGGTGATGGTTTCTCAGGTGCTAGTGATGTTTTTGCTTCATGTTGATGAGTTTGGCAGATTAGGTCTTTATGATTAGCTCTTCATGTTGGGCCTATGTTCATGACTTGTTGCAGTGGTGTTTTGGGCTCATGATGATGTTGGAGAGGTGCTACAAACTTCACATGTGTTGAATCTTGTGGAAGTCTCAGAGGAGGGTAGAGGACTTGTTGGCATTCATGTCAACCCTTTTTTGTTTGGCCTTTAGGTCAACTTGTTAGTGGCACTTGGTAGAAATGTCTAACCCACTTGCATAGGTATCACATAGCTTAGCATAGGTTTGGAGGCATGTACAGGACTTGATGACGGTGTCCAAACAGGTGGTAGAGGTTTTGAGTCGAAGGCTTATGGTTTTCTCCTATACTCTGCCCTTCCCACTAGGAGAAAGGATTGTGTGTGCAGCTGGAGGACCCTAACTTTTGGGAGGAAAGCTTGTGCATGCAACTATAGCCGATATTTGGCATTGTTGTGCGTGCAGCCGAGCCTCTATACAAAATTTTCTCTGGATTCCCTATGCACATCTAGTGAATTTCAACTTGGTTATTTGTAGAAGATTCTAAATTAATGAAATAAGGTTGAAATTGGTTAAGTACACCCTCCAATGGGTGTGAAAACCTTTAGTGCACAAGTCGTGATGATTATGGATGGATTTTATCAACTTTGTGCACCTTTGATCCCAGTCTAAAAGTGGAATTTGCCTAGCATATTATATGTACTCCATTTTGGATCTAAGATATGGTTGGTTCAGTGATATTGTGAGTTAGAGAAGGTTTCAAAGAGGTAGAATGCTTCAGATATAGTTTTGAGCATAGATACATAGTGCATGTGTGCAAATGGCAGTTGTGTGAGCAAATATTCAAACTAAAGTAGTGTTCTGAAGCAGAATATCAGTTATGCATATCAAATTGATGGATAGGAAGAAATTGCATAGAGATTCTATTGTGTTTACATGACAATTGGTTGTGTATGCAACGACTTGATGTGAATGGAAATTTTCCATGATATTTTATATGTTGTTGTAGAGTTTGATAAGTTTATTGATCCAAATTAGTCTTGATGGTGGAATTATTTTATTTAGATTTATTTGTTGTTGTCGAGATGTTTTGAGAGTAAGCATGTAGGAGGATTGATGTATGTATTGTAGCCACTATTTGCTTGAGTAGAGAGAATATTAAGCTAAGTCTTTTGGTAGAAATCACATAAGAGAGCATATTGTTTGTGGCATTTACGATTATGATATGCAGAGGTTGTCTTGTTTTTGGGGTTTGATATTGCATAGCTAAGTCTTGTTGAGCTAGTGCCTTGGATCCAGTTTGAAAATGAATGAAATCGAAGTTTGCATAGAGTAAAGGAGCAATGCCCTCCAGCAAATGGGTGTTTTCCAAATTGGAGCAGTGATTTTGTGAGAGTAGAAGTGTTGCGGAAATGGTGGTTTCTATCTAGTGATAGCTGGAATAGTTGATGGTTGTTAATTCACTATGATTTTGGATCGAGTACCCTAGTCTGTGGTGGTAAGCTATATTTTTTGAGGTCGAGTCTTCTAGCTGGTGCAACTGACATCTATGTGAAAGACTCTTTGCTTGACATAATAGAGAATTAGAGCAGCACTACAAAAGCAAGGGTGATTTTTTGTCCTAGAGGTGTTTTCCACCAGATATCTTGTGTCTCATGTGTGATGATGTGATTGTGCTTTGATGTGTTCTTCATTATTACTTTCATGGCTGTTTTTGGTTTAGCTTATTAAATGGTTTATGCTTATGTGATGATCTACTAATATGTTGCTGGTTAATTTATGCATGATTCAATAAAGAAGTTTAAATTGGTAAAAAATGGTAATAAGAAACAATGTTGATTCAACCCTCCCCCCCCCTCCCTCTCGGTAGTGGTAAATGTTTCCAACAATATTTTTTCAATGGACTTGTACTAGAATGTCAAGTTGTTGCTGGGAAAGATTCTTATGGATGGAAGAAAAATGTAGGTAAACAGGATGAATATTTTAGATGAGATCACGGATTTCATATTGGACATGCAAGGAAGGCATGTTAGGCTAGAGATGGGGTCACCACCCAAGTCTCCAATTCCACTTCCATGCAATGTTGAGGAACAACCCATCAACCTCGATGCCTCATTATCTTCCTCATGCTCGGGTTTCTTATGTTTCATGGTTTTAGTCCTTGGTTTTCATTCTTACCCATTTGGGTTGTTAGTATCTTATTTTTAAAGCTTATGTCTACTTTCCTTAACTTGTTGGCTTAGATTTTGCAGATTCTAAAGACTTCTCATTTCATTTTTTTTTATTGGTTTCCCCCATGGCAAGGAAACATTATCTATATGAATTTTTAGGGTTTAAATTGTCAGTTATGGTTAAATTTTGTTGCACTTGACTCATATTCTTCTATCTATGGTCTAGTTTACAAGGTGGCAAGTAAAAAACAATAAGAAGAGTATCGTGAATGTAATCATTTGATATTTTCAAAATAAGCTTACATAATAATAATAATAATATATAATTATAATTATGTATTCATGATTGATGTAATAATACTCCCACCCACCTTATCTAAATTTATGAAGGGGGCAAAATGAAATACATATTTAAGCCCAAAACACAAAGATACATTGAAACTTGACTTAAATTAATAAATGCAAAATTCTGAAACTGTAAACATGCAGAACCAAAGTAAACTAGCTTGAATGGCGGTAGATAATCTTTGAGAAGAGATGTGAAAACTACGCAACTTCCTAAAATGTGTTACAATGAGGCTCAGTGGCCTTTTTTATCATGAAGAAACAATGATAATCCCTAAACATCCAAAAGCCTAACCCTAAGAGATGAAGCACCAAAGGTTTATGGGCTTCGATGGGGTAAGTAGGAACATCAACTTCCTAGGGTTGTAACTTTGACATATGATCTTCCTTTAGCATGCATGATAACCCGTTAGAAATGCCTATTTTAGGAGTACAATTTTAGATTACCGATGATAGTTAAAATTTAGTATTGGCTCATTTCCCCAAAAACTCATCGTTTAGGGCCTCAAAATGGATCCAGAAGTTCAGTACCTAAAAGATTACAAAATAGGAAAATTGTGTTGTGAGCTAATGGAATAGGTGGGTGTCCATTGATATCTACCTAGATCAATCCTCCCCCCTTAGGAAGAAATGGTCTCCATTAATGAAATTGACCCCCTGTGAGCCACTTACCTTGGTGTAGGAGTTAGCCTGCTTTGACAACCTGATACAACTGGACCCTTTGTTGGAAAATTCTCTTAATATGTGTGTCCATTATATATTAGTTGTGGCTTGTTCAATACAACCTAGTTTGACCTCTGTCAAGGACAGTTGCTCTTTGATTTATGATGTGTATAACAATGGTGGAAAGTATGTCTGAAGGTGGAAAGTATGTCTGAAGACGATCCACATTGAACACTAGGTGCAAGCCAAGGAAGGGGGGATACTTAGCTCAAAAGCATCGTCGCCCGTAGCCTTGGTGGTGGCATAAGGTCCATAACGGAGTGGTTGAAGCTTCCAATGGGTCCCAACAAGGAATTATTTATTTAGATGCAACCAAACCTTATCTCTCACTTGAAACTTTTGTGGCACTCAATGTTGAGCACGACATTGTTTATACTTAGTATTAGCTTTTTGAAAGATACAATGGACCTGCTGGTGGATGTGTTGAATTTGTTCAATAAACTTGGTATCTTTGTCAGCTTCAGATTGAACATGTGCATATTTTTCTTGGGTAGTTGCAAGGGGAAATGCAACATCAATTGGACCTAATGGTTGAAATCTTAGACCCACTTAAAATGGGTTTTAGCTAGTTGATCTATGGAGAGATTTGGTGTAGTTGTGTTGAACATATGGGAGACTTGCATCACATGTGCATGGATGCTTGGAGTAGTACATGCATAGAATGTGAAAGATCATCATGTTGACGACCTTTGCCTAACCATCAGTTTGCGTGTGGAAGGCAGTTGATTTGGTGAGTTTGGTGTCAAACATTGACCAAATTCTCAACTAAAATGCACTTAGGAACCTACTATCCTGATCTAATATGATGGTTTGCAGGATCCCAAAATTTACCCACACCAGTTCAAAGAAGAACTTGGTAGTGGCTTCTATTATTACACTCTTTTTGCAGGAAAATAGGATGGCCATCTTAGAAAATATATCGACAACCACAAACACATAGTCATTACCATCCTTTATAGGAGTAGGCAGAGGGGTGTATAGGCCTTTATTCTTAATGTTTGGTTTGGAAATGGTGCAGGCAATGCAAAACCTAATATACTTGCAAACATCATGTCGAATTTCAGAAAATAAAAATATTTCTACAATATAGCCATATTATTCACCACACCAAAGTGCCTTGCTACCTTATTATAATGTGCCTCCCAGATCAGTGGAACGCTCACTTAAACAAACACAAAGGTGTCCCAGGTAGCACAACAGTGCATCCTGGAGGTGGAAGTATGGAAATTGCTTGCCTGTTATGAACATATGGTGTGTGGCAATGAGATCTGAATCAATGTTATATAATTGTAGTCATACAGAGATATCGTGCCCACAAGAGTTGAGAACGATGGTCAGTGCCATAACTGGGGGTCGACATATCAATATGCAACATGGTTCATGCTACCCTTCTTGTATTTAATGTTCAAATAAAATTGTTGTAGATATGTGGACCATTTCTAATGGTGGTCATTTTTTAAATTCATGGTTGCACATTGGAATACATCACCTTATCATAGGTGGGGTATATCCGAACAGTATCAGAGAGTGTCTCACTATGATAGGTCACCATATGTTCTTGTTGAATGAGGATTGTACCAATAGAATAATCAAAGTCATCTATTTCAATATCAAATGGTTATTGTAGGTTTACCAAGGTGAGGATGTGAAGAAATTCGATGTTTCAATTCATCAAATGCCTTCTGTTGTGACTCAGACCAAGGGGCAAGCAATATAAGAGAACATTAATAAGAACCTTCGATATAAATTATCAAGGCCCAATAAGTTGCGAAGATTTTTTAGAGTCATCGGGGCCACCCAATCCTGAATGACTTGGATCTTAGTTAGATCCACATGCACACCTTACTCATCAATAATGTAACCTAGATATTGAACCTTGTCCATGTCGAAGGGGCATTTTTCCAAGTTAACAAATAGGTTGTGTTGCCATAGAGTGTGAAGGGAATGTTGAATATGTTGTAAGTGCTCTACCCAAGTCTTGTTGAAGATGAGGATATCATCCAGATATGCAACAATGAAATAATTAGTGAAATGTTGAGAGATGTCATCCATAAACCTCATGAAAGTTATTGGGGCATTTTTCAAACCAAAGGGCACAACAATCCATCCAAAAATACCCTCCTTGGTCTTGAAAGAAGTCTTCCACACATTAATTGGTTCTGTTGGAACTTAGTGATAGCCAAACTTCATATCAATCTTACTGAAGTATTTGGCCCCCTTGATCTTGTCAAGAAATTCATCAATTTTTGGAATCATGTACACGTTCCTTATTGTGATTTTGTTCAGAGCCAATAATCAATGTGAAGTCTCCAAGTCCCATCATTCTTCTGCACAAATTCAATTTGGATCCCATAGGGTGAGGAACTTAGTCGAATATGCCCTTTTTGTAGCAACTATTGGATTTATCACTTGATTTCCTCATTTTCTAGAAGAGAGTGGTGGTTGATTGGCCCATTGGGTAGAGGTGTGTCGAGGATCAGATCGATTAAATGCTTGACCTAAAAATGCAAAGGTACCCTCGTGGGTGACCAGAAGATGTCTTTTTAATCTTAAAATACTTTATCCACTGACCTATATTTCACAAAGGAGCCATATATGGAGGCCACAAATGTGACCATGATATTCTCTTTACTCTAAGAGTGAATTAGGAAGAATAAAAAATTCCAAGTTTGGGAGATGATCTTACTGCATTGCCTAGCAAGGATCAAAGAAATGGAAGTAGGCGGGGCTACCTATGGTATCCTATATAGTTTTTTGCCTAAATTAATAATAACACTATGAGGTGTGGACTCATACACAACATGATGTTTCCACAAGTATGGCTAGCCTAACATAACATTACAAACATCAATGGGAGAAACATAACATAACACCTCATCCATGAAAGGCTTGATGTTGTAGGGTGGGTGGCATTGTCAGGCTAACGTGGAGAGCTCGACCTTAGTGGAGCCACCCAATGGTGTATGGAAGTAGGTGTGGTGTTGTTGACAGACCCAATTGCTTAATGACTTTTGTTGATATGAAGTTCTTTTGACTCTTCCTATCAATAATGAAGCACAGTGGAGCACCCTTCACCCACATTTGTGAGAGAAAGAGACGCTCACCTTCTTCCAGATCTTCGAGTTCTCTTTTATGGACCTTGGTGGTGGCACTAGGTTCTGTATCAATGATTTTGTTTCCCTCATCTAGGTCTTGCTTAGAGTCATAACCTGTGTCTAACTATGAAGCTTTTAGTTGGGCCACTAACTACTATTTTGTGCAATATTCATTTGTGTTATGATTGGGGCTCTTGTGGAAACTCGCACCACTTTCTTGTGTTTTTCTTCATCTTCCCATACCATTCTTTTTTTGTGGCTTCTATGGGTTGTGCTACAGTGGTCGACCCCGACTCCTTCCTTTTCTCTATGATTTTGGCATGCCCTTGCCCTGCTTTTGTTGCGAATGATTCACAAATCCAAATTCTCACTTCTTATTTTTAAATTTTTACTCGATTTTGACAACATATCAGTATGATGCACTAAGAAATAATATCTCCAAGAACTCCATTTATGTTTGGATGTATTTGTGCAAATAGCCACATTAATCGAGCGCCAGATGTGGCTCATAGTCCTTGATACCCAGCTTGGTGTGCAAGGTATGAAAGATGTTTGTGAACTCTAGCGTTGCTTAATCCATTTCCTATCGTAGGGTGGTCCACCTCGTGTATTATTCTTCATAGCTTCCAACAGGGTAATATTGTTTCTTATCAAAATCCTTAATAGAGTTCCAAGAAGTTGTGACTAAAAATAGTGCGGATTCCTATGTTGCCCTTTTCTCATAGTAATTTTCTCACCAGTCCTTGACATCGGAGGAAACTTTAAGGAATGAAAAAGTAATATTTTCTCTATCGGAAAAATTAATGACCAAAAAATATCCTTCTATCATATTTAACCATTTTTTTACAGCATTTACATATATCTGGCCTTCAAATTTAGGAATATCAAAATTAAATTGTACCTTAAAGGGAGGTGCCTCTAAAGTGGCCAATGAATGAAGATGTGTCGCCTACTACTATCCACTGAAGGATTTGGGGAAAATAATCCATCGTATCGTTCATTTGTCACTCTATGGCTTCTTCGAGCAAAAGTTTTATAAGCTCTCCTGCTCCCTTGTCTTTCTTTTCTTCCACCATGGGAGGTCGTCAAGGTCGACGAGGATGGAATTGCAAGGGTCGAAGCAATTCAAGTCCCAAGTCCTTATATCTCAACCTCGTTGGGGAAATGCATAGAAAAATAGAGAAAGAGCATACCCCTCTAATACCATTGATTTAAATTTATGAAGGGAACAAAATGAAATACATATTTAAACCCAAAACACAAAGATGCAGTGAAATTTGACTTCAATTAATAAATGGAAAATTTTGAAATTGTATACATGCAAAATGAAAGAAAACTAGTTCGAACGGTGTGATAAGAGATGTGAGGGATACGTGCCTTCCTAAACTATGTTGCAATGAAGCTAGAAGGCTTTTTTATCATGTATAAACAATGAAAAACCCTAAACATCGAAAAACCTAACCTTAAGAGATGAATCGCCAAATGCTTATGGGCCCTGATGGGGTAAGTTGGAACGTCAACTTCCCAAGGTCGTAAATTTGGAAAACGATCTCCATTTGGAGTGTACTATATCCCATTAACAATGTCTATCCAAGGACTAAAATTTTCGAATGTCATCAACTTGTTTCCCAACATACGTCATTTAGGGCTTCAAAATGGCTCTAGAAGTAAAGAACCTAAAAACTACCAAAATAGGAAAATTGTGTCTTGAACTAGTGGAATAGGTGGATGGACATTGATATCTACTTGGATCACCACCCCACCACCCTATTAATTATCTTTGTCATCATACTAAATCTCTAACCACTCAAATATAATTGCTTCCCCCTCCCCTCCTTTCTATTAAAAGTTAATAACGTTAATATAACAATAATAAAATTTACCCTTAATTCACAATTATAAGAAAATAAATAAATAATATCATAATAATAAGATTTGAGCAATGTGGTTGAGATAGGGTGATATGGTGGCTTTTAAATGAGTTCTCTTGATCCTAAATGCATTAATTTATTTTAATAACTGCCTTTTTAACTTTAGTTTCGTTAATAGATGAGTCATCGATACACTTGAAAAGCTAAAACTTAAGTGTCATGAGTGAGAGAAGACAAAAAAATTCCATATCACTTGCTTGGCCATGAATGAGTTGATACAGTGCTAACATGAGGCTCAAGAGGGAAATATATCACTAGTTTAAGGTTGATAAATTGTGCCAGAGGATATGCAAGGTGAGCTTAAAGATGAATTTTGAGAGTGTATCGCTAGCTTGAGGAACGTTGGGGTGATATAGCACTACCTTAATGTGTAAGGGAGCGATATGCTAAAGAATATATGTTATAGAGTGAGTTTCAAGCTAAAAAAATGTAGTGTCGTTGGAATGAGGTTGAGTGGAGCAATACACTAGACTAAGGAATCGAGTTTGCAAGAGAAATGGTTAATTTTAAGGTTTTTGTCACTGAACTCAAGCTTGGTGGAGCATCGTATCAATGGCTTAAGGCCTAGTAGAGAAATACATTGTCTTGAAAAAGCTAATTTACAAGAAAGAAACTCAATTTAAGTCACTTCCCAACATTATATCACTAGCTAAGTGATCATCATGTTGATGCAAAGCTTGAAAAAGCAAAAGTACATGAAAAAACCTGAGATAGAACCTTTTCTCTGAGTGTCATTTCACTGGGTTGAGTGGTCATTGGGTGACTTCATCGCCAGTTTGACCTAGTTCCTATCCCTATGTCACTAACTAAACTACAATCCTCCTCTATATTGCTACGGTGAAAAAAGGCACTCCCCTGTATTGTTGGGACTAGCAATAGTGCTCAATCATATCTCATATATTTCTCAAGAGGTATCAAGGCCAATATAAAGTTGATCTTGACTTGAAAAAGTCCAATCAATATTTGTAAGGTGAATCATGTGCCTTTTGATTACGTGGGACCCTAATTTCCTCTAGAAACAACGTAATTTGAGGAAATGAGGGGGGTTGTTGTAGCTACAACAACATAAGAGCATCCACCCATTCATCTATACACATCACATTTACATCAAAAAAGACAATAAACCTGTTATACAACCTCAAAGAAGGATGAATCCTACAGTTAAAGACTTCATAAAAGAGAAACTAAAAAAACTCTTAGATGTTGGGTTCATATAACCCATCTATGTTCATGAGTGGGTTAAACCCTTAGTCATCTTCCCTAAGAAGAATGATAAATAAGGAGTGTGTATAGATTACAAAGAACTTAATAAAGCAACTAGGAAATATTTCATTTTCCATTTATTGACCAAGTCCTAGATGTCTTAGCAAGAAAAGAATACTTATTTTTCTTGGATGGATTTTGTGGATACAATTATATATAAATTTGTCCACAATATCAAGATAAAACTACCTTCATTTGCCCATGGGGTACATTCACTACAAGGAAAACACCTTCTAACATAGGTAATAATGGAGGTTTTTAGTGTTATAAAATTGGAAAAAATTGTCAAAAACATTTGTTAAAACATTCATTTTTGATAACGGATGTTTTAACAGAGATTATAATGGAACTTCATCACAACCAAAAAAATATGGGTGGTCGAAGGTTATAGTGTATGTTTTTTTTACGGTGCACTTCATGGAACAAGTAGCATGAGTGCGCTACATATATAAAAGCACTAGGGTTGCATACATAACTAAAAGCACTGAGGCATTGAATGCAAAGAACATCGGTGCCTGAAATGTATATTGCCCCAATGTTTATATATCAAAAAACTCCCTGAGGCGTTCTTTTAAGGAACAACATCGGGGACGCAAAAAAAATATTCAGTCTCGATGCTTTTATTTAAACTAGCGACATCGATGCATATTTTTTGTATAAACACATCGGTGCGCTAAGGATATAAAAGGACCGGTGTTGTTAATTTTAATAATGCAGCAGGGCTAGAAATAATATTTTGTAGGACCGGGGCGTTAGTTCTATGAAAGCACTGGTGCATTAAGAATCACAAAGCACCGAGGTGTTAATTGTAAACAGTATCAGTGCTTGAAAAACTAAATGCCCTGGTGTTGTTTTTTTCCGAAAAGGAACCAGTCATGCAAAAAATATGTCGTCACGATGCTTTTATATAACATAATGCACTAGTGTGTTTTTATGTAATGGATGCACCAGTTTTTTGTATGATATTTTCTCTTTTTTGAAACATCAACCTATGACAGTGATTGTTTTAATTTTTTAAATATGTTATTCGTTGAAAAATCGACATATATATTATAACAATATTCATATAAATTAAAATTTGATTAGTGAATTTTCATATGATGTTTGGATTAATTTATTATATTATCATATTTCACATCTCTTCATTATAATATTTAATCATCCATATATTTAATCAGTGGTGTAACATTTCACTACAACATTAGATAACATAATAGAATAAATTAACATGTATTGTATAATATATCAATAAGAGGCTCTTTTTCATACAAAATGGGATTTTTATTGGTAATCCCTTGTCTTTCAATTGGGACACTATGTCCATTACATTGAACCAAATGTCTGATTTTCACAGACAATTATTTCAAAAAATACAACATGTTGCATTGATATCCAAATATATCATCATTCTTTGTTGGAATTGGTGTCAGTGCTCGAGCTACTTCCATGACTTGGGTTATTTGTGATGACCCCTAGTATTGCACCAAGGATTTTTCAACTCCCAAGGGCTTCTCAACTTAAATTGTCAACCACAGGTTCGTACAAACTTAGAGGTGATAGCGCTATATGCACAGCAGGTTAGGTTCTACACATGTCACCCTCAGCCATGAGATCATATCAAGGTGTTCAAAGACCACTCCTTCAACTAACTACAAGGATAAAAACAATTCACAATTGCAAGAAGATGAACATGATTCTACTATAGAAGTGAAAGTTCCCTACATTCCAGGTAACTGCTGAATTGGAATTCCATGAAATAAAAAACCTAATTGAGTTGCAGAAGTAAACCATGATATTCTACTTGCACACCTAATCAATGTAACAACTTACTTACATGAATCATATATCTATTTGTACTTTCTTGAAAATGAGAAATTCAACCTTCAACACAATTATGAAAAAAAATCCAATTCTAATTCTATTTGGTGTCTTATGTTTGCAGTGAGAATAAAATGGAGTTGGAGTGGTCTTAGGGTCTTCCCTAATCATGAAATCAAGGCTTGAGGATTATTATTCAAGTTCAATATGCGAGGGACAAAATCCCAAGCAAATCTGGTTGAAGGAAAACAATGTTATAGGTCTACTACAGGAGTGTTATACCGTATTTTGTCACACACCCCGTCTCGTATCTTGAAGTGTCAAAATGTCAAAATTTGTCAGTGTATTCACCATGAAAAATGTTCAGAAGCATCCCTAAAAAAAATTGCCTTGGAATAATTCTGAAACAACTTGTCAAAAAATCTTGTTTTTAGGATCAGCGCTTTTTGCATCACTGGTGACCCATGTTGATACCTTGTTGCACAATACTGTTGAGAAATGGCAACAAGAAATTCTAGTTTAATTTGTCCTTGAATTAAAGTATGAATTAAAATTGAATTATATTCTCAAAGCAACTTGTGAATGGTTAATTAAGTTTAATTGGCTTGATTAGCTTAGGAATTTCGAGTTGGAAGTCTTTCTGTAGTCATGTATATGTTATCCCTAAATTTTAGGGCTCCGGGATGAGTTTATTTGAGTTGTAATTAGATACCTCTGTTTGACTGAGTTATAGACAATTAAACTAGTTCTAACTATTGGTGGAACTAGTAGAGGATTAGTAGTGAGTTGGTGCACTGGTGCATCCTCAGTGCTACTCCAACTAACTGGAGATTCACTCATGAGAAACTCATGCATGTCAGTTTAGAGAAAGACCCAGTTGAGACTAGAGTGCAAGGACATTATACTATCAATTGTAGAATGATCTGAGTTGTACAGATCATGCATGCAATCAAAGAGGACATAGTTTTGGATTGCACAATTTATATGGAAGAAGGAATTCCCAATTAAATATGGGAAATTATTCATAGGAATTGTGTAAGGAAATAGGGGCTTGGCATGCAGTAGAAATTGGCTAAGTGTTTCTCAGTGCGGGCTTGTGAAGCAGAGAATTGATCAGACTTGTGCGGAATTGTTCTTGTGAGAACAAGCTTTGTTTTATCACTCAGATTTCTTATTAATGTAATAGATAGTTGGGGTTTTTAGCAGTGTCTTTCCGCAGAGAAACAATTGTGTTATGTGTATTTGATTATCTTCGTCTTGTCGATTAATGTTTTCATCAATTCTTGGTTTCCATTGTTTAAAGAGTAGAGTAGATTATTGTCTTATGTTTTGATACATTACATGTGCTGTGAATCTACAGGAAAATCTACATATATTGTTCTAGCACTGCTAGTGTGGCTTTTATCAGGAAAACCCACGTTGAACTTCTTCAGGAAGTTTTTCCTAAAGTGGAGTAGAAGCTTCTCTTACTAGAAGTCTCAATAATGGCAAGTTGGTTACAAGTGAATAAGGATTGGAACGAGATCTCCCATTCTTGGTCCTTGATCCTAATTTCATGGATCTTTCCCTTAACATGTGGAAGCTCTCCCTCCTTTTATGGATCCTTAACTCCCTCTCCTTCCCTATAAATGAGATCCCTACCATCCACAACTGGTTGGCTATTGACTGGTTGCATTCCTAGTGTTGAACTATGCCCAAATGCTACCCATTTTGCTAAGGAGAAAGGAGTGCTTGAAGGTTAAGGCTAGGACTTGGAAACTTTCCTAAAGGAGGCTTCGAACATCAAGGCTTAAGTGTTTGTAATGCTCCATTTATCATCTATTAATAATACATTATGTGTTTGCTTCCATAAATGTGTCGATGATTGCTCATTTAGTGTAATACTCCTTGATCTGTTACTTGGTTTATATTGGAATGGATTTTTCTATGTATGCATTTTTTGTGTCCACATGATCTTCCTTGCAGGTATTCATCCATAACGGTGAAGAGGAGATTGAGCTTGGAAGCGAAATAATCAAGGACGACACCAACGGATGTTAGCATCAGAGTGAGGTACGTCATTTATCCTCCTTTGTGTTTTCTGTTATAAACTAGGAAAGTTGGTACATATTTGTCTTCGTATGTTGCTAGATCCTCCCATAGGACTAGAGGGATCATTTATGTCAACAGAATGTATTGCCTACACAACAAAATGGAAATTTTGTTGTGCAGGCATCTGCGAAAAAATTTATCCCTCTAGTTCTATGGGAGGATCTAGCTACAAACAAAAACAAATATGTGCAAACTTTCCTAGCACTACAAGAAAAAAGGACATTGGTGAGGGGCGAAAAATGTTACCATAAGCTCATTGGTGATGGTCAAAAGAGCATTCATCACCAAAAACTGAACGTCACCAAAGGTGGCATCGCCAAAAGTATAGGTGTTGTATTGACATACAAATTCTGTCACCAATAATGATCTATGATAAGGGATAGCGACCATCACCATTTCATATGAGCAATGGTGACAGACCATAGCCTCCGTCACCAAAAACTCAACGTCACTAAAGGTGGCATTATGAAAAGTATAGGTGTTGTAGTGACATTCAAAGTTCATCATCAATAATGATTTATAATGACGGATAGCGATCATCACCATTGCATATGAGAAATGGTGACGGACCATAGCCTCGGTCACCAAAAACTGAACGTCACCAAAGGTGGTGTCGCCAAAAGTATAGGTGTTATGGTGACATTCAAGGTCCATCACCAATATTGATTATAATGAAAGATAGTGACCATCACCATTTCATATGAACAACAATGATTTATTGTGATGGATCTTTAATGGCCATCACTATGGGTGCATATATATGGTGATGTTCATTGACTGTCACCAAAAGCCGCATTTCTTGAAGTATAGGTGTTGTGGTGACATTCAAGGTCCGTCACGAATAAGGACTATAATGGCAAACAATGACCGTCACCATTTCATATCAACAACAACTATTTATGGTTACGGACCTTTGAGGGTCGTCACTATTGATGCGTATATATGGTGGCGTTCGTTGACCGTCACCATTTCATATTTTTGGTGAGGGTCGAAAAATGTCACCAAAGCTCATTGGTGATGGTCAAAAGAGCCTCTGTCACCAAAAATTGATCGTCGCCATTCCATATGGATGTCAGGGCACGATGGAATCGAACCACCAACCTCCTGCTTGTAAAGCAGGTGCTCTTCCATTGAGCTAGCACCCTTTAAAGAATTATATTTTTAAAAATTAGACCTTGAAACTTCATAAATTGTAAATTCTACAACTTTCAATAAATTAAAGTCTCGGCAATATTTTACTAAACAAGCAAAGCAGCATCGAAGCTGCAGGTCCCTACCTAATGGTTATTGAAGTTATGAAAATTGGG
This sequence comes from Pinus tabuliformis, assembly GCA_031772625.1. Lineage (NCBI taxonomy): Eukaryota > Viridiplantae > Streptophyta > Pinopsida > Pinales > Pinaceae > Pinus > Pinus tabuliformis. The sequence continues at coordinate 249,687,957 of CM062809.1, read as the reverse complement.
TGGAGGGAAAAATATTTATGTATAAGAGAATCAATATGTTCAGTTGAATACTCAATTAGAAGTGAAACTCTGAAGACATTTATAACCTATAAATGACATATAACTATCAATTGCACCAAATATTGCAAAGGAAATGTCATAAGTGGATAGCAAATGGAAGAAGAGGAGGTAGGGACTTGGAACCCTTGTACATCTTGGAATGCCTTAGTAATTGGCACATCTTAGCTTGTTTGACATGTCTTTGTACTATCTGGCACATGTTAGCATGCCCTAGCATTCCCTAACACACATTGGTAGTCATGACCTCACAACTATCATTACATTTTTCCATGACTTGGGAACCTTACATTCACTAGAACACCTTGGCACTCCCTAGTTTTCATGCCCTCTGTTATCCTCCATAATGTCCTAGGATGATGAGGAGATCGACGGAGGTAACCAAGGACCAAGCTTTTAGTTTGGTAGATAGCCCTACCAAACTAGAGAGGGCTCTCTCTATGAAATCACAACCAAGAGATGACTGGAATGTAAAGGATTTTAGGCTATATAGCTAGGCTCAGGTGGGTTTTTGGAAAATTTAGGGACTTGGAACTCTATCCACCGGTGTCTTTTCTGGCAGGGAGTTTTTCAAGGAGGCAAGGACTTGGAACTCTGTCTAGGATAAAGCACCTAACATGCATGACAGAAGTTCCCTAGAATAGAGTACCTCCTACCTAGAAGAGTGTCCCTTGCTCAAAATATAGAACCCTTCTCTACTGTGCACTTTTATTAAAGATAAATCTGTGCATAAAATAGTACTAAGAAAAACACCTAAATTAAGAAAAGTGAGCATCTAAGTCAAACTATAAAAGTATACTAAATATGGCTCTATATAAGTTTGGGAAACACTAGACAAGCATGCTTGCATACAACAACCATAAGATGCCTAAAATCGATGTGATTCTTTCATCGTTTCTATACCCTCACAGCAAAACTGGAATCTATAGCATGTACCCCAAGGCTATATGCATCTGCTAAAGGCGTAGATTGAAAGGATCAGCTGAGATGAAGTACTATCTAAGGAGAAACACCTTCAAAACAACAGATAAATTCTATTGTGAATTCAACCCATTTGCACACAGATCAAGGCTGCTACTGGGTACACTTCTCCGTTGAATGGAAACTACAATGTATTGTAGTGTTGTTGAAGAAAAAATACCTTTAGTGCAACACGAATAAAACTCTAACAGATATTGTCACTGTGGCCTTGGTTTTCGATGATCTCATCAATATAGGTAACAACTTTGATAATTGAAAAATCAAAAGGTGAGATGCATAGATCATTTGAAATGACATATTTGGGCATACTTTATTATTGTTTAGGAGTGTTAGTATAGAAAATGCAAGGTAGCATGTTGTGGCTTTATGTCACAGGACAAGGATGCGAAGAAATACATAAAATATTAAATAGCATGGTATAAGTCGATTGCAGGTTCTTTTGAAACGGGAATGGAATTCTCCTTGTGCGGGTTCTAATATAGTGGGTATAAATTTAAATAAGAAACCAATAGTTATGGGGTTGAAATTATCTCACAATTCATGAAAAGTCCCAAATTTGTTCACTAGAAAGAAGCAGAGCGATTCGTCAGGTTTATGGAAGGGAACACCCTATTCACAGGAAGATAAATTGAAATTAGTCGAGCATATTATTTCTCATCTTCTTGTACATGTGTTCTTTAAAAAGATAACCACATCCAAAGACTCAATAACAACTCTGGTAAAGTTTATAGATGTGAAGCACTTCTGAGAAAACCCATCGCTTAATGACAATTAAGCGAGGAATATGTCGAAGGATTCAATCTTGCCCTCAGTCATAAAAAGGAAGTTGGGGTATCCAACATCTTTCCAATAAACCGACTCCAACCATAATGTGAAAGGCAGGTTAACTTCGAAACCTCTTTCCCACTTTGTATTATTGTTGCCTCTTGAATTCCAATAGGTATCTGGCTGCTTAGATCCACAAAACTTGTGCCAAGTAAACTCTGCATGATACAATTATGGTGTGCAAGCTTGACACATGCTCTAGTTTCCCTCTAAAAGAGGGTACGTCAAAATATTATGACAATCTTAACTGTAATTTGATCATACAATATTGAGGTATTGCAAGGAATAAATAATATATTATCAATGCATTAATGAAGAACTCAAAATAAAGAATTTCTTATTGATACAATAGCACCACTCTTGGGATTCTCAGATAAAGAATCTAGCCTGCATGACAAAAGCTTCCTAGAATAGAGTAACTCCTACCTAAAAGTGTGTCCCCTGCTCAAAATATAGAACCCTTCTCTACTATGCACTTTCCTTAAAGATAAATCTGTGCATAAAATAGAACTAAGAAAAACACCTAAATTAAGAAAAGTGAGCATCTAAGTCAAACTATAAAAGAATACTAAATATGGCTCTATCTAAGTTTGGGAAACACTAAATAAACATGCTTGCATACAACAACCACAATATGCCTAAAATCGACGCACTTCTTTCATCGCTGCTACACCTTCATAGGAAAACTATAATCTACAACATGTATCCCAAGGTTGCGTGCATCTACTAAAGGTGCAGACCAAAATGATCTACTGAGATGAAGCATTGTTGAAGGAGAAACACCTTCAAAACAACAGATAGAATCTAATGTGCATTCAACCCATCTGCACACAGGCCAAGGTTTCTACTGCGTACACTTCTCCCCTAAATGGAAACTGCAATGTATTGTTGCTCTACTGAAGGAGAAACACCTTCAGAGCAACACGGATAAAACTATAACATATATTGTCACTGTGGTATTGGTTGTAGAATATCTCATCAATATAGGTAACAACTTCGATAATTGAAAAACCAAAAGGTGAGCTACATAGATCATTTGAAATGATAGATTTGGGCATACTTTATTATTTTTTAGGAGTGTTAGTATAGAAAATGCAAGGTAGCTTGTTGCATCTTTATTTCACAGACCAAGGATGCGAATAAATACAGAAAAGATTAAATAGCATGGTACAAGTCGATTGCAAGTTCTTTCGAAACAAGAATGGAGTTCTCCTTGTGAAGATTCTAATCTAGTGGGTATATATTTAAATAAGAAATTTATAGTTATGGGGTTGAAATTGTCTCATGATTCATGGAAAGTCCCAAAGTTGTTCACTAGAAAGAAGTAGAGCGATTCGTCAGGTTTATGAATGGGAACACCCTATTCGCAAGGAGATAAATTTAAATTATCCGGGCATATTATTTCTCCTCTTCTTGTATGTGCGTGATTTCAAAATCTAACCACCTCCAAAGACTTAAGAACAACTCTGGTAAAGTTTATAGATGTGAAGCACTTCTGTGAAACCCATCACTTAATGAAAATTAAGCGAGGAATATGTTGAAGGATTCAATCTTGCAATCAGCCAGAAAAAGAAAGTTGCGGTATCCAACATCTTTCCAATGCACTAATTCCAACCATAATGTGAAAGCCAGGTTAACTGCGAAACCTCTTTCCCACTTTGTAGTATTGTTGCCTCTTGACTTCCAACAGGTATCTTGTTGCTTAGATCCACAAAACTTGTCCCAGGTAAACTCTGCATGATACAATTGTGACGTGCAAGCTTGACACACACTCTAGTTGAGGTATTGTATGGAATAAACAATATACTATCAATGCACTAATGAAGAACTCAAAATAAATGAATTTCTTTTTGCTACAATAGTGCCACTCTTGGGATTCTCCAAGGGGCCACTAATTTATACACATTTGGGATCTTTACTTGGTCTGTAGAAAGATTAAGCAATGGTAGTGATCACTCTTTGCCCTCCCATGGAAGGTCTATACAAAGTCAGCAATAAATTGATTTAAAAGTGAGGTATATGCCTGAAAAATAGGAGTCTGACTCTTCAACTCTAATTTAGTGGCAAGGAAATATTCAACTGTAAATTCATGATCTTCTACAGTGTAAATTTCTAGATAAATGGCTAGCCTAAATCTATCGATTGTCCACATATTCCAAAAAAACATGTATGTTTGGACTCTAGTTGTGTGTGAGAGAGGGGAGATCACATAAATAATCCATTATCAAAAGAAAAAGTTAAAGCACAACATTCTATGGAGATTTTTTTTAATTTTATTACATACCTTAGAAAGTTTGAAAGGACATAACTGAAACTTCCCTCTCCTTCCACACTTCATTAAATATGCCCCTTTTCCAATGCAAATGTGACCTGCAGAATCACAATCATCAAATATAAGATGAAAAGTAATTTTAATGAATTAAAGTAGCTTTGTTATACCTCAAGCAAATGGACTATGAGAAATTGGATTCATTCTCTACAAAAGATGATATAGCAAGATCTAATCACATTTTTAACTGAAACAAAGGTAAATTGGATCCATGCTCTACAATAGACGATATAATGAGATCTAATGACATTTTCAACTCAAACAAAGGTAAGTTGAGTAAGCTCAAGCTCCAAAATGATGGCATCCAACTTTTGAGTGGCAGTTACTGTATATATCTAGCTAGAGGCTATAACATAAAGATATTTATTATATGTGAAGATAAAAAAATGAAAGGAATGTGAAATTTTGAGCATCAACTATAAGTTCCTTTCAAGGACTATATCAAATCATAACATTTTTATCAAGATAATTCACTCACCCATGCTAGTACGCACTTCTAGTAGTTTCATGATAAAACTCAAACTCAATAAACTTCAAACAACATAAATTAACCAACGATATGTCTGAGGTTGGTTACCTAAGGATTATATCATACTAAATTACCTTTTGCATCTAACATTGAAAATGACTGTGAAAGAAATGAAGACAAATCAGTGATTATGATGGATGCATGTTATGAAATAAAATAAAATAAAAGACTTGTCTTCTTGCTACTTATGAGCCTTCTAGGGGATTCTTGGATGAAGTTGATCCTAATCTTCTTTCTGAAATCAAAGAGACACTTTCTAGCTACTCTGATTTGATGGACAACAACCCTAATGCTTATGAAAATGAATATGGAAAGCAATAAGCATCTATGAACCTGGTCTTGAAGAATGTGTCTCAAATTCTAATATGGTTAGTATTTTAAATTTCTACAGCTAGCAGAGGGCTTTCCCAGTTGGTTTCCCTAGAAAATTTTGTTTTTTTTTTTCTATAGTGTAACTGTGTTCTATTTCTGTTCTATTCCACTACAAATTGGTAGAGATATTTTTTGTCTTGGTGCAACAATTAGTTTGATATTTATTCATTCAAGCAGTAGTAGAATTTCAAGGAAATTCTACACAAGGGACAATTAATCTATATTTTCACTTGTATATTTTGCAAGTAAAATTCACAACTAAATTTTCATCCAAAGTGTTTAGGTTACTAGCAAGTGGTATCACAACATATCTCAACATTTCAACGCATAAATCATACTATTCAATAAGGTTGAGACTTGAGATACAAAAATATTCCCAAGTTATGCAAGCAGGGAAACTACTGATTTTCAGTTCTAAATCTATCCAACTAGAACAAAATTATGCCATTTTCAACACCCTCTAGTCAAAGTTATTCCTGCCCTCATTCAACTCAATTAAGAATATATCAATCTCGTTGAGATTTATTCTTCAGTTCATGCTTCTAAGTTATATATTTATGCAACCTAATATATCATTTATGTTAAGTGATTATTCATTCAAAATTATTTAGTCTGTCCAACGCATCTACCTAATTTTTTGATTAGTTTCTGGGCAAACTTTATCAAACATTTACAGCAGAAAATAAAAGATTGTTTTAGTACCTAGTGTTATAAAACTCTAATATGGAAAAAGTATTTTGGGATTTTTCCCTAAAAATATTTACAAAACTTTCAATCCCAAAGCCATTTCAGGGAGAAATTTAGTCTTATTTTTGGAAAATTTGAATGCAACTAAAAGAAATTCTTCCCGTTTGCTCAAAAGGTTCCAGCACAAAATATGAGTGAATTCACAGAACTTAAGATTTAGAAATAATTAAATTTCACTTCACTTTTCCAGGACCATATAGGAGTGAATTCACAAAACCCGAGATTTGGATTCTGGAAACACTTAAATTTCAACTCATTTATTAGGATTGGAAGTTCCATGAGATGCAAACATGTAGCATTAAGGATCTACTTTTCTTATTTAATGACAATGTTTAGTTTATAAATAGTGATACAAGAATCCTTGTATACATGCCTGACACAGTTCCTTGGTCACAACTAATGAAACTGAACTCCATCAATACATAACAGACAAAGTAGAATGTAAGAGATCATCTACTTTTCAACATATACTGTGACAAAAATAAACATCTATACACTCATATAAAGTTGTCACCACACCAAAAAAGGAATTAAAAACCAAAATAAAAATAGGAACAGACTTGGATTGTTATGGTTACTCTAGCAAAATGTTAAACAGGATCAATATGTTAATGTGGAAAATAGTGTAGTTGATTATGATTTATTGAGCCCAAGGGGTTAGCCCAACCGAATGTCATTAATGTTACTGGGTATTTGGCTAGTTCTTCGCTGGCATGTGCCCTGTTCGAAATCCCTTAGGTGAGGTGCACTAGTCAATGCCGATGGGTTTACCAGGGATGCCATCCATGAATGTGGGGAAACATCCATTGGGATTCCCCAAAGAGTTTTTCTTGGAAAGAATAAAAATAGGATTTCCTAAAGAGAAATTTTGAGATGCATACAGTGTACCCAGTAAAATCAACTCTATAGAGACAAACCATAAAAGAAGGAAACATACATATGCTTTTACCGATGTTCCCTTGTGAGTGTGCACTTCATGTGAGATTTTACCATGGAGATCGCCTTCTCCTTTGCACCTTCAACTTTGCGGACTCCATTTTCATGAGGTTTACTAAATGAAGTGCCATTGTTTAGCTAATGATGTAAATTGTTACTTCTTTCAGATAATCTTATACCCAATATCTCATTAGAAACACTAGGTGCTGGCAGCCTATTATTTCCAACATCCCTACATGAGATCTTCTCTGTTATCCTTTCTGGATTTTACAAATAGTTAGTAGTTGCGGGAATGTGTCTATCTTGACTATAGCTAGTTCTTGATCATACATGAGAAGTTAAGATGCTTCCGCTCACAACACTTGACCTTGCATTGCCCATCAATTCTTATAAATCATTTTTTTATGACCAAAAGATGATCCATGCCAATGTCTTCCATCTTTATGAGAATTATCCGGACCTATATTATCTTCTCTTGATGTTAGAGTATGTTCCATCATTGCCCACGCTTGATCAACATCAGATTTAACTGTATAATTTTCCATCTCTAAAACAGGGGCTAAATTACTTCTCCGAGTTGATTCATGAAAGAGAAGCAACCTGTTGTTGGGTGTGGGTTGTACAATTGCATCAGTCCCATCTCTGGCCCCAAATCTGTCAAGGGAAGAGCTAGGTGAAAACTGCTAAAAGCCTCTTCCTGGTACAAACCAATTTTCATGTAAAGCTTGTACACGCTCCTAAAGTATGTGCTGACCTAAGAGAGTTTTTGTCTGTACAATGGATACTTGGGATGTAGACCCAGATACTTAATTTTGCCTAAGTGAAGCCCTTGCTGCAGCTAGCAATATGGGAGATGTATTTGGAGTGCTTCATCGCAAAATCCTTCTGTGAATTGTTCTTACATGAGTTGGCCTTGTCTCTGCGAGAGGAGCAGAAGAAGAAGAAGGTGGTGATAAATTGAGCTCTAAGTTTATTCTTTCTACAACCATCCCAACTAGAGCATCTTCCACAAATCCTCTGATTCCTAAGCTTCATCCCCATTGTCAAAATCAAGCACAAAATCCTCAACATCTTCATCATGTGTGCTGGACTGTCCAGGCATAGATGTTTGATAGCCTTGACAATACCAATCTCCTTCAGGGATAGCCCTTCCAAGGCCAACACAATATGTATGATATGTTGAATCATAGTGATCACACAATAATAAAATATCACCATCACCAGCCTCATTACAATCTAAGCAAACTATATTTACATAGGGATCAAGAAATCCCATCACTTCTTCTTCTGAACGTTGATATACCTGCTGAACAGAACCAAATCATATAAGCAAATCGTCCTTCAAATGCATAACCAACTACTTAAACTTCAACCCTACATATGAAAATAAATAATCATGCTTCACAGGAAAGATAGTAAGATAAAGGCAAGGAAATATCTTTAAGAAATCCAACAAGGTGTTGCAGCTAGAAACTGATATCACCAAATTGTAAGTCACCAACAAACACAAGGATTGATAGAATAAAAGGATGAAATAAAATGAACTAGACCCAGGGGAACTCAAATGTATGTCTTTAAACATGAACCTATAAATTCAAAGAACCCTGATAAAATAAAGATTACTGCTGCAAATAGAACATAAACTACTTCAAATAGTTATTGGGAAAATAACTAATTTCTAGCATTCAAACAAGGGCATAAACATGTTGTCAAATGGAAAATTTGAAAGTAGTTAAAAACATCAGGGGCATGTCACAAATCCAATTCCTATCATTGAAATCAAGAAAAATACAATTGGGATCTCAGGCTTGGATCCACTTCTCTATTGAATATATTCATCTACTTGTCTACTCAATCTGTTATAACTGCACCAAATGGTGCCACATTATAAATAAATTGTAACTTCAACAGATATTTTCAAACAAAGGCTATATGATGGACATTGGAATGAGTGATGCAGGAGCATTCCCAGTCCATTAGTGTTCTAGCATCACCAAAAACGTGTTTAAATTCCAGCATCTCGTTCATATTTAATCATCAATTTGTGCTTGTGAGACTTACATGAGCCCACAGGAGATCACTCTTACCTTCACTAACTCCCACTTTAAACATGACATTTCTAAAAATAGTTGGCAGGAAAGGAAAGATACAATGTACTTAGTTTATTCACCCATTACACTGGAACCATAATAAAAACAAGAGGAGTTGAGATGACGAATTGTTGCTACTGGAGAAATAAGACAAAAACAAAGAGATACCGAATTAACAGAAATACAACAGGGTGCAATGGCATGGCATCACGGATCTTGTTGTTTCCAGAAACATCTTACTGAATGATGAAACAAAAATCAACTCCAACGATAATTAATATATTCATTGCAAAGGAGGAGAGCACTAAGAAAGAAATTTTAACATAGACCAAAAATCACTAGGCTAAAGTGGAAGAATTCGTTGAGGAAAACAAATTAAGAGAAGCAACAAACTCTCTCAAGAAGAAGGCAACGACTTCCACAAATGAAATTGAGCACAATAATTGGGAAAGAAGATCCTTGGAGCAGTTGAGGCATATCACCAGGCAATTGAGGAAGATCACTCCACTGAAAATGAAGGAGATTGTTAAGGAATAATCACTGAGCAACAAGAAGGGTAAATTCCTGGAAAGAGAACTAGCATGGAATCTATGCCTAAACAAGAAACCGTGCAACCCATTGTTGTGTGAGAAATAGAGTATTTCTTTTTATTCATCCTTTCTTAATCTGTGCATGAGGATCAATTTCTGCTGTAGAGTGAATGTAATTGAGTAGCATCATTGTTATTTCACCGATTTACTTGAATGTTATAATACAAGTTCAATGATAAAATCCTCATGTGGAATTGTTTGGCTTCTGTTTAGTGATGTACATTGATTTTGATTAACACCATCCACTGAGATGGGTAGTAAAATTTATTTCTTATCTACCTACAATAGATTAGTATGCATTTGTGCAGGTTTTGCGTTTTCCAGCACCCATCAATTAGTATTAAATTAGGAAGAACCTGCAATGAAGCAGATCCAACAAAGGAGGGAGAAAAAAATTTAGGCGTTTCTTGTTTGTCAGGAAAAACCCAGCACTGCTAGGGTTTGTAGGGTTTCTCTAATTTTGGGAATGGGAGGGTTTAAGTTTATTGTGTGTCTGCTTCTTCTGATTGTTCTGTGTTCCTCTATATTGGTTGAATAGTAGCCCCTTGTTTTAACTTATCACAATGGTCCCCTGCTCACCACTAGTCCTACTGTGGATGTTCATCTGATTTGGTATGGCAGATTCGGCCATGCTCAGCATTCCATTGTGGCAGATTGTGTTTAGTCCTTGGAATCCAGCAAGACCCTAGAGCCCTCTTTGTATGGTTGGTGGAAAACCACTTAGAGATATCGTGGTCAGTCCAAGAAGGCCATCGCCATGGCAAATACAAGGCTAGGAAAGCAGAAGTTGGATGTTGGTTATTCCCTCGGCATATCTCTGAAGCGGAGCCAAATTATAGCTCTGGTGGAAGGGGAAATTGCTTCGAAAGCTCTATTGGAGAATGGCAATGTCATGTATTTTGTACTCACATCTGATGATGTTACTATAGAGGGCTTATGTATTCTCCATAACTGCAATTTAGCACAATCATTGGGCAAGAAGATCCTTGGATCAGTTGAGGCATATCACTGGGCAATTGAGGAAGATCAATCCACTGAAAATGAACGAGATTGTTAAGGAATAATCATCGAGCAGCAATAAGGGTAAACTCTTGGATAGAGAACTAGCATGGAATCTTTGCCTAAACAAGAAACCGTGCAACCCGTTGTTCTATGAGAAACAGAGTATTTATTTTTATTTATCCTTTCTTAATCCCGTGCATGAGGATCAATTTTTGTTGTAGAGTGAATGTAATTGAGTAGCATCACTATTATTTCACTCATTTACTTGAATGTTATAATACAAGTTAAATGATAAAATCGTCATGTGGAATTGTTTGGCCTCTGTTTAGCGAAGTACATTGATTGTAATTGACACGATCCACTGAGATGGTTAGTAAATTTTATTTTTGATCTACCTACAACATATTGGTGTGCATTTGTGCAGGTTTTGTGTTTTCCAACACCCATCAATTGGTATTAAAGCAGGAAGAACCTGCAGTGAGGCAAATCCAACAAAGCATATTTTTTTCTCCCTCCTTTGTTGCAAATCCAACAAAGGAGATTCAGGGGAGAGAAGCAACTCCAGGATGAGAACTGGTAAGATGATGTCTAGAAGCCAGTTATGAAAAGAGAAAAAGCATGGTATATGGAGGAGTGGACGTGAATTGGAGAAGCATATATCGAAGAAATGCAAACATTACGGAGATGTTGAGAACAATTACTACAACACTGAAACCATAGAAACAGCCCAACTGAGAAAAATTATAGCCAAAGTAAATGATGGAAGTGAACATGAAGGGAAACAAGGAACCCTGCGAGAAGAACTAGAGGAATCTCTTTTAAAATAAAAATGTGATAAAAAACTTCAGGCTGTTAACTCCGTTGTCTATCTAGTGAATTATCAGTTGTTTATATAGATAGTCCATAAATGCCCATCAATATATATATATATATATATATATATATATATATATATATATATATATATATATATATATATACCATTGCCAGAGAGCTTAAAGACTAGAAGTTAGAAGTTGGACATAAGAACATCAATTGGAACCTTGTGAAGTTGGTGGGTTAATTTAGCAACCTTCATCAGAAAATTTCTTCCACATTATAGATCAGCGCCATGGAAGGTAGAATAAAACAAAAATAACCCAAGACATAGGAGGATCATTCTTTGAAGGAACGATTATCTACTAACACTGGGGATCATTAGTTATGGATCTAGTGATCAATGGAAAATCTATGTTCTAACCAATTTACAGCTCTCTTTCACTTTCTTGTTCTTGTCCATAAGTTTGTGCACGACAACACCAAGGCACTTCTTCATATTATTCACCAAGTATTAAGTGTTTTTTTGTATCATCAAAAGAGCTATCATGTCTTGTTTGAAGCATAGACTTACAAACAACAATGTGAAGACAAGAAGTGCATCATGTTTTTTTGTCTGTACCTATCATCCAAGAACAACTACAGTTCTGGGAGGAAGATTTATAATAAAAAAAAGGCAGTGAAATTACGCACTATCCTTTGCAAAAATTAATCTTCAATTTAACAATTGCTTAGCTCCAATATAGTAAAGGCCACCAATTATACTCATGAAGTGATTATATTTTAGGGATTATTATGGACATTAATACAATACGCCTGCATGCCCTTATGTGTGGTCTATTATCAAACAAAGATCTTACTAACAATGGATCCAGTGATCAAGTGAAATAGTGCTAATGTCAATGATGAAGCGAGTGATCGAGTAAAATATGAACTGTGATTGATCTTTGGTTATATGGTTGTGATCTTACTTCCCTCTTCTGCAATTAATTGTTGAACAATTCCAGACAGATAAGTATTCCTAAATGTATATATGAATTGTATTGAATTATTACTATATTTTTATGGTTTATTTCATGGCTAAATTAATTTTTAGGTTGCCTCTCTAACTGCTTGCATTAGCCGCATTTGTGATTTATGGATTCGCGAATAATAGAATGTTTGTGTGCATTTAGGTTGCATAAATCTATAGTTTCATGCCTGCCAATAGTAAATAGTTAATAACAGAAACAATTAAGTTCAGTTACTTCATAAATTTGTGTGAATTTGGGTTCATTTTTAGCGTAAATTATTCAGTTTAGTTACTTTGTAAATTTGTGTGAATTTGGGTTCAGTTTTTGTGTGAATTTGGGTGGTAAACTGAAGTACCACATCTCAAAGTGCATAGAAGTTATTGGGTATATTACATGCATGGACCAATACCATTTTGTTATGTTTGACATGCAGCCCTGAAAATCTAGCTCCTGTAAAATAAGAGAACAACCCCAACGAAAACCGACATACACTTATAAATGGAACCAACATGATGGAATATGGCACATACAAATCTAGGGGTTGAAATGCCCTTAATGCAAATTAGACATCTAATGATCCAAACAACATCTAAAAACATTCACCAATTTTAAGAGCTTTAGTAGGCACACATCGACATATGTAGAGCATCTAGCTCAGTGGACCTCAGAGTTTGTGAGAAAGAGTGAGTAGATCATAGAGTATTGGCTTATTTCAGTTTTTACAGAAAATTTAAGTAATTTTTAGTTATGAATCATACAAGTTTTAAAATAAATTCTACTAATTTTCATAATTTAATGGTTTATTTCAGTCTTTAAAGAAAATTTAAGTAATTTTTAGTTATGAATCATACAAGTTTTAAAGTAAATTCTACTAATTTTCATAATTTAAGGGCGGTTTCACTGATCTAGAAATAGAGAATAAATAAAAGGAATAGGAGCTTACTGATGATGACATTACCGCAGGGGTTCTAGAGCGTCATTTTTATTCCATTGGAGTTTAGTGAGGTGCACAGTTTTCTCATAACAGCCCTGGTGACCATTGAACATCTAAGCCTCTCATTTGGGTCTTTTGCCCCTGCTTCTTTATTATAATAAATGGCCTCACAAAGTCATCAAATGCCAATGCCATCCCTACAAATAGTAACCAAGTGTGGCATAGAGATTAAAGAATAAACTTAAAAGCAAGGATGAAAAAATAGTGAATTTTGAACCAAAGATTTGAGGTGTGTGTACTCCTCCCTGTGTGGAAGAAGACTAAAAGTGGAGTGGAAATTAGAAATGAAACATACATGGGTGCCATTAATGGACTGAAGATCCAATGGTGGGGTTCGATATCAGTCTACTACTGGCAAAACCTTAATTCACAACTCTCTTCAATCTCATTTTCCCTCCCACCCTATGAAAAGTGATAATATGCTACACGTTTTCCCTACGCCCTATGAAAAGTGAAAATATGCTACACGTTTTCCCTACGCCCTATGAAAAGTGAAAATTTAATTCACAACTCTCTTGAATCTCATTTTCCCCCGGGGCCTGTGAAAAGTGAAAATATGCTACTCGTTTTCCCTCTTCCCTATGAAAAGTGAAAATATACTACTTGTTTTAGAACGTAAATGAAGATTGGAATTGGGAGGGCTTTGTTACATCAAAATCAAGGCTAAATTTTTTCAAAAATGTTAAAATTTCCCTCCCTAAAAAACAATAAATACAATATTTATAGAGTATAGAGTAGATGTGTAGGTGTAATGTAAGTATGTAAACAATTCTAAATATGGGCTTAGTTAAATAATAATAGTAATAATAATAATAAAAGTCAAAAGTATGGGAATGAGTGTAAAAATCTAAATGGTGGCTCAATTAATAATAAAAATAATAAAATTCAATTTGTTATATTTTGATTTTGTTATTAACTTGTGAATATGTTTTGTTACAATACCATGAGCCAATACCATGGCTCATCAATACCTCTAGCCCAAAAACCATAACTTATTTCACAACCAAAATATTTTATAACAATATGACAATATTCTTAACCATTGATGTTCACCCCCCACTTTACAGTGGATATTATTAACTTGTAAAAAAATTGGCTTTGTTATAATACCATGGGCCAATATTATGGCTTATCAATACCACATGCTCTAAAAACATAACTTATTTCACAATCAACATAATTTATAACAATATAAAAATATTCTTAACCATGGATATTCATTCTCACTTTACCATGGATATTATTAACTTGGAATCAGACTTTGTTACAATACCATGGGCCAATACCATGGCTTATCAATACCACATGCCCAAAAAACATAACTTATTTCAAAATCAAAATATTTTATAAGAATATGACAGGACTTTTAATCATGGATATTGACCCTCGCTTTTTCATTGATATTATGAACTTGTAAATATGATTTGTTACAATAGCATGGGCTAATACCATGGCTTATAAATACCACATGCCAAAAAATCATATCTTATTTCACAATCTAAATGTTTTATAATCATTGATATTATGAACTTGTGAATATGATTTGTTACAATAGCATGGGCTAATACCATGGCTTATAAATACCACATGCCAAAAAATCATATCTTATTTCACAATCTAAATGTTTTATAACAATATGACAAGATTCTTAACCGTCGATATTCACCCCCACTTTACCATGGATATTATTAACTTGTAAATAGGCTTTGTTACAATACCATGGGCCAATACCATGGCTTATCAATACCACATGCCCAAAAACCATAACTTATTTCACAATAAAAATATTTTAATTTAATTTAATTTTATAATATTTTTTATTTGAAGCTAATAGGAAAAGGGTTAGATGGAACCTCAATGACTTCAAGGTGAGGGTAATAACCAAAGTTCAACATATACCATAATAACCTATACATATGTCTTTATACCAGGGACATGATACAAGTATAAGGAACTCTATCAATTGGGGGGTTAAAGAGCATATAACTCGACTCATATAGTTGAAAGAGAAAAAATAATTTGACCCAAGAGCTGAGAAGAGACTCACAGACACTCACAGGCATAATATTTATAGGCCTTGATGCAGTCAAAGAGGGCGAGGAGATATTTTGCAACCTATTATCACACATGAATGGATTTTTCTTCTCCCTCACACCTTGTCGATTCTAGAACGGACCTAGGAAGAGGGAAAATGATAGATAGGGAGAAAATGGGAGGCCAAATGGGAGGAAAGGGAAAATCCAATTAGCTAAGCCCTAACTAACTAGAAGGATGGAGTGAGAAGTAGAAAGAGAAGAGAAATTGGGATAAGGAGAATAGGAAGAAAAATAGCACAATGAGAGGAGAGTAAGGGAGAAGGAACTCAGAGTGAACAAGATGAGGAGAGGGAAATCAAAGGCAAGGAAGTCACTGGGTAACTCATTGAAGGGTGTTGTTGCAAGGAGGGTGTCACACTTGGACATTGTGGGGTTTGCATCATGAAGATAACAAATTGAATTCTGATGTCAGAGGTAAGCCTCCATCATGTTGTTGAATTTTACATTTGGAATTTACTGCATCAAACTACCACTGCTCTGCATCTAATTAACAATCGAGTTCTCGGTTCTAGTGGAATGGGAAAATCACTACCATGAATCTCTTTGTAGAACTATAATTTCCCAACAATCTTATAGTCATATATTTGTTGGTTAGTTTTACAATCCAAGATTCAAGAACCTTACCGTCATGCTTGTGGCTTAGCCACCTTCCAACTAATGCGATAAAACACCTAGTAATATTTTCACACTGAACACTATACAATAAACTTAACCCTAATATCTTAGTGAAGAACAAGTAACTAGCTAGACTCTGGAAGGATTTTTGGATTGACTGTTAGTGAAACTCATTGCAGTTAGGTATGCCAATGTGTGATGAGTGTTAGTGAGTGCTAGGGAAACACAAGGGAGCACTAGGTCAAAATGCATGGAAATGAATCAATAAGAGTGTGTGACATGGAGTGTCAATGAGTTCTACGTGTGGTAAGAGGGGAGTGACATGGTATGCTAAGCAGTGCTAAGTCATTCTAGTGTGCCAGAGCAACATGCAGCAAATATGTGCTAGGTGCCAAGGTGTGCCAAATAGTGCTAGGAAGTGTTAGCGAGCGTTAGCGAAACACAAGGGAGCACTAGGTGAAAATAATGCATGCAAATGAACGATTCAGAGTTTGTGACGGGAAGTGTCAGTGACTTCAGGGTGTGCTAAGGAGGGAGTGACAAGGTATGCTAGGCAGTGCTAAGTCATTCTAGAGGCCAGAGAAACATGCCAAGATGTGCTAGGTGCTAAGGTGTGCCAATGCATGCCGGGTAAAGTTATAGAGTGTCAGGGAAAAACAACGGAGCACTAGTTTCAAATGCATGGAAATGAATGAATAAGAATGCGTGACAGGGATTCTCAGCGAATTCTAGGTGTGCTAAGGAGGGAGTGACAAGGTATGCTAGGTAGTTCCAAGGAATGCTAGAGTGTCAGGGCGACATGCCAATATGTGACAAGTCCTAGGGTGTGCCAATGTGTGTCAGGGAGTGCCATGAGAACAGAAGGGAGAACTAGTTCAAAATGCATGGAAATGAATGGATAAGAGTGTGTGATAGGGACTGTCAGAAAGTTCCAATTGTGTTAAGGAGGGAGTGACAAGGTTATATGATAGGCAGTGCCAAGGCATGCTAGAGTGTCAGGGCATGTTAGGGAGTGGTAGGGTCCGTTACGGAGTGGTAAATCATGCCAAGGAATGCAGGGGATGATAATGTGTGCCATGTAGTGCCAATGAATTGTTATATGTGCCAGATGTTATGGCATGTGAAGATGTAAACTATGTTTCTTAGTTGTTTTATGGGCACGGTTGGATGTGAGCCTTGACTTGGTAACTTGTTAAGTGGGATGAGTTAAGATTGGACATGAGAAGCCTAAGATGACTTACAGACCATTAGGGGAACAAGGCATAGTCTAGTTGTAGTAAATGTAACTTGGTAAAGTTGTTGTAGTCGAGGCAGGACTTGGTTAGGTTCCTAAGTCTAAAAGAAAATAAGGGTAGTTATGAGGGCATGATAATTAAGGAGTGCCATGGTGTGCCAAGGAATGAAAAGGCATGCTGACATATGCCAGATAGTGTCAATGCATGTCAAGGAGTGTTTGGGAGTGTCAGGGAATCACAAGGGAGAACTAGGTCAAAGTGCATGGAAATGAATGAATAAGAGATTATGCCAGGGAGTGTCAATGAATTCTAGGTGTCCCATGGATGAATTGTGTTAGGAGAATTTCATATTAGGACTTGTAGGAGGAAATCCTACAATTTTGATAAGAGGATGGAAAAGGAAGTTTGAGACAAAGGGAGACTTTGGTCTAGGCACAACCCTATTTTGTCAATGACTTGGTTGGGTTCCCAAGTCACAAAAAAAGTAAGGCTATCTATGAGGGCATGAAAACTAGGGAGTACCAAGGTGTGCAAGGAATTTCAGGAAGTGCTAACACATGTTAGAAAGTTCCAAGGAATGTTAGGCATGTCAAGACATTCCAAGTGCTAAGGCATTCCAAGGTATGCTGGGTTCTAGGATGTGGCGCCAACACATGCTAGGTATTGCCAAGGAAACACAAGGGAGGACTCATTTCAATTACATGTAAATGAATGAATGTGTGTGTGTGATAGGGAGTGTTAAAAAGTTATAGGTGTGCTAAGGAGGGAGTGACAACATATGATAAGCAGTGCCAAAAGACGATAGAGTACTAGGAAAGCTTACTAAGATGTGACAAGTTCCATGGTGTGCCAAGGAGTGTTAGGGAGTGCTAGGGAAACACAAGGGAGAACTGGGTCATAATGCATGGAAATAAAGGAATAAGAGTGTGTGGCATGGAGTGTCAGTGAGTTTTGTTATGGCCTAAATCTACCTCAGGCTGAGAAAGGTAGGTCTAGGGTAACATTAAACCACGCTTAACCTGGTAGCTAGCCCTACCAGGTCGGGAGAGGGCTCTCTCCTTGTCAATCTCTGAAGAATATGGTCAATAAGGCTTGAGATGACTAATATAAAGACTAATTTTAGGCTAGGTATATGCTCAAAAGAGTTTGATTGAATTTAATGTTGGTTTGATGGCTCAAATGTGAAAGGCAGATTTGGGTTCGGGGAATGGACTCAGTCTTGTAGAGGTTTCTGTGGGGCGAGGTAGGCAAATGGTTTAGTATTTTGAAATAAGTGAGATGGAGAGTCTCAAGACTGGTGAGGAGTTGGAGAGGGCATGAAAGTCTTAGGAATCCTCTTCAAACAGTTGAAAACATGAATAACTAAACAAACCCTAGGTAGAGCACTGCAACATCAATGAATTCTACCTTTATCCTTGATTCATTTAGTTAAGTTGAACAGAGAGAGATGATGGCATACATAAACACATGTAAACTTGAATTATAGAAGGAAAAATAATACCAAATCAACTTGCCACAAGAATCCCACAAAATGCTGCAAACCCTGGTCTATTCCTTTACCAAACTGCAGAGATGAATGTACAATAATTCTCAAAGCATTCACAAGAGTCCAACCTTTACCAATGACTGAAAAACTACTAGATATAGGCAACAAACAACTCATGCTAGGCTTTAGGGGTCGAATTCATGAGTTTAGGAGCTGTTTCAACAAGATGTAAATTAAGAACTGAAAAGTAGGCAGTGGAACAGCTTGCCTCTAAAACCTTGGAAATTGATTCATTCAATTCAAAACTACCTTTTCAGGATGTATCTACCTCCATGAGTGAATTTTCAACATTTTTACATCAAAGTCCATCAATTTACATCAAATTACATCATGATTTTGACTATGAGAGAGAGAAAAGTCAAACTGAGAAAAAAACTAGGCGAAAAAACAAAGTTTTTTGGCAAAAAATTCAATTTTCCATCTTGTGCGCCGCGCCACTGTCCCTGTGCATAGCGCCTTTTTTCATCTGATTTTGGAGGCCTTCACATGCCCCAAATTTTCTCCAAGTGGGCTTGTTGGAAAGGTATGTCTGTCTAATTTCCATAACAGATGAAACTTCTAAATTTGGTGTCCATTTGCCCCTCCAAAAGAGAGTTCTCCCAACACTGCTTCATGTGTGGCCAAAAAGGCGCAGAAAGGGCATTTTTGAGGTGTTTTTGACCCTTTTGGAAGCTCAAAACTTCACAAAATTTCTTGGCCATTTCTGGGTATTCACAATTTTTCATGAGGAATCCAAAAATGCTGAGTCTTCCTCCAAAAGAGGTCCCTAGCAAAAGCGAGAACCAGGTGGCGCTATGCACCAGGCAGAAAAATCTATGTTTTGCACCAAAAATTCAAAATTGACAAAAAGTGTGCCAAATTTCTTGAAATTTGGGCTAAGTGACATGCATCAAGTGCTATTTTGGGCTAAGGAAGCCTCAGCCAAAATCTTGAGCTTGTCTTTCTCTTTCTTCCTCCTCAAAGCTTTCCTCAACTTGGCCTTCAAAGTCCTTATTCTCGTTTTGCAAACTTTGTTTCTTGCCAAATAGTGATAGGCCATGTGCCTCAACATCTTTTTTTCTTTGTTGGCCTTCTCCAACATCTTTTCCAAGTGCATGTTTTCCCTTTCAAGCCAAGATTCACGGTCATGTTCAATATCTTACTCATGCCCATAATCACTGTCTCTTTCCATTGTTTTCCTTTGGTTTTGAAAAATGTGGTTGTATATGAATGGTTTTGTGGATAACAATGTGAAAATATGGTGGAGGAATGAAATGGGTAGAGTGTATGGAAGAAAGAGTGTAAAAATGTATGTGTGAACAGAGTTTAGTGATGGGAGTAAGAGTTTAGGGATGTGAGTAGGGTTTGGGGAGTGTAGAGTTTTGGAAATTGTATGTGGAGAATGGGATTAAGGGGAAAATGTATGAGGGGAATGGGATTAAGGGGATAGGGTATACAACCACTAGTGCAATGAAGAAAACTAGGGTTTCACCCTAGAAGCTAGGGTTTTAGGGTTTTGGGGATAGAGGGGTAGAATGATTGTAAGTGAGAGAGGGAAAGGGAAATGAAATTTGGAAAGTGTAGTGGAGGTGAATGTGACAATGATGCAGTGGAGCAAAACAGCAACAATGAAAAAATTGCAAACCCTAGACAGTTTTTGTAATGTAACTGTGCAACAAACTAGGTTTTGATCTTGCACCTATCAAAACACCATCAATGAGGAGTAAATCTCTTGGAATGGAAATTTAGGATGTTTACTTACTTGTGGAATGAAGCTTGAAAAAATTTGGAGTTTGGCAAGGTCATTTGAGTGAAATTAGGGCTAGGCAGATCGGTGTGCCGCACCAACACACAGGTGTGTTGCGCCCATTCAAATTGTAGTGTAAAACCTGTACTAGGTGCGTAGCGCCAGCTGACAGGTGCGTAGCACTTTTTGCAGGACACATTTTGAGGCCTTCCCAGTGTCCAAATTGAGCATGTGATAGCTCGTTGGAAATATTATTGAGTCTACTTTCCAACACAACTTGAATTTTTCAATTTGGAGTTCATTTTCCCTGTCAAAAGTTAAATCTCCCAAGACTAGTCAAAATGTGCAAAATGAGGCTGCTTAAAGGCAGAGTGTTGTTGCAATCAACTTTTGAAGGTCTTCCTGAACTCCAAATTGAGCTCATGATAGCTCTTTGTAAAAATCCCTCTGTCTAGATATCATTTGACTCATCAAGCAAGTCATTTGGCCAACCAAGCTAGGAGAAATCTTGATTTACCCAAGGTCACTTCAGAGGTGCATCAATTCTCCTGAGGCAACTGTATTTTTGACATTTCTCTAAAACCATGACACCTTTGTAAAAATTGAAGGAGGTTTTTCTTCCTTATCCTATTTTGGATAAAAATCTCTCTCAATTTTAACAAATTCATCTTTTCTTTCTCTGAAACATCATTGGAGTAAAAGATATCCCGATGTGCGGAATAGGGGATTTGTTGAAATGAAGTGAAATGAAGGGGATTAGGGGCTTCTAAATTATTGAGAAAATTTTAGGAAGTAGGGAGGGATGTTAGGAAGTAGGGGAAAGTTGAATTTCAAATATTGAGTGAGGGGAAGGGGTCCAAAAGGGAAAAACACAGGCCTAGCCTAGAAAATTGTCAAATTGTAGCAAGAAACTAGGGTTTGTGCGAAAATGGGGAATTTGAGGGATATCAGTGATGGGAAGTGTTTACTAAGGTACATTAAGGATATAGGAAGGTGATGAAAATCAGGATACAAGTTTTTCTAATGATTTGACCATCCAAGAGAAATTACCTTCAAAACCCTAGGAGAGGGAAATGAACCTTACCTAGGCACAACTGAAGCATGAACAAGGTGTAAAATGACCCATTGGAACCTGAAATGTGATGACAACCCTCTGAATGATGGTACATTCAAATGAATGGTGACATGGACTGACATTTGGACAACTTTGAAAGGAGTGAAAAAAAACCCTAGACCTAATACTTAATGACCAAATTTTGCTTGAAGACTCACTGAATTGACAAAATTTGACCTTGACAATTTAAAATCACTTTGTAAGAGCATGTTTGATCACTGGAGGAAGGTTTCAAAGACTGACACTAACAAGTTCCAAGTGTGTTAAGGAGGAGTTACAAGGCATGTTTGGCAATGTTAAGGAATGCTAGAGTTCTAGGGCGACATGCGCCCAAGATGTGCCAATGCGTGCAAGGAAGTGTTAGCTAGGAGTGCCAAGGAAACACAAGGGAGAACTATTTCAAAATGAATGGAAATGAACAAATAAGAGTTTGTGATTATAAGTTTCAGTGTTTTCCAGGTGTGCTAAGGACAAATTGACAAGGTATGCTAGGCAATGTTAAGGCATGCTAGAGACCAGGGCGACATGCCAAGATGTCATAGGTGCTAGGTTGTAACAACACGTGTCAAGGAGTGATAAGGAGTGCTAGGGAAACACAAGGGAACACTAGGTTAAAATGCATGGAAATGAATGAATATGAGTTTGTGACGAAGAGTGTCAGCGATCTCTAGGTGTGCTAAGGAGAGAGTGACAAGGTATACTATGTAGTGTCAAGGAATGCTAGAGTGTTAAGGTGGTAGGACAAGATGTGTCAGGTGCTAGGGTGATCTAGGGAGTGCTAGGGGGGGTTCAAGGAAACATAAGGAAGCACTAGGTCAAAATTCATGGAAATGAACGAATAAGAGTGTGTGAGAGGGAGTTTCAATGAGTTCTAGGTGTTTTAAGGAGAGAGTGACAAGGTTATATGCTAGGCAATGCCAAAGTATGCTAAACTACCAAGGCATGTCAGGAAGTGCCATGGTGTGCTAGGGAGTGTCAAAGCATGCCAAGGAATGTAGGGGATGTTAACGCATGCCAAATAGTGCCAAGGCATTCTAAGACATGCCAGGTGTTATAGCATGTCAAGATGTAAATTGTCTTGCTTAATTGTTTTAGACCACGGTTGGATGTGATGAGCCTTTTCTTGGTAACTTGTTAAGTGGGATGAGTTGAGATTGTATATGAGTACCCTAAGATGAGTTACAAGTAGTTCTTAGGTGAATAAGGCATATCTTGAATTTCCAAGACACATGAGAATCCAGGTTTGGCCTTAGAATTTTTTATGCGAACACACTCAAGTGCCACAACACATCTACTATGCAAAACGAAATCTACCATGAAAGAAAAAGCAATGGATTGAATGCAAAGAATTTAGGGTCTGCACATCTTCATATGTTAATGCTTATTATTGTGATATACAATAACCATTTATATGTCTGGTGTAAGACTCCTCTCGAGATTTCTATCCAACAACAACATCTCTGTGGTAAAAGGTGTACTGTCAGAGGTTGCTCCATCAAAAATAGCAACCAAGAGGGACCTTACTGTGCACACAGACGAAGAATTAAGAAGATTGTTAACTATGAGTTCCGGTGTGGAGATATGGGACAAAATTACATAGGCAGCGAACCTTTTTGTTCAACCAATCAAGATCTAAAAAGGAAAATGTGTGATTATATATACAAGTGTGATAGTATTTGGAGAAATTCCAACCTAACCCACAAATTTGTTGACATTTTGCTGGAGCTGACCTATAATTGTTCCTAAAGTTAATAAACAGGTAAAATAGGACTGACTTTTCAATACAAAATATAAATTTATAGGAACATGGCCAAATTGTGAAAGTGTAAAAAATGGTATGGTTTAAAGGGACCGAACCCTTTGAAAAGTCTTAAATGTGCAATGAAGTTTGAGCCTCATTCTAGAACCCCTTTGGGCGTCCATCTTAGGAATTGGTGTAGGATGCAACACTTTAGAATCATTTTTGTAGCAGTGATGTCAACACTTATATGGTGACATGGGGTTGGAGTTGATCTACCAAAGCTCATTGGTCTATTTTGGAGCTTCTCTAGGGTGATGCCTTAGATTCTTTGGAGTACGAGGGCATGATTTGATATTTAGTTTGCATTGAAGAAGCTTTGGAGGCTAGATACTGCAGAAAAACCCCTTGTTCTAAACAGGGAAGCACATGCCATTGAAGAAAGTAACAGCAAGTACACAGATTTGAAACTCAAATCACATCACTGTTTATTACTCTTTGAAACAGGAAATAACTAAAAATTTCAAACACTACTATTCACTTTTCCTTTAGTCTAGAAGGTACAATGAATCTGGAAACATGTACAACAATGTCTCAACTTTCTTAACTCCTAATCCTAATGCACCTTCCTTGCATGGATAGACAAGACAATTAAAGTCTGCCTCTACTGAATATGATATGAGATATGCAAACATGCTTCCTTAGCTAAGGCTGAGAATTAATAACTAGGGAAGTGCTCCTTTTAATTGTGCATGCAAAAACTAAATAAAGCAAAGAGTTTCACTACTCTTGGTGCCATAAATGAATCCACTGCCTAAGGTAAGTTCTTTGACAAAAACAAGATACTAAGGACTCAGAAACTTTGTCGCTTCCTTCAAGAGAGGTTTATGTCAAACAGAACTAATCTATCTTGCACTATCCTCCAAATTCATTCACCTTTAACAAAAATCTTGTGCCCAGAAAAAGACAAGAGACCAATATCCAACAGAATTCACTGACCAGCCAGAGACCCTTGTGCCCAAATAGAGAGATAATAAGGGAATATCAACTACACGGTGGAATCTTTCACCACCGAAATTAACAAGAGATAGAAGGGGTAAAAAGCTATCAGACCTAATGCTCAAGAACAAATGAATTAATCCACACTTGGTGATCCAAAATGAATTCAATCCTTCTTTATTTATAGATTTTCTAGAGGGGTTTCATATTCTTAAGTGATTGATTAAACGTTACTCCAAACCCAAAATTTGGGTTTTTAAAGCCCAGTTTCCCCAAAACTTGCCCAACAATGGGTATTTTGGTGTTTTTCCCCCTTTATGGAGGACTATAGCCTACAGGGATGGATAGGATATTACGTCCCATTCGTCCTCAATTTGTAGAGGACGTTACATGGCACCTAATAAAAGAAACAGTGCTTTAGTTTAGGAGGTAATAACTAAATGCTTATTTCTTTCCACACAGGACATACATCTTGCAAAAATGATCATGGGGTACAAATACTACAAAAGGCCTAAATCTTACTAGCATTGTCATAGTCCAAGAATAAAAACCCTTTCACGTGAAACAAGGTCAGTACCACATACTACAAGCACAAATGACAAATTCAAAAACAATATACTTATTCAATGAAAGCATGATGAATCCTATTAGCGCACTTTAAATTGAATAGCTCTTGAGTTGCAGTGTCAATCAAAATTTCTTAGGTTGGATCATAATTAAGTACTCAATGTTGTTTTTGGTCCAATTTGGGGAAAGGAGGAGCTCTTTGTGACAATGGGATGATTAGGCTTTTCAGAAGGAAGATCTGATATACTTTTCAACATACAAGGAATTCATTCTAGTGGAGGAGATATAGAGAAGCCTTTAATAAGGACCTTTCCAATATCAATTTGGAGGAAATCCATTTTCAAAGCTTAAACAGAGTTCTAGATTCAAACAAGAGTAGTCATTTTTCAAAATAATTATTAACTCCCAAGAAATTGGAGCCAAGTTGACATATTTACCATTTATTTTCTACTGGACAAGGAAGCATTTATGAAAAGTCCTTGGCCCTTTGATCCAGTATTTGATGTAAATCTCTTGATTAGAAATGTAATAAGAGATGTAGTTTATATTAAGAAAAATGGAAAAGCATAGGGCTAGTTAATAATCATATCTAAAAGACTTTCAATAGAATCCTAAAATATTTGAAATGGAAAAGGTTAAATCCATGGTTATTTTCTGCTTTAGAAACTTTGCTAATTTCCATGATTGAAGCATGTATCCATTCCTTGAAAGAAGCTCACAAATGATTTTGATATTGGTTGAAGCAAAGAAAATGTGCAAGGTTACACTCACATAGAGGTATGGAAAAAAAGTATGTGGAGCTTGTTGTCCCAGACTCCACACAAAGAATGGACAAAATGTGAAAAAACCAAGTCAAAAGGTATGTGTAGCTTTTGCCATGCAGAGGTAGGTGTTAACTCCACACTCTACAGCGAAGGCTTTACAATGCAAGTGACACAAAGGTTTGCATGCAGAACTTTGGATTAAAAGGAGTGGAGCTTGATGCTACACGCCCATTATTACCCCACTTTCTGTATGAGTTACAGGAGATAAAAATAATGAAATACGGGAGAGAGAGAGTAGATACTATTGTTATTGAAATTTAATAAAAAGTATTACTATGTCTTCATCGACATAAAACAAACATCTTCCATAAAATATTTTCTCCATGAACCTGATTTAAAATGAATATCTTCCATTGACGTGCCCAGACGCAAACAAAAACGATGCCGATGAGCCAATTTCAGTTTAGAAAATTCACAATTAGTTTCAATTGTAAGATCTCCTACTTTTAGTTCAGATTTCAGTTACAAGCAATGAAATGGGACTCGTCGATCAATCACAATTAATCACGAGTCGAAATTTGCTCACCTTCCAAATGATCTGATCCAAATCTTTGCGATTCAAACTCACGTTGACCAATCTTGACTTGTGGTCAATGCAAGTTTGACTTGTGACTTGTCGATTAAAGCAAATTCCTGCGATTGATTCTGATTTATTCAATTTTCGGCCTTGTCTCAACGAGCATGAGTTTTTCAAGTTTAGGTATGCCACATTGCTAAAAACTAAACGTCGGTCATTCCAAAATTTATTTCTCATTGCTCAAGCTCGCAATTCATACATCGAGACCTTTAGTAATCAATCACTACTCACTACTACATAATCCAGACTCCATATTGGGCAACCGCTAGCGTGAGCCTAAGTCCAGACTCCATATCGAGCAGTCGCCAACATGTGCTCTATCCATACTCCATATCGACCCTTGGGAAATCGCGCGTCACCTTCAGTGTGTGTTCCCTTCAGGCTTAGCCGCTTCACTATTCAACAAGGGAGGTACATTGGCACTTGGCTTAAATAATAGGCATATTACTATATTGAAGTTTCAATGTTGTTTTCAATGGCAAGTTTCAAGTTTCACTGTTCAGCAATCGAATGTTCAGCGTATTCCTTTGGTTATGAATTTTCAACCCTATAAATGGGGCTTAAATAGATTTTAAAAATGCACTAAGAAATGGTTTCATGCAAACCATCGGTCAAGTCATCAAGCATTCCTTCCTTGGTCGATGTCTTGTTGACTCCAAAGGCTTTAACAATGCATTCACAACTTTGGGGATTTTTGTTCTACCAGAATCTATTATTGATGTATTCGTTCAGTTGTCTTATGCTAAACGAACTTGCAAATTCAAGATTACAATGCAATATATGTTGATAATATTCCTTTAGGTAGCATTTTCTCATATATACCTAATTGTGTTTCAAGGTCATAATGATATATTAGGTCGAATGTGCTTATGTTGCTAGACAGACTCCTCTTTGATCCTTAACAAAACTTCATATCCTTTAAAACCAACCCTCTTTTTTGCGAAGTTATATATGGCATTTTTAATTTTATTCTTTTATTGTCTTTTACAAGAGCCAAATTAAATGGAAGGCACAACTCCAAATCTAAACAGAAGCCACAATTTAAACACAAGTCTAAAACAACAACAATGCCGAGGGAGCAGGACTTTGCTTGGGCTTATTGTGACAAGATTCTTGGAGACCCCAAGCTCCTTTGTAAATTTTGAAAAGAGAAATGTAGTGGAGGCATTTATAGATTTAAGTAACACCTTGCAAAAATACCCAGCCATGATATAGGTCTCTGCAAAAACGTTGATGAAAATGTCAAACACCAAGCAACCTTGGCCATTAATATGTTGAGTCAGCATAATGCCAAGAAAGAAAAGCAAAAATTAATGCTTGAGGACATTTGTAAGCTTCATTGGATACATGAGGTTGTGGAGAAGGCAAAATCCATAACGAAATACTTATACAACCACACTATTGTCCTAAACACCATGAGAAAATACATTGAAGGTAAAGAAATTGTTCGATCTGCAGTGACTAGATTTTCAACAAATTTCATATCTTTGCAATCTCTGGTTGAGCAAAAGATAAATTTGAAGAGGATGTTCTTGGGACTTGAGTGGATGGCATCTAAACATTCCAAGACCCTTGAAGGCATTGAAATTGTTGGACTTGTGTTTAATGACGGTTTCTAGAAAGATGTCGAAGATATTATTGTTGTGATGGAGTCCCTTGTTAGAGTTCTCAGGTACTTCAAGTCTTTTAACTTTTTCATGTTTTAAATTTCATTTCAAGCTTATTTTTATTTTCAATGTTTCATATTTATTTAAATTTTAAAGCTTGAACTTTCAAGATGGTTGATGGTGACAAACTTGCTATGGGTTACATTTATGAGGCGATGGATCTCACAAAGGAGGCCATTAAAAGAAGATATGGGGATGAGGAGGCAAAGTATATGCCTCTTTGGGACATTATTGATGCACGTTGGGATAGGCAATTGCATTCCCCCTTACATGCTGCTAGGTACTTCTTAAACCCACAATATTTTTATGATAAGAGAAAATTTAATGAGGATGGGGAGGTTTGCAGAGGACTTATGACATGCATGGAAACATGCTTCCCCGATCCAAAATTTCAAAGTCGTGTTTTTTCCCAACTATAAGATTATAGAGCACCAGCTAAATTATTTGCCTATACCAGTGTTATACGAGAAAGGTCTAAGATGTTGCCAGGTACCCTTTGAGGCTTGAAGGCTTCATCAATTCATTAAATTTGTTTAAACTTTATTTTGTATGTTAAATGTTTTATTAAATTTTGTTGTTTTTTTAAGTTTTTACTATTTAGTATTTCATACGTCTACTCACGAACCCTTGCCACTTGGTGGAAAAACTTTGGTAGCAATACACGAGATTTGAAGAGATTTTCCATTCGAATCTTAAACCAAGCATGTAGTGCTTCAAGTTGTGAGTGCAACTGGAGCATGTTTGAGAAAATACATTCTAAGAAGTGAAACTTATTGACACAAAAGTGTTTAAGTGACCTTGTATTTTTCCATTACAATCTATGACTTCGGAACAAGCAAATACTAGGTGAGAGCTTGAATCTAAAGGTTTCATAATATGATTTGCAATTTAAATTTTAAACTTTAAAGTTCAAATTCAAACTTAAATTCACATTTCAATTTCTCATGATAATGACAAGTTTGGATCATTTACCAATAGACCTTGAAGAGATAGATTTGCGAACTACAAATGCAGTAGATTGGGTCCAATTAGAGGAGGCTCCTCTTTTAAGCCTACATGACTTGAAGAACTTTGAGACTCAAGTAAGCGAAGGAGCGGGAGGAATCGCTTATCGTTCTCACTCTTAAGAGTCTTAGACTCTTAGTTACTGATTTTTTTCTAATTAGTATGCAGTTTTTTGTAAACTCTTAGAAGCAATTGCTTCTAGTTCTATGTAGTCACTAGTTAGGAGTCATGACTCAGTACTTTGGATCATGTTTGGACTCATAACATATATGAGATACTTATTCATTCATGATATTTTGGACATCTATTGATATTATGAATTGTTTGGACATGGCTTTACTAAATATCAATGAAAAATGTTTTTTTAATTCAATATATGCGTATATTTTTATTTATTGAATTCACTGATTTTTCCTGATTTTTTGCCGATTTTTCCCCAATCCGATTAAAACTCTTCACTCTTTCCTCGCCGATTTATTGTCTATTCCGAGTCTGGTAACATTGGTTACAAGTTTCATTCTTCACTTATGAGTTATCACAACAGTATTTTCTAGTCAGTTTATGGGAAATTATGAGGTCTGGCTCACAACAGTTGCATTCATATCAAATTCCAGTCATAAAATTCAGCTTTCTATTTGGGTTCTAAAGATAATGCTCCTTTTGAAAAGGGATTCAGAGGCCTTCTGAAAATCAACAAAGAAAAATAAAATTCAAACAGTTATGCCAAGCCCCCTTGATGATAGCCCAAAGAGTGAAGATATGGTCATGCCTGGTATTCCCATCACAAACCTACCTGTCCTCTAGCTCTGAGGTTCTTCCTCTCAAGTTAGTCTGAAAGCTACATGTTAAGCACTATATCATAAAGCATGGAAAAAGTGTGCCCAATCATAATGGTTCTCTCATTATGTTTGTCTAGACTATGAATTATTCCGCAATTGAAAATGTGTATGATATGATGGGACATTGAAGAAGAAAAACCAAAACAAGCAACGTGATTAAACAAATTGGCAATGTATGAGTCTAAATAATCAATACCATATTTGAGGAACTCTGCCTGAAAACCTTTCTCATATACAGCTTTGCTAGTGCTCACGATCCTGACTGCTCTCTTAATGAGTCTAGGGGAAAATAAGTAACAAGATGAGGGAGTAGAGAGGGTATGCACTGTGGGTTGTCCATGTAAATTATAAAGGGAAGTGGCATGAGAGAACAGGGAATGATGATCAATGTTTGGTGGGAGGGCACACCAAAAGGCATATAGATGATTATGTGGAGCTATACCCATCTGTGTAATGCAAACATGTTAACGAAGGTTTTAGTATCTTGGCCAAGGACCTTAAAGTAAAAAAAAATGGAATATTGCTAATAAGATAAGCTAAAGATAAGTTTCCATAATGGTAGTGGCCTACAACCCCATTAAGGAGCTTATGTCGCATTTTGTGCTAGAGCTGGATGTGAACCCGTGATTCAGATAGACTACTTCACCATTATTTACTTCAATAATAGAAATATCATAAATAAAGGTAAGGAAATTGCATAAAAGTTCCAATGAGAAAAGTAATACCTTTAAAAAAACAGTTAAATAAAACAATTTCCTAAAATTTCTACAATAACACTTTTGATAAGATCATGCATTGTAAGAGAGAAGATGGGGAATTCCAGTCATGGGGTATCAATACCATAAACTATTACGAATAGATTTGTCCAGCGGGTTGTCCACATAAATCTCCTATACGGACAGATAGATAGACAATTGAACATTTTTTGATATCTAAATTCCCATAAACATAGCATTTAAGTAATCTACAGGAAATTGATCCAACCATCCTTTAACATAGCATCCATTGTACTGGAGAAAGCCTTCACAATCGAAATTCAATAAACTAACAGTTGATTATTCACAAACCAGGTATTTATGATTTCAAGTACCCAATAAATTTACCAACCCCACCAAAAAAGAGCATAGCTTTCAATGGTATCAAACCCTAGATCTCAGTCCCAAAGATTTAGGGTGTCTTCATATACATGTTTATCACATCGCAAGTATCAGTTTAGAATTTTTTTCCAACTAGCCAAAAAACAAAGAAAAGCGGTTGAAGATACAAGGGCAAGGGAAAAATGGAAATCTTCCTATGGTGCATTGATGAAGACATCAAATGATCGAGAGAGTTGAATGGTTCAATCTTTATTACATTTCGTTTTTGTATCAACTGAAATAAAAAATTAATAATTTTTGTAAACGTGTGCAAGGACCATATGATTGATCCTCTTATCTCCATTGAGAAGAGCTGTTGAGGTGCATTTCCATGAAAGATTTGCAGAGAGCTTGCAATATTGCCGCTCGTATCCTTCAAATAATTCACTCATTCTTCCCGCCTATTCCAACAGCAAGTCCAAAACAAATTATGGATCAATCAGGAAGATCAATCGAATGAATTTGTCGATCTCCCCGGGCATACCCGAGAAATCTCCTTTGAAAGTAATATCATGACATGCTATGCTCTATTGGCCTTCTTTTGTGAAAATGGTGGGAAAGTAGATGATCAATTGTAATCTTAAACTCTTATTTTACTTTTTTTCACACTGATTTGTTCTCAGACTCTCCCACGTGCTATGATCTGTTGGCCTTCTTTTGCGAAAAATGGTGGGAAAGAAGATGATCAATTGTAATCTTAAGCTCTTCTTTTACTTTTTTTACACTTATTTTTTCTCAAACTCTCCCATGCTGCCTCCAAACATATAGAAACCCAAGTAAAATAACAATCTTATTTCGAACTTTTATTTATATCTCGTGGGCAGTATAGTGTCCAACTACGTTGAAATAAAATAGAGATTCAGTCTTATTGCCTGGTCGCAATGTCATCCACTAGTTGAGTGTTTAACTTTGCCTTTTGGGATGCTACACATTTATTCAATTATATGGCATTTTTTATATTTAGTAATAGTGACGTGGGGTGAGAAAAATGGCTCCGAGGTTGAACCCTAGCTCTGCCGCCTCCTTGCCCTCGGCTGCCATCAGTTCCTTGATCGCCCCTGCGGCGGATGATCTTGAGAATCTCAAGCTCGGGTCAAGGGAGTTCTCACTCTCTGCAGACACGCAGAATGCTAATACCAGGAAGGCCGGAGCCGCAAGCATATGTCCTCAAGCGGTTCTCTCTGCAGATAACGCTGGGGTAGCACAGCCTCAGGACCATGATTCCACAACACGATTTAGAAGCCATCTTCAGATTGCCGGCGTAGCAGCACAGGGAGTTCAAGCAGAACCAAACGCAGTTTCGCCTCCGATCTTGGTAGTTGGAAAGGAAAAGCCTGCACCGACTAGATGTAAGCCTCTTCCTCTTCACCAGGAAACGAATTTCGATCATCACGCGAGCCATCTCTCTGCGCAGATCTGCAGGGGAAAGAGACACACGGACTCTTACTCCTTATTCCAGATACAAATCAAGCCCATTTCAGGCAAAACTATGCTACAATGGGTAAGCCAAACGGATCCAGTGCAGAATCTTAAGCAAACCCTGAGCATCAAACTGGGGATCCCCTCTGCAGCGCAACGACTTCTCCATGAAGGTAAACAACTGGGGGATCCCTATCCTATTTCTTTTTAAGGCATTAAGAAAGATGCATCCATTATTTTAACCCTTCGCTTGAGGGGTGGTGCTGTTGGAGAGTCATCCTCAGCAAAGGCATTTTCATATAAGGATGTAGTCCATGCTAGGAAGCTTGAAAAGACAAATCCACCAGTTCAGGCTTCACCCAAGCCTTTTCTGGTAGATAAATCGGAAGAGGTTCCCTCTGTTGAGATCTCTTACCCGGACCTGGCAGACGACACCCAACAATTTGCGGAAAGGGCCATCATCTGCAGATTCAATGGGCTCTGGCCACGCTCAAAGGATCTTCATGATTGGATCAAGGAGAACTGGACTCACCGCTGCAAGATCTACTTCTGTGCAAGGGGATATTTTATAGTGCTGTTTGACAATCTCCAGAACTACGAAGAGGCCTTAGAAGAAGGCCCCTGGTTCATGGGTACGGCAGGCCTCTTCTTAACTCCTTGGTTCCCTGACTTTGATCCAGCTTCTGCAGTCATCACTAAAGCCCCTGTCTGGATTAGACTTCCAAACCTCCCCATTTACCTATGGCGCACAGCGGTATACAGGCAAATAGGCAACGCTTTGGGTTGCTTTTTAATGGGAGATTACGAGAGGGAACAGCAAGGGCTCTACACATATGCCAGAATTTGCGTGGAGCTAGATTTAAGCAAGGGCTTGCCAGAGCAAATCAATCTCAAGATCAAAGACACCGTATGGACTCAGTTTCTAGACTATGAAAACACTGCCTTTCGGTGCCGCCATTGTCACCTAACAGGGCACCTACAGAACTCCTGCCCGTCGCTGACAGCAAGATCGAAAAAGGGAAACTTCGCAAAAACCAAACCCAAGCGTTGGGCTCCCTGCCCTCCACCGCAAACTAGAGGCTCCAGCTCCCCAGATTCGAAGGCTGGGGAAGGCGATTCAGAACAAGATCCAGCGCCTCAGTCGATGGATCCTCCCATAGATACTATGGGACACACCCAGGACATAGCAGTTTCCCAGAAACGCGTCCATGAGACCTCCTCAGAATCAGAAAAGGAATTCCCAATGACAGAGAATTCCAGTCTTCAAGTCGTCTTAGCTCATCCTCCGCATGACTGCTGGACAAAAGTTAACAAAAAGAAAGGGAAAAAGCAATGTGTTGTAGTTTCTACCCCTATGGGGTAAAGGTCAGTATGTCTGAATTTTCAAGTCATCTGCTGTTGATATGTATTTGAATCTTCTCTCCGGGACCGAGGTTGATAGATTCATCATTTCCGGTCTGCCGGTCTCTTGTCTCTCTTGATTGTACCATATTTTCTACTTAATAGAATTAGTCTTTACATAGAAAAAAAAAATAGTGACATTAATTAATTGACTTAAATATCATTCTCATCCTTGAGCACTTAAATAAAAGTAAGATTAATGATAATTTGAGAAATGTGGACTCCATTAAAGATAGGTTATAATTTATTTTCTTTATATATCCAATAGCGTTATTAATTTATATTATTAATTATAAATTTTATTTAGAGTGGATATATTTATCATATTATTTAAACAATAATATTCTCTGATTTATGGTGTTTTTTTATTCATTTTTTTTAAAGAAGTTTTTCTAGTTCAAAGACATGTAATGAGTTAATTTAAGTGGTTGAGTGTTGTAGATTACAAGTAGGAGGTTATGGTGTTAAGTCCCTTGGATATCATCCTCATAGTTTAGATATTATTTTAGGAATGAGGAAAATTGGTGAATTTAAAAAAAAAAAAAATATATATATATATATATATATTATAAAGAGAATTGATATGAAATTTATATTTTCTTTATTATACTCTTAAAGGATATTATAAAATAATGGTTCCAATGTTTTTTGAGAAAAGATGGAGCTTTACTGCTTTCGCACTTTTCTCCGACAACAAGTAAAGTTTGTGTACTCTCTTTCTTTTTCCCAAGGGTTTTCACTGTCTCAGCTATCAAACAGTGGGTCCTGTCAACAATTAATTCTATCCCACCACAGTTTCGAATGGAATTTGAATTAATTCTATCCCGCCACAGTTTCGAATGGAAGTTGATATTGTTGATTATGAGCTCAATCATGTCCAGAGGATGCATTCAAATCCCAGGATGAATTTACAAGTTACACTTCATTGTCTTGACAGATCATCTCCAACCAAATCACGATGTGTTTCCAAAATGGATGGTGTTCCAAGGTAGATATTTAATTTGAGCATGAGTTGTCCAAGGTTGTTTTCATTTCGAGCAAAGATAGTAGTGAAAAAAAGCTAAGCTCTCATTCTATCTTTGAGGTAATAGTTATCCCTAAGTCTCAACCAAACTTCCTTTCATTTAAGCCTTTTAACCCTCTTTTGGTCCCCCATGGTTCCAGAGCTTTGTCTAAGCCAAAGCTCTATGTTAGAGTGAAAAAAGATAAATTTTCAATGGTCATTGGTAAGGATATCAAGTAATGAATAAGCCTAAACATTCAAATTTCCCCAGCACTCTCAAGCCTAATGTTAAACTAATGGAATAATGTTTATCGAAAGGAGGATTAGCTTCAGAACCACAAATATCAAATGCAACAAGTTGAAAATATCACCTTCTTAACACACAACAAAAATCACGACAAAATATTAAAATGGGAAAAGGAAAAGGAAAATGAAAGACCTTTCAAAGAGATTGGGAAAAAATAGGACTTGTGGGAGGCAAGCCTATGATTGCAATAAGGGGTTGGGAACAAATAGTTTCAGATAAAGGGAGACTTTGGGCTATGCACAACACTATTTTTTCAATGACTTGGTTGGGTTTCCAAATCGCAAAAAAAGTAAGGTTGTTTATAAGGGCATGATAAATAGGGAGTGCCAAGTTGTTCTAGGGAATGACAAGAAGATCTAACACATGTGAGACAGTTCCAAGACATGTTAGGCATGCCAAGACATGCCAAGATGTGCCAGGTTCTAGGGTGTGGCACTAACACATGTTAGGGAGTGCTAGGGAAACACAAGGGAGCACTAGTTTCAATTGCATGCAAATGAATGAATAAGAGTGTGTGATAGGGAGTGTTAGCGAGTTCCAAGTGTGCTAAGGAGGATCAACCCCACCAAATTTAAGCACACTAACCCAAGGATAACCCAAGGATCCAGTGACCCAAAGTGCAACCAGATACAAAACCCATTTCAAAATACTTAACCCAAATGATTTCTAAGGAAATACATGTGTCAGTTATTGAATTCAACAAAATCCATTCCAAAAAAAGAAACAACCTGGTTTAATTCTAAGGAAAATATGCGCTGGAGCTACAGACCAGTATTTATGTCGACCCCCGGCATAAACCTCCACCTAGTACTTGGTCAAGGGATACAGTATGGTAGTGTTGATGAGCCCTGCTATGGATCCTAAAGTTGTGTTTGTCAAAGATTCAAAATCAACCCCCATTGCATATAAATTCCACCAAATAAGATCTCTAATATGCTATATATATATATATATATATATATATATATATATATATATATATATATATATATATATATATATATATATATATATATATATATATATATATATATATATATATATGTCTATTGTGGAGGTACAAAATCAGGTATTCAGAACCCAAAATGCGAATACAAAAAATTGATGATTGATGTTGGAAGTCCAATAATAAGAAGTTGGGTTGCTCGCAACTGAGATTCCAAATCAAAACAAAAAATCTCCCTGAGGGATTAGAACAGAGAAAAATTAGTGTGTTTAACTAATCCAATATATGGGACTCTTATGCAAGTGATGACACCGACTCTTGACTTACCCGGTTATCAGTTATGACGAAGTTCAGATTGCAGCCATTGTTGACGATTTTGATGGTGTGGTACATGGTAGCATTGGAAGTTTGGTGTCTCAATTAACCAAGCTGCGAAAAGTTTGATTGGATCCTTGTGTTGGTATATATTGAAGTTAGAGTCTTTTTATGAAGCTAATTTTAAAATTGGGTGGGACTGTTTTGTGTAACTACATGTAATGGTTCACAACACTATTGAATGAGGTATTGTGCACTAGTCGAGTGGACTTGGAATTGGAATTCAACATTGTTATTAGATTTATTTTAGATTTGGATTAATCAAGTATTCAAGAATTTAGATAGATTAAATTTCTTTTTATTTTTAATAAGGAAAAAATTATTGATTTTCATTAATAAAAAGTAGATATATACTTTGGTATTTCATTGTTAATGCTTTTGCATGCCATATATTAGATTTTAAAATAAAATGGTTAAATTTATAAGTATCTTATTACTCTAAATTATAGTTCTTTTATTTCTAAAAATTGTCTACTATATCAATTTTCACAAAAAAAGCTTAAAGTTTTTTATGATGACAAATATAACATATATGATTCAAACATGACAAAAACATATCATGATCTATGAAAATTTTCATGGACGGATGACAAATAAACGAGATGAAGGAAAAAATTTCAAGGGAATCCCTTTATAAGTTAAAACTCCCTGAGTTGCAAAAGGATTCATTTGTCGAAAACTGAGTAGAAAATCCTCCTTGGCACACAGTTGCATCCCTTCTTTGATAGGAGATCTGCCACTTGATTCTACTCTCTATAGACATTATTAGAGGCCAGTCTTTGAAAGGTATTCATCAAAGATCTTATGCATTGCATCCAAAAAGTAAGGGAAGGTGGTCCAAATTTTGTTCTCAATTATACCCAATCTAGGATCATCTTGGAATCTCCAAACAGAGGTAAATCTTCAATTGCAAGCCAAATAGCACATAGAAGATCCCCCAAGAGTATGATTAGCTCAACTCTATTATTTGACCCTATGCCACTATACCAACTGAAATGGAATGTGTTGTCTGGCTTCAAAACCAAATGTGTCCCACTTCCACAAACCCCGTTGGTGGATGCTCCATATATATATATATATATATATATATATATATATATATATATATATATATATAAAGTATGACCATAGCTCCATGAGTCGAAAATGTCTTCAAGGTTATTCCTCCTTCATTAGCCATATCTCCATAAAATATGCAAAGATCTTTAAATAGGTGTCTCTAGTATCTGGTTTTGTTTGTTCAAAAATCTTCTCATTCCTGCTTCTCCATATGCCCCACAAAATATAGAAAGGCAAGGAACGTTATATCTTGAAACCTTCAAACCATTGAGTGAGACATCTCTAAATGGAAACCATGTTCCAAATTACATGTATTTTAAGTGTTTGAAGAACCCCACTCCATACCGAGATCACAAAAGGACATGTTAGAAATAGATGTTCCACGTCTTCTAAATCTTCTTTGCATAAAGAGCATCTTCCAAGATCCTGAAAGCCCCTTTTATGGATATTATCCCAAGTTAAAATATTATTGTGGACCACCAGCCACATAAAACATTTTAATTTGAGAGGTATATCCCATCTCCACGTGTTAAGAAACCAAAAATTATTATCATTCAAGCCACGTCCATGAGAAATATGTTTATAAATCTCTTTAACCGAGATCTACTCATTATACATAACAACTTCCAATTTTAGCTTTTCTTTCTTCTCAATGAGTTTTAAACCTGTTAGACTTAGTTGTGTTGTGAAACGTGCCCATTCCACAAATAGATCCTCTAGAAATCCAAGTTCAAATGCATTAAGCCAATAACTTGTAACAGAAGAAGATCCTCAATCACAAGAGATTTAGTTCATAAAGTAAAGCCTTGCCTTGTGTAAATGCTCAAGGATGTGAATAGAAAGAGTATGTATTCCCTCCACTCCTTTGCTATCATCTAGTCCTATTTCTATCCTATTCCCCCTTCCAACCTCCCATCTTAGATTTTGTAGTAGCCAATATTTGTTTCTCATCATGCTTCTCCATATATAAGATGCCACCTTCTTCTTTCGAGCCGCCTCTTTAATCCATTCCTTAAGTTGTCTATTTTTTAGATATTTATATTTAATAACCTATTACCAAATACCTTTGCCCTGGAAATTTTTCCATAATTTCTTGACAATTAGAGCCTTACTAAAACATTATGTGTCCTTTATACCCCACCCTCAATCACTCTCATGTCTCACAAGCACCTCTAAATAGACCAAAAGTATCTTATTTGTGGATTTAGGCCTAGAACAAAGGCACCTAACTATAATAGCATCAATTATTTTGGTCTAAAGATACTAATGGGGGGAAGATACTGAGGTTTGAGCCCTCTAATTTCAATGAAATCACCTCCTCCCTATTTGTCATGAAATGCTTTGCATATGTCAATTGTTTAGGGTTTTGTCAAAGAGTGCAAGAAGTAGGTTACCATGAGCATCTCATAAGTATATTTGCCCTCACCTTGAAGGAAGGCAAGATCACCATTGCATGGAACAATTTCACATTTTTAGTGGATACCATCTCTCAAGCTACAAGCATACCAAACCATGGTGAAAACTGGTTCAAGGGCATGAACCTAGACCTAGAAGAGTACAAACCCTACTTGAAATCACAATACAAAGGAGCTCACTCACATGTTTTCCAATTCAAACACTTTTTGAAGAGATATGAACCATTGATGAAGGTTATCATGAAGTTCTTCAGATGTGAGGGTAGATTTTCTAGGCTATATAAATACCACATAAGACTGCTCATGCACTTTACAGCTGCCAAGTCTCTAAATTTGTCCAGCTACTCGTATTGGAGCCTAACCAAAAT
The DNA here is from genome assembly GCA_031772625.1 of Pinus tabuliformis. Lineage (NCBI taxonomy): Eukaryota > Viridiplantae > Streptophyta > Pinopsida > Pinales > Pinaceae > Pinus > Pinus tabuliformis. The sequence continues at coordinate 249,648,699 of CM062809.1, read as the reverse complement.
GTCTGAAAGGGTGCAATTGAAAGGCAAAGTGAATTATCCCAACATCTTTCACCATAGCCTGATAAAGGTTGTAGTACTCCATCAGTTGAAAGAGAAGATGACATGGGACACCTTCATTAAGGCAGCCTTGAAAACGCATATAACCACTTCACCAAGCCAGCACCAAACCATGTCAGTACAACCCATGGAGGTGGAGTCATCAAGAAAACATGATGAGTGTAAATTTTCCAAAACCCACTTGAGCCTAGCTATATAGCCTAAAATACATTCCAGTCATCTCTTAGTTGTGATTTCATATAGAGAGCCCTCTTTGGTTTGGTAGGGCTAGCTACCAAACTAAAAGCTTGGTCTGTGGTTACCTCTATCGATCTCCTCATCAGCCTGGGACATTGTGCAGGATAACAGAGGGCATGACAACTAGGGAGTGCCAAGGTGTTCTAATGAATGTAAGTTTCCCAAGTCATGGAAAAATGTAATGCTAGTTGTGAGGTAATGACTGCCAATGTGTTCCAGATAGTACGAAGACATGTCAAACAAGATAAGATGTGCCAAGTGCTAAGACATGACAAGATGTACAAGGGTGTGACAATGCATGCCAGGGACTGTCAAGGAAACAAAAGGGAGGAACAAGTTAAACTACAAGGAAATGAGCACATAATAGGGTTAATAAGTCATCAATTTACCTTTTCCATGATGGGCATGCTAGGCACACCAACACTAGGTGCCAATAGGTGCCTAGTGCCAAGTGTCAATTCATTCTAAGTGCCAAGTCTTCCTGCGTTTCTTCTCATCTAGTTTCCAATAATTGATCTCAAATAACTTTAATATTAAACCATGTCAAAGCATACCAATTCATCTCAATGCATTCCAAACATGCTTATAAGACTTTCCAAGTGCCAACACATGCCAAGTGCCAATGTGCATCAGGGAGTGTGATGCATGCTATGAAGTGGCAGAGCATATCGAAGAGTACTAAGGTGTGCTAGAGAGTGCCAATGCATGTTGAGGAGTGTTAGGGAGTACTAGGACAACACAAGGGAGCACTAGGTAAAAATGCATGGAAGTCAATGAATATGAGGGTGTGTCGGGGAGTGTCAATGATTCCTAGCTATCATGCCAAGGAGGGAGTGACAAGGTATGCTAAGCACGGGTAAGGCATGCCAAGGAATATCAGGGAATGTCAAGAAGTGCTAGAGTGTGATAGGTAGTTCTGAGGTGCGCTAACATGTTCCAAATAGTGCCAAGGCATGCCAGGTGCTAAGACATGCTAGGATGTGCAGGGTGCCAAAGTATGCCAATATGCATCAAGGATTTTCAAGGAAAAAAAAGGAATAACCAAGCTAAAATGCAAGGAAATGAACACATAAGAGGGTTAATAAGTCGGGACTTTATCTTTTTCAAAAGGGGCATGCTAGGCACACTAATAATATGTTCCAATACATGCCAAGTTCCAATGTGTGCCAAGTGCTAATGTTTGTCAATGCAATATTATTCCAAGGAGTTCTAGGCCATGCTAGGGACTACAGGGCATGCAAACACATGATAGGGGAGTGCTATGCTATGCTAGGGCATGCCAACATGTGCTTGGGCGTCCTACTCATGGCAAGATGTTCTAGGTATAAAGATGTTCCAGGTACAAAGATGTTCCAAGACATGCGAGGTGCCAAGTAATGTTAGTGTATTGTTCCAAAGCATGTTAAGGATTGCCATGAGTGTTGAGGAGTGTTAGGTCTCTCTCATTAATATAATTGATAGAGCTTGATTATGTATTAAATAATATAGTTCCTACACACACTAGTGGAACTTTATTTAAAGGAAATTTGCTAGATAATAAACTTAATAGAGATGAATCATGTGTTGACTCAAAGGAAGACTATATTCTTATGACTTGAGGGAAATGATACACACTAATTACTTCTTAACAAATTGACTGACTATTATAACCACTATGACCTTGGACATATAATGAAAAAGACTCCACAAGAATGGTCTTAAATCGTTATATTTTGACAAAAAATATAGTAACAGGTACATAGCGTCATCAAAAACTCATTGGAATGATCAATGATGACAAACATTTTTTGACTGTCACCAAAAGTAACCAAAAAGAGCATTGGTGAAGGTCAATAAAAGATCATGACTAGAAGTGTCACCAAAGAGACAATTAGTGATGGGCCTTTAACGACCCTCACAAAAAGTGTCACCAAAGAGAGAATTATTGACGTGCCTTTAACGACCATCACCAAAAGTGTCATTGAAAATGGCTTTGGTGACAAACCTTAAAGGACCATCACTATATACACTTACAACAACAATTTTTTAAAGACCGTCACCATATGCGACATTGATGACGAACCTTAAAGGTCCGCCACAGGCTTGAAGTGTCATCAAAAACTCATTGGAATGTTCAATGATGACGAACATTTATTGATCGTCACCAAAAGTAACCAAAAAGATCATTGGTGAAAGTCAATAAAATATCATCACTAGACGCGTCACCAAAGAGAGAATTAGTGATGGGCCCTTAACGACCCTCACCAAAAGTGTCACCAAAGAGAGAATTAGTGATGGGCCCTTAACGACCCTCACCAAAAGTGTCATTGAAAATGGATTTGGTGACAAACCTTAAAGGACCATCACTATATACACTTACAACAACACTTTTTTAAAGATCGTCACCATATGTGACATTGGTGACGGACCTTAAAGGTCTGTCATGGGCATGACCCTCACCAACGACCTTTTAGCTTGTAGTGTAGTTTATGACAGAAAACATGAAAGTGGATATATGACCTACCTCACTCTGATGCTAACATATGTTGGTGTCATCCCTGATTCTTTCGTGTCTCAGTTCAATCTCCTCTTCATCGTTATGGATGAATATCTGCAAGGAATATCATGTGGAGACAACAAAAACATACATAGAAAAATCCATTCCAATATAAACCATGTAACAAATCAAGGAGTATTACATTAAATGAGCAATCATTGACACATTTATGGAAAACAAACACATAATGTATTATTAATAGATGATAAAGGGAGCATTACAACCACTTAATCCTTGATGTTGGAAGCCTCCTTTAGGTAGGTTTCCAACTCCTAGCCTTAACCTTCAAGCAATCCTTTCTCCTTAGAAAAATGGGCAACATTTGGGCATACTTCAACACTAGGAAGGCAACCAATCAATAGCCAACCAATTGTGGATACTAGGGATCTCATTTATACGGAATGAGAGGGAGTTAAGGATCCATAAAAGGAGGAGAGGTTTCACATCTTAAGGGAAAGATCATGAAAGTAGGATCAAGGACCAAGAATGGGAGATCTTGTTCCAATCCTTATTCACATGTAACAAGCTCGTCGTTCTCGAGACTTCTAGTAATAGAAGATTCTCCTCCACTTTAGGAAAAACTTCCTGAACAGGCTCAATGTGAGTTTTCTTGATAAAATCTGCATGGCAGAACTAGGACATTATAGTGCAACAAGGTATCAGCTCGAGTCACTAGTGATGCAAAAAGCGTTGATCTTGAAAACAAGGTTTTCTGACAAGTTGCTTCAGAATTCTTCCAAGGCAAGTTTTTTTTTTTTAGGGATTCTTCTCAACATGTTTCATGGTGATTACATTGACTGCTTTAGTCATTTTGACACTTCAGGATACGAGACGTGGAGTGTGACAAAATAATGTATAACAAGGATGCCATGTTTTTCTACAAGAGGGGGGTTCGAGAGATTTTTAATGACTTAAAAGGTGTCTTGGATGTGGAAGAAGGTGGATGAAGGTATAAGAAGGTGAGTGAAGGGTGTGGGAGCCCCTTGGCCAAGCCTAGTACCCCTTGGAGGTATATCTTACACCAAAGTTTGTGCCCATGGTGTCCTCCATTTACCTTAGCAGAGTGGTCTCGGTGGCAAAGTTTCGAAGCAAAGTGAGGTGTCTAGAAGGGAGATGGAGTGGCCTAGGTGAATGTAGAAAGGTCAACCCACCACTGCAGGTCAACACAATCCCTACAATCCATTCAAACACATGCATCAAATGATCACTATTATAGCTAAATAAATTAACATGGAAAATATGAGTTGAATTTTATTGAAATCTACTCTAACCCATAACACAACTCCTAATTGCAAACCAATGCTACTAACTCCTAAAGTGCAGAAAGTAAACATCTAGAAGGATTACAATCTCATACTTAACAATTTCCAAGAAATCATAAACAAATAGTTTTTGGTTGTTATTGTAGGTCTTCCAATCACTCTTCCCACAAGAGAGGTGATAGGCAAACCTGCAACTACAAATTTTGTAATATAACACCTATTAAAACAAGAAAAGTATTGTAATAACTTAAGCAGGAACAAGGAAGAAATACAAGAGAGGGACTAAAGCCTCTGGGTTGGGCCCAAGCCCAAGGGTTCCAGCCCTCAAAAACTACTACAAATGTTGACCAATAGTGGAATTCCCATTAAAAGAAAATAAGAGTCACATACATCATATGAAAGATGATAACAATGTCAAGCACTAGGCTCTCTGCAGCTACTCCTAGCTACAACAAAAATTCAATTCCAAGTGAGCCTTTTGGTTGGATTATTTATACAAAAAGTAGTTGAGGGAATCTACCTTGAAAGGAGGAGTGATTCCCTCCAAAATCTTGAGATTTATGGATCTGGCTTCCTTTAGTCTTCACATGTACTTGGAGTTCCTTGGTATTTAGTTAATTCAAGTTGTTGGTGAGGATTTTGTGATCTCAAGCCGAGTTGGAGAGTTAATGAGGTGGAAAAGCATCCTACATTCTCTCTGGTTGTCTCCATCAAGCCCCTGCATAGTAAATATCAAAAAATGCTTATTTTCCTGCATATTAATCACATTAGGCCATGAAATATGAAAAACACCCTTCAATCTTCTTACTAAGAATATTATGGCTAAAAAAGTGAATTAATGTGAGAAAAGGAGAGTTTTAAGAGTTGGAGGATAGCACAATGAACCTCAAATGTACCTATTGATGGGCCCCATCATTACCCCTTGTTGAAGGTGTTGCCCTTCCTCTGAGCAACTCATTCACTGATATGAAGCTCATTCATGACTCTGGTGGCCTCTCTGACATCCTATTGAAGGCACGGAATGTCTTTGGCTCAACATCGGGGAAAGCGCCCGATTGGGAACTTGAATACCATTCCTTTTCCATTTGGGATAGCGGTTCTGAATGGGGATATAAGAACCAATTTCCCATTCAAATATATAATGGAGTTTGAGGTATGATATAGATGAGGTGAAAATTATTTGATGGAATAAATATGAATGCAAATAAACAAATCTATATCTATCTAACTAATTCCTGGGATATAACTAACTTTGTATATGTGATTTTATAAATATTTATTTATAAATGAAAGACAATATAGATCATCAAACATTTAAAAGAGTTAAAATGGATTAAAGATAATTAAATTGATCAAATAGTTAATCAATTTAATTTCTAAGCACATATCGCATAAGGATTATACCATTTCATACATACAACTAAAGATAACAATTAATACACTTTTCAATAGTGAAACAATGTTTAATTGAGTTGTGATATTGCATAGAATAAAAGAGTAATAAAATTTGATTGACTTTTAAATGTAAAACATAGCATCAATATAAAGATAATAGTACCACATATATTAGTGCTCTGCTCATGGAAGAAGATAGTCTTTGGCCCAGCGTTTATATTAAAATTATCAAAGAAATACAGAAGTGCAAGTTCCTTGAGTATTCTTACAAAAAATTTGAACCCCTTCTCTAAAGACATGAGAGGATATTTATAAATAAAAGTTATACTATTAAAATAGAAAATGCATATTTTGTTGAGGAGGTTAAACAAACACTCCTCAGAATAGGGAACAAAAAGAAGAAATTAGCTTCAGCTTTCACAACAAACTAAAGATGGGAAGTTGATTGGTCTCCCATTTGCTCTCGTAACCTGTAAATAGCCTCCATCGACTTCAATTTTGGGGGATGAGTTGGCCAGATCTGCATCTGTCCCGCAAACAAGGCATTTGAAAGAAGTGGGAACATGTATTCAGTTGTATTAACAAGGATGCGAAGAACTAACCATTGACCATAGGGCTTTACCAATAACTGTTGATGATATTCAAGATTTAACTTAGATAATTTCTTGATGTTATCATCTTTTCCTTAGATTTGTTATGCCAATACTCTATGAGTGTTTGATTATCTGGCATGCATTCTTCTAGGCACTTAGTAATAAGATTAGCATCTGCTAGAATTTCTCTAACAGTTTTGGTAACTTGGCCTTCTAGGTCTCTCGCTCTGTAAATCACTTCTTTAGTTTACTTTAATATAAGATCCCAATCTCTAAAAAGAAGATCTTTATATGATTCTTGTATTTTGGGAAGCTTTGCTTTCGTCTCGTCTATACTGTCCTACCAAGTGATGAAGTCAGAAATCTTGTTGTTGATATCTTCATGTATGTTAATAATTCATACATTTGATCAGTCAATGAGTCACTAATTTTCCATAGGTCATTGATGATCTTCAACTTCATACAGAAGTTCACTTGTTGTTGGGCGAGGAGAGCATTGATCTCTCTGACTTCTTTTCTAAATCCTTCAATATCAGTGTCCATCTATATCTTAATTATTTTAAGTTGAAGCTGGTCAATCTGTGCATTTAGACTCTGAATATCAGCTCTGTTTTGAACTTTCAATTAATTAAAATCAGTTTGTAACTTTGACAACTTGAGTTTCCATTCCTGCTCAATATCATGTCTTGAATTAAGTAATTTTTGTTCTAAATGCAAGATTTTTTCATCTTTTTCTTTAACCAGTTGTTGAACCTCGGTAGCTTTGAAAATGGTGGTCGTAACATAGGCTCCTGCATATTGTGAAAGCTTATCTAAATCATCAGATGAATTAGCTTGATAATCTTTCCATACCACATCTAATGGGATGCTTCTAGGAAGAAGTTCCTGAGAATGTTCCATTCTTCTTTTCTTCTTTTGTCGACTAACGACGACACAGTGTTCAGGACTGTAGAAAATATCAAGAGGTGGAATCTCTTCTACTCTGAGAAAAATCTCGGAGGTGGGGAATGTCAGGATAACTTCTTTATCCATTATTTAACTTGATGACTTATTCACAGGAGACTTTGTCTTGCTGGCTACAGAGGTCCTATCTATCTCCATTGAAGTTGAATCATTCACTTCCTTCTCATGTGTGTTATCTAGTTCTTTGTTGAATTCATCCCAGACTTTATCGAGCTCACTAGTAGACAAGAGTTCTTCTATTTGTTCTCTTGGAGTGTAGTAGTGGGTATCTTTAATGTTTCCTCAGTAGACGGTGGAAAAGAATTTCCTATAGGAAATTCTGGTTGTAAACCAATTAGACATTCAGAAGGCAGCTTTTGTAGCCTTTTATTTCTATATTCTTGGAATAAGACAAAATCTTCGGGGCCCAGTCGAATTTGTGCTAAATGTTCCACCTGTCTATATGATTCACATGTCTCAAAAAAATCATTAAAGTCCTCAGGTTCATGAACAAATGGCCTTATTTTAACCTAAGTGGTGAAATCATGAATGACCTTTTTAGGGTCATATTGTCTAGGAGGAATAGTGGGGAGTTTCATGCCCTCGATTTGTTTGATTTCTCAGATAGCATGATTGAAATTGTCAAGAGCATATAGAATCCACATTGAATAGGAAATTGTGGCCAAATATCCTTTTTGGAGTCTTTTAAGACTTTAGTCACACCATGACCTATGGTCTGATAGGCAATTTCCTAGGCCAGAAGCTTATCGAGAACATAAATAGGAAGAACATGTGGGGCTGAAAGACTCCCAAATACTCTAACATAAGTAAAATTTTCTTTAGTAAACCAACTAGAAATAGCATTGAAGTTTGTTGTGGCTTTTTGAGACAACCTAGGGGCATTTCGATCAAGAATTACTTTGTACAAAGGTAGCATTACCTTATTGCAAATTCTGTAAAAATGAGGTTGGTACTTAGATTCCCATAGGATATCATGATATAAGTGAATTGGTGTAGGGTATTCGAGTGTCCATTTCCATCCCATTGAAGGAAAATCAAAATAGAAATAAATGGCATCCATAATATAGGCACTCATATAAAAAGATAACACGATTCTCTCTGAAACACTGTGTTTTTGCCTATATTATAAGATTTTAGACGTAATATTGTTGGACAATATAGTAGCCCAATCCATAAATTCAGAATTAGAAGCATCTTGAATCAAGGGTACCCATTCAACTATAAATTTTTGTGTGTTTGGAGAACCGAACAGTCTACATATCATAGCAGCAGCAAAACAGAATGAACCAGAAAGAGAAGCTAAAGAATACATACCCTCACTATCATGCTTGTGCTTTCTTGGGTCTTGTATCCATTATCTAATGGGCTCCGACTCTAATTTTTTCTTCTCTGCAAATCTTTTAAGACACTGCTTGTCGTAAATCTTCTGGGGGTCTAGAAAATGATACATTCTCTTCAAATCTACAGCTTTGAAGGATCCTACTATCGTTTGCCTTGATGTCAAGAATGTCATGTCTTCAATATTCACATTATCAATCATCCACATGATCATATCTGCATGGGGTAAGATTTTAGGTTGCGCAACAATTCAGTGAAGAAAGGACTATTTTGGATGCGACATTGGCTAATAAATCAGAACTAGAATTTTGAAGCCTAGGGATTGGACAAATATCGAAAGCCAAGAAATGTGAAGTAAGAGATTGAAATAGAGTCTGATAATGTTTCAAATGGTTGGATATACAATGAATAGTATTTCTTACCTGTTTGATAACAATTTATGAAGCTCCAAATACTTGAATATATTGGACATCAAGAGATATTGCTTTGTAGAAACCTTGAACCATGGCTTCATACTCAGCAACGTTATTTGTACACTCAAAATCTAATAGACAAGCTAGCATTATTCTTTCTCCATCGGGACTAATTAGGACACATCCTGCTCCAGCACCACCATTAGATCTAGATCCATCAAAATACAAAGTTCAAAACAAAGATTTAACTAAAGGCTTATCTACAAAAGTTACACATTTGGATAAATCTATTTGGGAATAGTTTTCAATTTGCAAACTGACAAAATTAATTGAGAAAGGTGATTCTTGAGCTCTGAAGTTACCCTAAAAAGACTCTAATAAATCATTCCCAAGAATATTACTAGTGAAGATGACTGTTTCATTTTCTCCATCTAGATGTGTTACTGAATATTTCATATGTTTTTCGCGGTCCACGCGGATTTGATTTGGTTTTCCATTATATGGAAACCACATATGGGACCAGTCTATAGAAAAGTAATTGTGTAACTTTTCAGACTAGTATCTACTTAGGATTAAACCATAGAAATCTAGAATATTAGCAACTAGAGTGTCAATGATTTGAAATACTCCAGGATTAGAAGAAAGTCTAATGAGGACTGAGTTGATTTCTCCTAATACTTTAACTTTTGTTCTATCGAGTTGCACTATATGAACATCAGACTTCTTGGGAGATATGTTCAATTTTGAGCAAACTGATTGGGGCATTATATTCGATGACGCTCCAAAATCAGCTAAGGAACTGTGCACGTTTTTATTAAAGAGTTCAAAAGTTAAAAGAAATGGGGGAGTGTGAGAATTTAATCTGTCTCTAATCAAGATAGCATCTGTGAAAGGGACTTTCTCTGTAGAATTAGCAAGAGGCTTACCTATTCCTCGAGAAGCTTTTGAAGCGACAACAGGTGGTAAAGGAGATACATTCAATTCATTAAGAAGATACCTCTACTGTTGTTTCGATTTTGAAACTTCATATAAAGAAATTTTAACCTTAAATTTTTTCATATCTTCCACTATATTATACTCAATGTTATCAGAGACAACCAATGTTTTTGATGTGGATGTAGGATTAGAAGAAGAAGAAGGGGTTGGTTTGTTGATGTTCTTGTCTTTAGTAGCAGAAATAGAAGTTTTTTGTTTCTAGATTGTTTGAGGAGAATCAGGTGGTCCCTTACTTCTTGTACTTATATGTAAGGATTCGTGTTCTTCTTCATTGTCAAAAGTGGGGAGGATAAAATCCCAAAGCCCATGAACTTCTACAAATTCTTCATCTTGAGAATCCTCAGAAAATATAACTATTTCTTCTTCATCATCATATTCATTTATTTTCTTCGTTTTATTGAGAGAAGCTTTATTTGCAAAGGATATCTCACATTGCAACATTTGACAAGGGATATTATCACAGATTCTAAAAATTTGCGATGCACGATTTTATTTAAAAAGTAAACCTAAGTTATTCAATTAGGAATTAAACCTAAAAGATAATTGAAAATGACATATTTTGGGTTTTTTGGAATTTTTTGGAACATATATATATTATGATTAACTTATTTATTATAAAACCTAGAGCACAAATTAAAAGGGTCCCCATTATTTAAATGTTCTAACTATAAATAATAGGGGATTGTTGGGTACCACAACAATTGGCGATTAACTGGAAGAACCAGTTATATCTAACAATTTGTAAAAATAACTTTTAAACTCAAAAGTAAAGACCCTAACGAAAGAAAAAACAATTGTGAAAATGAGATAAATAAAATTACTTGGAATCAAAAGTTTCATTTAATTGTAAGGTTCCTTATCACTTTTATAGATAAAAATCTTCGATCTTTAAAATCAATCCTTAATTGGTAAAAAAGGAAAAGAATATTTGAAATTTAGCTTTTGGTGAACTTATTTTGTCATAGATAGAGCCACTGCTGCCATCAGGCATCCATAACCTCGACAAGGTTATCTTTTACCAAATGGTCAACCAGTATCATCCATGTTTGTAAATATTTAGAGGTAAAAAAAAATTAAATCATTTTTCCTTTTCAAGGATATTTAGAATTCATTGTCCTGGTTTGGTGGCCAGATAATGACAATGTCATTCACAAGTGATAACATAATTGAACAAGCTAGCTCATGATGAGACTCCTTATCTTATACTTTTTTTTAAAAGCACAAGCCACTACCCTGGTTTGGTGGCCAGTAATAAAAATGTCAACATGTTATTTCCTTATGATCATGGTAAGTAAGCTCGTGATGAGACTTCTTATCTTCTAAGTTTCTTATATTTTTGAATTACACTCTAAAAATACATGAACAATGAGTGGGGAGGTCCACCTACTCCTTAAGAGTAATGGATGACAATTGAAGCTAAAGATACTAAGATTTCAAAATGAATATTTTATGAAGTTTGAAGTGATAAGGATTTACAACTTTAATGTATAAAAATTTCAAAGTTTTAAAGTATTTATTTGATCTTCAATTTTGAAATTGCTTTCTCTTAAAATTGATACCTTTCAAGGTTAAAGTCATAAATGAATAGAGATTTTTAATGAAAGCCAATAATGTGTTACTCAATCTTATTTATAACAAAAACTTAGATATATATATATATATATATATATATATATATATATATATATATATATAGAACGGAAGTCCTACGAAAAGAATTGTTTGAGAATTAGTCCATTGACAGGAAGAGCATCTCTCTTACCTTGTAGATCTTGTAAAACAAAAGTCGATGGACCTAACTGTTCAATGATTTGGAATGGTCCAAGCCACAATTTTTGAAATTTGGTGTGCTTTCCTTTTTCCTCATGTGCCTTGTCCCATTTCAAAACTAAGTCACCAATTTGAAAATATTTTTTGCTAACTGAGCTTGCATCAAAGGAAGATTTTACTAAGTGTTGATGACGTGCATGGGTTTGTTTATCCTTTTCCCTTTCTTCTTCTAATTTTAGAATTTGAGACATCCTTAGTAGTATAAAAGAGGAGGGTTATTCTTCAATAAATTTTACTAAGGCTAATGAAGGAAGAGCTAGATTTGGAGGAAGAATAACTTCTTTTCCATATACTAAATTGAAAGGAGTAGTCCCAATAGAAGCTTTCATAGTTATCATATCAACCTATATGGAAAACACCAAAGGTTTATGCCAATTCTTTTGACTTTGATCAATAGTACGCTTGATAATCCTAATGAGGTTTTTATTGGTAGATTTTTCTAAGTCATTTCCTTGAGGATAATAATTAGCGAATTATTTTACCTTAAATCCTCTTTTTAATGTGAACTCAGACATATTGTTTCCTAAGAAATAAGATGCATTGCCAAAGATGAGTGCATTAGGTAATCCAAATCTGGTAATAATAAATTGATCGATGAATTCAATAATGTTATCAGAATTAGCTACCTTTACTGAAATTGATTCTGTTAGCGCTTGAGATTTCACCTCATGCTGAGAAAGGTAAACCTCAAGGCAACATCAAACCATTCAGCCCCGTAGCTAGCCCTACGGGGCAGGAGAAGGCTCTCTCCGGTCTATCTCGGTAAAATCTTCAATAGATGAGATGACCAATACGGTGACACTGATATTAGGCTAGTAAACTGATTAGAAAGGTTGATTTGGGGTTTTTAATTAAATAACGGGGTTTTTCTGGGCTGCATGGGCAAAATCACAGCTTGTAACAGAGAAATATAATGAACAACACAGGTTATCAACTGAGGCAAGGTAGGCAAGAAATTTAGCATTAAATCTAGATTTTAAATGGGATGGCAAGACTGGTGAGGAGCTGACAAGGGCATAGGAGATGAATCCTTGTCAAACAGAGGAAAACATTAAACATGAACAAACTTATAGGCAGAGCATGGCAGGCATGAATTCTTACCTAAACACTTCATTTGCTCAGTTAGAAATGATCATGTAGTGAAATGGAACATAACAGATTACATATGAAACAAGAGAAAAACTTATGCTAAATGATCATACCACAGGAATCTCAGAAGTCAGAGCTGTGAAATTTCATTAAAAATCCCTCTGTCAAAGACTGTACAATGGAGCTCAGTTCTCCTCCAGCGCTCAGAATTTTCTCCTCTCTGACTCTCTACTTTCACACTAAGAATTTTCAATTAAAATAATACTATCTGTAGGAAAACAGATCGACCCAAAACAGGGCGTTGTTTAAACTGACATTACAAAAATTAACAAAAAGTGTTTCATCCATTCTACAAATAGAACAGCATCTCCCTAAAAATCCTCCGATGGCCGACACATGGAATAACTGCTGGAGCGCAGCTACCTTTAAATCACTAACTGAGGTCTTGAAATAGGAAATTGGTTCCTATTTTTCTGTTGCGGTTGATGTCTTTGTGGCGTGAATGAGGACCGGATTTAGTGCTCTGGCGGGGTTGACATCACCCGATTCCATATCTAAAGAGAAAACCTTTTTATTGTAAATATCTGTTATTGGGGCGCCCGCATCATTCGTGAAAGTGGCGGTGGTGATAGTGAGGAGAAAACAAGCCACGACATCCAGTTTCATGGGCAAGATGTTCTAGCACTGCATGCGCAATTGCCTGTCCATCTGTTTTGAAAAGGGGCAGCGTTACATATAAAATCCGATGATAATCAATGTGGAGGCAACAACTGTAGCTGCATATCCTTTCTGAATCGGAACTGAAGCCAGGAATAGACCGTTTACTCCTATTTCGATGTTTCTGTGGCATTCGGTCTTTGACTATTTACTTTCCCTCTACCTGGGCCTAATAAAAATAGCTCTTAAACTAAAATTCTGCCTTGAATGAAGGGAACCGCCATTATGCGATCAAAAGTGGCTCTGATCCTGCTCAATGAAGTAGAGCGCATCTTCTTTTGTTATGACATCAACACGACTGACTCTATTTTCGTGTGTTACACCATATATCTTATCTGCAACTTTTACGAGCTCTGGCCTTGAACTGCATAGTCCTGAGTAGTGATGGCTATAGCTCGTTTTGATACCTTGCCTGGAATAGCTCTTGAAGGTGTTAGTCTATGAATAGATCGTGAAGATGAACGGTCTCCACCACCATTTGCAATTGTTTTTGAATTCTTCGTTGCCAATCTTGCTCCGGCACTTATAGCCACTTCTTTTGCTGGCTCGGAACGTTCTTGAAGCACACTTGCTGGCCTCTAGCGTTCAAGAACAGCAGTTAAGGCAGGACCTTGCAATTCTTTCACGGCCTTTGTTATCAATTCTTGTCCACAAACTCGGGTAATTTCAGCCAGACAAGCTTCTGCAGCTTTTCGAACCTCCACAGACTTATCCTGTAGAGCAGAGGATGTTGGTTTCAAAAGTTGTACAACATCAGGTTGATCAACAAGTTTTGTAAGCTGTCTAGTGACCCAGTCAAACAGGTCTTTACGACCATCTGTGCCAAGCTTGACATCTCCCAAGGATGAAACTATATATGGGACCATCTTATCAAATTGTGCGACAGCAACCCATGAGTCCAATGCCTTAGTCACATTTTCCCTCATATGCTTTTTGTTATCAGTAAGGCATTTTAGAACATCTGAAATTATACCCTTGCTGCTTTTCTCCACCGCAGGACCCATTGCGGTTGCAATATTTCCAATAGCAGTTAATGTGCTAATCACCAAGTTTTTATTCGAGTCAAACAAACGAGCTCTCAGAGCAACAAACAATTCCCCAGTTCCAGTAAGCTGAATCCGGTTATATGTTTCTAGTAGTTTGTTGACACCCTCAATTGATTCCAAACGAAGCTTCCAATTAGGACTGCTCAAGTTTTTAATTAACACTGGTGAGATCTTTCCACTTATGTCTTCTCGTGGTAAGCCATCAGCACCAGATCCACAAGGTACTAAAGCATAATCCAGTTCTTTGATGGTCTTCTTTGGAGCTGCAGCTGGTCCCTCATAAGGATTTTTCTCAAATTCAGCATCAATTGCACTCAGGATTGCGGGCTTGACATCACCAAAATATGCCTTAATATTAGGACCAACAAACTTATGCAATATGCCAATAAGCTTGGTTGTTGAGTCTCTTGTGGCTGCAGCACTTGATTGCAATCCAATATCTTTACAGAAATCTATTAGATCCTTTAAGTTTATGTGAGAAGTTCCAAAATCTTCAACTGCAGTGACCATCCATAATATACCTTCACTAAGGACCTTGGGATTCTTGTGCTCTTTCATAATTTTAAAGAGTCTATCAAAGATAAAATTAGGACCAACAGCTTCACAAAAAAGCAGTAAGGCACTTCATTGCTTGCATGCGAGTTTTGATATCAGCAACTTTCTCAGCCACACCTAAAATACATAAAACAACACATCTCTTTGGAAACTTTGAAGCAGTTGAAGCAATATGTGTAACAACCTCAAGTACCTTCTGTTGAACCTGCACATTCTTTTCACTCCAGCCAGGAAGTGCACATACTAAACGGACCAATGAATATTTCACAAGTAAGCTCTGTATCAAGGGTGCCACTGTAGAGAACCTCTGTGCCATGATAGTTGAAACCATATGAAGATAAAACTTGACCAAATTCATCAACAGTAGAGTCTAATGTATGCTTTGTTTTCTTTGTGCTTTTACAGAGGTAGGAGCTTGAAATCGCTGCCAGTTGAAGAGCTGAAGAACAAATTACATACTCTAAAACAACACATTAATGATTTCTTCTTCAAAACAGGGTTTTGAAGAAGAATCAATCTCTGACATGAGACGGAGTCTAACATCGGCTCCACTTGGGATGGCAGCTGCCGCTCCGTGGAGGTGCCAAGAACCGCAGAACTTTGGGAGAGCAGACAGTGCCTCCACCCATTGGGCAATGGAGTCATCATCGACACAACTCTTGACTTAATTTTCAAACTGGAACTGAACTCAAACTGATCTGATCTCAAGATTGAAATGACTGAGAAAATGACTTAACAATCTTCAAGCAAACTGAAACAAGATGCTGCCCTTATGGCTGCTTATTTATTTACAAAGCTACCCTACTTTGTTGTATAAACACTAGATCAGGTAATACTAAAATGCCAAATTAACCATTCAAGTAAACCTGAGATTGATGCCGCTCGAGAATGCTTCCACGAGGTCACAGAGGTAATTGCTGGCAGCCCTTCATGCACGTAATGACCCTGGTCACGGAAAAGACAGTCTGATCTGTCAATCAAACTGAAAAATGTGTCCATGTATGCCGCAATAGGATCACGGAAGCCGGACTCTGTTGGCTGTCCCAACTCTGCAATGCATACTTCCAGCTGCACATTGTCAATGTATACATCTATAGGCAAATCTGTTATTTCTTGTTTCAATGGAGGAACGATTTCCAAAAACTTTTTAGGGTCTTGGAAATCATATGACTGAATCTGCTCATCGAGATACTGAATCTCATTTTCAACTCTTTCAACAACTAACTCACAAAATCTAGTTTTGCTTTCAAGATGAAGCTTCGGAGATTTCAAACATTGAAGGAAAATACTGAAAAATTCTTCATTAATTTCAATATCTACTAACCACTCTCTAACTCCGTTTAGAGCTTCACAAAGTGCAGGGTCTGCCACATACCCTACCATTGCATGAACAGATCAGCATGCGTTGGAATGTCTGGATCAAATTGGAGTCGCCAGGTGAATGGTTCAGCCTGCATAAGTGTCTGACTGTTGTCCACCATCAGCATCAGATCTGCACCTTGATTGCATGTACTGGGACAAGACAATCAACAAGTTGAATGTTCTCCCCAGTATGGTCGCCAGTATGTTAGCGCTTGAGATTTCACCTCAGGCTGAGAAAGGTAAACCTCAAGGCAACATCAAACCATTCAGCCCCGTAGCTAGCCCTACGGGGCAGGAGAAGGCTCTCTCCGGTCTATCTCGGTAAAATCTTCAATAGATGAGATGACCAATACGATGACACTGATATTAGGCTAGTAAACTGATTAGAAAGGTTGATTTGGGGTTTTTAATTAAATAACGGGGTTTTTCTGGGTTGCATGGCAAAATCACAGCTTGTAACAGAGAAATATAATGAACAACACAGGTTATCAACTGAGGCAAGGTAGGCAAGAAATTTAGCATCAAATCTAGATTTTAAATGGGATGGCAAGACTGGTGAGGAGCTGACAAGGGCATAGGAGATGAATCCTTGTCAAACAGAGGAAAACATTAAACATGAACAAACTTATAGGCAGAGCATGGCAGGCATGAATTCTTACCTAAACACTTCATTTGCTCAGTTAGAAATGATCATGTAGTGAAATGGAACATAACAGATTACATATGAAACAAGAGAAAAACTTATGCTAAATGATCATACCACAGGAATCTCAGAAGTCAGAGCTGTGAAATTTCATTAAAAATCCCTCTGTCAAAGACTGTACAATGGAGCTCAGTTCTCCTCCAGCGCTCAGAATTTTCTCCTCTCTGACTCTCTACTTTCACACTAAGAATTTTCAATTAAAATAATACTATCTGTAGGAAAACAGATCGACCCAAAACAGGGCGCTGTTTAAACTGACATTACAAAAATTAACAAAAAGCGTTTCATCCATTCTACAAATAGAACAGCATCTCCCTAAAAATCCTCCGATGGCCGACACATGGAATAACTGCTGGAGCGCAGCTACCTTTAAATCACTAACTGAGGTCTTGAAATAGGAGATCGATTCCTATTTTTCTGTTGCGATTGATGTCTTTGTGGCGTGAATGAAGACCTGATTTAGTGCTCTGGCGGGGTTGACACCACCCGATCCATATCTAAAGAGAAAACCTTTTTATTGTAAATATCTGTTATTGGGGCGCGTGCATCATTCGTGAAAGTGGCGGTGGTGATAGTGAGGAGAAAACAAGCCACGACATCCAGTTTCATGGGCAAGATGTTCTAGCACTGCATGCGCAATTGCCTGTCCATCTGTTTTAAACAGGGGCAACGTTACATATAAAATCCGATGATAATCAATGTGGAGGCAACAACTGTAGCTGCATATCCTTTCTGAATCGGAACTGAAGCCAGGAATAGACCGTTTACTCCTATTTCAATGTTTCTGTGGCATTCGGTCTTTGACTATTTACTTTCCCTCTACCTGGACCTAATAAAAATAGCTCTTAAACTAAAATTATACCTTGAATGAAGGGAACCGCCATTATACGATCAAAAGCGGCTCTGATCCTGCTCAATGAAGTAGAGCGAATCTTCTTTTGTTATGACATCAACACGACTGACTCTGTTTTCGTGTGTTACACCATATATCTTATCTGCAACTTTTACGAGCTCTGGCCTTGAACTGCATAGTCCTGAGCAGTGATGGCTATAGCTCGTTTTGATACCTTGCCTGGAATAGCTCTTGAAGGTGTTAGTCTATGAATAGATCGTGAAGATGAACGGTCTCCACCACCATTTGCAATTGTTTTTGAATTCTTCGTTGCCAATCTTGCTCCGGCACTTATAGCCACTGCTTTTGCTGGCTCGGAACGTTCTTGAAGCACACTTGCTGGCCTCTGGCGTTCAAGAACAGCAGTTAAGGCAGGACCTTGCAATTCTTTCACGGCCTTTGTTATCAATTCTTGTCCACAAACTCGGGTAATTTCAACCAGACAAGCTTCTGCGGCTTTTCGAACCTCCACAGACTTATCCTGTAGAGCAGAGGATGTTGGCTTCAAAAGTTGTACAACATCAGGTTGATCAACAAGTTTTGTAAGCTGTCTAGTGACCCAGTCAAACAGGTCTTTACGACCATCTGTGCCAAGCTTGACATCTCCCAAGGATGAAACTATATATGGGACCATCTTATCAAGTTGTGCGACAGCAACCCATGAGTCCAATGCCGTAGTCACATTTTCCCTCATATGCTTTTTGTTATCAGTAAGGCATTTTAGAACATCTGAAAGTATACCCTTGCTGGTTTTCTCCACCGCAGGACCCATTGCGGTTGCAATATTTCCAATAGCAGTTAATGTGCTAATCACCAAGTTTTTATTCGAGTCAAACAAACGAGCTCTCAGAGCAACAAACAATTCCCCAGTTCCAGTAGGCTGAATCTGGTTATATGTTTCTAGTAGTTTGTTGACACCCTCAATTGATTCCAAACGAAGCTTCCAATTAGGACTGCTCAAGTTTTTAATTAACACTGGTGAGATCTTTCCACTTATGTCTTCTCGTGGTAAGCCATCAGCACCAGATCCACAAGGTACTAAAGCAGAATCCAGTTCTTTGATGGTCTTCTTTGGAGCTGCAGCTGGTCCCTCATAAGGATTTTTCTCAAATTCAGCATCAATTGCACTCAGGATTGCGGGCTTGACATCACCAAAATATGCCTTAATATTAGGACCAAAAAACTTATGCAATATGCCAATAAGCTTGGTTGTTGAGTCTCTTGTGGCTGCAGCACTCGATTGCAATCCAATATCTTTACAGAAATCTATTAGATCCTTTAAGTTTATGTGAGAAGTTCCAAAATCTTCAACTGCAGTGACCATCCATAATATACCTTTACTAAGGACCTTGGGATTCTTGTGCTCTTTCATAATTTTAAAGAGTCTATCAAAGATAAAATTAGGACCAACAGCTTCACAAAAAAGCAGTAAGGCACTTCATTGCTTGCATGCGAGTTTTGATATCAACAACTTTCTCAGCCACACCTAAAATACATAAAACAACACATCTCTTTGGAAACTTTGAAGCAGTTGAAGCAATATGTGTAACAACCTCAAGTACCTTCTGTTGAACCTGCACATTCTTTTCACTCCAGCCAAGAAGTGCACATACTAAACGGACCAATGAATATTTCACAAGTAAGCTCTGTATCAAGGGTGCCACTGTAGAGAACCTCTGTGCCATGATAGTTGAAACCATATGAAGATAAAACCTGACCAAATTCATCAACAGTAGAGTCTGATGTATGCTTTGTTTTCTTTGTACTTTTACAGAGGTAGGAGCTTGAAATTTCTGCCAGTTGAAGAGCTGAAGAACAAATTACATACTCTAAAACAACACATTAATGATTTCTTCTTCAAAACAGGGTTTTGAAGAAGAATCAATCTCTGACATGAGACGGAGTCTAACAGATTCTACCCACTTCGTGAAATAATCTGTGGCAGTTAGGATGAACTTATGCTTCTTAGAAGAGTGAGGAATGATCTCACCTATTATGTCCAGTCCCCATTGTCCTAAAGGTTGTTCAATGTTAACTAGCTAGAGTGGTATGGTTGGTTTCCTTTGTCTTCGTGCAGCGATTTGAAAAATTTTGCATTTTCTCACATAAGCATGTGTGTCCCTGAACAACGTTCGCCAATAATATTTGGCATGAAGGATTTTATGTGCAGTAGAATCTCCTCCAAAATGTCCTCCATGTAGCCCATAAAAAAAAATTATGCCTCGGATTTTTCTACACATATTAATAAAATAGAGTCATAATTTTTTTTTAAGAACACACCATCAATTATCTCATACTGCTTTGCTTTAAGTCTTAGAGCTCTTTTTCTTTTATGATTAAGTTTTGGTGGAGCATAATAATTCTTTAAATAAAACAAAAGATCAACATATATGGATTCTGTGTTAGTAAGACATACCTCAAATATTTGAATTGTATTACTTGAATCTTCATTTGCTGAAATATTTGAGGCTCCAGTGATCAGTCTGCAAAAACCTTGTCCTCTAACAATTTTAGCATGTTTAACGTCAAGATCATATTCTTGCAGAGTTGTTACCCATTTTTCTCTTTTCTCACCTAACTCTTTCTGTTCAAGTAAATGTCTCACTACTGAAAATGGAACAATAACTTTTATATGAGATTTCAGTAGAAAAGTTCTAAAATGTTTGATAGGTTTGAAGACTGTGAAGGCTTGTTTCTCTACTTCAGAGTAATTGAGTTCTACTCCTTGAAAATTCGAACTGAAAAAAGAGATAGGTGCTTCTATATTTTTATCATTGATTTGTGTTAGCACTGCAGCATAAGACAATTTAGAAGCAAAAGTATACAAAATAAAAGGATTAGAAAAATTGGGAGTGATTAAAGAGGGGCGTTAATTATGGCTTGTTTGATTGCTTGAAAGGATTCCCTTTCATCATTCCCCCAATTAAAAACGTGTTTTTTATTGATCATGATCTGCAAAGGAAAAACAATTTGGGAAAAATTAGGAACAAATCTCTTTACAAAATTAATTTGTCCTAAAAAAGATTGCATCGATTTTTTGTTATGGAGCAAAAGGATTTCTTAGGACTTTTTAGGATTAAGAGAAATCCCATATCTTTTGCATCTCTCAAATATTTGTTTCAGGTAATGATACTGGTTGTTTCTCTTCTTAGAATATATGGTAATGTCATCCAAATAAATAACAATTGTTTTGTTAATCAGACCTTTGAAAGTGATGTCCATAGCCCTTTGAAAAGTAGCTCCTGCGTTTATTAATCCGAAAGGAATTTTCTGATATGTGTAAGTTCCCCATTTAGTTCTCAATGTAGTCTTTAATCTATCATCTGGATGAACAAGTACTTGATTGTAACTTGAGAAACTATCGAGAAAATACATAAGCTCAAAACCAGCGACTGACTACAAGATTTGTTCCATAGGTGGTAAAGGAAAATTGTCTTTTTCACAAGCTTTATTCAGATTGCGAAAATCTATACAAATCCTAATGTCACCATTCTTCTTCCTGACTGGTACTAAATTAGATACCCATTTGGAATGCCTCACTATAAAATTGATTTTTGCTTTGAGTTTATTCAGTTCATTTTTTATTTGATTCTCTAGATTTTGATGAATCTTTCTTAATTTTTGTTGAGCAGGCTTGACATCAGGCATCATTGGGATGGCATGTTGGATGATGGAAGTATCATAAGTATTTAGATCTTCATAATTCCAGGCAAATACATCTTTATATTTCTTCAACATACAAATAAAAGATAATCTCTCATCAGGAGAAAGACTCAGACCTAAATTGACATTTTGAGGTTTAGATTCAGATCCAAGGTTTACTAATTCAAACCTCAATGTTGAACTCTGAAGTTTACAATTAGATACTTTCTTGAATCTATCTTTTAAATCATAAAGGTTTTCAAGTTTAACCACAGACTTGGGAAGAGAATTATCTTCAGTTGCTTGTTTCATCTGTCTGTCATGTTCATCTTCATCAATTATCTGATTATAATATGATTCCCCATATGTTATGAAACTTAAGATATCTCCATCATCGTTAAACACATGCTAGTTTGTAATGTTATCAGGAATGGAAGGGTGAAAAAATAATTCAATAGAAAATCGATCTGGATTGAAATCTTCAGGTGGGATTATTTTGGATTCGACATTGGCTAAAAAATCAGCACTAGCATTTTGAAGCCTAGAGATTGGAGAAATATCGAAAGTCGAGAAATTTGAAGTAAGAGATTGAACTAGAGTCTGATAATGTTTCAAATGGTTGGATATACAATGAATAGTATTTCTTACCTATTTGATAACAATTTCTGAATCTCCAAATACTTGAAGTTACTAGACGTCAAGAGATATTTCTTTGTACACGCCTTGAGCCAGAGCTTCATACTCAACAACGTTATTTTTACACTCAAACTCTAATAGAAAAGCTAGCATTGTTCTTTCTCCATTGGGACTAATTAAGACACATCCTGCTCCAGCACCATCATTAGATCTAGATCCATCAAAATACAAAGTCCAAAACAAAGATTTAACTAAAGGCTTATCTACAAAATTTACACATTTGGATAAATTTGTCTGTGAATAGTTTTCAATTTGCGAAGTGACAAAATTAACTGAGAAAGGTGATTCTTGAGCTCCGAAGTTACCCCAAAACGACTTTGAGAAATAATTCCCAAGAATATTGCTGGTGAATACTACTGGTTCATTTTCTCCATCTAGATCTATTACTGAATGTTTCATATGTTTTTCACGGTCCACAAGGATTTTATTTGGTTTTCCATTATATGGAAACCACATATGAGACCAGTCTGTAGCAAAGTAACCGTGTAACTTTTCAGACCAATCTCTACTTAGGATTAAACCATAGAAATCTAGAATATCAACAACTAGAATGTCAATGATTTGAAATACTTTAGGATTAGAAGAAAGTCTAATGAGGACTGAGTTGATTTCTCCTAATACTTTAACTTTTGTTCTATCGAGTTGCACTATATGAACAACAAACTTCTGGGGAGATATGTTCAATTTTGAACAAACTGATTGCGGCATTATATTCAATGACACTTCAAAATCAACTAAGCAATTGTGCACATTTTTATTGAAGAGTTCAAAAGTTAAAATAAATGGGGGAATGTGAGAATTTGATCTGTCTCCGATCAAGATAGCATTTGTGGAAGGGACTTTCTCTATAGAATTAGCAGGAGGCTTACCTATTCCTCGAGAAGCTTTTGAAGCGACAGCAACTCGTAAAGGAGATGCATTCACTTCATTAAGAAGATACCTTTGTTGTTGTTTCAATTTTTAAACTTCATATAAAGAAATGTTAGCCTTAACTTTTATCATGTCTTCCAATATATTATACTTAATGATATCAAAGGCAACCAAAGTTTTTGATGTGGATGGAGGATTAGAAGAAGAAGAAGGGGTTGGTTTGTTAATGTTCTTGTCTTTAGTAGCATAAATAGAAGTTTTATGCTTCTGGATTGTTTGAGGAGAATCAGGTGGTCCTTTACTTCTTGTACCTACATGTAAGGCTTCATGTTCTTCTTCATTGTCAGAAATGGGGAGGATAAAATCCTAGAGCCCATGAACTTCTACAAATTCTTCATCTTGAGAATCCTGGATAGACATAACTATTCCTTCTTCATCATCATCTGATTCTGATTCTGCGTTCCATATGACATTGGGGGGTTGGGAGGTCAAAGTCTGAGTTCTTTTAAAGGGTTTGAAAGGTTTCTTTGAACATTCAGCGACTTATTTTTTAATCTCAACCATCTCATTAGACATTGTTTTGAGGACTTTCCGTAGTCCTTCGAGATCAAAAGGATCTTTTGGAGTTTTCTTCTTTGGCTTATCCTTAAATGTAATCTTCTTGGATTTTCTTTCATCCTATGTAGTTTTTTTTTCTAAAGCAAGTATCCTTTTCTCAACTGCTAATGCTTATTTCATGTTTTCTACTAGAGTCGTTTTATTAGCCCTATCGACAAAAATTGTTGCTATCTTCTTGATGCTATCTTATTTTTCCTTAGATTTTTTATGCCAATACTCTATGAGTATTTGAGTATCTCGCAGGCATTCTTCTGGGCACTCAATAATAAGATTACCATCTACTAGACTTTCTCTGACAATATTGGTAAATTGGCCTATTGGGTCTCTCGCTCTGTAAATTTCTTCTTCAGCTTGCTTTAATCTAATATCCCAACCTCTGAAAAGAAGATCTTTGTATGATTCTTGTATTTTGGGAATATTTTATTTTATCCCATCTGTATTGTCCTTCCAAGTGATGAAGTCAGAAATCCTTTTGTTGATATCTTCATAGTATGTTCGTAATTCAGACATTTGATCAGTCAATGAGTCATTGTTTTTGCAGAGATCATTGATTACCTTCAACTTCTTACAGAAGTTCCCTTATTATTGGGCGAGAAGAGCATTGATATCTTTGGCTTCTTTTTTGAATCATTCAATATCAGTGTCCTTCTGTATCTGAATTATTTTAAGTTGAAGTTGGTCAATCTGTGCATTTCGACTCTGAATATTAGCTTCGTTTTGAACTTTCAATTGATTAAACTCAGTTTGTAACGTTAACAACTTGAGTTGCCATTCCTACTCAATATCGTGTCTTGAATTAAGTAATGTTTGTTCTAACTGCAAGATTTTTTCATCTTTTTCTTTAACCAGTTGTTGAACCTCAGTAGCTTTGAAAATGGTGGTCGTAGCATAGGCTCCTGCATATTGTGAAAGCTTAGCTAAATCATCAAACGAATTAGCTTGATAATCTTTCCATACCACATCTAATGGGATGCTTCCAAAAAGAAGTCATTGAGAATGCTCCATTCTTCTTTTCTTCTTTTGTCAACTAACGACAGCACGGTGTTTGGGACTGTAGAAAATATCAAGAGGTGGAATCTCTTCTACTCTGAGAAAAATATCGAAGGTGGGGACTGTCGGGATAACTTTTTTATCCATTATTTGAATTTATGACTCATTCATAGGAGACTTTGCCTTGTTGGCTATAGGAATCTTATCTATCTCCATTGAAGTTGAATCCTGCACTTCCTTCTCTTGTGTGTTATCTAGTTCTTTGTTGAATTGATCCCAGACTTTATCGAGCTCGCTAGTAGACAAGAGTTCTTCTATTTGTTTATCTAAGAGTGCAGTAGTGTGTATCTTTTCTGTTTCCTTTGTAGATGGCAGCAAAGACTTTCCTGTAGGTAATTCTAGTTGTAAAGCAATCAGGCATTTAGAAGGTAGTTTTGTAGCCTTTTGTTTCTGTATTCTTGGAATAAGAAAAAATCTTTGGGGCCCAGTCGAATTTGTGCTAAATTTTCCACCTGTATATATGACTGACATGTATCAAACAAATCATCAAAGTCATCAAGTTCATGAACAAATGGCCTTATTTTAACCTGAGTGATGAAATCATGAATGACCTTTTTAAGGTCGTATTGTCTAAGAGGAATAGTGGAGAGTTGCATGCCCTCGATTTGTTGGATTTCTAGGACAGCATGATTGTAATTTTCATTAGCATAGACTCCACATTGAATAGGAAATTGTGGCCAAATAGCCTTTTTGGAGTATTTGAAGACTTTATTCACACCATGACCTACGGTCTGATAGGAAATTTCCCTGGCCAGAAGCTTATCAGGAACATAAATAGGAACAAGACTCCCAAATGCTTTGACATAAGTAAAATTTTCTTCAGTAAACCAACTGCCAAAAGCAGTGAAGTCTGTTGTGGATTTTTGAGACAACCTAGGGGCATTTCGATTAAAAATTGCTTTGTACAAAGGCAGCATTACCTTATTGCAAATTCTATAAAAATGAGTCTGGTACTTAGATTCCCATAGGATATCATGATATAAGTGAATTGGTGTAGAGTCTTCGAGTGTCCATTTCCATCCCATTGAAGGAAAATCAAAAGAGAAACAAATGGCATCCATAATATAGGCACTGATAAAAAAAGCTAACACGATTCTCTTTGTAACATTGTGCTTTTGCCTATAGTCTAAGATTTTGGACGCAATATTGTTGGATAAGATAGTATCCCAATCCATAAATTCAGAATTAGAAGCAGCTTGAATCAAGGGAACCCATTCAACTATAAATTTTTGTGTGTTCAGAGAACCGAACAGTGTAGGTTTTAACCCCATACAGAAATTACCTGCATACGAATTCTAAAACACGGAAAATAAACAATGCAAGAGCATAACACATATACACAGAGATTTTCCTCTAGATCCCAAAACCGGGACTACTAGCTTGATTTTTCATTATGTTCCTTTCAATGTTACAATACATATTTATGCATGCCGAAGCATCCAATACCATGGACCGAAAACCATCGCATCCAATACCATGGACCGAAAAACCATCACGTCCAATAGCATGGACCGAAAACCATCGCTTCCAAAAAAAACATGTGCGAAAATCATGCACAAAACCATAAGTGGGTTCGCCCAACCTAACATAGGGTCAAAACCAAAAAATTTCAGGGCGTTGCCCCCGACCCCATAAAGTGGGGCTACGGGTGCCCTTCAAACCCCCAATGACTCCCCCTCGCTACACAATCGATGCAACGAAGGGGGTGCTCACGCCCCCCCCCCCCCCCCCCCCCCCCCCCCCCCCCCCGGTTAACTACGTGGGCTAGTCGTGGAAAGAATATAACACAACCCAACATTCTCCCACTTGTTGTTTTCTTTCCACAGGGGGCCACCAGAGAGCTTAGTCATTTTTGCAGCCCTGAAATGCCCATTGTTTCTCTACACCAAGAGAACTTCTCAAAGCTCACAGATTTTGTCAATGCATCTGCAGTGTTCTTCAAAGTGTCCACCTTTACCAACAACACCTTCTTGTCTTCGATCATATCCCTCACAAAGTGATACTGAACATCAATGTGATTTGTCTTTGAATGATATGTGGGGTTCTTTGCCAAGAAAATTGCACTTTGGCTATCACAGTCTATCCTTATAGCTTCCTGTACTAACCCCATACTTGAACACAATCTCTGCAACCAAACTACTTCCTTGCTTGCATGAGTGGCTACCATGTATTCTGCCTTTGTAGTTGATAGTGCCACTACAGATTGTTTCTTGCTCATCCAACTGACTGCACCTCCAAATAGGTTAAACACATACCCACTTGTAGATCTTCTCTGATCGAGATCTCCAGCCTAGTATGCATCAACAAAGCCATGAATATCCAACACTCTGTCTAATCTTGGTCTTCCTTGGTAGCACAAACCATAATCACAAGTGCCACGCAAATACCTGAAAACCCGCTTCACTATTGTCCAATGCTCCTTTCCTGGTTTTGACATAAACCTGCTCAATACTCCCACTGCATGTGCAATGTCTGGTCTAGTACAGACCATTGCATACATTAGGCTACCAACTGCACTTTCATATGGAACACGGGACATGTCCTCTTCCTCTTCTTGTGTCTTGGGACATTGTTCAGCAGATAACCTCACACCTACAGGAATAGGAACCTTCACCAGTTTACTATCATGCATATTAAACCTCTGCAGGATTGTCTCGACATACTTCCTCTGGTTTAACTAGAGCTTCCTCTTTGCTCGAGCTCTTTTAATTTCCATGCCCAAAATATAGTTTTCAGCACCAAGATCTTTCATCTCGAATTTGGAGGATAATTGGGTTTTCAAATCCTAGATAATTTCTTTGTCATTTCCAACTAGCAACATATCATCCACATACAAGACCAGATAAATAACACGGTCACCAATCAATTTAAAATACACACAGTGATCTGCTTTGCTTCTGGTGAAGCCAAGTCCCCGTATAAATGTATCAAATTTCTGATACCACATCCTTGGTGACTGTTTTAACCCATACAGAGACTTCTTTAACTTGCATACCAGTTCTTTCTTACCCTTCGCTGCAAAGCCTTCAGGTTGCTTCATGTAGATTTCCTCTTCCAGATCCCTGTGAAGAAATGTTGTCTTCACATCCATCTGTTCTACCTCAAAATCAAAAGCAGCAACAACAGATAAAAGTAATCTACTAGAAGTTACCTTGGCAACAAGAGAAAAATATCACCAAAATCAATTCCCAGCACCTGGGAATAACCTTTTGCTACCAACTGAGCTTTGTATTTCTCCACTTTTCCTTCTGCATTTGTCTTCTTTTTGAACACCCATTTGCTGCCAATGGGCTTCCTTCCAGCCGGAAAATCCACCAGATCCCAAGCCTCATTTTTGTGCAAAAATGCCATTTCATCAACCATGGCCTCTTTCCAGAGTTTTCCATCCTCTAAATCTACTGCTTCCTTCACAGTTCTGGGATCATCGTCAATAACAGATAAAGAAAAATTTGAACAGAAAACAGATGGACGATACCTTTCAGGCTGCCTTCTTTCTCAAACTGATCTTCTCACAGCCGGAATTTGTGGCTCTTCATATTCTAATTCCTCCTCTGTTGTAGAGTGTAATTCTTCCTCCTTTAGCTCAAACTCTATCTTCTCAGGTTCCTTTCATTGGACTTCTTGTTTAATAACATCTTTCACCTCTCTGAACACCACATCTCGGTTGTACACAACCTTCCGTGTGACTGGGTTCCAAAGCTTATAACCCTTTAAACCATCCTTATACCCAATAAAAATGCACTTTTTAGATTTACTATCCAACTTGATTCGTTTCTCCTTTAGAACATGTACATATGCATCACATCCAAATACCCTCAGATGTGAAAGAGAGGGTTTCTTACCAATCCATACCTCTTGTGGAGTCTTATCCTCCAACGCTGATGACGGTACCTGTTGACCAGGTAACATGTAGTATCCACCACCTCTGCCCAGAATTCCTATCGTAACCAGGCACCACTGAGCATGCTTCTTGCCCTTTCCATCAACGTCTTATTCATTCTTTCTGCAACTCCATTTTTTTGAGGTGTATATGGAGTAGTCTTCTGCCATGCTATACCACACTTCTTACAGAATTCTTCAAATTCCTTACTGCAAAACTCTCCACCGTTATCTATCCTCAGCACCTTTATCTTCTTCTCTGTCTAGTTTTCCACCAGAGCCTTAAATTCTTTAAACTTGTCAAAGACTTTAGATTTCTTCTTAAGGAAATATATCCATGTATTCCTTGAGAAGTCATCTATAAATGATACATAGTACACAGACTTACCCAGTGATGGAACCTTCACAGGTCCAAACACATCACTATGCACAAGTTCTAATATTTGTTTTGCCCTCTTACTACCAGAGGGGAAACTCACTCGATTCTGCTTCCCATATATACAATTTTCACAGAAATCAAAATCTAGAGAGCTATTACTCATACCTTCTACCATACCTTTACCTCATCCGAAGGCCCTTTTCTCCAATATGTCCAAGCCTTTGATGCCACAGCATGGTCTTCTCTCCAGAGACCACTAGATTTTCTGCTCCACTTTCAGGAACCACGGAACTATTGCACCCATAAATAAAAGTGCTACCTTGCAGCTCGTACAGAGTTCCAATCCGAACTCCCCGCATCAATACCAGTGCTCCCCGAACCATATTGCAGGTATCCTTCTCGAACACTGTTTTTACACCTGCATCATCCAGCGTGCTAACAGAAATCAGATTTATGGCTAATGCAGGAATATGTAGAACACTTGGAAGCGTTCTAACCCTTCCAGCTTGCAACTTCAACTTTACTTTTCCGCAACCAATGATTCTAGCCTTCCTGTCATCCCCCAAGAAGACATCACCACCATCATATTTCTCATACTCACAGAACCACTCTCTATGTGGAGTGAAGTGAAAGGATGCACTTGAGTCAATCAACCATGCCTCATGATCTACATGTGTACTTGAAGAAGCCAAGTACACATCCCCACCTTCATCTGAGGTGGTTTTCGCCTCTGCAGAAGGAGCATCATCATATCCCTTTCCTTTGTCAGGAGCTTTAGATTTACAGTCCCTTTTGTAGTGCCCTTCCTTTCCACATTTCCAGCACACCACCTTTACAGGTTTTCCTGGAGATTTAGATCTCCCTTTAGATTTAGATCTCCCACTCGATGACTTATTTTTGTTTCTGTTCTGGGTCCACCCTCATACAAATAAGGCATCACCATTTTGGCTCTCCATATTTTTCCATCTCATCTCCTCCGTCAGCAAGGATGAGACAATTTCATCAAAATGCAAGGCAGTTGCATTGCTACCTATTGCAATAACCAGACTATCCCATGAATCTGGTAGAGAACACAACAAACTGATGCACTTATCTTCATCTGAAATTTTAATATCAACAGATGCTAACTGACTTACCACAGTATTAAAAGTGTTCAGATGCTCTGTCACCAAGTCTCCATCTTTCATCCTCAGGTTATACAGCGTTTTCTGCAGGAACAGTTTATTCACCAGAGACTTAGATTAGTACAAAGTCCCTAACTTGTCCCACAAAGCCTTCGCCGTAGCTTCCCCTGATACATTCAGCAATATTGAATCTGAGACACACAATCGTATTGTGCTCTTTGCCTTTCGATCCAACTTCTTCCATTCTTCATCGGACACTCTCGTTGGTTTAGTACCTGGATCTACCGCAATCCACTGATCTTTATCCACCAACAGATCCTCCATCTTGAGTTTCCACAACTCAAAACTCTTACCATTAAATTTATCGATCTCTATCTTTCCACTGCTCACCATCTTCTTTCACCACCAGAATCGATCTCGCAGATCTCCCACTGAACAGGGTCTACCACAGGCCCGAGCAAAACCCCTCAGCAACAAAGGCATCCCCTTGAAGCCAAATCTGCTCTGATACCAAATGTAGGTTTTAACCCCGTACAGAAATTACCTGCATACGAATTCTAAAACACAGAAAATAAACAATGCGGGAGCATAACACATAAAACACATATACACAGAGATTTTCGCCTGGATCCCAAAACCGGGACTACCAACTTGATTTTTCATTATGTTCCTTTCAATGTTACAATACATATTTATACATGACGAAGCATCCAATACCATGGACCGAAAACCATCGCATCCAATACCATGGACCGAAAAACCATCATGTCCAATACCATGGACCAAAAACCATCGCGTCCAAAAAAAACATGTGCGAAAATCATGCACAAAACCATAGGTGGGTCCGCCCAACCTAACATAGGGTCCAAAACCAAAATTTTCCAGGGCATTTCCCTCGACCCCATAAAGTGGGGCTACGGGTGCCCTTCAAACCCCTAGTGACTCCCCCTCGCTACACAATCGACGCAACGAAGGGGGTGCTCCGCGCCCCCCCCCCCCCGCTAACCCCCCGGTTAACTACGTGGGCTAGTCATGGAAAGAATATAACACAACCCAACAAACAGTCTACATATCATAGCAGCAGCATAACAGAATAGATCGACAAGAGAAGCTAAAGAATACATACCCTTACTATCATGCTTATGCTTTCGTGGGTCTTATCTCCATTGTCTAATGGGATCTGACTCTAATTTGTTCTTCTCTACAAATATTTTAAGAAACTGCTTGTCGTAAATCTTCTGGGAGTCTGGCAAATGATATATTCTCTTCAAATATGCAGCTTTGAAGGATCCTACTATCATTTGCCTTGATTTCAAGAATGTCTTGTCTTCAATATTCACATTATCAATCATCCACTTGATCATATCTACGTAGGGTAATATTTTAGGCCACATAGAAATTCGGTGAAGAAAGGAATTGGTGACATCAGAGAAGGTAGATTCAGATGATGATGAGGTGTCATCTATTGCTAGCTTAACCGCTACTACCCTGGGGATTTCTTATTCAAATAGATTGTACATTTATTCCTAGGAGGAAGTACCAGAATCTGGCGTGCATGTAGTGTCTGTGAATAATGGAGCCATCTTTGTTGCTTATGGCTGAGTTACTTCTGTTTGAACAAACGACCCTTTTCATTTCTTTCCTCCTTTGGACATTTCAATAGAATGTCATTTATTAGTATTAGCCTGCAGAAAGGAAACACAGACGAATGTTTTAGATCTCCAAGGAAGAAAGGACACGCGGGACAAGTACATATGTTTCAAATAACAACCTACCAATTAAATCAATTTCGTCAAATTAGGGACATTAAAACCATTAGATTTGAAATTTAATGAAAAACTAAGTACACACGGATCTTCGTTAAGAGGAGCTTAGTTAGCAATTTTTCATCGCAAATATTCTTTGGAAGTATTTCGTTTTAAGTGATGTTGTGATTTGGGATATGAAATATTGTATACATCACATTGGAGATTAGGCAACGTTTCTTTTATATCGCAATCACAACATGGAGATGTATGAGCTCATAAAGAGTCGGTAGGGTTGTTCGATTCGCGATCTGCAATCATGACATGTCCCCATGATAGGCCAAATGAAGCTTTATGTGCGGGAGAGTATTTTCTTTATTTTCTTCTTTCTATTGAGAGAAGCTTTATTTGCGAAGGATATCTCGCATCACAATATTTGATAAGGGATGTTATCACCGCTTATAAACATTTGCGATGTGCGATTTCATTTAAAAAGTAAACCTAAGTTATTCAACTGGGACTTATACCTAAAAGACAATCGAAAATGACATATTTTTGGTTTTTTGGAATTTTTTGCAACATAGATCTATTATGATTAATTTATTTATTTTAAAACCTAGAGAAAAAAATTAAAAGGGTCCCCATTATTTAAATTTTCTAACTATAAATAATAGGGGATTGTTGGGTACCACAACAATTGGCGATTTACTGGAAGAACCAGTTATCTCTATCAATTTGTAAAAAGAACTTTGAAACTCAAAAGTAAAGACCCTAACGAAAGAAAAAACAATTTTCAAAATGAGATAAATAAATTTACTATAAATCAAAAGTTTCATTTAATTGTAAGGTTCCTTATCACTTTTATAGATAAAAATATTTAATCATTAAAATCCGTCCTTAATTGGTAAGAAAGAAAAAGAATATTTGAAATTCAGCTTTTGGTGAACTTATTTTGTCACAGATAGAGCCACTGCTGCCAACGAGCGTCCATAGCCTCGATAGGGTTATCTTTTACCAAATGGCAAACTAGTATCCCATCCATGTTTGTAAATCTTTAGAGGTAATTTTTTTTTTAAATCATTTTTTCTTTTCAAGGATCTTTAGAAGCCATTATCCTGGTTTGGTGGCCAGATAATGACAATGCCATTCACAAGTGATAACAGAATTGAACAAGCTAGCTTGTGATGAGACTCTTTGTCTTATACCTTTTTTTAAAAGCACAAGCCACTATCCTGGTTTGGTGTCTAGTAATGATAATGTCAACTTGTTAGTTCCTTATGATCATGGTAAGTAAGCTTGTGGTGAGACTTCTTATCTTCTAAGTTTCTTATATTTTTGAATTACACTCTAAAAACACATGAACAATGAGTGGGTAGGTCCACCTACTCCTTAAGAGTAATGGATGACAATTGAAGCTAAAGATACTAAGATTTCAAAATAGCCTTTTACTTTGTTAAAGGAACCTTTCTTGACTAATTATCAAAAATGAAGATTTTATGAAGTTTGAAGTGATAAGGATTTACAACTTTAATGTATAAAAATTTCAGAGTTTTAAAGTATTTATCTGATCTTCAATTTTGAAATTGCTTTCTCTTAAAATCGATACCTTTCAAGGTTAAAGTCATAAATGAATAGAGATTTTTAATGAAAGCCAATAATGTGTTACTCAATCTTATTTATAACAAAAACATGGATATATACATATAATACAGTAGAACGGAAGTCCTACGAAAAGAATTGTTTGAGAATTAGTCCATTGACAGGAAGAGCATCTCTCTTACCTTGTAGATCTTGTAAAACAAAATTCGATGGACCTAACTATTCAATGATTTGGAATGGACCAAGCCATAATTTTTTAAATTTGGTGTGCTTTCCTTTTTCCTCATGTGCCTTGTCCCATTTCAAAACTAAGTCACCAATTTGAAAAGATTTTTTTACTAATTGAGCTTGCATCAAAGGAAGATTTTACTAATTGTTGATGATGTGCATGGGTTTTTTTAGCCTTTTCCCTTTCTTCTTCTGATTTTAGAATTTGAGACATCTTTAGTTGTATAGAAGAGGAGGGTTGTTCTTCAATAAATTGTACTAAGGCTAATCAAGGAAGAGCTCGATTGGGAGGAAGAATAACTTATTTTCCATATACTAAATTGAAAGGAGTAGTCTTGATAGAAGCTTTCATAGTTATCCTATCAACCCATAAGGAAAACACCAAATATTTATGCCAATTCTTTTGACTTTGATCAACAAAACGCTTGATAATCCTAATGAGATTTTTATTGGTAGATTCTACTAAGCCATTTCCTTGAGGATAATAATTAGCGGAGTATTTTAACTAAAATCTTCTTTTTAATGCGAACTCGATCATATCATGAAAAATAAGATGCATTGTCAAAGATGAGTGGATTAGGTAATCCAAATCTAGTAATAATAAATTGATTGATGAATTCAATAACGTTATCAGAATTAGCTACCTTTAGTGGAATTTCTTCTACCCACTTTGTGAAATAATATGTGGCAGTTAGGATGAACTTATGTTTCTTAGAAGAGTGAGGAATGATATCACCTATTATATACAGTCCCAATTGTTTGAAAGGTTGTTCAGTGTTAACTCGTTGGAGTGGTAGCATTGGTTTGCTTTGTCTTCCTGTAGTGGTCTAACAAATTTTTCATTTTCTCACATAAGCATGTGTATCGATGAACAACGTTGGCCAATAATATCTAGCATGAACGATTTTATGTGCAGCAGTATCTCCTCCAAAATGTCCTCGAGTTAGCCCATCACGGAGGTCTTGCAAAAAAAATCTGCCTTAGATTTTTCTACGCATCTTAATAAAATAGAGTCATAATTTCTTTTGAATAACACACCATCAATGATCTCATACTACTTTTCTCTAATTCTTAGAGTTCTTTTGCTTTTATGATTAAGTTTTGGTGGAGCATAACCATCCTTTAAATAAAACAAAAGATCGGCATAGATGGATTCAGTGTTAGTAAGACATACCTCAGATATATGGATTCAGTGTTAGCTGTATTACTTGAATCTTCATTTGTTGAAATATTTGAGGCTTCAGTGATCAGTCTGCAACAACCTTGTCCTCTAACACTTTTAGTGGGTTTAATGTCAAGATCATATTCTTGCAAATATGTTACCCAGTTTGCTCTTTTCTCACCTAACTCTTTCTGTACAAGTAATTGTCTCACTGCTAATAATGGAACAATAACTTTTGTATGAGATTTTAGTAGACAAGGTCTAAAATGTTTGATAGTTTTGAAGACTATGAAGGCTTGTTTCTCTACTTCAAAGTAATTGAGTTCTTCTCCTTGAAATTCGAACTAAAGAATGAGATAGGTGCTTATATATTTTGATCATTGATTTGTGTTAGCATTACAACATAATACAATTCAGAAACAAAAGTATACAAAATAAAAGGATTAGAAAAATTGGGAGTGATTAAAGAGGGGCGTCAATTATGGCTTGTTTGATTGCTTGAAAGGATTCAGTTTCATTATTTCCCCATTTAAAAATAGAATTTTCCTTGAACATGATATGCAAAGGTAAAACAATTTGGGAAAAATCAAGAACAAATTTCTTCACAAAATTAATTTTTCCTAAAAAATATATCATCGATTTTTTGTTATGTGGCAAAGGGATTTCCGAAATAGCCTTAATTTTGTTTGGATCTATACATATTCCTTCTTTAGAGACAATGAATCCTATAATTTTTCCTTCACTTAGAGCGAAGTAGGACTTTTTAGGATTAAGAGAAATCCCATATCTTTTTCATCTCTCAAATATTTGTTTCAGGTCATGATAGTGGTTGTTTCTCTTCTTAGAATATATGGTAATGTCATCCAAATAAAAAACAATTGTTTTGTTAATTAGACCTTTGAAAGCGATGTCCATAGCCCTTTGAAAAGTAGCTCCTGCGTTTATTAATCCAAAAGGCATTTTTTGATACACGTAAGTTCCCCATTTAGTTCTAAATGTAGTCTTTAATCTATCATCTGGATGAACAAGTACTTGATTGTAACCTGAGAAACCATCAAGAAAAGACATAAGCTCAGAACCGATGACTGACTGCAAGATTTGTTCCATAGCTGGTAAAGGAAAATTGTCTTTTTCACAGGCTTTATTCATATTGCGAAAATCTATACAAATCCTAATGTCGCCATTCTTCTTCCTGACTACTAAATTAGATACCCATTTGGAATGCCTCACTAGAAAAATTATTTTTGCTTTAAGGAGTTTATTCAGTTCATTTTTTATTTGATTCTCCAAATTTGGACGAATCTTTCTTAATTTCTGTTGAACAGGCTTGATGTCAGGCATCAATTGGATGGTGTGTTGGATGATGGAAGTATCATAAGTATTTAGATCTTAATAATTCCAGGCAAAGACATCTTTATATTTCTTCAACAGACGAATCAAAGTTAATCTCTCATGAGGAGAAAGATTCAGACCTAAATTGACATTTTGAGGTTTAGATTCAGATCTAAGGTTTACTAATTCAAACCTCAATGTTGAACTCTTAAGTTTACAATTAGATACTTTCTTGAATCTATCTTTTAAATCATAAAGATTTTCAAGTTTAACCACAAACTTGGGAAGAAAATTATCTTCAGTTGCTTGTTTCATCTGTCTATCATGTTCATCTTCGTCAATTATCTGATCAAAATATGATTCCTCATATGTTAAGAAACTTAAGATATCTCCATCATCGTTAAACACATGCCAGTTTGTAATGTTATCAGGAATGGAAGGGCGAAAAATTAATTCAATAGAAAATCGATCTGGACTGAAATCTTCAAGTGGGATTATTTTGGATGTGACATTGGCTAATAAATCAGCATTGGCATTTTGAAGTCTAGGGATTGGAGAAATATCAAAAGCCAAGAAATGTGAAGTAAGAGATTGAACTAGAGTCTGATAATGTTTCAAATGGTTGGAGATACAATGAATAGTATTTCTTACCTGTTTGATAACAATTTTTGAATCTCCAAATACTTGAAGATACTGGACATCAAGAGATATTTCTTTGTACAAGCCTTGAACCAGAGCTTCATACTCAGCAACGTTATTTGTACACTCAAACTCTAATCGACAAGCTAGCATTGTTCTTTCTCCATTAGGACTAATTAAGACACATCCTACTCCAGCACCATCATTAGATCTAGATCCATCAAAATACAAAGTCCAAAACAAAGATTTAACTAAAGGCTTATCTACAAAATTTACACATTTGGATAAATATGTCTGTGAATAGTTTTCAATTTGTGAAGTGACAGAATTAAATGAGAAAGGTGATTCTTGAGCTCTAAAGTTACCCCAAAAATACTCTGAGAAATAATTCCCAAGAATATTACTAGTGAAGATGACTGGTTCATTTTCTCCATCTAGATCTGTTACTGAATATTTCATATGTTTTTCACGGTCCACACGGATTTGATTTGGTTTTCCATTATATGGCAACCACATATGAGACCAGTATGTAGCAAAGTAACCATGTAACTTTTCAGGCCAGTGTCTACTTAGGATTAAACCATAGAAATATGGAATATCAGCAACTAGAATGTCAATGATTTGAGATACTTCAGGACTAGAAGAAAGTCTAATGAGGACTAAGTTGATTTCTCCTAATAATTTAACTCTTTTTCTATTGAGTTGCACAATATGAACAATAGACTTCTGGGGAGATATGTTCAATTTTGAGAGAACTGATTGGGGCATTATATTCGATGACGCTCCAAAATCAACCAAGAAATTGTGCATGTTTTTATTGAAGAGTTCAATAGTTAAAAGAAATGGGGGAGTGTGAGAATTTGATCTGTCTCCGATCAAGATAACATCTGTGGAAGCAATTTTCTCTCTAGAATTAGCAGGATGCTTACCTATTCCTCAAGAAGCTTTTGAAGCGACAACAGCTAGTAATGGAGATGTATTCAATTCATTAAGAAGATACCTTTGATGCTGTTTCAATTTTGAAACTTCATATAAAGAAATGTTAGCCTTAACTTTTTTCATATCTTCCACTATATTATACTCAATGTTATCAGAGACATCCAAATTTTTTGATGTGGATGGAGGATTAGAAGAAGAAGAACGAGTTGGTTTTTTGATTTTCTTGTCTTTAGTAGCAGAAATAGAAGTTTTTTGTTTCTGTATTGTTTGAGGAGAATTAGGTGGTCCCTTACTTCTTGTACTTACATGTAAGGCTTCTTATTCTTCTTCATTATCAAAAGTGGGGAGGAAAAAATCCCAAAGCCCATGAACTTCTACAAATTATTCATCTTGAGAATCCTCAGCAAACATAACTATTTCTTCTTCATCATCATCTTCATCTGATTATGCATTCGATATGACATTGGGGGGTTGGGAGGTCGAAGTTTGAGTTCTTTTAAAGGGTCTGAAAGGTTTCTTTGAAGATTCAGCCACTTGTTTTTTAATCTCGACCATCTCATTGGACATAGTTTTGAGGACTTTTTGTAGTCCTTCAAGATCAAAAGGATCTTTTGGAGTTTTCTTCTTTGGCTCATCCTTAAATGTAACCTTCTTGGCTTTTCTTTCATCTTGTGCAGATTTTTTTTCTAAAGCAAGTATCATTTTCTCAATTGTTAATGCTTCTTTCATGTTTTCTACTAGAGTCGTTTTATTAGCCCTATCGACAAAAATTGTGATATTTGAAGGTAAGGCATATATATACCACTCATTATGTACATCAACACCAAGTTTAGATGTATCTGGGATTTTATTCAAGAGTTTATTAAATCTAGAATTAAAATCCCTAATTTTTTCATTGGGACTTGCTTTAAGATTGGAGAGATCATTAATCAAAGTGGCAGTAGTGCGATCATCACCAAAATTAGTTAAAAATTGTTCTTCAAATATGTCCCAGCTAGTAATGGACCTTGATGGTAATGAAAAATACCATGAACCTACAGATCCTTCAAAAGTGTATGGAAATAATCTTACTACACAATCCTCTTCAACTACTCCATTCAAATTAATGGCTAACATATAATTGTGGAGATGTTCTTCAGCAGGTAGTCCATCATCAGGATTAAATTTTGGTAGTCGTCTTTCAGTTTGTTTAGGTAGATCATGGAGAGGTGCTAACATTTTCACAGCTCCAAGATTGGTCCATGGTTTAACTGGTCATGGAGGTGGTTTTTGTTGTCTTCCTACCATTATTGGAGTTTGGGTAAAGGTGGATGTAGAAGGAGATTGTGTATTAGTGCTAGATGAACTGGCACCAATACTTTGAGAAGAAGGGGTATGAACGGGAGGATTGATTGGAGGGAAAGTATGGAATGAAGGTGTTTGTCGAGGTGAGTTTGACAAAATCACACTAGTTGATGTTTGTGACTTAGATTTCTTAGTCTTATTTCGGAAAGAACGAAGAGGAAACTCGAATGGAGTAACTCCAAGTTTTTCGGTCTGAGAACAAGTTAAAATCCGAGTAGGTTGAAAAGACGAAGATACACTACCTTCAAATATTTCTGATCGTTGAGGTTTTTCTTCAAAAATAGAAATAGCTCCAATTTTTCAATTAACTTTTCAACCTCTAGTACTTGATGAGAGGAAGGTGGATCAAAAGATTGAGGTAGTGATATAGGATATTTTGTAGATGTTTGTTCAAATTTTGATCTAGAAGTAGGAGTTTTAGATGATGATCCAGAAGTTGGAGGTGATCTTGAGGTGGAGTGACTCTTGGAATGGCCTTCAGATTTAGGTTCGGCTCTTTTTGCCATTAATAGTTGTGGCCCTCCTTCTAGTGCCAAAAATGTTGAAGGCTCGGAATGTCTTTGCCCCAACATGGGGGAAACCACCCAGTCGAGAATTTGAATATCGTTCCTTATCCATTTGGGATAGCGGTTCCGACTGGGCATATAGGGACCAGTTTCCCGTTCAAATATATAATGGAGTTTGAGGTATGATATAGATGAGGTGAAAATGATTTGATGGAATAAATATGAATGCAAATAAATAAATCTATATCTATCTATCTAATTGTCGGGATATAACTAGCTTTGTATATGTGATTTTATAAAGATTTCTTTATAAATGAAAGACAATATAGATCATCAAACATTTAAAAGAGTTAAAACGAATTAAAGATGATTAAATTGATTAAATAGTTAATCAATTTAATTGCTAAGCACATATCACATAAGAATTATACCATTTCATACATACAACTAAATATAACAATTAATACACTTTTCAATAGTGAAACAATGCTTAATTGAGTTGTGATATTGCATATAATAAAACAGTAATAAAATTTGACTGACTTTTAAACATAAAACATAGCATCAATATAAAGATAATAGTACCACATATATCAATGCTCTGCTCATGGAAGAAGACAGTCTCTGGCCCAGCCTTTCTATTAAAATTATCAAAGAAATACAGAAGTGCAAGTTCCTTGAGTCTTCTTACAAAAATTTTGAACCCCTTCTCTAAAGACATGAGAGGGTATTTATAAATAAAAGTTATACTATCAAAATAGAAAATGCATATTTTGTTGAGGAGGTTAAAACAAACACTCCTCAAAATAGGGAACAAAAAGACAAAAATAGCTTCAGTTTTAACAAGAAACTAAAGATGGGAAGTTGACTGCTCTCCCATTTGCTCTCATAACCTGTAAATAGCCTCCATTGGCTTCAATTCTGGGGGATGAGCTAGCCTGATCCACATCTGTCCTGCAAACAAGGCATCTAAAAGAGGTGGGAGCATGTATTCAGTTGTATTAACAAGGTTGCGAAGAACTAACCATTGACCATAGGGCTTTACCAAGAATTGCTGATGATATTCAAGATTTAACTTAGATAATTTCTTGATGCTATCTTATTTTTCCTTAGATTTGTTATGCCAATACTCTATGAGTGTTTGAGTATCTGGCAGGCATTCTCCTGGGCACTCAGTAATAATATTAGCATCTGCTAGACTTTCTCTAACAATTTTGGTAACTTGGCCTGCTAGGTCTCTCACTCTGTAAATCGCTTCTTCAGCCTGCTTTAATCTAATATCCCAATCTCTGAAAAGAAGATATTTGTATGATTCTTGTATTTTGGGAAGATTTGCTTTTATCCCGCCTATATTGTCCTACCAGGTGATTAAGTTAGAAATCTTGTTGTTGATATCTTCATAATATGTTCGTAATTCAAACATTTGATCAGTCAATGAGTCATTGTTTTTGCAGAGGTCCTTGATGATATTGAACTTCTTACTGAAGTTCACTTGTTGTTGGGCGAGGAGAGCATTGATCTCTCCGGCTTATTTTCTGAATCCTTCAATATCAGTGTCCTTTTGTATCTGAATTATTTTAAGTTGAATTTGGTCAATCTATGCATTTCGGCTCTGAATATCAGCTTCATTTTGAACTTTCAATTGATTAAACTCAGTTTGTAACTTTGAAAACTTGAGTTTCCATTCCTGCTCAATATCATGTCTTGAATTAAGTAATGTTTGTTCTAGCCGCGATATTTTTTCATCTTTTTCTTTAACCAGTTGTTGAACCTCAGTAGCTTTGAAAATTGTGGTTGTAACATAGGATCCTGCATATTGCGAAAGCTTAGCTAAATCATCAGACGAATTAGATTGATAATATTTCCATACCACATATAATGGGACGCTTCCAGGAAGAAGTTATGAACAATGTTCCATTCTTCTTTTCTTCTTTTGTCAACTAATGACAACACAGTGTTCAGGACAGTATAAAATATCAAGAGGTGAAATCTCTTCTACTCTGAGAACAATCTCGGAGGTGGGGACTGTCAGGATAAATTCTTTATCAATTATTTGACTTGATGACTCATTCACAAGAGACTTTGCCTTGTTGGCTACAAGAATATTATATATCTCCATTGAAGTTGAATCCTACACTTCCTTCTCTCGTGTGTTATCTAGTTCTTTATTGAATTGATCCCAGACTTTATCGAGCTCGCTAGTAGATAGGAGTTCTTCCATTTGTTTCTCTTGGAGTGCAATAGTGGGTATATTTATTGTTTCCTTTGTAGACGGTAGCGAAGACTTTCCTATAGGCAATTTGGGCCGTAAAGAAATCAGGCATTCAGAAGGCAATTTTTGTAGCCTTTTATTTCTGTATTCTTGGAATAGGACAAAATCTTCAGGGTCCAGCCGAATTTGTGTTAAATGTTCCACTTGTCTATATGACTCACATGTCTCAAACAAATCATCAAAGTCATCAGGTCCATGAAAAAATGGCCTTATTTTAACCTAAGTGGTCAAATCATGAATGACCTTTTTAAGGTTGTATTGTCTAGGAGGAATAGTGGGGAGTTGCATGCCCTAGATTTGTTTGATTTCTAGGATAGCATGATTGTAATTGTCAAGAACAAAGACTCCACATTGATTAGGAAATTGATCTGATAATCACCCTATGAGTAACTTCAGTTAAAGATTTATTACATGAAGGTATTACAGACTCATGTGTTGGTGTGTGTCTATGTTATTTAGGCAACGGATCGATCAGATTGCAAATACACAGACACTTGAAATGGAAAACAGCAGAGAAATACAGTAAGAAATATAAAAACACAAGAATTTAATAAGGAGTTCACCCTATCCTCCAGGGCTACGTCTCTGGTCTAGCTCTCAATGGTGGCCTTCTTTTATTGTGTCTTAAAGCAGAGAATTACAATGAAGGAGCTCAATGTGAGTCTCCTGAACAGAATTTTCTTGGCAGGGTGGTTCTTGGATGCCCCAAGCCACTAGAGTACACAGACTCTTTTCCTTACCAGCTCTGTGACCTTTTGGGTCTTTAATGGAGAGAGCCCAATGTGTTGCTCAGTCCGGACAGATCCTCTCTGGGATGGCTTGAATCTCTCAAGATCTCTGGTGCTCGATACTACCTTTGGTCAGCTCAGCCCTCTGTCTTCCATTCTGCTTTGCTTCATTGTCTTTTCTTAGTTTTCTCTGTCTTCTCTTTTTTTTCCCTTCCCGTCTTCCCCTCGGGGTTTCGATGTCTTTCTGCTTTACCTATGCATGGATTTAAGGCCATTCGTTCCCATGGTTGTTCGATTCCACTTCCACTTCCTGTCGGATCGCCTGCTACAACTTCGCTTGGAGTTCCCTGTTCGGCGCCATCATCAGGCTCACAAGGAGTGGCCACATGTCCTCCTGTAGCTGCGCTAACTCGCTTCGTCGATTCGGTTTTTCCATTAC
The DNA here is from genome assembly GCA_031772625.1 of Pinus tabuliformis. Taxonomy (NCBI): domain Eukaryota; kingdom Viridiplantae; phylum Streptophyta; class Pinopsida; order Pinales; family Pinaceae; genus Pinus; species Pinus tabuliformis. The sequence continues at coordinate 249,605,524 of CM062809.1, read as the reverse complement.
ATCGTGGAATGAGTCTTCTGCCACCTTGGCAGTTAGATCGGATGTCAAATTCTTACAAATTGCAGCTTAATCCCCCGTCAATTCCGCTTTCCCATCAGATGTGATCTTAGCCGTTAGATCTGGGGCATCCAGATCTGACGCCATTTGCACATTTCGCGCGATTGACTTGCTCGACCGTTAGCACGCGATCAGTGGCGGTTTTCACTCTCCTCCGCTTGCCATGCGTCAGCTGTTGAGTGGAATCGCTTCGTTTTCGCCAATTCCGCTTACCGCTTGAGGGTGCTCCTGATCAATACCGCTGGTTTTCGGAGCGCGGATCCCGCCTTGACCTTTAACCTTTTCCCCATGGTTTTTCCTGGCTCTCCATGCGACTGAGCGCTCGGGGCCTGTTATCAGGAAAACTAGTGTCTATGCAGAACTACTAGTCCCACTAAGGCCGGTAGCTACCTTAGAAACAAACAAACTAAAACTACTTTCGTTTTCCTTTATGAGAAATAGATAAGAGGGGAATAAGGAGACCAACCTCTGCCTTGCGCTTGGTTCCTTGCTCAATTCCTCTCCCTTCTAATAGATCTTTGCTACTCGCTTCCTTGTCTACCCAGCTTCACAGAGCACCTGTAGAATCAAGGCAGCATAACACTATCCAAGAACATAGATCTATTATCATAAACAATATAGGACCAGATATATATTGACCACACAAATGCACATAACATCAATCATACAAGAATGTGGAGGAAAACTTGAATAGCTTTATTGATAATCAAGAAAGAGAAAAGAGGATTACAACCAATTATTCTGACCCAACATCATCCTCTCAGCTAGAAAGCCCTTCTTCACCTCATGAAAAGCTTAGATCACCCAACACTATGATATTGCACCAAGAAACCAGCAGCACTTCTTTACAAGATACAAAATTCCAGCCTCCAGATCTCTGGGATGAGGGATCCATATATAGATGTTTGAAAGGGGGATGAGTCAACTTTTGAGAGTTGATTAGTGTCCTCTCTCTGATAGTTCTTGATTCCACTTGGAGATTGATGATCTCTTACTCATCCCTGGGCGAATGCAGAGAGGCAAGTGTCACAGGAGAAGTTTCTAGAAGATTCCATGATCCTCCACCTTGCAGATTGACCCTGCCATTTTTCCACTCTCGTCCATCGCACCCCATAGAAGGGCTTTTCAAGATGCATCGCACCTACTGTGTGTATTTAGGTAGGATGCAGTGCACTTTGACCATGGAGCAGGTGAGATGGTCTAGTTTTGACCAGTTCTGAGCAGTTTTTTCATGTAGAACTTTTGGGAGAAGATGTAATTAGTTGACCTTGTTCTTTTAGAGGTTGGAACAACACTTTTAGGGACTTAAGAGCCCTTGGTTTATGGACATTTATGATTGGGGTTGCAGTGCCCAAAAATGTCTATAACAGTTGCCCCCTAAAGCATGAGGTCGTTAATCTGTTGATGTCGGGTGAAATGCTTTATCATGAGGATCTGAAGTTCTTTTAAGCTGGAAGGCGACCTGTAATAAGATACAATACAATACATTATCTTCATAATATTTTCATGATCTAGCTGAGGCGGGCATTCCCATGCTCAGCTTTATAAATTCATTTTCATGTACATAAGACAAACAATCGTCTGAGTGTAGACTGATGATTCTGGTAGAGCCATCATCCCTTAGGTTGGATGATTATCTGTGCAGTAATGATGTACATTTGATGTCTTTATTTTCCTGAATATATATCACAGCCTGGATGGATGAAACTAGATCCGGGGTCTTCAATCTCGTTCGATCTTCACTCAAAGTACAAGTCGATCCATGTGAGAGATGTTCTGGAGTCGAACATGGAAAGACATCGCCTGATTACCAGCCAATGATGTAAGCTGTTAACAGGTGCGAGAGGAATCACTGATAATGATGATGACCCTCAAGGTACTACAGTACAATTCACGTGGTGTAAATAAGGGACTTGGCGTCGAACACCACGCAAAATCTTTCGGTCGAAGGCCATTGATGTAAACTTGTTGCCGGAAGTGAGAAACTTGCCATTGAGGCATGCAAGCTTCAAAGTACTGAAAGGGTTGTTCCTAGATCGACTTCTTGAATAATGAGCTGATGTCGACAAGAAGCGATCCGTCATAGGAGGGCCTTAATGAATCCCACATCAATGACACGGAACGGAGCAAATGATTTTAATGGAGGTGAAAACGATCTGGTGATATAAGGTTCAGGGTGGCGGTCATGAAAGAATGGAGTGCGAATGTATTGCAGTGGGTGAGACACAGGTGAATTCTATGAGCGACTTCTCTTGAACATATCGGCGACACTGACATGATGGATCAGTAGCATTAACCCCAAATATGGATGGTGTGACGAAACCATGGTGATGTGACCAGTGAATGGAACAACCCAACCTGACTCGGATGCGGAGTGAAAGTGTCATGTTCAAGAGCGACTTGCTACCGATAAAGTTTCTTCAAGTTTTCTTCCCAATTTTCCCCAGTCATTGCTGACTAGTACCTCTTTATTTTTGTCAAGCTTGAGGAGGATAACATATGCTTGTTTTATAATTTACCCTTTGGGCAAACCCATCTCTATGTTTTAACGAGCCTAGCGATAGTGAAACTCGTTCTTGTCTGTACGGACAAGTTTGTCGCTATTCGGTTTTAATGAGTTTAACGACAAGGATAACTCGGTCCTTTTCAATTTTAGAGAGTCTGAAAAAGGGACGTGAAGAAAACTCCAATAATCCTTTTTCGTCATATAATTCCTTGAGTCCGAAAAAGTATAAAACAATACAAAAGGGATGGATTTTCGGTACTTTTAATGAGCCGAACAAAGCAAGCGCTCGATCTTTTTGTGTAATAATCCCTCAAGTCCAAAAAGATTAAAATATAAAGGAGGGATAGCACTTCCGGATCCTTTAATGAGTTTGAGAGGCCAATGGCTCGACAATCTTTTCATATTTTACGAGTCAGTTGAAAAGAGCTTAAAGGAGACTCGTGTTTTGAGGAACGAGTGATAAATATGGGTAGCAGCTGATTCCAGGTAAGGTTTGGAATTTTCCAATCACGGTAGTGTCACAAGGATGGCTAACAGGATCACTCTTCACAGCTATTCCTCAAAAGGGTAAGCAATCAAATGGAGGTGAATGATCGGCCAAAACAAAGTGGAGGTGATGATGAGAACACGACCAAGGCTTCAAAGGCTGATGGTAATACATTCGCAATGGTTATTTACCTGAGAATGGTTCATTTTTTAATGAGCTTAAACTCTGGAGGAACATTTGCTCATTGCTTATGTTTATTTTTTAACGAGCTTGAATTCCGCGTTAAAACTGCTCGATTAATCCAGTCGTATAATAAGGATGTCTCATATATAAAAACGGCATTATTTCAAAGCTTTGCCCCGCATCCTTTCTTTATGCAAGTTAGGAAACGACCAATCCTACGAGTTTAAAGGGTTAGAGGACCTATAAATTTAAAAAATAAATGGTTGCTCTTCACTTGCACGCCAAAAGGTTTGCATGCCCCCAGGTATAGCGAAGTAGAGTTTCCAGGTTACCCCTCAATTTGTAGACAAAACATTTGTTTTATTAGGAAAGGCCTACCTTTTCAGGTTACCCCTCAATTTGCAGACAAAACATTCGTTTTATCGGAAAGGCCTACCTTAACAGAGGTATCTTATTCCGGTCTAATCCCATTTTCCAAAATGGACGAGTGTGTCAGGCCAGTCATATACTCTCCGCGGAAACCCACCCTATACCCAAGGTTTTCCTGTCGAAACAGGCCAGGGTGCATGCCCCCTGGGTTTCAGTCATATCCTCTGAATCACTCGCGCTCATCAGGAGGACGAACTGGGGATTGATGAGACATTCCTTGCGTGAAAAGACCATTCAGGGTTGGTATATGACGATTTACTATGTGTGAACTGGGGAATGAAAGCTGGTCTACGAGCTTGACCACTCTTCCTTCGTACGGAAAACACATTACTCTAAAGAGTGAGGAGACAATGGCTCCCATGTAATAAATATAGTCTCGTCCAAGGAGTAGATTATAATCCAGGGGTCTTTGGACTACCATTACGTTCATGTGAACGGTTTTCCTTCTCAATGTTATCGGCACATTGGGAAGGATCCCTAACAGTCGACTGGTTCCTTTGTCAAAGCCTGTCAGATTTCTCATCTCAGGCAAAAGCGATGGTGAACCAAGTGCTTTCCAAGCAGTTGAGGAAAGGATACTCACAGAAGCCCCTTCATCTATGATGGTACCAGCCATGACCATTCTATATATTTGAGCGATGATTCGAAATGGTACACTAGTCGATAAGCGGGGTCTGCCTAGTAGATTCCAATCGAAGGAAACAACTAGGTTGCTTGGAGGTGGGACCGAATAGACGGCCGGATACGACTCTGACGAACTTCCTTCCTGCGGTAAAGGAACGGGTAGACTGCCCCCATGTTCATCAGAGTCTGTGCTTACGAAAAGAATTTGGACGGTGTCATTCTTGTTCTCTTCGATGACTGTATCATCTGAAGATGGATCCTCTGAAGGCAAGACCAGGTCAATTGCCGCCTCGACCTTTTGACTTTCGTCTGGTGTGGATTCAGATGGTTCATCTTCAATGATAGACACTTCGGCTGACCACAAGGGTGTGTCAGCCGGATTTTCAACTAGTGATGGACTCGGCAAGAGTTTCTTATATCCCAGAGGAAGTCATAACGGTGAAACCAGACGGTCGTTCAAAACTCTTTTAGCCTCGTCTAAGAAGGGACAACGGTGGATGGCGTGATCGCCTTCACACAATTTACAAGGAAGTTTACATCTTCCTTTTTGTCCAGGGGCTTCACTTTCACTAGTTGATGGTGTACCTTCAACATGATCATCAGAGGTTGACGACACCGGATTGTGCAAACGGGGAGACCAGTCCCTTAAGATCCGAGGGATGCAAGGACAATCTCGATGATAGTGGTCTCCTTTGCAAATGACACATGGCGATTTAGGCCTGGTCGGTGCAGTGTGTGGATTTTCGCTAGACGATGCTTGGCTACCCCTTTTCGCCTTTGGCTCCTTCTTCTTCTTCTCTTTCTTCTTCTTCTCTTTCTTCTTCTTCTCTTTCTTCTTCTTCTCCTTCTTCTTCTCGGTTACTTGATTTTGGCTTTATCAGCTTCATCAAGCAAAGAGAAAGGAGGAGAGGAAGAATTGGACGAAGTAGAGGGTTGGGGGGTAACTTTGGTATCGTTTAGTTTCCGACTTGATTGTTCAGGAATCACGAGGTTCTGAACGACAGCAGTTGAGAAGAGCCATACGAGCAAACCAATTATCAATCCCGGAAGCGACAATGTGGCCATATGGGGCGCACCAACATCTCCCCAAGTGGAGAAAGGACTAGGATTTCCCCCAAGGGGAACTCCTTGGTTGGTGGGCTCCATTCTTCTCAACCTAAGACCAACGTAGGAAAGGTGATATTTATTCCGTTTAAAATAAATTTTAGACGCTTTGACACAACTTGTTTTTTCAATTTTTAAGAGTCGAGAAGTCATCTAGTCGCCTTCGATTTTTAATGAGCCTGAAGTGACAATTGCTCAGATGGACCTTTTCCATTAAGGAGTCTGAAAAGGAACGAAAGGGATTGCTCGGGAAATCTAGACAAAGGGATTACCAAACCAACCGCAAAACTGCAAAATACTTTTTACGGTACGGCAGTCAATCTTCCCAAATGTTGTGTTCAATGCATTGCGATCGATAGGGCGGCAGACACGACTTCCTATGGATAAAGGATAAAGCCTATTGTGGTCTCCCAATATATACTCGACGGTACGTGGGAGCACAAGTCCGTACTGGCACTTATCATCTCAAGGTGGAGGAATCACCCAACCAACAATGAGAACAACAGTTACCAGGCTTAACAATGCCAGAATACGTCTCTAGCCTAGACTTCTAAATGTTGTGCGTTAGGTTCCAAAGCGTTTTTAGATTCATTAAATTTATTTTACAGTTGATCTTGTTTACGAGATTTGCCTTTCAGGTTCACCGCGTGATGTAGATGTACCATTCCTAAAATGCAATCTAAGATCATAAACAGTCGTTTAATCTTCTTTTTGCAATGAAATCCTAGCTACTAAGGAAAGAGAGATAGCGTTCTTTAAACATAGAGCAGAGAGCACACACTATATGCACTGTCCTAAATCAAACCAACAAACAGTCTAAATGCAAATGCACGTGCATGTATTTGTTTTCAGCCTTCTTAATGTGTGAATGATAAAAAGAAAGCTAAGCGCAAATCTGAATTATTTTTCAAAGCGACGTTACTAACAAGTTTCTTTTCAAGACAAAATGAGGACAATGACGACACTTTGCGATTTGGAAATGGAAACTTGCTTTCGACACTTGAAAAACTACTAATTCAAATCAAATACAAGAGCAACAGTGTAATCGAATATCAAGAACAATCAGATTCTCTTCTATGACTGAAAACGACACTTGCAACACTTTCAAATCAAGAAACGACAGTACGATTACGCTACTTCTTCATAAAAGAGAACTGAAAATGGATCAAAATACATAAAAACATTTACATTCCTTTGCACAATAGAGGCGGAATAATGGCAAGGAAGGGGCTTTCAACAGAGGTGTACTGACTACAGGCAGAAAAACTCTTGAATAGAGCTGAAAAGAGTGAACACAGAAACCAAATCTAGGAGCGGGAAAGGCCTTGTCTGATCAGTCCACCTGTAACACAGTGAACTGGAGATGAAGCGCACCTACTACACTCAGGAAGTGCGATGCATCTAGAATTCACAGAAGAGATAGTGCGTTGGACCAGGGACGAGACTTTAACTGGGTTCTGGGTCACAGTTTGCAGCTCAGTTCAGGGATTTAGGCTGAGCAAGCGGTAATCAGTAAATCAATCACAGGGGTAGATCTAAAGAGGTTACTAGAGCCACCACAAGGGCAATTAGAGAGCTTGTAAATCAATTTTTCAGTTCATAAACAAAACTCGGAGATAGACTGAAGCAGCATTGATCTACTTTGCACTTGCATAGCAAATGCAGTTCGAAGGCTAGCTGGCTTAACTTCAGGCTCCGTCTGTAAGTTTATAAAGTAAACAAATGTAGATAAACAAACAATCTATTCGATCCCCAGTGGAGTCGCCATTTTGTTATCGGGAAAACTAGTGTCTATGCAGAATACTAGTACCACTAAGGCTAGTAGCTACATTAGAAACAAACAAACTAAAACCACTTTTGTTTTCCTTTATGAGAAATAGATAAGAGGGGAATAAGGAGACCAACCTCTGCCTTGCGCTTGGTTCCTTGCTCAATTCCTCTCCTTCTGATAGATCTTTGCTACTCGCTTCCTTGTCTACCCAGCTTCACAGAGCACCTGTAGAATCAAGGCAGCATAACACTATCCAAGAACATAGATCTATTATCATAAACAATATAGGACCAGATATATATTGACCACACAAATGCACATAACATCAATCATACAAGAATGTGGAGGAAAACTTGAATAGATCTATTTATAATCAAGAAAGAGCAAAGAGGATTACAACCAATTGTTCTGACCCAACATCATCCTCTCAGCTAGAAAACCCTTCTTCACCTCATGAAAAGCTTAGATCACCCAACACTATGATATTGCACCAAGAAACCAGCAGCACTTCTTTACAAGATACAAAATTCCAGCCTCCGGATCTCTGGGATGAGGGATCCATATATAGATGTTTGAAAGGGGGGTGAGTCAGCTTTTGAGAGTTGATTAGTGTCCTCTCTCTGATAGTTCTTGATTCCACTTGGAGATTGATGATCTCTTACTCATCCCTGGGCGAATGCAGAGAGGCAAGTGTCACACGAGAAGCTTCTAGAAGATTCCATGATCCTCCACCTTGCAAACTGACCCTGCCATTTGTCCACTCTCGCCCATCGTACCCCATAGAAGGGCTTTTCAAGATGCATCGCACCTACTGTGTATATTTAGGTGGGATGCAGCGCACTTTGACCATGGAGCAGTTGAGATGGTCCAGTTTTGACCAGTTCTGAGCAGTTTTTTCATGGAGAACTTCTGGGAGAAGATGTAATCAATTGGCCTTGTTCTTTTAGAGGTTAGAACAACACTTTTAGGAACTTAAGAGCCCTTGGTTTATGGACATTTATGATTGGGGTTGCAATGCCCAAATATGTCTATAATAGGGCCTTCCCATTTCGAGGGGTTTTTCCCAGCGATGTGTGAATCACGCATCGAAATCTGCCTCTGTTTCCCGATCCAGGTTTCCCAAGGGCTTGTTTCACCTCCTGCGCAGTCTCCATGGGTCTCGGTTAGCGTGCTTTGACCGAGGTCCTCGTCGCTCCACGCCAGCTGCTAACTGCCACTATTCAGAGGTGTTTTTGACCGTTGTTTTCTTAATTCTTTGATGTCTGCCCCGACCTGATACAGTCATGGTCCTTCTAACAATTCTTCATGAATCCGATTCGGATCACAGCCTTCCCACTGAAAAGCTTTTGGACCACCAAAAGTTGGTTTTCAAGCATCAATTAAGTGAGGGTGTTGTTTTCTCACTTGCCCAATCTCAATCCACTTCGCATTGCTTGGCTTTGAACCTTTGAGCCCTACTCTGAGGTACTCAACATCTCCTCTGTGTGTCATCCTCACCTTCCTATCTAGCACTGTATATTCCTGTAATTCATTAAGATATTCAGGTAGCAGGTCATCGATAGAAGGCAATTAACTCTGCTCTTTAGGATCCTCAATCATTGAGGGTTCAAACAACCTCAAGCAATCTGCATTTACGACTGAGTAGATGTGCATGTAAGCTGGTAGATCAAGGTGAAAAGCATTCTCACCAATCTTCTCAAGTATTTTGAAAGGTCCATACCTGATAGGCTTTAGCTTCTTACCTTCACCTTGCATCCTATCCCTGTTGATATATAGCCAGACCTGGTCACCAACTTGAAAACTATGCTCCATCCAATGCTTGTCATGCCTAGCCTTGTATTTGGCTTGGCTCTTTTCTAGCTGTTCCTGTACTGCATGGTGGATCTCCTGGATTTGTTCAATGAACCCAATTGCCCTGTCCATATCACTCGTCCCTCAACTGTGGTATCTTTACCAAAGACAAAATTCAAAGGAAACCTTGGTGTGAAACCAAAACAGGTCTTAAAAGGAGATCTCTGTGTAGGAGAATTTTTTGCTCTATTGTAAGCATGTTGCACATAACACAAATGTTCATCCCAAAGCTTAAGATGTTTGCTGCAATATCCTCTCAATAACTGGATCACTGTCCTGTTAACTACTTCTGTCTGGCCATCAGTTTGTGGTTGAAAAGTTGTGCTTTTCTTTAATTTGGTGTCCATCAGTTCCCACATACTTGACCAAAACTTCCCCACAAATCGGGTGTCTCGATCAGATACAAGAGAAGTGGGTAATCCAAAATGAACCCATACATGTTCAAAGAATAATTTTGCAGTCTGTTCAGATGTAATCTATTTATTACAAGGTATCAAAATACACATTTTGCTGAACCTATCCACAACAACATATAGATAATCATGACCTTTCCTAGATTTAGGCAGTCCTCCAATGAAATCCATGGAAACACTTTCCCAAGGGTGAGAAGGTACTGGTAAAGGAGTGTACAAGCCTAGTTTTCTGTTGTTGGGCTTGCTTTTAGCACACATAGTACATCCTCCTACATATCTAGAAACTATCTCATTCATTTTAGGCCAATAACAAAATCTTTGCAGCTGTGCAACTGTTTTACTTACCCCAAAGTGACCTGATATCAGAGAAGTGTGTGCTTCCCTAATTATCTTTACTCTCTCAGTTTGTGGAATGCAGAGTTTCCCACAATGGTATAAGAGTCGATCCTTCACATGATAATCTAGTTCTTCTACTCTTTTGCCTTGACTCAAAGTTACATATACATCTTTAAAGTCTATATCTTGAGCATATTGTTCAATGTAGCTTTCATGTAACACAAAATTATGCTTAAGTATAGTAGATGCATTTATAATAGGTCTAGATAACATGTTTGCAACTTTGTTATGTATGCCCTTTTTATATCTGATGACTAAATGAAACTGTTGTAGAAAACCCATCCATCTGTAATGTCTTGATTGCTGCAACTTAGTTTGGGAGTGTAAATATTGAAGTGGTTGATGATCAGTATGTATTACTATTTCTTTTCCCATTAAGTAATGTTTCCACTTTTTCACACTCTGAACTAATGCATACAATTCTTTATCATATGTAGGATAGTTAACTATTGCAGGATTAAAAGTCTCAGAATGATAACATATGGGTTTATCGTGCTGTGTCAACACTGCTCCCATGGCATAGTCACTGGCATCAGTTGGGATTTCAAATGGTCTTTGCAGATCAGGCAGTGCTAGTACAGGTGTTGTACTAATCTTTTCTTTCAAGGTGTCGAAGGCTTTCTTATGTTTGCCTCCCCACTGAAACACCTTGTTCTATCATGTTAAAGCATGTAAGGGAGTTGCAATTGAGGAAAAGTTAGAAATGAACTTCCTCCAATATTGTGTTGCTCCTAAGAAGCTTCTCACTTCTGTAGCAGACTTGGGTTTAGGCTAGTTTACAATGACTGCCACTTTAGAGGGATCTATTTTCAATTCACCACCCCCTACTATATGACCCAAATAATTTAGAGATGTTCTGCCAAATTTACATTTTGATAGTTTAGCATAAATTTTTTCTATTTTCAAAACATCCAGTGTCCGCTTAACATGCTTTAAGTGTTCTTCCCACGTTTTACTAAAAATCAGAATGTCATCCAGATACACGATAACAAAATCATCAAGAAAAGGTCTGAGTACATCATTCATTAATCTCATGAAAGTAGCAGGAGCATTGGTCAAGCCAAAAGGCATAACCATCCACTCATACAATCCCTGCTTTGTTTTGAAAGCAGTCTTCCATGCATATTGCTCTGCAACCCTAACCTGATGGTATCCACTGTGCAAGGCCAGCTTAGTGAAATAAATAGCTTCCTTCAATTGATCTAAAAGATCATATATGCGAGGAAGGGGGTAACGATTCTTGATTGTTATCTTATTCAATGCTCAGTAATCAATGCACATTCTCCATGAGCCATCTTCCTTTCTCACCAAAACGATTGGTGACCCACATGGTGATTTGCTAGGCCTGATGAACCCCTTCTCGGGCAACTCCTGCACCTACTTCTTGATTTCAGCATTCTCTAAAGCTGACAACCTTTGATGCCCATGGCTGCAATGGCTGTTTCATCTCCTGAGTTTGACCCCAAATCTTTCTGAATCGCTGCAGCAGTCTTCTTCTTCTTACCCTCGAACTTATTAGGTCTCAGCTTTGGATGTAGAATCCAACAGTGCTCATCATCATGCCCATCCTTTTTACAGTGAGTGCATGAAGCTTTGCTTTTCCATGCAGTGTTAGCCTTCCTTGCTTTCCACTTCTGCTTTCTTTTCTCCTTGCTCTTGCTTGCAATGGGTTGGGATGGTCACCCAACTTCTGGATTTCCATTCTTTCCTCTAGCTTCTAGATGAGCAGCTTGTACAGATACCTCATCTATACTAGTGGGATTGAACATGAGGATGGTATGCCTCATGTAGCTATGTAGACCACCAATGTACTTCAATAGAGTTTCTAGTGAGTCTAATGAAATTCCTAGAATCAATGCTGTCTTTCTAAATTCTTGAGTGTACCCTTGCACACTTTGCCCTTTCAACTGCCGAAGAGTTTTCCAACTCATCATGGCTTGTTGCATGTAGGCCAATGGGTAGAACTTCTTTTTGATTTCAGAAATAAATTCATTCCAGCCAGAGATAGTCTTACCATGCCTTTTCATATCAGCTTGGGTTCTGCCTTCCCACCAAACCAAGGCAGTGCCTCCTAGGCGTAAGCTAGCCAGCTGAATCTTGCTCTTGTCTAAGTCGATGTTCTGTACTTTGAAATAAACATCAATTTGTCTAATCCAGTTGTCCAACCTTTTAGCATTTAACTCTCCATCATATATAGGCAAATTAAATTTAACATCTAGCTTGATCAAAGATGCCTTCTTGTTGTGCACAAGGCTATTAGGAGGTGTGAGAAAGCTTTCCTTTTTCCCTTTTCCCTTGGAGTGGTCATGGAAGTGAGACTCATCTTCTTCTTTGTCTTGTTTAGAACCTGATGAATCTTCAGCCTTATGTTTCCTAAAGTCTCTATACATTTCTTCTACCATGGACTTTATAGCTAGGAAGCTTTCTATGAATTAAGGTTTTGGCCCTACAGAACCTTCTTCTGACATTGTCTTCCGAGGATAGACTCTCCCAATTTCAGGATTAGTTTCCACCAACTCTCCTTCTCCTAATTTGAGCTTTGATCTAGTGAGCATTCAACAACTAAACCAACACAAGCTTGTCTAACCTTCACAGCCTAGAGCTCTGATACCACTTGATCTGATAATCACCCTATGAGTGACTTCAGTTAAAGATTTATTACATGAAGGTATTACAGACTCATGTGCTGGTGTGTGTCTATGTTATTTAGGCAACGAATCAATCAGATTGCAAATACACAGACACTTGAAATGGAAAACAGCAGAGAAATACAGTAAGCAATATAAGAACACAAGAATTTAATAAGGAGTTCACCCTATCCTCCAGGGCTATGTCTCCGGTCCAGCTCTCAGTGGTGGCCTTCTTTTATTGTGTCTTAAAGCAGAGAATTACAATGAAGGAGCTCAATGTGAGTCTCCTGAACAGAATTTGCTTGGCAAGGTGGTTCTTGGATGCCCCAAGCCACTAGAGTACACAGACTCTTTTCCTTACCAGCTCTGTGACCTTTTGGGTCTTTAATGGAGAGAGCCCAATGTGGTGCTCAGTCTGGACAGATCCTCTCTGGGATGGCTTGAATCTCTCAAGCTCTCTGGTGCTCGATACTGCCTTTGGTCAAATCGGCCCTCTGTCTTCCATTCTGCTTTGCTTCACTGTCTTTTCTTTGTTTTCTCTATTTTCTCTATTTTTTCCCTTCCCGTCTTCCTCTCGGGGTTCCAGTGTCTTTCTGCTTTACCTGTGCACGCTTTAAGGCCATTTGTTCCATGGCTATTCGATTCCTCTTCCACTTCCCATCGGATCGCCTGCTACAACTTCTCTTGGAGTTCCCTGTTCGGCACCATCATCAGGCTCACAGGGAGTGGTGACATGTCCTCCTACAGCTGCGCCAACTCGCTTTGTCGATTCGGTTTTTCCATTACGTCATGGAATGAGTCTTCTGCCACCTTGGCAGTGAAATCGGAAGTCAAATTCTTATAAATCGCGGCTTAGTCCCCCGTCGATTTTGCTTTCCCATCTAGCGCGATCTTAGCCGTTAGATCTGGGGCCTCCAGATCCAACGCAATTCGCACGTTTCGCACAGTTGACTTGCTTGACCGTGAGCACACGATCAACGGCAGTTTTCTCTCTCCTTCGCTTGCGACGTGTCAGCCGCTGAGTGGAATCACTCCATTTTCGCCAATTCCGCTTACCACTTGAGGGTGCCCCTGATCAATACCGCCGGTTTTCAGAGCGCGGGTCCCCCTTGACCTTTAGCCTTTTACCCACGGTTTTTCCCGACTCTCCATGCGACCGAGCGCTCGGGGCCTTCCCATTTCGAGGGGTTTTTCCCAGCGATGCGTGATTAGCGCTAAGCGCTAATCACACATCAAAATTTGCCTCTATTTCCCGATCCGGGTTTCCCAGGGGCTATTTTCGCCTCCTGCGCAGTCTCCATGGGCCTCGATCAACACCCTTTGACTAAGGTCCTCATTACTACGCTGGCTGCTAACTGCCACTGTTTAGAGGTGTTTTTGACCACTGTTTTCTTAATTCTTTGATGTCTGCCCTGACCTGATACAGTCATGGTCCTTCTGACAATTCTTCATGGATCCAATTCGGATCAGAAATTGTAGCCAAATATCCTTTTTGGAGTCTTTTAAGACTTTAGTCACACCATGACCTATGATCTGATAGGAAATTTCCTGGGCCATAAGCTTAGCGGGAACATAAATAGGAAGAACATGTGGGGCCGCATGACTCCCAAATACTCTGACATAAGTAAAATTTTCTTCAGTAAACCAACTGCCAACTACAGTGAAGTCTGATGTGGCTTTTTGAGACAACCTGGGGGAATTTCGATCAAAAATTTCTTTGTACAAACGTAGCATTACCTTATTGCAAATTTTGTATAAATGAGGTTGGTACCTAGATTCCCATAGGACATCATGAGATAAGTGAATTGATGTAGGATATTCGACTGTCCATTTCCATCCCATTGAAGGAAAATCAAAAGAGAAACAAATGACATCCATAATATAGGCACTCATATAAAAGGTTGGCATGATTCTCTCTGAAACACTGTGTTTTTGCCTATATTCTCAGATTTTGGATGTAATATTGTTGGACAAGATAGTAGCCCAGTCCATAACTTCAGAATTAGAAGCAAATTGAATCAAGGGAACCCATTCAACTGTAAAATTTTTTGTGTTCGGAGAACCGAACAGTCTACATATCATAGCAGCAGCATAACAGAACGGACCAGCAAGAGAAGCTAAAGAATACATACCCTTACTATCATGCTTTTGCTTGCTTGGGTCTTGTCTCCATTGTCTAATGGGCTCCAACTCTAATTTTTTCTTCTCTGCAAATATTTTAAGAAACTGCTTGTCATAAATCTTCTGGGGGTCTGGAAAATGATACATTCTCTTCAAATATACAGCTTTGAAGGATCCTACTATCATTTTCCTTGACGTCAAGAATGTCCTGTCTTCAATATTCACATTATCAATCATCCACTTGATCATATCTGCGTAGGGTAGGATTTTAGGTCGCACAGCAATTCAGTGAAGAAAGGAATTGGTGACATCAGAGAAGGTAGCCTCAGATGATGATGAGGCATCAGTTGTTGCTTGCTTGACCGCTACTACCCTGGGGATTTCTTCTTCAAATAGATTGTACATTGATTCCCAGGAGGAAGTACCAGAATCTGGCGTGCATGTAGTGTCTGTGAATAATGGAGCCATCTTTGTTGCTTCTGGTTTGGACTGAGTTACTTCTGTTTGAACAAACGAGCCTTTTCCTTTCTTTCCTGCTTTGGACATTTCAACGGAATGTTGTTTATTAGTATTAGCCTGCAGAAAGGAAACACAAAGGAATGTTTTAGATCTCCAAGGACGAAAGGACATGCGGGACAAATACATATGTTTCAAATAACAACCTGCCAATTAAATCAATTTCGTCAAACGAGGGACATTAAAACCGTTAGATTTGAAATTTAATGAAAATATAAGTACACACGGATCCTCATTAAGTGGAGCTTAGTCAGCAATTTCGCATTGCAAATCTTCTTTGGAAGTATTTCATTTGAAGTGATGTTGTGATATGCAATATTCCATACATCGCATCGAAGATCAGCCAACGTTTATTTTATATCGCAATCGCAACATAGAGATGTATGAGCTAATAAAGAGTCGGTATGGATGTGTGATTCGCAATCTATGATCTATGATTATAACATGTCCTCGTGGTGGGCCAGATGAAGCTTTATGTGTGGGAGATCGTTTTCCTTTATTTTCTTCGTTTTATTGAGAGAAGCTTTATTTGCGAAGGATATTTCGCATCGCAACATTTGATAAGGGATATTATCATGGCTTCTAAACATTTGCGATGCGCGATTTTATTTAAAAAGTAAACCTAAGTTATTCAACTAGGACTTAAACGTAAAAGATAACCGAAAATAACATATTTTGGGTTTTTTTTAATTTTTTGGAACATAGACATATTATGGTTAATTTATTTATTATAAAACCTAGAGAACAAATTAAAAGGGTCCCCATTATTTAAATGATCTAACTATAAATAATAGTGGATTGTTGACTACCACAACACATCCCAAGGCACCTCAGATTATGTGCCTTCTTATGGATAGAAACTTGCATTTGCCTCTATGTCTGTCCATTCCTTTTGTTCTTATGCCTGGTTTCTTCTCTCTTGTATGCCCAACAGTAAGGGAGGGCTAATTTTGAGTCATATCCACTTGATATTCATCCTTTGCACGATCCTTTTGTATAGTGGGGTACTCTCTAAGGCATTCCTTAGTCTTTCTAAGAGTGATATTCTTTGATTTCAAAACTATGAGGTAGGGCATGTCGTCTTCTTTGGAAAGCTTGAAAACTTTATGTCCCCAATGTCATAAAGGTGTCCTAAAAATGTAAGATGCATTTTTCTTAGATTGCCATGTATCTAGGTTCCAATTCAGGATCAAAGGAGATGAGATTGTGGTTATTGATGACAGCCTTAGGGCTCACCAATTCTACTTTGATGTATAAGGGCTCCTTTTATTCCTTTTCCATCACCCTTTTCACTTCTTCAACCCTTGTTTCCTCATGGGTCAACCAAGAGGATAATGCCATCAGTTGCATGTCTCCCAATCTTGAGTTGGGGTCCCAGAAATTCATGTTTGTGAGGATCAGATTGTGCATGTAAAACTCAGCCAGTTTGGCTTTGTCCTCTATACTTTCCTTTTTGCAAAATTCAATGAACTATCTATAATCTTGGAAAGGTAAGGAACCATATTGTGCTAGTGTCTTTATCTGGAATTGCAGCCATTTCTCCTTGAGGAAAATGGCATAGGATTTGGATGGTTGCCTGCATTATATGGATTCCATAGATAAACTTGCCATAGTGGCAAGTTGTGTCTCTTTTTCTTGCAGTTGCTCTCTTAGCCTTGTGTTTTATGCCTGTAGTTGCTCCCTCATGACTGAATCCCTTAGTCTCAAGTCATTCAATTCCTTTCCCATTTCATTGACTTTCTCCTCCATGAGGCCCACATCTTCTACCTTTTTGGATTTTGCAATTTGCATCCATCTATGTGTTCTACCTCTTTCCTTCTCCAACTCAAAGAAGAGTGGAATAGAAATTTTCTCAGGTATAATCCTACCTCCCTCAACAAATTTGTATTAGGATGATAAGATAGGTTGTGGATCAAGCTCCTGGAGCTCTTGGGGGCCTTTTTCGTATTCTTTTTTAGTGGTTGTCTCTTCCTGTAGCACCTCTTGTTGCCCTTGTAGCAGCCCGTGTTCCTCATGTAGCAGCCCTTGGTTCTCCAATAGTTATTTTGTTTCTTTTTGTAACATGTCATCTTGTGTCTTTATCCTTTTAAATGTGATTTCTCTAGTAGCAGGCCTCCCCATGGGTAGCACAGGTTGCTTAGTCTTGGCCTTAGGAGAGGTAACTTCCTCAATCTTTCCCTCACTAGGTCCCACTTCTTCCTTTTTGCTTGTTGATTCATCAATGGTGATAGGGATCTTTGAAGGAGGTTGAGGCTTCCCTTGCCTTATCCTGGTGCTCTTCCTTGTTTTAAAATATAAGGGGCCTTGCCTTGGCTGCTTTCTTTTGGGCTTGACAGGTGTACCAAGTGTGGCCAATGTGGTAGCTACTTCTTGCTCTGTGTTTCCTAGTGAGAGGCTTATATGTTGTCCTTGTCTTTTTGTCTCTTGAGGTTTGGTGGTCTCTTCAAGGTTCTCTCCCTTTTTTCTTTGTTCCTCTTCCTCTCTTTCCTTAGCTTCTGCTTCCTCATTCTCTTCCTCCTTTCCTTACCTACCCCCAATAATATAGGTTAGTGTTCCTTCTTATTGTGTGGAGGTAATGGCTTGTGTTTCAATGACAATTTCCTATCCATGTTTACGAAGTCAATCCATAACACTGGATTATTTAAGTGGCTAACAGCATCCATAACAATCAACTTAATGAGGCCATGGTGGGAAATGTAGTGTTGTTTCCCTTCCCTCACTTTCTGGCTCATTTCAATGATAGACTGCAAGAGGAAATGTGGAACACTGAGTCTCTGTGGAGTGAGTAATTCTTCTTTGAAACTCAGCTCATGGAGGACCAAAAATGAGAGCCATACACAATTATTAGCCTCCCCTCACAAGATATGCATTTGAGGGTGTGATAGGTCACTTCATCCCAGGATTAAGGTAGGCTCTCTTTTATCACTCCATTTTTATCTTCTGCAATCTTTTCTCTATGAATGAAGAAGTTATTCTTGGTTGTAACACTTATTGATTTATTCTCCTTACTCCATCGAACTCCTAAGGGTAGGGTAGTCACTCTACTTAAGGGTTCAACATTTAAAGAGATGGAAAATCCTCTAACAATAGTAGTGGCACTATTTTCTCCCTGAGAAATTAGTGTCAGCGGAAAACTCTTGAGTGATCTCATCATCATACGCCTTCAATTGCTCAAAGAACCCCATCCAATGATGTCTCAGGAAAATTCCCAAAACAGGGGGATGTTGATGGATTATTTTTGTGTATATGGGTTCTCTCCTGTTGAAACCTCCCCCCATTGGTCCTGCTGCTCCTTCTCAGGGTTATTTTGGGTGAATTTCAATTTTGGCCTCAGAGCAGTCTTGGGTGCAAAGATAGTGTCTAATTATCCTTTTTATCAGAGACGGAGAAGGATGATAAATTAAAAAAAAACAAACTTTTCTCTGTCCCTATCTTGCCTTCTCATCAAATAAATTTTAGAGGAAAATATTGCACAATTGCTTGCTACAGGATACAAAATTTAAACATATTTCTTCATAAAGGTGTATGGGAATTTAGGAGGGAGGAGGCCACTTACTCATTCCAAAATGATTTTCTTGCGTGCATGAGGATTTGAGGACAATCTCTAGTGGATTTGGCTCTTTTTCCATTTTAATTTTCCCCTCTAGCTTCCTATCTCTACTCCTGTAATAGTTCAGACCCTCATGTAGCACTTGAAAACATGGTATGTGGCAGTTCGGTCGCACCCTAGGCAGTCTTTAGCAACATCTATCTCGTCCTTCTCCAACTATTTTCTATAAATGGTTGATTACGCGAATGGATTCGAGCCTTGTACGTTTTATTCCTTTTGTGGTAAAGGCTCAGAGCACTATGGTGACTTGGCATCTACATGAGTTTCCTTTTTTGAACCGTTGTCCCCACTCCTCGTAATCATCACCCCACTTAACCTGAATTTTCCACGTTTCATGGTGGTTGAATAAATTGTAGTTAACTGATCGAAGGTGGCCAAGTTTACTTCCCACCTCCAAACCATAAAAAAATTTGTTCTCGATCATTAAACACATTTTTCATTATATGCATAGGGAAGAGGTGAGGGTGTCATACGTGAACCTACCTAATATCAAATTGTTGGAGATTTTTGCATGTTTCTATTGAGATTCATATCATGATGAATTTGAAGGTGTTGATTTCCTTTGTTTGCTTATGGACAGGTCTTCGTAGCTTCTTCTTTTTTTTACTAATAAATTCCCCTTCATTTTTGTTGTTGTTTTAGGCCACTTCTCAGTTCTCATTATGTTGTTATTTTGATGGATGGATAACATGTACTTTTATTTCTAGGGATGGTGTGTGCCTTCTCAACTCTAGTAATATCTTCATGGTGCATCAGGGTTATTGTATTCTCTACTCTAGGGCTGTAAAAAAAAATTGGTTCAGAAATTTGGTCACTGTGCAGAGTGCTACAGGAGGTATCTCCTTCGTGTAACAATCACTTCATCCCTCCTCAAGACCTCATACTGCACTCGAGAACTTAGAAAAATCATAGGAGGTATGGGGATAGGATTAGGATCACCAAAGGGTGGTGTATGCAGTGAAAAAGTTGAAGACATAGAGTTTTTTTGGATTTCTTTCTTTATCTATTGCAAAGTAGAAACTGGAGGATGCATTTTAGTCGGAGGGAGTGGATGAGTGATGGAGGGATTTTTGTCGACCTCTCCCAATATTTCCTAAGGAAAACCTGACCTTTTGACCCCTTTCTCCAATTGGATCTGCCTCCTATAGAAATTCAGGTTACTCTTATAGCAATTCAAGTCGCTCCTGTAGAAGTTCAGGACAATCATGTAGCACTTCAAAAAAGAGGCAAATCATGGTCCAATTGTTGGCTAAATGATGGAGAGAGGTAGGGAGGTGAATGAAGAGGGTGAAAATGCAATGGATAGCTGGAAAGAATGGAGAAATGAATATGTAGAACATGTTTTGTAGTCACCGTTCTTTTGGCTGCCTCGAGTCTTGCAAAAGAGATATGTTAGGCAGATTGGTGTAAGGACTCCTTCCTTGTCTTCTTTCTTTTTATTTTTTCTCCTTTTTTTTTAGACATACAGACTGCCTCTATAGAGGTTTTCAACCTTCATGCTTGCCCTAGGTGCCTCAAATGAGGTTTTCACCTAAGGATATTTTATTTTCTTTTTTTTTTTTTTTTTTTTTTTTTTTTTTTTTTTTTTTCGCTCTTGGGCTGCCTCAAAGAGGTTTTCAACCCTAGAGTTGGCCTTAGATGCCTCATGGAGCTTTTCATCTACACCCTTTATTTTTTTCTCTCTCCTTTTTTTAGAAGTGTGCATTTAGGGTTGTGAGCCTCCCAATCACATTCAATTCTCTATTGATTGAACTAATAAACTCTTCCTTGGACATAGGTCTTTTATACAACTTCAACCTATAACCATTGACAAGTAAGGGAATCCCTTCCTCATCAATTGTTCTGATCTAGATAGACCCATTCTCATGACATCTCTCTACTAGGTAGGGACCCAACCATCTTGTCATTAACTTTCCCTTGAAATCCTTGAATCTGGAATCATACAACAGGGCCCAATCTCCTTCTTGAAAATTCTTCTCTTTAATGTGTTTTTCATGCCAAATCTTCCTTTGTAGTTGAATTACCTCAGTGTGCAGGAGAGCTTGCAGCCTAAATTCATCTAAACCATTGAGTTGGAGCAACCTCTCTTGTTGTGTTGTAGTGAGGTCCAATTCTAACTGAGCTTCCATCCTTAAGGTGTTGTATTCAAATTCAATGGACAACAAGGCCTTCTTCCCATAGACTAGTTCGAATGGAGTAAATCCAATGGTGGTCTTCCAAGTTGTGTTGTAGGCCCAAGTGGCTTCTACAAGTCCGTCTTCCCAGTTTTTTTTGTTGCTGCTAAGAACATTGGTTGCAATGTTCTCCAATGCTCTATTTGTGACCTTAGTGTGCCCATATTCCTAAGGGTGATGGGGAAGTGGATGTCTTGTGCTTGATGTGGTGTTGCCTCATGAGATCTTTGATCAAATTTCATGTGACTTGTGCTCCTTGGTTAGTGACTAATTCTCTTGGAAAACCAAACTTGTAGAAGAGGTTATCCCTCGGAGACTCAGCCACCTTTTACTCAGTTGTTTCCTTAATTTCCTTTGTTTCATCCTATTTAGTTAGCTAATCAGTGAGCACAATGATATAATTCTTTTGTCCTAAGGGGGGATCAATAGGTCCAATGAAATCCATGCCCCACTTATCAAATGGCTCCTGAGTCACTTAAGGTTGTAAGGGGATATCATCCTTAAGTGTGGGCTTACCCATCCTTTTGGCATTGATCACACCTGGTGGTGTACCTCCTTGCATCTTGATGTAAAGTGGGCCAGTAGTAACCTTCTTGTAGAACTTTGAAGGTTTTCCTCTTAGCATCAAAGTGGCCCCGAGAAGGTCCATCATGGCATGATGAGAGGATGTCAAACACTTCCTCTTCCCTCACACATCTCCTTAAGATCTGATCTAGCCAAGACCACAACCAAGAGTTCCTTTTCAGTGACAGTATAATTTAACTCAACTTTAGAAAGGTTCTTACTGGTGAAATAGATAGCATAAGGCAATTTGTCTTCCACTTGTCCTAAGGTTGCTCCTACATCTTTATTTGAGGCATTTGTGTGTATGTGTAAAGGTAATGCCCAAATGGGACCTCCAAGGATGGGTATATTGGTAAGCTTGTATTTTAATACTTTGAACGCTTCTTGATAGTTGTTTGTCAAACAAAAGTCTGAATGTTTAGCTAGTAGTCCAAACAAGGGTGAATCTAGATTACTAAAGTATTTAATGAACCTTCTGTAATGCCCAGTTAATCCAAGAAAACTCTTGACATCTATTTTCTTTAGGGATAAGGACCCTTTTGATGATGGAAATTCTTTTGGGTCAACTTATATCCCTTCCTTGGATATAGAATGGCCAATGACAGTCCCTGCATTCATAAAAAATTCACATTTCTCGGGACTCAATGAAATATTCATTTCAATACATTTCTTTAATACTTTGCACAGATTAGAAAGAGCTTCCTAGAAGTCACGCCCATAAGAAATAAAATCATCCATGTATATCTCGACAGTGTCATGAAAAATTTCAGCAAAGATACTTAGAACTACCCTTCGGAAAGTAGCAGGGGCATTGCACAGGCCGAATGGAAGGACTCTGTATGCAAAGGTGTCCCAAGGACATGTGAATGTGGTCTTATCTTGGTCTTCAGGATTGATATGTATTTGGTTGTATCCACTAAATGCATCAAGGAAGGAGAAGAATTTATTTCCTACAAGGCCATATAGGACTTGGTCAATGAAGGGAAAAGGAAAATTATCCTTCTTTTTATCCCTGTTAAGCTCTCGGAAGTCAACATTGATCCTCCACTTGCCATTTTTTTTTAGGGACTAAAACAAGAGGGGACACCCACTCACTATTTGAAATGGCATATATGAATCCTCCATCTAGTGTCTTTTGTAATTCCTCTTTCACAATGTCCTTAAGAGTTGGGTTCATCCTTCTCTTGGGTTGGTGCATAGGATTACATCCCTCTTTGATGTGGATATGATGAGTACAAATTGAGGGATGTACAACTTTCGTTTCCTTATAATCCCAAGAAAAAGCATCCAAGTGTTGCCTAAACACTAAGCATATTTGTTCTTCCTGCTCAGCAGAGAGAGAGGGGTTGATATTTAGAGTTATGGATCGACCAATCAACACAACTTTGGCATGTTCTAGGCTAGATTCAACAGAGCACAATTCATTCCAAGGGATTACTCTCAGATTTTTTCATTGGTTCATAAACAGGTATGATAGTGGGGGGGTGATTTTGTAAGATATGGTCAATAAGGTCATACTCATTAAGTTTCCCTCCCCCTATAACAGTTTCTAGTGTGCAGACTGGGTAGGGGGTTGTCTAAGAAAATTCTTCCTCTTCCTCATCCTCTAACCATAGGGGTAAATAATGCTCAATAGAAGGTTCAGCGAGAGGATACAACACAAGTTGTTTCGAAAAATGTTCATTCTTAATAGTCATGTTCCCAGCCCTACAACTCATGTAGGCATAATCAATGGCCAACCAAGGTCTTCCTAGGATGAGAGAGTATCCATTAAACTTGGTTTTGGGTTGGAGGACCAAAAAAGCAGTGGGGTACTCCTAGGAGTTAATGGAGACTATAAAATCCCCAATAACTCCCTTGGGAGCTATTGTGGATCTGTCTGCAAGCTACAACACTGTAGTGGTTTTCCTCAAATGCCCTTGGAGATTGAACTTCAACATGGTTTCCCTAGTCATCACATTCATTTCATCCCCAAGATCAATCAAGGTATTAGGGACCATAATGCCATCGATGTGCACATCCACCACTAGGCTACCAGGATCCAAGTACTTTAGGGAGATCACCCTCCCAAGCATTAGATCATATATTTGTCCAACGACATTGATGGTGGGGGTATCTCTTCTTCTTCTACTAGGTTTGTTTAAACATTTTTCTTTATTAATAAGTTTGTTGTAAATGGGAACATCTTTGATGGCCTGGAGAAGGGGTATCTTGACACACAATTTCTTCAATTCTACTAGAAGTTCGACCTCTTATGGGGTGTGTTGGTTAGGGTGGAACAAACTTTCAAGATAAAGAGTTGAATTGGCTTGAGGGGCACTCTCTTCCTTCTCCTCTTCAACATATTTGGGTGGAGAAGGTGGTTGATTATCTGGGAGCACCTTGCCAGAACGAAGGTTGATCTCTTAGATTTCCACAATAAAAGCAAGATAGGATGTCTCCCTACTGTAAACCTATTGTGTTGTCTTATTGTTTGGGTTTTGATTGGGTTGAACAATAATTTGAGGTTTCTTAGGTGGAGTTCGATAAGGAAGTTGTGGTTGAGGTTGAGGTGGAGGCAGTAAAGCAGGAGGTTGGGTTGTTTTAGGCCTCCACCCTGGTGAGGGGTTGCTCCATTAGGAAGATTGGGGTTGATATGGATGAAAAGGAAGGTTGATAGGCTGAGGAGGATATTGAGGAGCATAAGGCCAAGGAGGAGGTGTAGACCATGATGGACGAGTGGAAGGGTGCCAAGGCTAGAAAGGTTCATTCTTATTTGGATTGTAGTGAGGATAATGTGCACCTTGCATGCCTCGTTGATATGGTCGAGGACCTAGAGGCATCCTTTGGTTAATGAAACACAGTTGCTCTAACCCACCTTCTACCCCTCCTTGGTATACAACCTTTAGGCCTGGAAGAGAGGGACATTTTTTTGTTGCATGATTCTCTTCACAGACTAAGCAGACTTCTATGACATTCAGTGGACATTCATTGCTAGGATTTCTCTTAGTACATCTAGGGGAAAAAATAGATAATGCCCTTTCTGCTTCCTCTTGCCTCATTTTAATTTGCATAGTATCCATTTGCGGGGCAAAAGTATGCATCATTTTACTATTAAAATCTTCCAACATAACTTCTATCTCATGCTTAATCGATTTTGTGGAGGGAGAGGAACTAACCAAACTTTGGCTAGACATACCCTTTTTCCTAGCAGCCCTACAATGATTCCTCAATAAAATTTTGATGTCATCATAAGGAAATTGGTAGATATCTCCTCTAGACAACATGTTGAGGGTTTCCATTACATCCTCCCTAATCCCTCAGAGAAGAACTAGCTTGAGTGACTTCGGATCAAGGGTACAGTTCACCCTCCTATGATTGAGTTGAAATCTTTCCTCATAGTCCTCCAAAGATTCATCAGATCCAAGGGTCATCCTAGATATTTCCTCAATTGTTTCTTTGTACCTATAGTAATCCCTATATTTTTCATTCAAGTCTTGTTACATTTGGGCCCAGGTAATGATGTTGCCTCCAGGAAAGCTCATAAACCATGGCAAGGTTGTATCTTTAAAAATAGAAGCAAAAAACTTCAGCTTTTGCTCATTAGAGGCATAATCATAGGTCTTATAGACAACAATAAACTCAAACATCTAGGTGTCAGGATCCTCAGAGGTTAAGCCATGGAAATGTGGAAGGGTAGCAGGGCTTATATTCTTCATTCTGACCTCTCCATTGGTTTCTCTGATAGGGAAAATATCATTATTCTGTTTTTAGCCTTTGTTTGGGTAGGTAAGATAGCTTCTTCTTCCCCTATGGGTTCTTCAAAAAAATTAGGTTCCTCACCTAAAGGGTCTTCTAGCTCCCCTATAGTCAAAGACGTAAGTTCACAGTCACCAAAGAAGAATGAAGGTTGACTGATTAAGGGGGTGGGGGTTTTTGCTAATAATTTCCATTAGTTATCCATAGTCCTACAAGGCATGAAAGAACTAGTTTTTCTTTTCTTTTCAAAACAATAAGGTTTATGAAAAACAGAAAGAAAAAATAAACAAGCAACTCTTTAAGTAGAAACAACACCTACTTAGACACCTCCCTAGCAATGTCTCCAAAAAGTGATGATCCCTGGTATTACAACAATGATGTTGTAACTCCCAAGGGCTTCTCAACTTAAATTATCAGCTCGGGTGTTGAAAGGTTGAAATGTACCACCAACAACTAGTGGAGTCTCCCCAGTGTGAAGTCCCAATTAGACCTCACATCGTTTTGGATAGGAGCCCCATCCGGTATGTGGGCCCGACTGCCACCATAAATTCTTTTGCTTTTGGATGTCAAATGATAAGGTGTCAGAGTGGGGGGCAAGGGTTAAATGCCCGGACAATGAAACAAAATCGGCCCAAGATTGAAAAACTACAAACAAAGATACAAACAAGTCTCAACAACAATTATAAGGGGTATACCATGAGAGGGATTGTTGAGCCAAAACCCAATCAAACATATATGAATAAGAGAATGTTAGAATTTAACTACAAACTAGTTCACAATAGATCACTCACATGGCAAGGAACAAGTAAACACATATTCAAAATCAAAACATGCATGCAACCACTATGAATCAGTACATAACATATTGTGTGTATGACAACACACATACAAATATAGTGAAGTATCAGACAACCAACACAACCACCATGAGTAAGCATGGAAATCAGTGTCGAATAGAGAGAACATCTTATTAATGTTGCTTCAACTTCAAGTACATAATTAGCAATTGGTCAAAACCCAACAATTGAACATGGGGTGCTCATATCTTTGCCCAATACAAAACCCTAGCCTCACTACAGCTCCATCTACTAGCTGCCAAGGGCTGAGTGCCTCTATCTCTCAACCATAAATCACCTATGTAATCCTAGCCTCAACTCAAGTGCTAAAGTCCCCTGTTAATGAGGCATGAGGGCCCATTTATGGAGAGGAGGTGACTTTTCACCTATCGTGACCCTTGACCTCCCCTCATGACCTTTCAGCTACCTTCATGAGTCTTTAGCTTATTTACTTCCTTCTCAAGCCTAAATATTGTTACATGCTTAAATCAAGACTAACATAGTTGTTGACCTTATGGTGAGTGATATTTACATTATGGTGAAGGAGAGAGGGGAGGAGGATGTAGAGGGTCCTTTTAAACCCTAGAACGTGTGTTGCCCACATGCTGCAATGATATGGATGCTCGATCCTGGGACATGCCTACTTTCTTACCACTATGCCCACTTGCATTCATCTATCTCCTGGTGATGTGCCTTTGAGTTTATTGAAAGGTTCTTGGAACGTGGAAGGGACCATATTGCTTGTTGAAGGAAACCTTAGTTATGCAAGCTCCATGAGAAGCCCTAATCCCTCCAACATTTTGTTCCCTTTATTTTGCATGCATTGATGATTTCAATTCTTGTCATTGTGTCTCACTTGCATCTAGTCATCTGATGCCACCAGGCTTTAAGAGTCTAAATGGTTCCAGATCTTCTTTCGTTGAAACCATGATTGCGTATATTTTGCAGAAACCCTAGCTTCATTTTCTAGGTCAACATTCTTGTCTTTCTTAACCCTGCAAGCAAATTACAATAGTTATATTTATTTGTAATAAAAGAACAATACTATAAATGTAAAAGTCATCATGAAGAACAGAAATCAACTTTGGACCCCTAGATATTCCTTTCTCACATCATGGTGTTGCCAAAATAAGTGGATTTGCAGGGTATTCATGTAATTCCTCAGATATGTTTTCATCTATGGGCTTGCTCTCATCCATAAGAGAAGCATTGAACATGGTTTCATTGTTCTAATTGTGTTGAAATCCATGTAGTTTCACTGGTTTTGGGACCTAGCACTTTACATGAATGCAACCCACTTCCTGGAATATTCACTATCTCGAGTAAAGGACAACTTCACCAAGGAGATTGCTCTCTCTTGCATCCCTCCCATGATTCCAGTCAAATATGATGCTCTTAATTCCCAAGAAAACATCTAAAGAAATTATGGGAGTGTCCTTCATGTTTGTCATGCACTATTCTAGACCCTTTAGTCTCTAGTGCTATCCTTCTTTAAAACTCTTAAGGTCTTTCCATGCAATGTAGGCTATTTCATTTCACATTTGAAGCAGGTCACATTTTCCTTTAAGAGAGAAATGTCACATTTCTTGGTTGCATGGATTGGATATCTAAACAAGTCGTGAACCTAGTCTTCAATAACAAATCACAGGTCCCAACAATGATTTCAGGAACAGGGATGCGACTAGGTCGCAATCCCATTTTGTAGGGTTAGTCGCACACATCATCAGGTCGCATCTTTAACTAAATGGTTTGGGCACAAATTTGCAATCATGCGACCAAGAGAGAGCTCCCATGGTCACACACATCATCAGGTCACATCTTTGATTGAATGGTTGGGGCACAAATTTGCGATCATGCAAGCAGGAGAGAGGTCCCATGGTCGCACCATTTTAGCATGTGGTTTTGTGGGATGTAGGTGCGATTTGAGGAAATATCATGGATGAAATATGTGACTTGTATGACATTGAACACACCATTGTTTTCCAATGGCAATATACCAGGATGTCAAGGTATCGACGCCTTTGGGGCATTATCTAAGCGTTGATTAAATTAACAAAACGAGAATTTTTTTATTGAGCGAAGCGATCCCCATCATTAGATTTGCTCTATGGAAATATCAACATCCCTAAAATCCCTTAAGAAGATAGTTCTAGGCTTACAAGGGTCGCGCCCTGCCCCAAATGTCCTCCAAAATCTTACGTTTTCCATACCCAAATAACTCATCAAATCCTTGTTTCAATTATTATGGCGCTTAATCACTGTCATCAAAGAACAAACCCTACCGCGATTCGTGACTTGGCCAACAATCATGGCCAATGACAGTTTACGCTGCAACTTGAGGGTGATCGTAAGTGGATTTGTATCCTTGGGAGGAATTGCAACCTTCAGATGAAAATTATACTCCTAAATGGAATCGTGAATGGTGATTGTCACATGTACCTTGAGCATAGGGGTCTTTTCCTGTCACAACAATGCAAGTCACATTTTCATGTCACAATGATGGTCACATATTTGTTCGCTTCCTCAAGGCATAAAGGATGCAATTATGCGAGCCTGGTGGAAGTGAAACTCATTGGAGGTTGCAAATTTTCATCTCAGGTAGGTCGCACTCCTTGGAGGCTTTCCTGAGGTGTTAAAATGTGATCCAATGACTGTGAGTGACAGTGCGACTTCCTGGAGGTAGCATAGTCACGGAATGGGGCTAGTCGCCTTTCAGGATTGCATCCTTATGCCTCAATCATTATACTTTCCCACCTGTAGAGTCGATGGGATGATCTAGTCACACTGTTACATATGCTTATCCCACGTCCGTCAAGAAAAACAGACCGATGTCATGCTTTAGCCAAAACAACTTAACAATTCGAGAGCATGGGAAGCCTCTGAACCAAAATGATGCTGCCCTTTTCTTTATATTAGAACTTAATTTTTCGTGATGGTCCATCAATGACAAGCTTTGGTCTTTGCAGATCATGAATTCACTATGTGTGCCTCCAAACAACAGTAATTGGTAATTACCGAAAGTAGTAAATACATGAAATGGGCCTAGTTCCATTTTCTGGGCTAACATAGCCATCTTCAAAATTCTCTCCTTAGTCAAAATAAGAGATGAATTTTACCTAATTCCCTCTTCCATTCTTCAACAATAGGTTTTATTGGTAGGTGTTACACTGACCTAGACCTGATAACTTGGGCCCTATCAGGGATGCTTGCTCATCGCTAAGTGTTTCCACACGCTCATACCCCAATGGTTTCACCAATGAAACAACGGTAACTGATCAAGAAAGAAGGAATATATCCACTTCTTTATATATGAGTATCCCCCATTGAATAGATAAGGCTATTAACCCCAGATAAATAATATGGCTATCCCACCTAGAGAATAAGGCTATCGGTATATAGACAAACAAGGTCCTGAAAGGTCCGAAGGCATTCCATGCTATGTTATAGTTCATCTTGGTGGCAACCCTAAAAGTATTCAAATACGCCTTACCTTATTTTTTCTTGCACCTATCTTGCTTGAAATAACGCCCCATACTATGTTATATTTTCTCTTGGCTTGGTACCTATCCTTAATAAGTTTAACGAAAAGAAAATGCAGACTACTAAAGGGCTAAGTCTAATAATGAGGAATTTGACAAGGTCCTATTTTGTGCTTTTGTCTTCTCTTAATTGAACTGACCATACTGAACTGAACTGACTATACTAAATAGAACTAAATGTATGTATGGCTACACCTTCCTTCCATCCCTTCATACATCAATCTATTCCTCGGAACAAGACCTACAGACTCAACCTGGTTTCCTTGGGCTTTCTAGTCTCCTTCTTTTCAAGGACAAGGACAAACCTCATGCTCATGGGTCTCCCTTTTGACTCCTAATCAAGAGATAGGCCTGACTAGATCCTTGGGTCTGGGTAATTTCTCTTCCTTGTCTTCTTCTTTTCAAGGTACAGATCTCAAAGTCATGGCTTTATTAGGGCTTTAATCCAAACGAGACTGAGATGCGAGTCAAACCAAACCATAAAACTTTGTGAACCATTAATCCAAAGGAAAACAACTCAGATGTCACTGAGTTTTGGAAATGGTTGGCCACATATGTTTTCCACACATATTCCTTTGATCCTAGTTGTCCACCATGATGAATGTTACACAAGTCACATTCTTTGGATGTTCCCATCAAGATAATCATTGAATCGATCTTCCATGCTCTGTTGAGATTCGGTTACATGGTGCCCATTCCATGATTGTGTTCAATGGTTCACTCATGCTAGGAGTCTCGATCTTCCATTGCGACTTGGCATTCCTTTTTGAAGAGTCAAATTTGGTGGTCAAAGAAAACCTCTTCAACGCAATGCTTGAAACATTTTTTCTTTTAAAGGTATGGTTTGAGATCAATTTCAAGTGAATCATTTGGGCCACTCAATGTTGATTCCATCATAAACCTTCTCACCACCCTTGAATGTGATGTGTATCCTTCTACTGCTTTAATGAGAGGCATTTTAATGATTACTCCATAATGAGCACTTTCCTTATTCCTTGTAATAACGCTTAGGTTGATAGAAAGAATATGGTGGAATTGTTTCTAGATATATATATATGTGTGTGTGTGTACATTAACAAAACAGTCTTCCATTCTTAAGTATTCTCATTGTCAAACCCTTCAATTTCGCATGTGACATTAGTTTTTCATAAAGTTGCCTCGTTTGATATGTATCTAAGCACCTTCCCTTGATCCCCTACAAAGTAGATGAAACAAAACCAGTTAGTTTACCTAATTGACATACACATGTATATATTTTGTATGTGAAAGCATGGAACTCAAACAAATAATGGAAATAATTCACTAAAGGAACATGAATCTCAAGTATTCCAAATTAAGGTGTTATACATTGTATGGTTGAGCAAATCATGCTTCAATTTGGAAATCAACTCAGCATTCAAGCACCTTAACATGCCTACTAATTGCAGGCAACCATGCTATTATATGAGGCCCAAGGTGATGTCATACTTATAGGATAAATGCCTAGAAGTATTTGTTAACATGCATCTTAGAGAGTGAGGACTAATTCAAAACAAGGTTGGACCTTCAATCACATAGTCTAGGGTTATAAGGATGCAAGGGAAAGATATAATTCTCACAAACCCTGATGCACATGTTGATATGGGGAAACCAATCACGAACATAAGGGTGTTGTTGTAGCAACTACAACAATTGGTGAACCAATGGTAGAATCTAGCATCTCTACCAACATCCCTATCATAGCTCAAGTCTGGGAGATGATGCAAAGAAGTATTGAACAACCACTATGGGTACCTCTTGAGTTACCTTGACCTTTACAGATTTGCCCTACCTCTGTTGTCAGCTAGATCATGCCAGACATTAAACACCCACTTAAAATTTCACACATGCCGATAGTTAATGATGACGCGAAGAACAAGGGGGAGGGCTTATTTTCTCCATAATTTTAAAATAGTTTTTTGTTGTTGCTCCATTTCCAGTAGGCCTAGATAGAACCCCGATCGAGTCACTTCAAGAAATCACAAACATTGCTCTGCTGCCAGCAATCCTGGTTAGTACCCTAATGGAGTTGTTGCATTACTTCTCTGTGTGAGAATCATTTATTGATCCTTTACCCTTTATTTAATTTCATTTTCTTTCATGTGCACACTAGCACTTATTATTGGGCATTCATTGTGCCAGGGTGGATGAGGGATCCCGACCTATTTTGTGGGAAAGAGAGGTTGCTTCTTATTTGACAGAAACCAAAATAAATTTTGGTTTAGGTTTTCCCTCGTGCCAAGATTTTGTATCTCATCTACAAATAACAAGTGAACAATGACAACAAGTCATTCAAATGTTCAAGACCATGCTAAGCACAAGGTTCAGGTTATGGGTATAGGTCATTCGAGCTGATTAGGGTTCCCCATAAGCAACATATTCATATTTTCCCTATTAATGAGTTAGACTCTCAAGAAAGATGCACAGGATATAACTTTGATGACTGGTTCTAAGAGAAGCTACCTCTTATAGTAACCATCGCAACTACACACAACCATTAGGGTTAGGGTTAGGATTTTAAGGCTAGGGCAAGGTGACTAGGGATGCTCTTCTAAGGTTTCAACATGTGCGAAGAGGTCAAAGTAATCACTTTCTTTAGGGTCGAAGCATATTTAAACAAGTGTGGGAAAGCTACGCACAACACCAAAGGTTCGAAAGCTCCAAGTCCATGAAGGCTCACATAGTGGCATGCACCATAGAGGAAAATGCCAAGCTAGGTCAACAGAGAGTGTGTGTTATGCCAGAAGACAAATGCATGATGTAATGCATCAGATAGGGCTTATGATGCAATGCAATGTTGTGTTATGTGAATGTGTGGAAGAGATCAACTAAGGGAAGATAAGATAACCATGCAAAGATGATATGCATGTTATGCAGCAACAAGCAGTGCAAGAATCTCAGTGAAAGTTAGTGGAAAATCAAAATGCAAGAAATTAAACTTCCTACATAAGGAAAACAAAAGATGAAAAATTTAAACCATAAAGAAAATGCTAAGGAGCAAACTTTAATCAACAAATTAATAAGCAAAACCTAAAACCTAACTAGTCTAAACCCTAAACCCTAATTTAACCAGAGAGGAGGTCGGGTTATGTGAAATCAAACTTCCAATGCAACCATCGCAGTAGTTCCCGACCTACAAAAACAAATATGACAGTGATTAGAATATGTAAAAAGAATTGTGCAAAAGCAAAAATGCTAACTTGTGAAACATGCACGATAGCCAGAAAGTCATGTCTACTTATAGGGAAATGTACCAGAAAAGACCATTCAAGGAAAACTGCAATCCAATCCTGGTAAACAGAATCACAAACTTGAAATTTATAATCATCCATCCATGACATACACCCATTCATGGTTAAGATTAAATCCAGTGTAAATGAGGCAAGATGTTTCTTGCTAGCAGAGAAATCCACCAAATAAGATCCCTCAATCTAATCAGCAACCCTATCATGATATGGAGGATTATCAACTTGATGACTCTAAAAATAGGGGTTTTCACATGGTTTAATTGAGATACCTAAGGATTTAAGCGTAGAAACCCTAATTTTGGAAACCCTAGTTTGAAGTTGTCCATGGATTTTGTCGAGGGCATGAGGACCTGTCATAACCATCAGCAGAAGCTGAAGTGCCTCACCATCTTGACAAACCTCTGAACCTTCAAACATAAATCCATCAAATATTGGTAGTTTCGCAAGATTGACGTGTGAATGCATATGGT
This sequence comes from Pinus tabuliformis, assembly GCA_031772625.1. Lineage (NCBI taxonomy): Eukaryota > Viridiplantae > Streptophyta > Pinopsida > Pinales > Pinaceae > Pinus > Pinus tabuliformis. The sequence continues at coordinate 249,572,239 of CM062809.1, read as the reverse complement.
CATTATTAGCTGTGACAGGACAACTATCAGTGAAAATATTGTTGATTGGATCATATGTATGAATATTGATATATTGGAAGTTTAACATATCAAATTCTTTAGATTCCAAAGAATGAATTGAATCAACCGGAAGAGTCTCAGGCAGAGGAGAGGTTAGGCGATTGGCACCTTCCCATATAGGGGATTGTAAGACATCATCTAATTATATAAATTCACAAATTGTACTGGCTAGGCAATAGTAAAAAAGATTTGAGGCAATGGCCAAAGTACTCCCTTCAACAAATAAATTAGGGTATAGAGGTTGATGCATATCAGCTGATATGGGGTGGAAAGATGTGTTCGGAGAAACCTGACCTAGATCAGAGGATTCCCGAGATAAGCTTGCATCTGACAAGATGATGCTGAGAGGAGAGTGATGTGTAGAAACCCTAATTTGACTTGGTTTAGGGGTCTTATTAGGAACATGAGAACCTGACATAACCATAAGCGAAAGCTGAAGTGCGTAAACTTCCTGATGAGTCCCCAAACATTCAAAAAGTGGATCATCAAATTCTGGTGGCTTCATAGGATCAACAGATGGGTATGAAAATCACCAGAGGTGTGAGCGAATATGTTTTTGGTATAATGACAATTGTTGAAGCCACCATTTTGATCAGGTTGGGTATTTGGCACATAAGGCTCTTCTTGGATTGAGAGTGAAGAGGAATTAATGAGATAACCATCTTGAATTGGCCAAGATGTAAGTCCTTATTCTTCAGTTGTTAAAGACTATGGACAGAAACGATCAGGAACAAGAGTTTCGTCATTCTCGTAATGCAATTGTGCAACATTACCCTCATGTTCATTACTACAACCAACACCAACACGATAAAGTTTTGAATGGTCTATAGAAACCATCGATGTAGTAGACCCATGAAATAAATTAGGGTATAATGGATGCAAAGGGTCAAATGAAGGGGCACCAATCAGACCAGGACTCACATCTTGCACATTAGTGTCAGCTAGAGGGAGAAATGGATTTGCATGCATGTCATGATCCTTGGATTTGATAGGAAAATCAACTTTATGTGAGATAAGACCCAAGCCAATGCGGAAAGGTGAATGAAATCCAAGAACAAAGTGATGCATGTGTTCAATGGACTCGATCTTGGTTCCATCAGTAGGAAGAGATGTCATATCAACATGATTTTTAGATTCAAAATCAAAAGGATGTACGAGAGCTTCAGAGGCAAGACAATTTCATTGATTTCCCTGAAAGAAATTTTCATCATCTGAACCATTTATGACAAAAATTTCATTACGTAACAAATCAGGAGGAGGACGAGAACTCTCACAAGAAATAATTTCCTCCTCGGAGGCTTGATATTGTTCTCGATTCAAATAGATAGGAAAGATGATATTAGGGATAAGACTTTGGCAACTTGTAACTTGTTGATCATCATGATACTCATAAGAATCGAGATTTGTTTTAGATTGAAGGTGTTGTAGAGATATGAGAACCAACCGTTGAAAATTTTCGCTCAAATACACCCAATCGACATCTCATTTAGGAAATTCAAAACAAATATGAACAATCTAACAATAAAATCCTCTAAAGATTCTTGAGGTTTCATCCTAAGCTCATTTATCCTTCTAAACACATCTTAAAAATCGTACCACTGAAACTCTTGTCAGAGCTTACTGATGAGTTGCTCGAACAAATGGATGGAATTTGATGATAATGTGTGGCACCATTGCTTGATGTGACCTTCAGGGGTGATGGAGAAGAGCACACAAGCAAACTCTTAATCATCGATCTTTTAAGATTCGGAAAACTTATGGAAATAAAAAATGTCCTCAGTTAAGGATGTTCCATCCTCGCCATCAAACTTTAACTGAGACAAGTGATAGAGAGGCTCATCCAAGATTGAACATTAACAAATGGATAAGTTGTTGGGTGTGGAGCCTGATTATCTTCTATATTCAAAGGTATCGCCACATAGGACCCCAGTTCGAAATGGGGGCGGCAACGCCGCCCGTAAAATGTTCACTGCAGGGGGGGTCCAGGGGGGGGTGGCTGCGACCTTTGGGAGCCCCCCCCTGGCGGGGGGTTTTGGGGGCAGCGCCCCTGAAGCTAAAAACAGCTGTAAAATTGCCTTGTAAAAGTATAGTAATTTCTAGTCAATCTGGACCATTCATTAGGCAGATGATCTGACGATAGAACTTATGTTTAGTTTAGGGTTTTTTCCCCTAGAAGGCAACCCCTCTCTTTGTATGAGGGTATTGTATTTGAGGCTGTGTGATAGATGTGTATTCTGTGAGCGAGAAACTGAGAGGTGAGACTGTGAGAGAAAACAGAGGATATTACAGCGGATTTGCTGTAGGTTGTGTCTCTTCATTTTGCTGGATAATAGAAAGGAAGGACTGGCTGTTCGGGGTGGACGTAGCCCAAACTGGGTGAACCACGTATATCTGTGTCTCTCTTGTTTTGTGCGTTTTCTGTGTTTATATTTCTGCAATATTTTATGTGTTCCATTGCTCCGTAATATATAATTTTCTAACATAAGTTAGAGAAGCACCCCGGGAGCGATATTCGAGACAAAGCCCTTTATAGATATGAGACTAAACTACAAGCTCCAGGGGATCAGCGTGTCATCTAGCCCTCCTTTTAACGCCAATTTGTTGACGGGTTGAAATATACCGCCAACAACTAGGGTGGTATCCTTGGTGTGAAGTTGCAATCAGACCTCACATCATTTTGGATAGGAGCCCCATCCGGTATGTGGGCCCGACTGCCACCACAAATGCTTATGCTTTTAGATGTCAAATGATAAGGTGTCGGAGTGGGGGGCAAGGTGAAATGCCCAGACAGTGAAACAAAATCAGCACAAGATTGAAAAACTACAAAAAAAGATACAAACCAATCTCAGCAGCAATAAGAAGGGGTAGACCATGAGAGGGATTGGTGAGCCAAAACCCAATTAGACATATATGAATAAGAACATGTCAGAAGTTAATTGCAAACTAGTTCACAATAGATCGCTGACATGGAGAAACAAGTAAGCACGGATTCGAAAGCAAAACATACATGCAATCACTATGAATCAGTCCATAACATATTGTGTGTATGACAACACACATACAAATATAGTGAAATGTCAAACAACCAATAAAACCACCATGAGTAAGAATGGGAATCAATGTCAAATAGAGAGAACATCTTATTAATGTTGCTACAACTTCAAGGACATAACTAACAATTCGTCAAAACCCAACAGTGGAACATGAGGTGCTCATATCATTGCCCAATACAAAACCCTAGCCTCACTACAACTCCATCTACTAGCTTCCAAGGGATGAGTGCCTCTAGCTCTCAAGCATAAATCAGCCATGTAATCCTAGCCTCAACTCGAGTGTTAAAGTCCCGTGTTAATGACGCATGAGGGGCCATTTATGGAGAGGAGGCGATTGCCCACCTACCATGACCCTTGACCTCCCCTTGTGACCTTTCAGCTACCCTCATGACTCTTGAGCTTACTTACTTCCTTCTCAAGCCTAAATATTGTTACATGCTCAAATCATGCCTAACATAGTTGTTGACCTTATGGTGGGTGATATTTACATTTTTGTAAAGGAGAGAGAGGAGAAGGATGTAGAGGGTCCTCGTAAACCCTAGAATGCTTGTTGCCCACATGCTACAAAGATATGGATGCTTGATCCCGGGACAGGCCTGCTTTCTTACCACTATGCCTTACTTGCATTCATCTATCTCCTGGTGATGTGCCTTTGAGTTTATTGAAAGGTTCTTGGAACTTGGAAGGGACCATCTTGCTTGTTGAAGGAAACCTTAGTTATGCAAACTCCATGAGAAGCCCTAATTCCTCCAACATTTCATTCCCTTCCTTTTGCCTGCATGGATGGCTGTAATTCTTGTCCTTGTGCCTCACTTGCATCTAGTCATTTGATGTCGCTAGGCTTTAGGAGTCTGAATGGTTCCAATTTTTCTTTCATTGAAACCTTGATTACGTAGCTTTTGCAAAAACCCTAGCTTCATTTTCTAGGTCAACATTCTTGTCTTTCTTAACCCTGCAGGCAAATTACATTAGTTATATTTATTTGTAATAAAAGAATAATACTATAAATGTAAAAATAACCATGAAGAACAGAAATCAACTTTGGAACCCTAGATAGTCCTTTCTCACGTCATGGCGTTGCCAGAATAAGTGGCTTTGTAGGGTATTCATGGAATTCCTCTGATATGTTTTGATCTATGGGCTTGCTCTCATCCTAAGACAAGTGTTGAACGTAGTTTCATTGTTCTTATAGTTCTGAAAGGCATGTAGTTTCACTAGTTTTGGGACCTAGCACTTTACATGAATGCAACCCACTTCCTGTAATCTTCACTATCTCGAGTAAAGGACAACTTCACTAAGGAGAGTGCTCTCTCTTGCATCCCTCCCATGATTCCAATCACAATATGAGGCTATTAATTCCCAAGAAAACATCTAAATAAATTTTGGGAGCATGCTTCATGTTTGTCACGCACTATTCCAAAACCTTTAGTCTCTAATGTTATCCTTCTTAAGTCTCGAGGTCTTTCCATGCAATGTAGGCTATTACGTTTCACATTTGGGGTGGGTCTCATTTTCCTTTAACAGAGAAAGGTCACATTTCTCAGTTGCATGGATTGGAGATCTAAACAAGTCGTGAACCTAGTATTCAACAGCAAATCACAGGTCCCAACTGTGATTTCGGGAACAAGGATGTGACTAGGTCGCAATCCCATTTTGCAGGGTTGGTCACACACATCATCTGGTCACATCTTTGACTGAATGGTTGGGGCACAAATTTTTTATCATGTGACCAAGAGAGAGGTCGCATGGTCGTACCCTTTTGGAGCATGGTTCTGTGGGTTGCAGGTGCAATTTGAGGAAAGATCGTGGACAAAATATGCAACTTGTATGATACTAAACACACCATCATTTTCCAGTGGAAATATACTAGGATGTCAAGGTATTGACACCTTTGGCACATTATCTAAGCATTGATTCAATTAATAGAATGATCTTTTTTATTGACCCAAATGATCCCCATCATCAGATGCGCTCTATGGAAATATCGACAGTGCCAAAATGCCTTAAGAAGATAGTTTCCAGGTTTACAAGGGTCGCTCCCCACCCCAAATGTCCTCCAAAATATTACGTTGTCCATACCCAAATAAATCGCCAACTCCTTGTTTTGATTATTATGACACTTAATCATTGTCAGCAGAGAACAAACCCTACTGCAATTCGTGACTTGGCCAACAATCATGGCCAATTGCAGTTTGCGTTGCGACTTGAGGGTGATCATAAGTGGATTTGTATCCCTGGGAGGAATTGCAACCTTTAAATGAAAATTCTACTCCTAAATGGAATTGTGAATTGTGCTTGTCAAATGTGCCCTGAGCATAGGGGTCTTTTCATGTCGCAACAACGCAAGTCGTGATTTCATGTCACGATGTTGGTTGCATCTTCTTTTCGCTTCCTCGAGGCATAAAGGATCTAATTGTGTGACCCCGATGGAAGTGCGACTCGCTGGAGGTCACAAAGTCGCATCTCAAATAGGTTGCACTCCTTGGAGGCTTACCTGAGGTGTTAAAATATGATCGAGCGATTATGAGTGGGAGTGCGATTTCCTGGAGGTAGCATAGTCGCAGAATGCGGCTAGTCACGTTTCACAATTGCATCCCTGTGCCTTGTTCCTGAGAATTTCCCAGCTATAGATTCGATGGGGTGATCTAGTCACAATGTTACATATGATTATCCCACATCCGTTAGGAAAAACTAACTAGTCTTGTGCTTTAGCCAAAACAAATCAACAATTCGAGAGCGTGGGAAGCCTCTAAACTAAAGCCATGATGCATTTTTATTCATATTAGAACATTTTTTGTGATGGTGCATCGATGAGAAGTTATGGTGTCTGCGGCGCACGACTTCACTATGCATGCCTCCAAATAGCAATAATTGGTAATTACCGAAAGTAGTAAATATGTGAAATGGGCCTAGTTCCATTTTCTAGGATAACATAGCCAGCTTAACAAATTCTCTCCCTTGTTAAAATAAGAGATGAAGTATACTTAATTCCATCTCCCATTCCTTAGTAACAGGTTTTATTGGTAGGTGTTATGTTGGACTTGAACTGATAACTTGGGCCCTATCAGGCAGGCTTACTCATTGCTAAGTGTTTCCACACGCTCATACCCTAATGAGTTCACCAATGAAACGACGATAGTTGATCAAGAAAGAAGGAAGATATCCACTTCTTTGTATATGAGTATCCCCCATCGAATAGATAAGGATATCGACCCCAAATATATAATCTGGCTATCCTACCCATAGAATAAGGTTATCAAGATATAGAGAACACCTGAAAGGTCTGAAGGCATTCATGCTATGCTATAGTTCATCTTGGTGGCGACCCTAAAAGTATTCAAATATGCCTTACCTTATTTTGTCTTATGCCTATCTTTCTTGAAATAACACCCATACTATGCTATATTTTCTCTTGGCTTGGTACCTATCCTTGATAAGTTTAACAAAAAGAAAAGACAGGCTACTAAAGGGCTAAGTCCAATAATGAGGAATTTGACAAGGTATTATTTTGTGCTTTTGTCTTCTCTTAACTGAACTGTCCATATTGAACTAAATTAACTTTACTAAATAGAACTAAATGGATGTATGGCTATGCCTTCCTTCCATCCCTTCATACATAAATCTATCCCTCTGAACAAGACCTACAGAATCAACTTGGTTTCCTTAGCTTTTTAGTCTCCTCATTTTCAAGGACAAGGACAAACCTCTTGGTAATGGGTCTCCCTTTTGACTCTTGATCAAGATATAGGCATGACTAGCTCCTTGGGTCTAGGTAAGTTCTCTTCCTTGTCTTCCTCTTTTCAAGGTAAAGATATCAAGGTCATGGCTTTGGTTAGGCTTTAATGCAAAGGAGACTGAGATGCGAGACGAACCAAACATAATCCAAAAGAAAACAACTCATATGTCATTGAGTTTGGAAATGATTGGCATGTATGTACATATGTGTTCCACACATATTCCTTTGATCCTAGTTTTCCACCACGATGAATGTTACACATGTCACATTATTTAGCTGTTCCCGTCAAGATAATCGTTGAATAGATCTTCCATCCTCTGTTGACCTTTAGTTACATGGTGCTCATTCCAACATTGTGTGCAATGGTACACTGATGTTAGGAGTCTCAATCTTCCTTTGCGACTTGGCATTCCTTTTTGAAGAGTCAAATTTGGTGGTCAAAGAAAACCTCTTCAACGCAATGCTTGAAACATTTTTCTTTTAAATTTATGGTTTGGGATCACTTTCAAGTGCATCATTTGGGCCACTCAATCTTGATTCCATCATAAACCTTCTCGCCACCCTTAAATGTGATGTGTATCCTTGTACCGCTTTAACGAGTGGCATTTTAATAATTACTCCACAATCATCACTTTCTTTATGTTAGGTCCCTATAATACTAGTGATTCCCCCATTACTATTGTCATTGTAATCCTTATTGTTTTTGTTGTGCCCCTATTATCCCCATGTTGTTATTATTGTGCCCCATAATAACCCACTATTATTATTGTTGTGCCCTTATATCATTATTGTTATGTCGGCTTTGATTTTATTGTGACCCCTTAGACTCCTATATATACAAAGGAGGTTTTTTTCATTTGTATCATCCAAGAATTATTCATTTTGTGTAATGTAAAGGAGGTTTCCCCCTCGAAGAGGCTGATTTTGAAGTCGTTTATCTATCTTTTCTTCTATTTTGTGAGCTGGTTGCATAACATTTAGTATCAGAGCTTTGGATTCTAGGGTTTCGCTGCTCCAAATAGGTCATCGCGGAATTTTTGCTATAACTTTTTTTTCTACGATGTTTCAGAAGCTCACATTAAAACTCGTTTGAGCCGAAATCACGATGAACCTCACGTCCAAATTTCAGATCTTTTCTCGCTATATTTTCGGAGATATGATCCAAGGAAGTTAGAGTTTTTGCAGGCTCCCGAATTACATCCCAATCAGGTGACCTTGGGAAAATCGTCATAACTCTATCTGAGCATCAGATTGAAACTTCGTATGAAGTTACAGAAATAGGATGAACTGTAGTTTTCTTTGTATCGTTTTCATATCTGAAGGTCGAAACGGTGACACATGTCACTTTGTACAAGTTCGCTCTATTGAAAAAGTATATAATCAGGACATCTTGGGAGATTGGGCATAACTCTTTCTCCAAGAATCCAATTTCGATCAAACTTATGGCATTGGAAAGATGACGCAAAGGGATACCGCAAGACAAAATTTTAGAACTTGGAGATCTGCAATTACAGAGATACAACATATTCAATATCGAGCTCCTATAAAGCCAAAAAAGGTGTGTAGTCTTTTTAAAATTTTGCATAAATTTGGGTTGAAAAATTAGTTTGAAGTGATTCAAAGGGCATAGTGAAGCATAATTATCATTATTTGATGCCCTGAAGAAAGAAAATGGAAACACCTAGTAAGCAACCTAAAATCTCTAGCATGACTCATGAAGAAGAGGAAGAAATGCAACATGATATATCAAAATTACGAGACTAAGTGCAACAAAATTCACTCTCACAAAAGGTAACAAAAGCTAAGATGGATGGTTTAAAGAAAGGCATGGAAGCTAAGATGAATGGTGTGGAAGCTAATATTGATAGAATGGAATCTAATATGAATGGCGTGGACACTAAAATGGATGGTATAGAAGAAAAATTGAAAGGCAACATGAAAGATTTGAAGATAGATTTGACAAAGTTGCTACAAGAAATGCTTACTAATGGCGAAAGGGTAGTAAAGCAAACTCATGATAATAACAAAAGAAATTTCAATCATGATTTCATAGAATTTAAAGTTGGATTGAAGACCCACCATGTTCCAAAGATCGATATGAGGAAGTTTGATGGCAAGAGCAATATTTCGAACTCCATAATGTGCAAAAACGCACAAAAGGTACACATTGCAACTTTATATTTGGAACCAAATCAGTTTGTATGGTATCGATGGCTTTATTATCATAAACAAATTTTCACTTGGGCAATTTTTACGGAAGAAATGATAGAACAATATGAGGATACAAAAAACAACATCTTTTTTAGCCAATTGATAAATCTCAAACGAAAGGGTTCAATGATGGAGCACATTGAGGACTTCCAGAAATTGAATATAAGGGTAAAAGATATTCCAGAGGAGCATAGGATTTAGGTGTTCATAGGGACTTTAAAGGATAAAATCCAACATGAGGTTTGCCTTTAGGAACCTGATTCATTGGAGCAGGTATTCAGGTTGGCACAAAAAATGGAAAGCAAAATTATGGCAACAAGGAAACCTACCACTCACAACTATAAATATGGAATTGTTGTTGCCCCTAGCCTTCCACAACCTACAATGTTGACACCACAGAAATTGGAAGAAAAAATAGCAAAAGGGCTTTGTTACAGTTGTTATAGCAAATACACTAAAGGTCATAAGTGTGCTGAGAAGAAATTATTTTACATAGATTGTGAAGAGGAGGAAGAAAAGGATCACGAAATGTCAAAAGAAGAGGATATACACCAAGAAAAAACCCTAGAGAAAGAAGAAATTAATCTGACCATATCTTGTAATGCATTGGCCGGAATTACCACTCCTCGAACTATCAAGATAGAAGGACATATCAAGAAGAAAAAGGTAATAGTGTTGATTGATTTGGGCAATAACCATAATTTTTTTCATTGTAAGATAGCCAAGGAATTGAATTGCTTCCTATATCCAGCACCAAAGTGTCAAATAATGGTTGCAAGTGGAGGAACCTTAAATTTCTCTGGAAAGTGCTATAATATCAAGTTAGCCATGGGAGAATATGTATTGAATATCCCAATTCTTTCCATTCCAATGGGTGGTGTTGATGTTGTACTCGGAGTCAAATGGATACAATCTTTGGGTACGATAGCTTTTAATTTTCAAGAACTTTTCTTGAAATTTTCTTCGAAAGGAAAGGAAGTTGAATTAAGGGGTATCACAGGGAAACCGTGAAAGATAATCAGCTCTAACGGAATGACAAAGCTTCTAAAGAAAGAACAATGAGGTGTAATTGCACAATTATGTTCACTAGAGGTTCCCACATCGAAAGCATCTATTTCTCCAGATCTCCAAAAAGTCATGTACAATCATTCCAAGGTATTTGAGACTCCCAAAGGCCTCCCACCTATTCGTGATCATGATCATGCTATTCATTTGATTCCATGAAGTGTTTCTCCAAACATCAAGCCTTACAGATATCCCTATGCCTAAAAGAGTGAAATTGAACGTATGATTGCATAAATGCTAGAGGCTGGTATAATTCAACCTAGTCAAAGTTCTTTCTTTACTCTAGTAGTATTGGTGAAAAATAAGGATGGATCATGGAGCACGTGTCCGGATTATAGGGAGCTCAACAAGCTTATTATTAAAGATAAATTTCCCATTCCTGTCATTGATGAATTATTGGATGAATTGCATGGATCAATTTACTTCACCAAGTTGGATATTCGTTCAGGATATCATGAAATCAGAATGAAGATTGAAGACATTCCGAAAACAACATTTAGAACTCATGAGGGTGAATTTTTTGGTCATGCCTTTTGGCCTTACCAATACACTTTCTACATTTCAAGGTTTGATGAATTCCATTTTCAAACCCTTCCTTAGAAAATTTGTGTTAGTATTTTTTCATGATATACTAATCTACAACAAGTCTTGGAAGGATCATGTTCAACATGTTGATAGTGTGCTCAAACTATTGGAAGAGAAACAATTATATGCAAAAAGCTCCAAATGTTTCTTTGGAGTACAAGAGGTGGAATATCTGGGTCATATTGTATCTCATGAAGGTGTTAAGGTAGACCCTATAAAAATTAAAGCCATTAAGGAATGGAAAATCCCCACGTCCATAAAGCATCTACGAGGATTTCTCGGGTTGACAGGGTATTTTCGCAAGTTTGTTAACGATTATGAGAGAACAGCAGCACCTCTAACAACATTATTGAAGAAAGATGCATTTTCATGGACTCCAGAAACAATGAAGGCCTTTGAACATCTTAAAGAGGCAATGTGTCAAGCACTGGTCTTAGCTACGTCCGACTTCACAAAAACCTTTATTATGGTATGTGATGCCTCAGGAAATGGAATTAGTGTCGTTTTAATGCAAGAAGAAAGACCCAATGCTTTAGAAAGTTGTCCAATCAAAGGAAAGTATTTACACAAAGCTATTTATGAGAAGGAAATGTTGGCAATAGTACATGCACTTAAGAAATGGCAACCCTACCTAATGGGAAGACACTTCAAGGTAAAAATGGATCATGATAGTCTTAAATACTTTTTAGAACAAAGATTATCTTCAGAAGAGCAACAAAAATGGGCCACAAAGATGTTGGCTTATGACTTTTAAATCATCTATAAAAAAGGGAAGCAAAATGTTGTGGCATATGCACTCTCAAGAAAGAATGAGGATGTGGAAGGATTGCTTTGTGCCATTTCTATTATCCAACCAAATTGGATAAACGAAGCAAGGGATGAATGGAAGAATGACGAAGAAGTGTGGGCACTCATTCAAAAGTTACAACAAGATCCCAATACATATTATACATTTAGCTGGAAATATGATTTGTTATGGTACAAAGATCACTTACACCTATGTAAGAATTCCCAACTCAAACAAAATATTCTTATGGAATTTCACACCTCTCCCTTAGGAGGGCACTCGGGATTTTTAAAAACTTACCACAGGGTTAAGAAGGAATTTTTTTGGGATGGCCACAAATCTGATATTCAAAAGTTTGTGGCGGAATGTTTGGTTTGACAACAAAATAAAGTTGAAACAATTAAGACCCCATGTCTATTACAACCTTTATCCATTCCAAGTCAACGTTGGGAGTAGGTTTCAATGGATTTTATCATAGGTTTACCCAAGTCCGAAGGAAAGAGTGTCATCTTGGTGGTAGTTGACAAGTTTACCAAGTATGCACACTTTTGTGCATTATCTCATCCATTTAAAGCCAATATAGTTTCTACTTCATTTATGGAAACAATTCAAAAGCTACATGGAAACCCAAAAATTATTGTAAGCGACAGAGATCCCATTTTCACTGGAAATTTTTAGACATAATTATTTTCTTGTCTTGGTACTCAGTTAGCTCATAGCTCATCTTATCATCCTCAATCTGATGGGAAAACTAAGATAGTAAAAAAATGTTTGGAAGGATGTGTCAAATGGTTGCCTCTAGTTGAACGGTGGTATAACACATCCTTACATACTGCAGCAAAAATGACCCCATTTATGGCACTTTATGGATATCATCCACCATCCATCACATCATATTTAAGAGAAAATTCTAAGGTTCAAGAAGTGGAAGATCACATCGAGCATCAACAACAAGTTATCCAACTCTTAAAGGACAACCTCACTTTGGCACATAATAGAATGAAACAACAGGAAGATCAACATCGCAGCAAAAGAAGTTTTGATGTAGGTGACTGAGTATTTCTACGACTACAACCATATAAACAAACGTCCCTCAAGCAAGCTAAGAAGGATGATAAATTATCACCAAATTATTATGGTCCATACAAGGTGTTGCAAAAGATTGGTACTATGGTATACAAATTGGAGCTTCCTGTAGCTTCCCGAGTGCACCCAGTTTTCTATGTTTCATGCTTCAAGAAGGTTATAGGTGACAAGCTACCAATTCAAACAATATTGCCAGAACTTGACGAGGAAAGAAAAATCGTATTGGAACCTGAAGCAGTCACAAAAACAAGAACTCGACAGCTACGAAATTGATCAATTTCGGAGTATCTCATCAAGTGGAAGAACTTACCTGTTGACGATTCCACATGGGAGGATGAGAATTTTATACAAATGCATCCAAAACTACTCAAGCATTGAGGACAACACTTTTTTGAAGGAGAGGGGCATGTTAGGTCCCTATAATACTAGTTATTCCCCCATTACTATTCTCATTGTAGCCCTTATTGTTATTTTTGTGCCCCTATTGTCCCCATATTGTTATTATTGTGCCCCATAAAAGCCCACTATTATTATTGTTGTGCCCTTATATTATTATTGTTATGTCGTATTTGATTATATTGTGACCCCTTAGACTCCTATATATAGAAAGAATGTTTTTTTCATTTGTATCATCCAAGAATTATTCGTTTTGTGTAATGTAAAGGTGGTTGCCCCCTTGAAGAGACTAGTTTTGAAGTTGTTTATCTATCTTTTCTTCTATTTTACTATAAATATGTGTGTACATTAACAAAACAATCATCCAATCTTAAGTATGCTCATTGTCAAACCCTTCAAGTTCACATTTGACATTAGTTTTTCATAAATTTGCCTCGTTTGATATGTATCTGAGCCACCTTCCCTTGATCCCCTACAGATAAGAAGAAACAAAACCAATTAGTTTACCCAAATGACATACACATGTATATATTTTGTACGTGAAAGCATGGAACTCAAACAAATAATGGAAATAATTCACTAAAGCAACATGAATCTCAAGTATTCCAAATTAAGTTGTTATACATAGTATGGTTGAGGAAATCTTGCTTCAATTTGGAAATCAACCCGGCATTCAAGCACCTTAACAGGCCTAATAATTGTAGGCGACCATGCTATTATATGAACCCCAAGGTGATGTCATACTTATAGGATAAACGCATGGAAGTATTTGTTAACATGCATCTTAGAGAGTGAGGACTAATTCAAATCAAGGTTGGACTTTCAATCACATAGTCTAAGGTTATAATGATGTAAGGGAAAGATATAATTAACACAAACCCTAATGCACATGTTGCGATGGGGAAACCAATCATGAACCTAAGGGACAATGATGATTGATGACTCTTACCATGGTGCCCTGCAACACCGATGAGAATTTTCCCTTATAGACATATAAATTAGGTTAAAACACGAAGAGGAATCTTCATGTTGACAATCTAGGGTTTCTCCCAAACCCTAATATGGGAACCATAAAGAAGGCCAAATAAAGTCATGCCCATCCACCCATAGATGCCTCCACTAATTGGCAGCGTACCCTATAGGAGGATAGGCTTGAAGTCACGAGGTTCTCAATGCTCCTTGAAGCGACAACCCTCTAAACCCTAATGCAATCATCAAGTTTATAAATGAAATAAAGCATGATGCATGGGTGCAATGTGTGAAGTGTGAGTGGGCACATCAACAAGGTTTTACAGGAAGGGTTGCATGGAAAGTAACAAGTTGAAAACCTTATCAAAACCCGGATAGCCCAGGGTGAGTATAAGGGAGGGGCAACCCAAAATTTTGGGTGTTGTTGTAGCAGCTACAACACTGGGGTTCATATAAACTTAGAGGTGACAATGCTATATGCAAAACAAATTAGGTTCTACTCATGTCACCCTTAGTCATGAGATCAGATCAAGGTGTTTAGAGACCACTCCTTCAGCTAACTATAAGGATAAAAATAAGTCACAATTGTAAGAAGATGAATATGATTCTATTATAGAAGTGAAAGTGCCCTACATTCCAGGTAACTGCTGAATTGGAATTACATGAAAGAAATAAACTAGTCTAGTTGCAGAAGTAAACCATGTTATTCTATTTGTAGACCTAATCAATGTAACAACCTACTTACATGACTCATCTATCTATTTGTACTTGCTTGAAAATGAGAAATTCAACCTTCAACACAATTATGAAAAAAAATGCCAATTCTAATTATATTTGATGTCTTAGGTTTGTGGTGAGAAGAAAATGGAGTTAGAGTGGTCTTAGGGTCTTCTCTAATAATGAAATCTAAGCTTGGGGATCATTATTCAACTTCAATATACAAGGGCCAAAATCTAGAGCAAATCTAGTTGAAGGAAAACAATGCAACAGGTAGTATTACAGGAGGCCCTATATTGCTATAGGAGGCCCTGTTTTGCTACAGGAGGGGGGTCTGATAGCCTTTTAATGACTGGAATGGTGTCTTAAAGGTGCAAGAAGGTGGATGAAGGTAGAATAAGGTTATTGAAGGGTGTGGGAGCCCCTTGGCCAATCCAAGTACCCCTCAGAGGTATATCTTGCATCAAATTTTGTGTGCATGGTGTCTTCCATTTACATTAGCATAGTGGTCTCGGTGGTAGAGTTTGGAAGCAATGTGATGTGTCTATAAGGGATATGGAGTGGCCTAGGTGGATGTATAAATGTGATCCAACCACTGCAGGTCAACACAATCCCTGAAAACCAATCAAACACATGCATCAAATGATCACTATTACAACAAAGTAAATTAACATGGAAAATATGAGTTGAATTTTATTGAAATCTACTCTAACCCACAACACAACTCCTAATTTCCAAACCAATGCTACTAACTCCTAAAGTGCATAAACTAAACATGCAAAAGGATTACAGTCTCATACTTAACAATTTCCAAGAAATCATAAACAAATATTTTTTGGTTGTTATTGTAGATCTTCCAATCACTCTTCCCACAAGAGAGGTGATAGGAAAACCTACAACTACAAATTTTGTAATATAACACCTACTGAAACAAGAAAAGCATTGCAATAACTTGAGCAGGAACAAGGAAGAAATATAAGAGAGGGACTAAAGCCTCTGGATAGGGCCCAAACATAAGGGTTTTAGCCCTCTAAAACTACTTTAGATGTAGACCAATAGTGCAATTCCCATTAACATAAAATAAGGGTCACATACATCATATGAAAGATGATAACAATGTCAAGCACTAGGCTCTCAATAGCTACTCCTAGCTGCAACAAAAATTTGAATCCTAATGAGCCTTTTGGCTAGTTTATTTATACAAAAAGTAGTTGAGGGAAGCTCCCTTGAAAAGAGGAGTGGTTCCCTCCAAAATCTCAAGATTTGTGGATCTGGTGTCCTTTGGTCTTCCCACGTACTTAGATTTCCTCAGTTGCTAGTGAATTCGAGTTGTTGGTGAGGATTTTGTGATCTCAAGCCGAGTTGGAGATTTAATGAGGTGGATAATCCTTGTATATTCTCTCTGGTTGTCTCCATCAATCCCCTGCATAGTAAATATCTCCAAAAATGCTTCTTTTTCCTACATATTAATCACATTAGGCCATGTAATATGAAAAACACCCTTTAGTATTATTACTAAGCATATTATGGCTAAAAATACAAATTAATGTGAGAAAAGGAGAGTTTTAAGGGCTAGAGGATGGCACAATGAACCTCAAAATGTACCTATTTATGGGCCCCATCAATTTTGACAAATGTTTTTTTGATTGCATCGATTGTTTTTGTCTTATTGATCTTGTTTCATCTGCAAACATAAAAATAAAATGTAATGAGTGTATCTACATTGGTGAGAATAATGAAAATTGAAATAAATAATATACATCAATGTAAATTGAATGGGAATCTACCATAGCAAGAAGTGACACATAAACTATACACATGGTTTCAAAACCAAGTCTTATGCCTTGTTGCAACAAGTCTTATGATGGTGTAGTTCCATACTTGGTTTCCTGGATGTTTTAAACCCCATTATAAATCATAGGTTTAATATAAAAGATTTTTTTGTTCTATTAATTATAAACTTACTGAAGTGAAACAACATAGATACTTACAAATTTCACAATTAATTTTTGATATGCCAATGTATACTCACAACCCATATTTAACCCAATGTCAATCAATTTTTCTAATGGTTCTTCTCTGTATGTTAGCACTTATTTGAAGACATTCAAGGATGGTTGTTGTAAAATGACTTAAAATATACAAAAATTAAACCTCGAGTTGTTATAAGGGAATATTAATAATTACTTATGAACTTTGATATCAACCCTTTTCTTCCTTGTCATCCTATTTAATGTGTTGAATGAGTTCCATTTTGTTTTCTTTTCTACAATAAAATACTTGAAAATTAATATATAATGCTATAAAAAAAATATATGTGTACAAAGTCAATCATGATTGCATACATTTGAAGCACGTTATTGTTGAGATGGTTCCTCTTGTGATGCAATTATGTCCATTTCTTTGACTATCTCATTGTACACTTTTTTTGACATTCCTACCGACATGTTTTGCTTATCAGCTCATTGATCATTTCAGATTTTCATAATATTCCTCAAAAAAGTAATAAACTATTTTTATATTGATATATGAATACTAAATATAACAAAATTGATATTAATAAATGAATGGTTTGTAGTAATATATACATATAATTGTAGAAAATCATTTTAATTAGGAATATTACCTTTTGAATTTTTTTTCGTTGTTGTTGTATGTTTTTGCTATTCCAAGTATGACATGTCTCATTGACCATTGCTTTGGAAATGCTTCGTGTAGTTTAGATATAAGTTAGTTCTTGGAATCATTGGATTGATTTTTGTATTGTAAGTGGAAAGTACGACTATAAGTTAGTTTCATTATATCCCTTATAGTTTTGTAAAACAATTCCCCCTTTTCATTAACCTCCAACACCACACTAGATGAGTTAAGAACCAATTCATCGCCATTTACATGTTCTATAATTTTTCTTTTCTTAGAACGTCATTAATATTTTCCTTCGTTGTTGCTCCCTGTAGAACATTAAACATATATGAATTAATAGATTGTTTGAAACATGTTCTCTAATATTCTTAAGTATATTATTAATGAATAAAAAGAGAGTAGTATTTTTTCATTCACTTGATTCATCCTTCTGCAACTTTTCTATCAGGATTTTACGCTCTTCTGCACTTAAATTAGAAATAATATTATCGACCTTCTTCATTTTGTGGCTCTACATGACACACACTAACCAATACATATTAGTTAAACTTACATATAGTTCAGACATATAAATTTTGTAAAGAATTTGCAAAGAACTTGCCTTCTTTGTTTTTTTTATTATGTGATATTATTGTGTCGATCAATATTTTTGTTACTTGACACATTCTCATACATTTTTTTATCAATATACAACCTATATCATTCAATACAGAAGCCATTAAATATATTTTATACATAAATCAAATAATTTTCAGCCAAAAAGAGCTCTGGTTACCGGTGGGTTTATTGCATTTATTTGAATAAACATACCAGTGTGTTTATTCCATTAAAGGCATTGTGCATTTAATTATTCGACACCATCAACGAAAATTATTAGTTTTTAGTAATTTTAAATTATGACAATGCGATTTGTAATGATAAACGCACCGCAATGACTTAACGGTCTTATTTGGCGAAGGCGTGTCGGTGCATTATATTACACCGGAAGCACGGATGAACATACTAGATAGAACCAACAATGTTATAATATACCGGTGCATTGTATTACACAAGGCGCACCAATGTGTTACATTACATTAGCGCACCATGAAACATATATATATATATATATATATTTAAACAGACAAGGCCAACAAGGTTTGGATCTAATTCAATAAGCGATCCCCCTAATTTATATATCAAGCCCCATATATCTAATAAGTACAAAAACTCATTAAATCTTAAAAAAAAAAAACAAAACAAAACAAAAACCCTAATTGTGAAGTGGTAGAGGGAGTTAAACCCTAAGGTGAAATTTTGCAGTCATGTAAGCAAGAAGAATCAAGGATTTAAGGTAAGTATTGAATTTAATTATTTATTAATTCTGAATTTTAATTAAATTTAAATAGGAATAGAGATTGTAAAAAAATTTACTAGTAAAATCAATAATATAATTTTATTATACAATGTTTTTATTTTTTATTTTAATTGTGAATAAATCTAACAGAAATTGTAAAACAATTTAACTGTAAAATTTAAAGATTTTGTTATGTAAGGTTTTGAGTGAATCACCATACCTTTCAAATTCTGACCTTTTTGCGGTTTTGTTGTCGCTGAAATTTTTCCTATACTTAAATTTTGGAGCCTACCGTGGATCTTGCAGTTGACCTTTCCACAGTAATTTCTAGCACGGTTAAGTATTTGAGCTCCCTTTTGGATTGTAAGTGTCGAAGTCACCTGCTCGCACATGTTGTGTCAGCGAAGAATTCATGGGCGCACTCCTACACGCAAGATTGAATAAGCCTAGCACGGTATATCAAGACAGAGCTTGCGCTATGTTCAATCCATGTTGAAAGTTAGTGTGCACTGATGTTGACAGTTAGTGCGCACTGATATTGACAGTTTCTCACTTCTAGTTGCGTTTGTACTTCTATTTTGGTGAGTTTTCCAAATTGACGCTTATGCACACCCTTTCTTTCACAATTATCATTTTCATTCTTTTGACTATCGCTTTTGCACTATCTCACTCTAATTAGTGTCGTTTTCGAGTTATCTTTGCTCTAGCATGTGTTGCTTCCACTGTCGTTCGCATATTGTGAGTGTCGTTCACACTTTTCTTGTCATATCACAAGTGTCGTCTTTTGGCGTAAGAATTGTTGCTTATCGCATAAAGTGGAGTTTTGGCTTGTTTAAATAGGAAATATTTGTGATAATGAGTTTTTCTTATCATGTAGACATGTTTTTCACTTATTTCCAAAGTTTCAAGCATTGTCGCACAAGTGTCACCACTTTTGCCGCAAAGTGTATCTTTTGTGTTGCACTTGGTAGGAGTCGTCGCAAAGTTGTTGCATTGAGTAAGGTATGTTTTTCATATGTTCAGAGTGTTCCTTGTCATGTCAACAAGTGATCTAAGAGTGTGATCATGCTCGGAGTCTCTCTATTTCTCATCTTATTCTCACTAATCCAACACTTAGTGTAATTGGGAAAATTCCTCGACCGGGCCACTTAGCCTCCTTTTGCCTAGCCTAAACTACACATTACGCAATATCATCCCTCAAGAAACACCATTGTCCCTTGGAAATGTGCAATTCATAGTCTCTTCCTTCCAGGACTGCGCACTACGTAATCACGGTGCTCAAGCTTAGCCTCTAACCTCCAAAACTACGCAATCTCTCTCTCTTGCACAGTCAAAATTGCACATTGCATAGTTTCAAGGCTCAGGACTCAGCCTTGAGCTCCTGAAATACACAATTACACAATCACCCAACCTCCTATTCCTCCCAAAATTGCACAGTAGGCTGAATCAGTGCTCAACCCTTAGCCTGGCCCACTAAGCTCCCAAACTGTGCAATATTCCTCAGTCTAGCTTGAACTGCACATTATGTAGTCTCAGGGCTCAATCTTAACCCTTGACTTCCTGAGTTGCATAATTGTGCAGTCACTGAGCTTCTCCCTCAGCCTTCCACCCGGTTCCAACTCAGTCAATGGATCATCACGCAACGTCTTAGACTAGGGGTTTATCAGACTGATGTCGTCCTATCATGAGTGAATTGCAGATGCATGTACTCTGTCATACCATGACAAGATGATGATGATGAATATGTAGAAGGAGGCCATGAGGATACTTCATTAGTTGCAAATACAAGATCATCAATCAAGAGGAAGCAAAGGGACATCAAATTGAGACAACAGTTGGAGATCAAGTTACACTAAAGACTCCTCATCTCTAAGCCATTTTGGAGGAAAAAGAAGAAGGTCATGATCCATCTTTTAGAAGACACAAAGCAAGCAACAACAAAGAATGGCTTGACATTGCCATGTCATCATGCAGTCCATGTCATCAGTGTCATGTCATGAGTCATCATGTGCCACATCATTTTGTGGAATATGTAATTCAATATTGGAGAAATATAATGTAAAGTGGAAGTCCAAGAGTCATTCATGTAATGTGAAAAGTCATGTAGGAAGTCAAAAGGTCATAAAGAAGTTGAAAAGTCATGAGGGTAGCCCAAGAGTCACAAGGGAGGTGAAATATCACCCCCTTTGTTATGTATACACCCTCATGGTACAAGCAAAGGAATTTTTCACCTTGGCCTCTCCCATAAGCCATCAGAGAGATAGAGTTAGTACATTTGGGGAGCAAGTCGTGGCTCCAATGATCCACTATTGGAGTTAGTGATGCTCATTGTATTCATGTATCTTGGGACTTTTACTTAATACTTGAAGTCTGATGGCCGACATGTTTTCATGCATGGATTGTGAATATTTGTAAGATTGTTCTATGAATATTTATGATTCATGTTTGCTTTCACATGTACTAAAGAAGTTTAACTATTTCAGTTATTTTAGTGCTTATCTAATTGAAGATGTGTTTTAATGGTTGTAATAATCGTCAAATCTATGTGGATCATTCTCCTTGATGTTAGGCGATTATCTTTTCGCTTGTGTGTGCTGCTATTAAGGTGGTACTATTACCTCTCTCTTAGAGACTCACCTTTCCTCCCTCCACAGTAGAAGAACCTGGATACACCTGCAACCAAACATTCACCAGGAACACTTACTTGTTTTTTGCAAAGGCACATATACCCTTCTCTCTCTTACCAACAGTTAATGCCAAGGAAAATCTATAAGAAAATATGGCAACCAGGTCGATACTCTGGATTGGGCTCCTATTCAAAATGGTGTGAGGTCTAATTGGGACTTCACATCGGGGAGACCCCCTTGGTTGACGCATTTCCAGCACCGTCAATAGGTTCCAAAATATTTTACTGCTCCTCCTCCTCAAATTAATATACATCTCATGTCGAATAATAGCTACCACATACACATCTATCTGCAAGCACATTAAACGAACATATCTAACATGACCTAACAATATACACATCAACGCCAACATATAAATTAAGTACATAAACATGAACAAAAAAAATGCCCCATATATGTGTGTGTGTGTGTGTGTGTGTGTGATCATCCCTACACAAATCCATAAGAATGACTTTCCCAAATCCCTGAGTTTTTGGGTCTGACTGCCTCAAATCAGCACTTTTAAGGCCCAACGCACCCTAGCCTTTTAGGGACCTACAATCAGCAACAGGTTGCTAAGTTTTGCACCAACGATGATCAACAACAGGTTGTCCCTTGTTGGGGGTGCGTTGATTCTAGAAATTCAGGAAAAATAAAAAGGATCTTGAAGCTTCCTCTTCAAGAAGCTTCTAGGAGTTGTTTCAACCATTTACGTAGGATAAGTGCTTTGAATCCTATATGATCCTATCTTAGAGATTTCACCTCTTATCCCTTGAGCTCATCCTCCCATCAAGAGTGGATCTCAATCCTAGATTGATAAATGGATGAGAATTTGTATAATACCACACTCTCCTATAAATCTACAACCATCTACAACATCAGGGTTGGATTTTGGAGACTAATCATACCCTCATGTTGTTGCTTTGAACCTAAGAGAGTTATCATCTTCATGCATTAGGGTGACATTGAGGTGTGCTTTGTGACAAGGAAGGACAAGTCAACTTGGGGAGATCTCTACAAGATCAACTTCTATTCTTAGTTGTAAACTCTCTCCTTTTCATATTAATACAAAGAGTATATTGTTTTCCTATATGTGTTATGTTATGTTTACATTCATATATTTCAATGCTTTGTTTATCCATTGGATAGAATGATTGGATAATGCTACATAGATGTCATATAACTTTGACTTGTGTTGATTGTATGTGAAAGTTCTAATTATAGCAATCAGAGCTACGATTGGAGCTTACAAGTCGAGAGGAGAGAAGATCTTGTGGCGGATCCCAAGTAAGCCTCTTTCCATTCTCTAATTTCTCTAAGGGGAAATTTATATTATTTACTTTCTATTATTCTTGACCAATCCACTAGGTCTAGGGAAGATACTTATGTCCACAGTCATAAATTCCACATAACATGTTTGATATTGTAGATTTAAGTCTTATTGAGCTATTGCCTTCGATCTTGTTTCAAAATGAATGAAATTGAGGTCCCCATAGAGTAGAGGAGTAGTGGCCTTCAACAAATGGGTGTTTTCCAAATTGGAGCAGTAATTCCGTGATAGTAGTTGTGTTACAGAAATGGTCATTTCTGTCGAGTGATAGCTAGAATAGTTGATGGTAATCAACTCACTACGATTTGGGATTGAGTCTCCTAGTCTGTGGTGGAAGGCTATACTAGTTAAGGTTGAGTCTTCTACCCGGTGCAACCAACATCTATGTAAAAGACTATTTGCTTGACATAATAGAGAATCAAAGCAGCGCAACAAGTGTGGGTTTTTTGGTCCTAGAGGGGTTCTCCACCATATACCTTGTGTCTCGTTTGTGATGATGTGATTTTGCTTTGGTGTGTTGTTTATTGTTACTTTCATGGTTGTTTTCGGTTTAGTTTCTTACATGGTTTATGCTTATGTGATGATATACTAATGTGTTATTGGTTAATTTATGAATGATTCAGAAGAGAAGTTTAAATTAGTAAAAATTGGTAATAAGACCCACTACTTATTCAGCACCCCCCCCGCCCTCTCAGTAATGCTCAAAGTTTTTAAAAATTGGTATCAGAGTGGGGCTTTTAGTTGCAACTTGATCATTGGAGAGTCGATCTGGGGTTTATTGGCAGAGATTTGCATTTTTTTCTTCAAAAAGATTTCTCCAAGAAAATCGATCCTCGCTACTGCAAATTTCAAGGTATGGCAAGAAAGGATGAAAAATCAATTATTGTCTTATGGACCTTAACATTGGAGATTGGTTTGTGAAGTATATGATGAGGATTCACCTTCATCTAAAGTAATGAATAAAAATTATCAAGCAAGGAGTATCATTTTTTAGAATCTCCATAATGCAAACCTATAAAAAATTGGAGATCTAAAATTTGCCAAGGAGGTTTGGGATATACTACATATGTTATATGGAGCTAGCAGCAACAACAGTGATGAAGAGGTTGAGAAGAGAAGCAATAAGAAGAAGAAGAAGAAGAAGAGATACAAGAAGAATGAAGCTCTAGTTGAACCAGTTGTGCAACAGAACAACATATTTGAAGGTACAAGTCATAATGATTATTTTTTAGTTATATTTTTTATAAGAATGGTGATAATAATTCAGATTTGATTAGTGAAGTAAATGATGATCATAGTTTCATGCTCCTTAAAGTTGAATATGAATCTGCCATGGTTGTTATTGAAGAACTTTCTGGTAAAGTTGGTATACCAACAGATGCATGCAAGGAGCATGATAAGGTATTGCTTATATGTGATGAAAAATAGAAGAATTTTAAGGAGGAGATCACTACTTTGAGGACACAGCTAGTAGAATCAAAAAAAAAAAAATGAAGAATTCAATTGTAACAAGCAAAAAGAAAAGAAGGGCTATGTTGAAGCACTTGAAGATGTGATTTCCAAATTGAGAAAACAACTTGAAGAAAAGGACTAGCAGTGGGAGCAAGCAAAGAGCACCATAGAAGTGGAAAAATATGGCTCTAAATTTCAAAAAGGAGAGACAAGTTTTCATGTAGGAAAGAATAACAAAGAAAAACCAAAGAAGCCTGCAGCAAAGAATGTGACCAACCATCAGTAGCAAAAAGAAGAGAACCAAGTGTAGCTTTCACATCTAGAAGACCATTCGCTCCTAGGGTTGAGAGTACTAGTTTTCAGAGGAGGAATCAAAACTCCTTTGCCCCCTTGATGGGCGAGATCAAGTGTTTTTCTTGTAAAAAATTTGGACATGTAGCTGCTACTTGTAGGAGGAGAATGCACACTTCTATGCAGCAGTTTGATCAGTCAAGTAGAGGACCTGTCTTCAAGTATACAAGTTCATTTAAAGGTTATTATTTTTCTTGTAACATGTTTTGCCACAAGGCCATTAATTGCATATATAGCATGAGGAGATGGAGATTTGGCATGAGAAACAAAATATCATATCCTTTGGCTACATATCTTGGTCATATAAAGTGTTATGTGTGTCATAATTTTGAGCACATGGCCTAGGATTGAAATATGCCTAGATCCTTGAGGCCTTTGGTTCAAAAGTAGCATACAAAGGAGAAGGAACCAGCCAAGGAACATGTGGAAGAAGGAGGAGGAGGAATTAGGAAGGTGTGGCACTGCACTTCTTTCACATGACGAGGATCATATGTGGTATATTTATTGCATATTCTCACACC
Organism: Pinus tabuliformis; assembly: GCA_031772625.1. Lineage (NCBI taxonomy): Eukaryota > Viridiplantae > Streptophyta > Pinopsida > Pinales > Pinaceae > Pinus > Pinus tabuliformis. Next base: position 249,547,275 of record CM062809.1, on the reverse strand, counting down.
ATATGTCAGGACATAGAAGGAAATTCCACTTCATGAAGAGAACCAAAACAAGTCGTGTTGTTTTTTAAGGTAAAAAAACCGCGTGTTAGAAATTGTAGTACGAAAAGGCTCAATTTCGACTTGGTAATTTGATTTTCCACATCAACAAGATGACTTGGATTCTAGCTAGCTATAGTGGCATGGCCTTGTCTACTAGTTAATTGAGTAAATTCGAGTTATAGGCTAGAAGTAGAGTTGTGCAATGGTTTATTTCTAAAATTTAGAAATCTAGTGGAGTTATTGTTAGTTGAACTCAATTAATTGAGCTCTAGTCATTAGTTGAGTAAGTTGAACTTCAGTTGAGTAGGTCAGGAAGCAGGAGAGCGGGATTTTCAGTGCAAGGTGTGCTTCAAAGTTGAAGAAATACATTGTAATTGTTTCTCTATTCATCTGAATTAAAGCAAAGCAATGGAGGGGTTTTTCCCAGTTGGGTTACCCTATAAATCATTGTATTGTTATGATTTTAATGGTTGCATGTCATTGCATGTGTTTCTAAATTGTGATTTCCATTCCACCAAATAGTAGAGGAAATTTGTAATCTCTTATTTTTAGTTCGAATTCATCAGTAGTATCAAATTTCTATTATTCTCTACATGGTATCAGAATAGAAATCACACTAGAAACCATTCAATAGATCTTCTTCTTCAAATATTTCAATTTGCAGATTTAGTGAAGCAATTTTCTTCTGTGCAAGAAATTTTTTGAGAAGAATATATAGAATGCATATATTTCTATATAGAGGGAAATATATAGACAGATTGTATTCTATGTAGAGGATACTATGTAGGCAAAGAGATACGTCTGGAATGTGGGCATGATAGGTACCGTAATAAAAATAAATAAAAGGTAAATCACATGGTCCTCCTCATAAGATATTAAGGCACATGCCTATAATCCTAAGGATTCAAATGTTCTTTCGTTGCAAAGAATTAGTTATGTTGCAAGGATGGCATGCCTCACATAGAAGTGAGTCAGGAGTTATGTGAATCCCAATAGATTCAGTAACCATGAAGCATATAGAGGATACATGGCCTGAAAAATTCAAGGATGAAGTATGAATTTTACGACTCAGCATAGCCATGGATGGCGTCAACCCTTATTCCCTCCAAAACACCAACTATTTTTCTTGACCTATAGTAGTGATCAATAACAATACCCCCCCACGGTTATCTATGAAGAATGAACATCTTTTGTTGGCTCTCATAGTCCTTGGTAGAAGACAAGGGAAGAATATGGACGTCTACTTACAACCATTGGTAGATGAATTGAAGGAACTATGGGAAGGGGTACATGTGTACGATGTATCCAGGACCATCTCAACAGAGAGGAGTTTTATATTGTATGGCATATGTGCTTACAATGTACATGATTATAGAGTCTTAGGAGTTTTCTCTCGTAAATTACATTTTTATTGATTTGTTTATATATGTAACAATATTGTTTCACATATTACTACAATTGTTATGATCTTCATGGTCACTAACATGTCAGCCTGTATACAATTTTTCGTAGGTCTTATATTAAAAGGGTATCATGGATGTAAATGTTGCGGACCTTCTTTGAAGGTTAGGTGGTCTAACCATCTATGAAAACCAATGTATGACTGCTCCAAGGTATTCCTCCCAAAAGAGCACCCTTACAAAAGAGCAACATCTGTTTTCAATGGTAGTCTGGAGAGAGCCCAAAGGCTGCAATAATAACACCAGCTGAATGGCTTAGAGCATATGAGAGACAGAAGGAGAAGGAGTTTGTAGAAAAGTTTGATTCAAATGGGGAGTCTATGTTCGATGATCCAGAATTCTTTGACATCTATGTTGAGAAATTTCCCATTGGGATGAAAAGAAAATATGCCTTTTATGAGCTCCCATATTGGGAGCACAATAAGATTTCCCACTTACTAGATACCATGCATATATTTAAAAATGTTTCATCTTATTTATGGAGGCACACATCATCGAAAGAAAGTTACACTTTGGTTGTTAGGAGAGATCTTATTTCTTCAAAAACTAAAAAGAAACATTGACCAAGACAAGAAACTAGAGGAGAGGTTGGTCCCTCTTGGTCTTTCAAAGAAGGTGATGTCCCTTGGATTTTAAAGAAAGACGATCTTTCTTTGGCAAAAGAATTTATAATGAGTGCGAGGGTACCTTATTTATATGGTTCTTCACTACAGTGATGCTTCAATGTGGAAGACCATTTGTCGGGGTTGAAATCGCATGACCATTTGAACCTTCTAAGAGTACGTATGTCAAAAACATGATTTTATTATTTTTATGCAATGGGATATTTTATAATTAATTTTTGTATAATGTACTATTTACTGTGTAGTGTCATTATCCTCTACTTGTGCGTGGGTGTGTGAACCAAGACTTCCCCCAAGACCTGCAACGTGCCACATCTAAATTATCTACATTTGTATGTTGGATCACATCAAAGGAGATTCATATGGCTAACATTCCACGATGGCATCAAGAGATAGCTTAGATTGTTTGTATGTTTGAGAAGGATCTACCGAGGAGTTTCATGGACTTGTAGGTTCATCTTCTAATTCACCAAGTAGATGAGGTTGAATTAGTTGGGGTCGTTTCTTATTGTTGGATGTTCTTCTTGGAGAGGTATTTGAAGAAATTGAAAGGTTTTGTTCGACAAAGGGAAAAACCCGAGGGGTCTATGGCAGAGGGGTATATATCGTATGAGTATTTCTATTATGCCAATGAGTACATCAATCAAATCAAAAATGCACCGGTTGTGGCGATTTGGGACAACGAAAGGGATAAAGACAAAAGGAAAAGGGAGCTTCTTGAAACGAATGGAAAGAGGTGCATGATAAAGAGTAAGTGGCTTATCATATGTAAAATTTCTACACAATAACTATTCACATTGAACTTCATATTAATGCATATTTTTATCTCATACGTACTATATATGTTGGTTTGATTTCATCAACGAATTCAGAAATTGAAGCCATCAACAAATTCATTCTTTACAATATGGAAGCGACACAACCATGGGTTGCATTGTATGAAAAGAAGAGGAGGAAATGGGATAGTGATAGGAAAGAATTCAAATGGTTGAATGGTATAAGTGTGCCTTATCCTGATCATTTAAAAGAAAATATGTCAATGACATGCCCTAACAGTTGGGTTGTTGATCAAGTCAGAGATAAATACAGTGCATCTTGTCGTTAACCGCGTGTTGAAGAGGATGCGCTAAACATTGGGATTGGGTGCAGAAACTCGGTAATTATAATCTCTTTCTGTACATTTTTAACTCCATACTACACCTTTGAATTGTAACATATATATATATATATATATATATATATATATATATATATATATATATATATATATATATATATATATATATATATATATATATATATATATATATATTTATTTATTTATTTATGTATGGGTTATTAGACACATTGCACTGTGATTTTTTCATTTTTTTATAGGTGCATTTGTTCTCATCTATGTGGGGATATGGACATCATTTTCACACAGAGGATGTCGATGATAGATGCATGACACAAAACTGTGGAGTGGAAGTCGAGTTCAACCAATCTAGTTGCACTAGACACCATGATCAAAACCTAATTCAGGGGACATTAGGATACGTTGGAAAGATACAAGAGATCATTCAAGTGGACTTCTCTTTGTTCCAGTGTGATTTTTAGGTGCAAGTGGTGGGACACCTTTGATCATAATAATGTAAAGGAAGATCACGATAATGGTTTTCTATCTATCAACTCTAGAAAGATGTGGCATGAAGTTAGGGAGCCTTATGTTTTCTCAAAACACTACAACTAGATGTTATTTTACCCAAATGTGTTAGATAGGGATTGGTGGTTCGTATTAAGACATGACCCTAGATCAAAACATATTTTTGAGAACAACATTGTTATCATGCCAAGCAAGGAAGATAATCAGGGTGATGACAACGGAGAGCGATATGTCCTTGTGTTATTTCATCATTTATACTATTGGTGTACATCTTTGTTTTCTTTATTTCGCTAATTATATTGTTTTTTTATTCGTCTTATTGGAATTTTATATAATTGGTAAGATTCACAAATGTTTTAACACGTTTTTTTAGCAGTGGAAACATTTTTACAATTAAAACTAAGTATTATATCTATGATAATAAGTATTCAAGGTCACAATCCTTCTCAAATACGAAAATGAGAAGAATATAGTCAAAATGAGAAAATAGTGAATTTAGAAACAACATTGAAGATTTATTCTCAATTTAGATACTTTTTGGTTTATTAATCGGTTCACATGTTTTTTTTTCTTGTTTAGTTCAAAATCAATATAAATCATGTAGTGATAACTCTATGGGGACTTTAACAATGAAAAAATTATGCATTAATATGTTAGATTAAATTCTTGACATGAGAGGTAAAGTCATATTTACTATATTTAAATTACATTTCTTGCAACATTATGTAAACTAGAAGGAGGTCTTAACATGTATAAAATATTGGTTACATATTTTTATGGACCATAAGAGAAACAAATGGGATTGCATGGATGCATGAGAGGTTTTAATTGTTTCTTCATAGATAATGGAATAGTGTTGACTTTTCTTTTCAATGGTAGTTATAAATAAAAGTTGAATTAATAAATATTTTATGACTAAGAATTAAATGATAAATAATGTGATGGTAATTAAGAGGTATTTGTTAGACTTTTTAATAGACTTGATGATGCATTTTTATTTTCTATTTAGATTTTGTAAAATAAATATCTATTTTTATATATTTATAAGTAAATTATTTAAAATAGACATGTCTTTATCATTGTGAACGTGATGTAATATTAACTAGGAGAAATATAAAAACATGAATTTTAGTGACTATCTCGTGATAAGTATGTGGAAAAACTAATATTTCTTGAGTTGTTTATTAAGAAATAATCAAATATATTATTTGTCAAAAGTTTAAATTTAATATAATATGATTTTTGTCTTATTTAACTCATATTTATTATTAAAAAAAGTTAAAAATAAAATAAATAAATAAATTGCGCTGCCCTCCGCCTCTGCGAGCTATTCGTGCTCTCACAGGTTGGTTGGCCGCACGAGGGCTGCGCCCCACTGCGTCCCTCTGCCATGGATGAGCTGGGCTCATCCCAGGCTCCTCCTATCAGTCTTCCATCCTCCCCAAAAGCTGAAGATGTCGCATTCAAGACTCTTTTGGCTTCACTGCCAGCCAAGAAGAAACTGAATGCTTTTAAGTTTGTGAAAAAACTAGAAAACATTTCGAAGGTCTCCCTTCCTCCGGAAGGGCCGATCAAGGTTGCTCTGTTGCTGGCAGAAAGGACCTTGGTAGGTCAGTTCACTGGCCTTTGGCCTTCTCCCAAAGCCACAGAAACCTGGGTCTGTAGAAACTGGAGACCATTAATCAAGCAAATTGTCACCTCGTATTTTCTAGGGCGAGGTTATTTCCTATTCGAGTTTATCTCAAAAGAAGACAAGGATCTAATCTTCAGGAACGGGCCCTATTTTATGGGTCCTCAAGGTCTCTATTTGAACAGATGGAATCCCGATTTTGATCCAACTGAAGATGTTATGTCGATGGTTCCAGTGTGGGTAAGGCTTCCGAATCTTCCTGTGCATTGCTGGAACTGGGACTCCCTTCAACATATAGGCAACGCGCTGGGCAAATTCATAGATCGCGCAAACACCAAGGATCAATATGACTGTGCTCGGATCTGTGTCGAAGTAGATCTAGAAGTGGGACTACCGGAGGCTATAAAGATAAATGTAGGAAGCTGGACTCATGTGCAAAAACTTGACTATGAGCAGCGTCCTTTCAAGTGCCGCAAGTGCCAGGAATACGGACATTTTGCCAAGAACTGCACAAAAAATGAAGAGGCGGTGCAAGGAAAGGAAGAAGGATGGAAGCAGGTCAAAAGGTCAAGGGCTAACCCTAAACTCTCAAACCCTCCTGGAGCTACAAAAGGAAAAAGGCTGCAACCTTCTTCTAGTGGCCAACCAAAGGCACAAGAGAATGCATTCACCCCTCTTTCCTCTACCTCAATCGAAATGCATGAAATAGAACAACAACAAAAGGAGGCAAATGAGAAAGAGATCCTTTAAAATTCCAGGCAAGGTGAGAACACAGTAGTAAGCCTTAAGGAAAAGGATACAGATATGGAAGAGGGAGACCTAGATTCAGAAGAATCTGAGGAGGAAGGAGAAATAGGAGACTCCTAAACATTGTCCTGCAGATCGACAAGAGGAAGGAAAATTGATCGAGAAAAAAAGAGAACGAGAAACATATAAAGACAAACTCCAAGGCAGCCAGCCAATGTTGGAGAAGCTGCTAGCAAAGACACCGAAGATTACAAGAAGTCACAGACAGGGGCCCAAAGGGGCCACCCATTCTCAGAAAGGTAAATAATGAATATTGTCTCCTGGAATTGCAGGGGGTTGGGGAGCAAGCAAAAAGAAGAAGCAATGAGAAGTTTGATTAGAATAGAAACCCCAGATATCCTTCTGATCTAGGAGACTAAGTTGGAGGAGAAGAGCTTCCTCCAAGTAAGCAGGAACCTATGGAGAAAAAGTGGAGGGCAGGCTGTCTCAGCCCAAGGTGCATCGGGAGGGCTGGGAGCTCTCTGGAATGAAGACAAGTTGGAATTGGTCAATGGAAAGCAGAATACACACTAGTAGCTTATGCAACTCATAAGCCGAGAAACAAGGGAGGCCTTTAGCCTCTTTAATGTGTATGTGCCGGTAAACGCAGGGGAAAAGAAGCAGTGTTGGGACTCAATCAAACTCATGGCTGAGGAAGAAACGTTGAGAAATATTATTATCGCAGGGGATATGAATATAACCCTAAGCTCCTCTGAGAAGAGAGGTGGCAGCATAGTAAGAGACCCAGCGAGGGAATGGGTGGAGGATATCATGCAAGATTGGGATTTGCTTGACATCAAACCTCTGAAAGGTAAGTATACTTGGTCAAATAAAAGAATTGGCCCTGGCCATATTGCTGCGAGATTAGATAGATTTCTTATTCAAAGTTCCTATCTACTCCTTGGTTTAGAAGCTCGGATGCTCATCCTGCCATGCAGTATTTCGAACCATAAACCCATAAAGCTGGAACTCTCATCACATAGAAATTTTGGGCCTATTCCTTTTCGATTCAGTGTTGTATGGATAAGGTATCCAGACTTTATGGATAAGGTTAAAGAGAGTTGGAATCGGCTTGTCACAGGGTCCCCTTTCTTTGTTTGGGAAGAAAAATTAAGAAGAGTAAAGGTTGCTTTGAAAATCTGGGCTAAAACTCTTCCAAATCCGGCTAATGAAAGGAGGATGGCCCATGCCTCCCTCGAGAAGCACCAACTGCAGATGGAAGAGGAGGAACCCACGGAGGAATCGACAGTCATAGAAGGAAATCTGCAGCAAAAATTCCACAAAGCTTGTCTACAAGAGGAAGAATATTGGAGGCAGAAATCCTGTAGTCTGTGGTTGAAAGCAGGAGACAGGAATACTTCCTTCTTCCACAAATAGGCCCAAGCTAGAAGGTCCTTCAACACAATTTCTGAAATAAAAGAAGATCGAGTTACCCATAAGGACTTTACAAGCATAAAAGGGGTTGCCTTCTCCCACTTTGAGAACCTATATAGTGAAGTTGAGGGAATGAGCCAGGACACTATGTTCTTGGATGTTGTCCCCTCCAAGATCTCTTCAAATATGAATCAACAACTGGAAGCTAAAGTCACCAGAAAAGAGATAAAGGTTGTGCTCTATGAAATGGAGCTGGACAAAGCCCCGGGTCCGGATGGCTTCACTGCCAGATTCATTCAAGTCTGTTGGCAAATAGTGAAGAAGGATCTGCACATAATGGTATCCAAATCTCAGTGCTGCTAGAAAATTGGAGGAAGCACGAATTCTGCCTTTCTCGCCCTCATTCCAAAGGAGAAGGGAGCCAGCACCTTTAACAGGTTTCGTCTGATTTCGTTATGCAATATTGGCTACAAGCTCATAACAAAAGTGATTGCCAACAGATTGAAGGTCCTCTTGCCCTCTATCATTGCTGAAAAGCAAGGGGGGTTCATTCAGGGCTGGCAAATTGTGGACAACATAATCCTTGTGCAAGAGGCGATTCATTCTAGCATGTAGTGGAAAGAAAAAGGTATGGTGATCAAGCTGGACCTTGCTAATGCGTTTGACCGAGTTCGTCACAAGTTTCTCTATGGCGTGATGCAGAAGTTTAGGTTTGGTCAGGAGTTTATTAGATGGGTTCGGTCTTGCATCTCCAAGCCCTGGATTGCCCCTCTAGTGAATGGAAGAGCAACGTAGTTCTTTAAAGCCTCTAGAGGGCTGCGCCAGGGCTGTCCTCTTTCCCCTCTTCTTTTTGTTTTGCAAGCTTCAGTTCTGAGTTTTTATTTAGAAAAGTGCCAAATAGATCAAGAAATTATGGGTCTTAGGATCGCTTGAGGCGTCAAGGATATCAACCATGCATTGTTCGCTGATGATTCTCTTTTGTTGGGTGTTGCCTCCGTATACTCTGCCTCCATATTCATAAAAGTGTTGGAAGATTTCTGTGAGACTTCAGGCAGCAAACTAAATGAAGGAAAATGCCACTTTTATGGCTGGAATATCTCCAACAGCGAGCTCTCCTCAATTTCCTGATGTATGGGTTTCGCTAGCTCTGCCTCTTGGAACTCCTTCATCTATTTGGGCATTCCTATCTTCCAAAGCAGGCACTCCAGTAAATATTGGCTCCCAATGGTCGAGAAATTTAAGAAAAAAATTCAGTCTTGGGGCTTCTCATGGTTGAACCTTGCAGGGAAAACAGTGCTTATTAAGTCTGTCCTATCTAGCCTGCCCATCTTCCAATTCTCAGCCATGTTGGCTCCCTCCAGCATCCTCGAGAAGATGGAGGAATGGATTCAAAGGTTCTTTTGGAAAGGAGGCAAGCAAAATGACAGAAAGATCCCCCTTTTTAGTTGGAACAAAGTTTCCAAGCCTCTGCTAGAAGGAGGTCTGAATTTCAAGGATCTGAGGACTCAAAATATTGCTATGGGGGCTAAGATTCAGTGGAGACAAATAGCTCCGAAACCGGGCTGGGCCCAAAAGGCATTATGGAAGAAATATTTTAGGGGTCAGAGGCTACGAAGCTTGGATGACCTCACCCACACCAGCAAAGGCTCTCAAATTCATAGACTTTGCATGCAGGCCTTACCACTAATACAAAAGCATTCCTATTGGATCCCTAGTAATGGCAAGCTCATTAATATTTGGACTAAGAAAATCATGAGCAAAGAACCTTTGGGTGAAGTCCAAGAGCTCTATGAGCTTCGAAGCTGGATGTTGAACAGTGGCATCAAAACTTTGTGGGATATTTCTAGCTGGAAGGATAATTCGTGGGTAGGATGGAAGAAGCCTCAAATGCTAGATGCTCTAGATCAGGCGTGGTCATTCCTGCTGACTAAGCTGAAGGGAATGAACCCGATGAGCATCAGGAAACAAGACAAGAGAGGCTGGGGCTCTCTAACTAGTTCTTATACTATTGAACAAGGCTATGCACAACTCAAGAAAATTCCCCACGTCCCTTGCTGTCCAGCGACTTGGCGAGGACTGTGGAGGCAGAAATGTGTGCCAAAAATCGATTTTTTCAGCTGGTTGTTGTGCCACAACAGCATTTTAACTGAGGATAGACTGAAAAAGAAAGGCTTCCTGGGCCCTTCCATATGTAATCTTTGTTTGGAAAATGAGGAAAATGCCACTCATTTATTGATTGAATGCAGGTTTGCCAAGAGTATTTGGGCTGATACGTTTTCCTCATGGGGATCCTCTGTTCGTCTACCAAACTCGATTGTTGGATACTTTTCTGATTGGGCTTATCTCTATCCCGAAAAACTCGCCAATAACAACTGGTTCAAGGTAGCTTGGATGGTTTATCCAAAATTCATTTTCTGGCAAATATGGATTGAGCGCAACCACAAAATTTTTCAAGAAAAAGCGCAGAAGGGTAACCTTGTTTTGTCATAAGCCAACGGCTTGCTCAAGGAATTTCTTGGTGAGAAATTTGAGAAGCTAGGAAAAAATAACTTAAATCCTCAAGAACTGGCGTGGGGGAGCAAGCTCGGCCTTCATTTTTTTGAGGAGGAGAGACAGTTCCAAACTACAAAAAACTAGCAGATCAGGCTTGCTGAGGGCGATTTCTGCATTTGGCTCCATAATTGTGACAATCTTCCTTGTTTTTTGATGGAGCCGCCAAAGGCAATCCGAGAATTGCTGGGGCTGGGGGTGTCATCAGGAATGCAAATCGCTACATAGAGAACAGGTATGCCTAGGGCCTGGGCCACAGTACAAACATGCAAGTTGAGGCCATGGCTTTATTGTAGGGTCTTAAGCATTTACAGGTTCTTGGTATTGAGAAAGCCAATATTCTTGGTGACTCCCAATCCTTGATTCGAATTCTTGTGGATAACACGTCCCCGAGGGACTTTCGGCTAGCAAGAGTGGTTGCCAAAATAAGGAAGCTAGTTGGTTCCTTTCTTTAGGTGAATTTTTTCCACATTCTTCGACAGAATAATAAGGAAGCGGATGCGGAAGCCAACAAAGCAGTCCTCCTTCCTGCAGGCACCCGGATAAGAGACGGGGTTGAAGATTGGGATCCAATCCCTTAATTTTGTTTCTCATGTATTACTGTCTTTTACTTCAGCAGTTTGTCTGTATTCACAAGCATGGGGTAATTAGGGAAATAGGCTTGATTAACGGAGCTCAAAAGATTCAAAATATTAAGGTTAGGAAGGTAGTTTTTCTATATGTTGAGGACAACCGGTTCATGGGCTTCCTAAATGTAACTGGCCCGCAGGCTTTGGATTTCTTTTAATACAAGCTATATCCGTTTTTGTGTAAAAATAAAATAAAATAGTTAAATTTAAACTAGTACATGAGCAAATAAAAAATCAAAATAGCACCTAAATGTTATATCTTTATTTACTAGAAAAAAGTTCACTTGCCTCTTTAAAGGAGGTTTCCAATAGAGCAAATCCCTAACTACAAGTAACTTCATAAGCCTTATTTTATATTTCTTGATCATCATCTTTAGAGAGAGAAATTTATAATTTATGGTGGTAAGAGTTGCTATAAATATTAAATTTAAATTGCTTGAAAATCTCATAATTTTAGTGATAAATTAAATTTAATAAAAATATATATTTTTAAGTTATATTAAATATAAATTAATTATAAACAAATGTGACTTAAGTTTTTTAAATTTAACAATAGATTGCATTTTATAAATCAATATTGAATTGGTTAAATTGTATTTTTGAATAGTTTATTATTATTAATATTTTATATTAAAAATTGAATGAGTTACACATTTTCGTCTTATTGATAACTAACTAAATTATTTTACCTTTAATTATTATTTTTTTTCCTTTTGAGTATTGAAATATTTTACTAATTAAATTAGAATGAATATGAATGAACTATATAATCAATAGAATTTAAGTTATATTAAATCTAAATTAATTATCAAAAAAATTCACTTAAGTTTTTTAAGGTTAACAATAGTTTGAATTTTAAAAACCAATATTGAATTGGTTAAATTTGTTTTTTGAATAATTTATTATTAATAATATTTTATATTAAAAATTGAATGAGTTACACATTTTTGTTTTATTAAGAACTAACTAAATTATTTTACCTTTAATTATTTTTTCCTTGTGAGTATTGAGATATTTTACTAAATAAGTTAGAATGAATATGAATGAACTATCTAAGTAATAAAAAAATATTTATCGTAATTTTACAATTATAGTTTCAACCATTCTAAACTTTGTAATTTATAAAAATATCTTTACATTTTTTTAAAGTAAGTCATTTTGCATGCAATTTTGATATATAAAATTTTGATATAAGTTCACCAATACATAATCTATAATAAATATTTTTTCATAAAAATAAACATCATGATGATAATCATCTAACAAACATAAACACCATCTAAGATACACATTCAAATTCACTAACATCATCTAATTATATACACCTCTAGCACATATAAACGTCATTAGCTAGCACACAAATCTAATAATCTAACAGAGAATCATCATCGTGATCACATCTAACAAAACACAAACATTGTAATCTAACATCATCACCACACACATTCTCAAATTAATATACATCTCATGTCAAATAACTATTATCACATACACATCTATATGCAAGCACATTAAATAAACATATCTAACATGACCTAACAATATAAACATCAACAACAACATATAAATTAAGTACATAAACATGAACAAAAAAACAAATGAATATATATATATATATATATATATATATATATATATATATAGTCAAATAACTGCAATCAAATATCTGATACAACAAACGTAGTAGTGTCAATTTGGTTTGCAATAGAAGACGATGGATGGTCAACTACTACCTCAACGTCTGTCGAACTCTAAGGTGGAGGAGGAGGTGGCTAGTCTGTTGTGTCAAGAGAAACGTAAGGCACATCCTCTAGCTCTAGTATCTGATCATGAGGCAAATGAGGAGGTGTACTACCAGAAGGATCACCAACACCCTAACCATGATACGATGGGGTAGTACTACTAGAAGCATCATTATCACCACCGTCGTCATCATGATCCAACAGAGTAGCACTATGTGAAGGCTCACTTGATGTATCTATCGCTGCATGCCCTGCATCCTTCATCGCTTCCAGTAGCCTACTAGCTCCAAAAATATGACACGTAAGAGTCATCATCTTGCGTGGATAGTCCCTATAGAGATCCACAAACCTAGGATTTGTGTTGATGTCTCGAGCCCTTGCCAAGCGGACTCCCTCCTCAACCAAAACTTTGGAAAATATTTCGTAGTAGTCCATGTGAAATCTTAGACCATCCCTACAGACCTGGATGCCCATGCCCCCCTGAGGTTTTGCCTCACCCTCTTGGGCCTCGCCCATCTCCTCATCTGCTCCATTCAGTGGGGGAGGAGGAATGTTCCCATGGAATGTGTTGATGTCTACAAAATATATAGCACACAAATAATTAGACAATTTAATTAAACAAGTTAAAGAACATGTTAGAATAATTTTTTTTCTAATTAATTAAAACAATAAAATGAAACTAAACTAATTTAAATTAAACACTAATATTAGCTTTATCATCTGTAGCCTCATCCGCTATGAATAGGATGTTGGGACAATGTCTTTGATCAATACCAGTGTATGGAAACGATAACAAGATAAACTCATGGTCATCCTCACTGGCCATTAGCGTTAGTGCCTAAGCGAAAATCCTAGTTGGATACTTTAGCAGGCCCCTCTTGGGCATCATTTGCCCCCATATGCGCATTTGAACCTTAATCATCGGCCTAGGAGGGCGACATTCAAATGTAGGCCTCGTCTTTGGAAACCTCTCAAAAAATTAATAAAAAATATTTGAAGCAAAAGGGAAGCTTGCCCTCCCATGTATCATCTCACGACATCTATCTAAATCCATACAAAACTGCCTAAAAAAATGGCAAACCATCTAATACATCGTGGCACTTGAACGAAAGAATCGACATAATACAAAAGAGGGCAACTAATGCGTTGTCCATCACTAGTAAAGTGTGCAATGGTGGTGACTAATAATGAGATACACCTAACCTCCTATGTAGCAAAAGAATAACTTTGTAACTGTCCACCACGTACTTGAAAATCTGTCGGACAGACTGCATGAAGCCCAACATATCTCTGAGAGTAGGCAAGTTGACTCTCTATTGCAACCACATGGGGGAAATCAGGGAACTAGGGAAAATCCTTCCCTCTCCTGGATAGGCCAGGGATAAAGTATACGTCCTCCTCAGAGGGCCTATACCATGCCTCATAACCGGCATGGAAACCCTGCTCCTAGACACTCCATTGACAGATCATATGTGCCGATAAGATAGAATGAACCTTCATGGATGTAGCCTCCTCATAGTACTTGAGGAGGCCTACATTCCTCAAGAACGATCGAGTCACTGTCATAATAGGGAAAAGGTATAAATCCCTCTCCCTCTCTCAGGCCTCCCATGGTCAAACCATATTGTATTGGTATGCCATTTGCTCTTGCTCCCTCTGTTGATGTCCCTACTACATGATTGACATATAACATACATCAGCCTCGTACATAAAACACAAATTTTATTTATTAAAAAAAAATGTATTTATACATATGGAAACATAACTTTCAATTAAAAAATAAAATAAAATCCCTGGTGCACCCAAAAAATAGTGATGCACTAAATCCGGTGCGCTATCAAACACAATCGCACTGGATACAATACGTACATACGTATGAAGCACTGTTGTTGGTTCATATATTTAAATTTTCCTTACGGTGTGTCTCAAACTTTGCATTGGTGCTCATGTATAACCATTTCGTATTGGTTCGGAACGTTCAAGTTATCAAACACATCGACCTATATTTTCTAATATTATTTTTTGGGTGCATTTGGTAAATATAAGTGCACTGGGCGTAACCTAAAAATGTATGCATCAACATATAAGTTATATATTTTCTTGGTGTGTTTTCATTTATGAAACGCACCGCAAAAATAGCAGAGCGTTAGGTTCATGCACCGAACGATGGTGCACCCTATAAATTTACATGGTGCACTGTTATGGTGTGAGCCGACGCTGTCGAGCACACTGTGCAGGAATAATTTATTTATTTATTTATTTTTTTCCTCCCAAAGATAGTGGTTTTTTTGAACTAATTTGAAATTCTAATCCACTAAAAAAATAAATTGAAGAGAAACATAGACATTTGCTTGCTAGGGAGGCATTATCGACACGTAATTGAGAAAAACAAATTTCACCATCGTTTGAGAAAATTAGAAAGCAACACACTGAGCACAGTATGGAAGGATGGTGAGCAAGAGAAGCACCGATGTCAGGGCACTTGCATGAGGCAAGAGTGGCACCACTGCTTCAGATCTCTCCAACACTGTAGCTTGTAAAAATGAAATTTACGGTTGGAAGTTTTTAGTTTTGTTTGTTTGTTTGTTTGTTTGTTTGTATTTTTTATTTTTTTTTTTTTTATTTTTTTAACCCCCATTCAGTGTGTTATTTTAACCGCAATGGTGCATCAAATATCCAAGAGCACCGCATTTTCTTTTTTAATTTAAAAACCTATAACAGTGTTTTTGTTAAGATGCCCCAGGGCATTCTAATACATGTATCGCGTCCATGCTTTGTTGGACTATAACACTGCATTTTTTTTTTAAATTAAAAATCGCCTAGCGATGCTCTTTAGAAGACGCACGAGGGTGTTTATTACATGAACAACACCAGTGCTTCATTGAAATATAGCACCACATTTTTTTGAAAATTAAAAAATATAGTGGTCCTCCTTCTAAGTATGCATCAGGGCGTTTTGCTACAAGAAAGGCACCGGTGTTATGCGTGTATATGGCACCAAAAATTTTTAAAAGTTAACTTTTCTTCCGGTGCTATCGACTATGCAAGCACCGATGCGTTTTGTTATTTAACACACTGTGTTTTTTTTATTTTATAAAAATAAATCTTCCATGGTGCACCATATTCTGTTAAGCACCAATGCTTATATGGACAGTAAAGCACCGGTGTGTTTGTATATTGTAGACGCACTATCAAAAAAAACATCTGCCCACCCACCTCCAGTACAAATGGATTTTTGGGCTATTTTTATAGGGGCTTCCGCAAAAACCTCCGCAAGAAGGTCTTTTCCTTGTAGTGATTTTCCTACAGGTTTCTTCTCCTTGGTCTATGGTATGCTCCTGCTACCTTCCAGAGAGTTACATTAAGTATCTTTTCATACCTCATCTATGATACTGTGGAAATATCTATGGATGAATTCACATTTGATGTTAAGTCCTTGCAAAAAGCCTTGGCCAATATTGACAAAGTTCTTCAAAAGTGTGAAGAATTGAACCTCTCCCTTAGTCATGAAAAAAATTACTTTCTTATGAATGAAGGGGTGGTATTGGGGCATCATTTGTTTTCTAGAGGAATCGAGGTAGACTCAAATAAAGTGAATATCATAAAACATCTTTCCATTCCTTAGAAGTAAAAAGATGTCAAAAGTTTCCTTGGCCACTCAAACTACCATATTAGATCTATCAAATATTTTAGCAAATTGGCCTCTTCCTTGTTTTCCTTATTAACCAAGGATAGAGAATTTTGTTGGACCTCACAATGCGAGGAAGTTTTTCATTGTATAAAAGAAAAAATCGCATCAATATCTATCTTGCAAGGTCCCAATTGGAATATTCCTTTCCATATCCATATTATTGCCTCAAATAGAGCAGTAGGAGAAGTGTTGGGACAACAACATAATAAAATGCTTATGTTGTTTACTCCATAAATAATAATTTGATCAATGAAAAATTAAATTACATAGTAACTGAAAAAGAATGTTCTTACAGTAGTTTATGCTCTTAACAAGTTTAGGAATTATGTTATTGCTTACCAAGTATTTGTGCACATAGATCATGTTGCCATTAAATACCTCATGAACAAACCTAATATTAATGGCAAAATTATTAGATGGATTCTATTTTTTAGCATTTTAATCTCACTATGCTTGACAAGCTAGGAAGGCAAAATGTTGTTTCAGATTTTTTGTCAAGACTAACAAAACTTGTAGATGAAGAGATGACAAATTATCAATACTTAAATGAACACCTCTTTTCCATATCAATACATACCCCCTAGTTTGTTGACATAGCCAACTATCTGATAACAAGGAGGTTTCCTTCACATTTTTCCTATGGGGAAAGATGTAAAATTGCATGGCAAAATGCAGCCTATAATTGGATTGCATGATATTTATTCAAGCTTGGACAAGCTCCTATATTGAGAAGATGTGCGAGGGAGGATGAAGTGCATGATATCCTTCATGCATTTCATGATGGGCCATATGGAGGACACTATGATGCAAAAAGAACAACTTAAAAAATCTTGCAAGCTAGCTATTTTTGGCATACCCTACACAAAGATGCCCATAGAAATATACTTCTCATAATGATAATGTCAAAGGATGGGGAAAACCACTAGAAAAAGTGAGATGCCACTTCAAGCGCAATTGTCATTATAATATTTTGATAAATGGGGTGTGGAATATGTGGGATATATAAATACTTCTTCAAGGAAAAAGAGATATATCTTAGTAAGCATTGATTACTTAACTAAATGGGCTAAAGTAAAGGCAGTTAAAGTAGCCATGTTTTTAAGAGAGAGAACATATTTTACAAATTTGGAATCCCAAGGGAAATAGATGTTGACCAAGTCACTCAATTCACTTCAAGTCTCAATTAAAAGATCATGAAGAACCACCACATTGAGGACAAGACGTTTGTTTGCACTTGATTTTGTCATGCAAAGAAAACATGAACCTTGCCCTTTGTCTTACTTACTTTCTTTTTGCCCATCTTTATACATTTTGACTATTTCCTACAATAAAGGCAAACAAAACCACAAAGAGGTATTTATACTATTTTATTTTAATTTTGAGTAATTGGCATATCAAAGTGCTAAAAAAATGTCATTTACTTGAATTTTCGAGAAAAAAATCATTATAATAATTCTTCATCAGTTGAGTTGGTTGAAAACACTCGAAGGAAAATCACAAACATGGGTTTTAATCCTCATCTTCATGACATTGTGCAGCTCCCATTGGATTCACAAAAGGAAAAACAAAATTCCACATTCAATGTTCCAGTCAACACGATGCCAACAAGAGGATAAATGCAATAGTAGGTACATATTTTGTGTTTTCCATAAAACAGTTGATGGGCATGAGATCACTCATCTTCGTGATTGATTTAGCTATTTAGAGGCTTGATTAGTATGTAATTACTCCAGGGAGAAATCATAGCTTATTTGTTTTATTTCCATTTGTATAAATAGCTATGGAGAGTAGAAGGATCAATACTCCACAAAGAAACTTTTAATTAAGCTCTGTACCATCACTTCTATTCTCTCAGTATATCAGTTTTAAGTTATAGTATTTTGTGGTTTTATAGGCCATAGGCCAAGTCTCGAGGGCCCCCATACTATGGCCATATGCATTGGTTTTATATGTACATAGCATCTATGTTTCTACTATGCATATTTATATTAGGTAAATGCTTTCTTTTTATTTCTCTCAAGTTTTCTTATGTACCAACTCTTTGTTCTTTAGATTATGTTTCATTTTATAGGTGTAGCTTTAAGTAACATTGCATTTCATTAGTTGTGGTATTATGATCACACTCTATTTGCTTAAGTTGTAGCTTTATTTCTAATCAAGTTTGAATGTGTTTTCTTAGTAAGGACTAAAATCATCTTTAGAGTATTGCTACAAGATTCTTTCATCCATAAAGTTGAAAATATACATTGTAGCTAGTGATTCTACTAAGGACCACAATGAATGCTAGCTAGCAAGATAAACTTAATCAAGCATCTTTTCAGTTGCTTTAGTTAAGCAATCTATATTTGTTGAATGAGCATTAAAATTCCTTTCAATCATCAAACTACATAGTGAATAGAATACTATTGTGAAATCCATTTACCCTTGAGGCAATGAAACTTTATAGCCTGGTTTTCCACTAGTGAAACTGTGGTAGCCTTAGATTGAAAAGATTAGTTATTGCCTTATTTTGATTTTTTATTACTTTGCATTGCAGTAGTTTAAGTGTAGATACCATTTATATTCCTCTCAACTATATTTTTAATATGAATTTCATTCTCATTTTTAACCTTATTTATAAATTTGTTCCATTTACGATGTAGAACAAAAGAAAAGACTAAAAATAATTCTTAACATACAGTGGTTGCACTTCATAATTCTTAACCCTAGTTGATAATGAGTGTCTTAATCTATGTAATCATTTATCCTACAAAGTACACTCCTTACCACCCGTAAGCCAATGGACAAGTTGAAGTGACCAATATAGAGCTAGAAAATATTTCATAAAGACAACCAACTTACACAAGAGGGTTGGGTCAACAAATTGATAGAAGAAATATGGGCATATAATACCACATGAAAGACAACCATAGAATTTAGCCCTTATGAGTTGATATATGTAGCAACATCATGTTTCCCATTGAGCTGGAGTTTACTACCTTAAGAACAATTTCCAAGCTAGACATGGACTTTTCAGATGCACAGGAGGAGATGAGACAACAACTCAATGCATTAGATGAAAATAGATGAAATATCTCTTCCACGTAGAGATAGTTGAGCTACAAAGAAAATTTTGGCATGATAGATGCAACAAACCTAGAACTTTCAAGGAGACTAAGCATTACTATATGACTCTAATTTTGAGGATTTCAAAGGGAAACTCATGACAAGATGGCTTGAAACATACATAATTGAAAAATGTTATGATAATGGCTCTATAAAATTCAAAACTATATATGAGAAGCAAATCCCATTCTTAGTGAATGGTTTTAGGCTTAAACTTTGCAAAAAACCCTTGACAAAGGAATAACTTATAGAAATGGTAAAGAATCAATATTTCGACGTGACCAACTACAAGAATGCTCCCAATCCATCTAAATCTTGAAAGAAAAATGGAAAAGAAAAAATAATAAATTCTCAGGTTAAAACCTCAAAGGGGCATCTAGAATATACTATTACCTGAAAACCTCCTTGGAAGCAGCTTTAAGTTCGCAATAAAAAATGGAGAAAAATCCTTGTCAATAAAACCTTTTTTAGGCATGATAAAGCAAGATTGTTGTGAAGAATAGAAATGGAACTACTACTCTAAGGGTGCAAAATCAGGTCTTGTTTTTGGTTGTGTGTAGATACCTTCATTCAAGCCAACAACTACACATTAAATGAAGTTTTAGTGATCAGAGGAAGAACAAAAAAATCATAAAAAATCTTAACTAAACTCCATCAAAAGAAGCTAGAAGAATACCTCTCTACCTTAACTAATGACCACTAATACCCTTTATGTCTCTCCATTTTTACATTACCTTCACCTCCACATGCATTTCTTGCCCCCACCTTTTGAATAATGGACTACATACCCATCCAACATATTACTTTTGATAAGTAAACCTTACTCTTCTCACACCCACCACTCTACATTTCCAACCATAGCCTCACCATATATCACCAATACCATACATGCTCCCCTTATCCTTTATTTGGCTCATGTGTAGTGTTTGAAGCTCAAAACCAAGAAAACTTGGCCTACAAGATTTCCTACAAGAAAACTTGAGAAACCTATAGGAATCCTACAAGTGTGTGAAAAAATTATGGAAAGGACTAGTTTTCGCCCAAGTCAATTTCTTCCTCAATAAAAAGTGTCAATGTGTTCAAAAGGACCCCCAACAACAACAAAATTTAGGGTTGCGAGCCTTCTACAATATCCTCTACACCTCTATAGGATACCCTGTAACCAGGAAGTCTCACAACAATGGCATTGTTTCGTTACGCATAATTGTAATAGCCACTCTAATGACCTAAATACAACATATCACACATAGGTATGACATACTTAGTGCAATTACTCTTCTCTAATTTGCATGAAAATATCATTATGCGCATTTGCAAGGTCAATAAAAAGGTAATAACAAAAATAAAGTAAACATGCAACTCTACCATTATATATTATCAAAGAGATGCTCAATGGCCACATGTTTCAGTAAAGAGAAGATATGACAAGATGTTATGGACTCATAATCAATAAATATCCACCACTTCACCCAATGATAGCAACAGTGGAACGCGAGAATTAAGGAGGGATAGGTCATGATAGGGAACTTAATGATAACATGTAGTTGAACTGAAACTATATGTTTTGCGCCAATTCCAACATCAAAATCACCACCTTTGTGGAGAATCATATAAAACAACAATCTTCCATGTAAAAAAGTCCCTCAACTAGCTCTCGACTTGCAAGAAAAAATTTAGCACTCTTCCTCCCTCTTCTATAGGAATCGTGCACTATAATATGATCATTAGAACTACCAGTGATATGCAAAGCATTTAATGGTAGTGAAAAGGAGCTAGTCTCCTAGTTTAGTCACCAAACTTGAACTCCTAAGTCTCTACTCCGGTAAACCATTCAATTTTCATTACATTGACATGTAAGATTTTTATGGATTATTTTGCATTGTTGAAAATAACAATAAGAAATGTTAAATATGGCATCAAGAAAGAAAATCCTAATTTAACTTTCCTTGAATTAAATTAGGAATTAAATTGTAATTCCACATCTCATGATAACTTGTAATAATTAACTAAGTTAATTTGACTTAGTCTAACTAGAGTCATGTAGAATGTCTCTTACAATTAGGAGCACTAGTTGAATTTATTTTGAGTTGTAATTATTTAATTCAGTCTAACTGAGTTAAAGTCAGTTAAACTAGTTCCAACTGATGTAGGAATTAGTGAGAGGTAACCACCAGCAGTGGTGTGTAACTTATTGTAGTGGGGTGTAACTTACTATAGTGGGGTTTGACTTATTGTAGTGGGGTGTAACCAACATTGATCAGTAAACTGAAGATTCACTCATAATTAACTCATGCATGTCAGATCAGAGAAATACCCAGTTGAGATTGGAGTTTAGGGACAATGTACTATTAATTGTAAAATCATGTAAATTAACCCATGGTGCATGCAGTTAGAGGAAGGCCTATGAGGATTGCACAATTCATAATTGAGGAATTTCTACATTAAACAGGGGTTGATTCCTTGAGGAACAACGCAAGGAAGTAGTATCTTGGAAGGTTAGGAATTTGGCTAAGTATTGACCAAAGGCAGTTAATCAGGCAGAGGATAGAAAATACTTGTGTAGGTTGAGCTCAAGGTTGAGCATATCATATTGTATTCATCCAGATTCTTTGACTAATGCAATATATAGATAATAGGGGTTTTAAGTTGTGGATTTCCCCATAAAATCATTATGTTATGTGTGATTGAATTCTTTCTCTTACATGCTTCATGATTTCATCGATCATTTATTGTTTCCGCTCATGAGTAGAGTAGATTCAAGTCAATTGTTTTAGCATATTACAATCTACAGTTTGAATCTACAAGGAATTTCTACATGGTATCAGAGCTAGATTTGTAGAAAATTCTACATGGTATCAGAGCTGAAATCACAATAGAAGAGAAGAATTAGAAGTTCTCATTGCAAATTGGTGTAGCTCTAGTTCAAGGCAAATCCAAAAGACCCTATGTGCAGAGTTCTTAATGGAGCAAGAAGGTTGCTAGTGGGTATATCAGTGAGCCAATGTTTAGCGACACAAAAGGAGATGTGATCATTGATGTTGGCAAAATGAGGAGCATAGCGATTTCCCACAAGGAGATCGAGACTAAAAGGGAGTCTAGTTTCAGAGGGAGCAACCCTATGGAAACTAGTACTTTAGGATATGGGGAGATTAGACTCATTATTGCACTATTTATAGTAGCAGTGCAGAAGCAGTAACAAAACAGTAGTAACAATATTACAAGTAGATCAAAGTTTGCTTTGCATGCAGTTATACCTTCTAGTGTGAGGTGGGGCAATGTGAAGCAATAGTCCCAAGAGTGCAAAAATTTGGGCAGGGTCCATTGAGGCGTTTTTTGTCTCATGGAGCATTACCTTGCTTTGGGGTCCATAGTATTCAGTAGCAGGAGGATCATTGTTGATTAGATACTGAGGAGTGCAGAGTATAGTTGACAATAGAGTAGGAGGCTCAATAGTAGAGTCAACAACACAACAATTTTCCCAGTAGATAGTTGCAAACACAATTGATTCAGTTTATTTTGTTTGGATGCTTGTTTTTTAGGTCGCAGATGTTGCAGTAGCAACAACAACAATGACAAGAATTGCATGTAAAACATTCCTAATTTAATAGTAACAAGAAATGTTAAAAACAACATCAAGAAAGAAAATCCTATTTTAATTTGTCCTTAAAATAAATTAGGAATTAAATTGTAATTCCACATCTCATGACAACTTGTAATAGTTAACTAGGTTAATTTGACTTAGTATAACTAGAGTCATGTAGAGTGTCTCCTACAATTAGGAGCACTAGTTGAGTTTATTTTGAGTTGTAATTATTTAATTCAGTCTAACTGAATTAAATTTAGTTAAACTAGTTACAATTGATGGAGGAATTAGTGGGAGGTCCAGTAGTGGGGTGTGACTTACTATAATGGGGTGTAACTTGCGGTAGTGAGGTGTAACCTACAGTAGTGGGGTGTAACCAACACTGATTAGTAAACTGAAATTCACTCATAATTAACTCATGCACGTCAGATCAACGAAAGACCCGGTTGAGATTTGAGTTTAGGGACATTGTTCAAGGCCCCTCACTAGGAGACCCCGCCTACTGGGCTCAAGGCTCAAGGCTCAAGGCTTGGGGGCCACATCAAGGCTCAAGGAGGGGCCCCATCAAGGCTTCAACCCGTCGGGCAAGACCACTGACATTATACGACAAAAAAACATATGAAGAATTCCTGGTTGCCATTGAGCCGATGCTATACAGCTATGTCCATATATGGCCAATGGAAGTATTAGTAATGAGCACCTTCCCTCTGTTCCTGAATTAACCAAGTGCTAGGAGGCTTGTCCGCAGCCTCTTTGTATAGTCTGTTGGCAGTTGTGTTCCGTTCCCTGTAGATATGATGGCATGTAAAAGAGTCAAAAAAAGAGATAAGTCGCAGAGCCTCATCCAGAATATGTCTCAATGAAAAATCAGAGCATCTAGTAGTTTTGTTTAACCAGTCACATATAACTTTAGAGTCCCCAAAGAATTGTAAATCTCTGTAGTGTTTATCCAAAGCAAATTGAACAATAAATTTTGCGGTGGTTAATTCAACAAAGTTATTTGTTCCCTGCCCTAATCCCATTTGAATGTTGTATTGGTGGGAAATAGATATATAAAGAATGGCGCCTCCGCCACATCCTCCCTCCTGGGTGGAGCCATCAAAATAGGCCCAAGGAATCCAATGATTAATAGCCGCTAGTTCAACAATACAGGATCTGGGGAGTTCGATGTCATCCGGAAGGAGGGAAAAATCAAACAAAACATGAGCAGCAATGGAGGGCCAGTGTGGGGCGATGTTCTGAAAAATGAGTCTGTTCCTTGCGATCCAGAGAGCCCAACAAACGAGGAGTGGTAGGTTCCTAAGCTTGGTCGGGATAGCATTAGTCCACCAATCGGACCATGCTTCTGTGATAGATGCTCCCGTCCACCTGCATTGTGGTGCCACTGATATTAAAATAGATTTCCATAGTTCTTGTGCAGTTGTGCACTCTATAAAAAGATGAGGGACCGATTCATTGCAACATTTACAGAGACAACACCAATATGGACCATATTGAGAACGCTTGAGGAGGTTGTCTCCTGTGGGTATTTTGTTTTTTAAAATTGTCCACATAAGGAGTCTACATCTGGGAGGTGCTTTTAGTTTCCAAAGATTCTTCCACCATGACTCAATGTCTAGAGGTCTGCGAGATTCGGCTAAAACAAGGTAGCCTTCCTTTGGTGAGTATCTCCCGGTCTTCGAAAGAGCCCAGATTACCTCATCTTCACCCTCACTTATTCGGATGTGTGCTTCTGTAAGGGCCTCGATATAATCATTCCAGGTCTGATTCCACTGATGTGGGATATTCAGATGGTGAGCCGATTTCCATGCTTGCTGAAATAAAGTGGTATGCTCAGAGTCTGCGATGTGACTAATGTGAGTGATATTCGCTGCATTGAGGTGGTTTGTGAGTTCTATTGGCAGCCTGTGAGCATTACCACAACCAATCCATGGATCCAACCCAATCCTCACAGCCGATCCAGATTGTATTTTCCAAGTAATACCTGCTCTGATGGAGTCCATAGACTTGATGACAACCTTCCATATTATTGAGATCCCTGTGGAGAGCCTTTGAGGCAGTCTTAGCCAGTCCATCACTTGTAGTGGGGCAATATATTTGGAGACAACCACCTTTGTCCAAAGACTGCTAGTTGTAATGAGTTGCCAACCAAGTTTTGCTGCCAGTGCTGAGGAGAAATCCTCCAACTTCTTAATGCCCCAGCCACCCCATTTTTTTGGTAGGTTTAGAGTGTCCCACTTGACCCATGCAAAAGTTTTCCCCGTCTAACTACACTTCCAAAGGAATCTGCAACATAAGGCCTGCATCCTAGAGAGAATATCCTTGGGAATCCATGCTAGGGTCATCCAATAGACCGGGGTGGCCTCCAGTGCACTTTTAATAAGAATAAGCCTATTTGCCCTAAATAGATATTTATGATACCAGATGTTGAGTCACTTTTCCGTCTTTGCAATAAGCCAAGTCCAGTGTGCTATTTTGTAACCCATGGGTTTCAGCTTGTATCCCAGATATTTGAGACCCTCCTCCAGAACCAGGTGGGAGAACTGAAATCTTTGAAGAGCGTAATGGATTTTGTGCTAGGAGCATCCTACCGCTGTTAGAGTAGACTTGGTGCAGTTAATAGTCATTCCAGTGGCTGCTTTGAATAGAGAGAAGGTATTCTTCATATTTGTTAGGTCCCCAATACCTCCATTGAGAAATATCAAGACATTGTCCACAAATAACAGATGAGTCAAGATGCAGTCATCTGTGATTTTTATGCCTTGCAATCTACCCAATCTGAATTCTTCTTTGACTATTCTGCTGAGCCCTTCCATAACAAGGAGAAAAAGTCATGGTGACAGAGAGCATCCTTGGCGTAGGCCTCTTTCAGAATGAAAGAAGAGAGATGCGCTTTCGTTAACCAGAACACTGAATGGAATGCTAGTGATACAACTCATAATCCATTTAATGATAGCAAAAGGAAACCCCAGGTGGGTTAACAACATTCTTAAGTATAACCAGCAAAATCTGTCAAAAGCCTTAGAGAGATCTACCTTAATAATCATACCTTTGATTTTCTTGACATGCAGAGAGTGCAAAACCTCCTAAGCTGTTCCCACGACTTCATGAATGTAGCAATCTTGTAGGAAGGAAAATTGCTCCAAAGATATGTGTTTGGATAAGATAGGTTTCAGTCTGTTGGCTATAATTTTGGCTGTGATCTTATAAATGCAGTTGCACAATGAAATCGGTCTATAGTCATCAAAAGTGGTCGGCTTATCGGTCTTAGGGATGAGGGCAATGAAGGTTGAGGTGAAAGGAGCATGCATTCTGCTGTTAAGTCTGGAGTTCTCAATAACTTTGAGGAGGTCTGCGTTGAGAATATCAAAGAAAGCTAGATAAAACTATATCGACCAACCATCCGGCCCAGGGCTCTTATCTTTCTTAAATCATTTGAGAGTGGCTTCCAGTTCCCCTAGAGAGACTTCCATAGTCAAATCCCTGGCATCCTCTTGTTCCACAAAACGTGGAAAAAGCTGAGTCACTTGAATTATTTCAGCAAGGTTGACATCGAGGGGAGCTATGTAAATCTTTTTGAAATGAGAGGATGCCAATGAAGCCAGCTGGGGGAAAGTGTTTACAGTTTGGTCTTGTTCATCTGAGAGCTGCCAGATGGAATTTATTGCTTTCATCCCATTTGCAAATTTGTGATAAAATTTAGTGTTATCGTTACCCTCTTGTAGCCTGATCACCCTACTCCTCAATCTCCAAGCTTCTTCTCGGTCCTTTAAGATTTTCCCTCTAGCTGCATAGCAAGATGTGATTCTTTCCTTGTGTTCGATGGAGCTGTATAACCCCCCTTGATCATTTTCAAATTCTGCTATTTCACTTTCTGCCTTCCTCAGGGTTTGATCATCCTTGACCCTCTTGTTGTGTGCCCATATTTTAGAAAGCCTCTTCAGCTCGGTGAGATTGTGAGCAAAACCTTTAACTATGTTTCCTCCAGCATTTGGGGGATTTCCCTTCCAAAAATCTGTGACCATGCGTATATAGGAAGCATCTTTTAACCATGCAGAGCAGAATTTAAATGGACCCTTAGGCTTCCCCTGCCCACCACAGATTTCCATATATATAGGGAAATGATCAGAGATGCCTCCCGATCCCACCCATTGTCTATGATTAAGGCTATGATCAAGCAGTCTTTCCTTGATCAGGAATCGATCAAGTCTACGAGCTAGACTGTCATCCCTAATCCTATTATTCCTTTAGGTGGGCTACAAATTTGTAGAGGGGATATCTATCAAGTTGTGTGAATCCAAAGCATTCTAAAAATAATCAGATAGGGGGTCTCTTTGTGCTCGATGTCCCCATGATTCAGGAGGCCCAACGAGAAATTTAAATCACCTCCCATGATAAGGTATTCCTTTTGAAGAAGCTCAAAGCTCAAGAGATGATCCCAGAATTCAGGCCGATGGTGGCAAGGCCCATAAACATTGTAAAACCGAATCTCCAATCCCAAGTCAACTATGAATAAATCCGCCCCAATATGCCTAGATCCACCCCAACAGTTGTGGAGAATAATGGTGCACGAATTGAAGCCTAAGGCGATTCCACCAGATCTTCCACTGGCATCAAGGCCAAGAAATTTCCATCCGGGGAGCATCGATTCTAGAAGGTGAGAGATGGCTTCAGTTGTTCCTAGAGTTTCCTGTAAAAAAATGACATCTACCAGTTCTGCAGCTATCATTCTTCGAAGTGCTAGTTTTTTTATCGGGCCTAGCGAGCCCTCTGCTATTGAAGGAGACTATCTTCATGTGGGGGAGGGGGGACTCCTTCAGTGGGGTCCGTGCTCTAAGTTTCGGATGAATGATTGCTTGTTTGCCAGAAGCAATCTCATCTCCAGCTAGGCTCTGCACTTTGAAGAGAGATGAGGGTCGACCACGAGGAAGTTTAGGGGGGAAGGGGGAAGTAATCAGATCTAATCCAATGTGGTCCAGGGCCTGTCTTTTTGCCTTGGATCGGGTCTGATATCGCGGGGAGGGAGGCCCCGACTCGGGTGCAGGAGAGATTAGGGGAGGGGGATCCGGGAGCGAAGGGGGAATGGTAGAGAAAGTAGATGAGGGGGGACTAAGGGAGCAGGCCAAAGAGGTAGAGGGCAGAGAGAGTCCTACCAAGCCATGAATAAAGCTAGAAGTAGAAGAAACATTACCATTTGCATTAGAGAGTAGATGAGAATAAATTGCGGAGGGAGAGTTCTTACTCGAAGCATCCGTAGTCCCAGCGACCACCCTAGCCCTTGTGAGAGGAGGAGAGGGTGGCCGAAGAGGTTGTCTGCCTCGCTTCTTCGGGGTCGCTTATGTGGGGGTCTTCTTTACAGATGCCGGCTTCGTTTGTACCTCTGAGTTTGCTCCAGGGGGCTATTCCCCCAGCTTCGGTGGTGACTTTGGTGGGATCGTCTTTCCAGAATCCCCTGTGCGTGCCTCGCCATTTAGAGGGCAATCCAGAAATAGGTGCCCTACCCTATGGCATCTTCTGCATCTGAAGGGAACTCCTTCATAATCCAATGTCTGCCATCGGGATAAATTCCTCCACTGAATAGTGATGAACTCCTGTAATCCGTTAGTGGTATCCAAGTGTACAAGCACCCTGGTGTAGGCCATTTTCCCTGTAGTGAGGTAGAATTTGTCATGTTCTAAATAAGTGCCAAGTGCATTCCCAATACGTCTGAAGACGTCCTCAGACCAGAACTGTAATGGTAACTGGGGAAGACGGACCCAGAGGGGGCCAGCTTCAAGCCGCTCTTATTTAGGATCAAACAGGGGAGTCCATCTGCGGAGGAGCACTGACGCCTGTTCTATGTCCCAGACAGTTGAGAGCACCCAATTTGTGTGTTTGACCCTGGCAAAGCGTAGGGCAAATCATCCCTTGACAAAAGTTTGGACAAATGGAGGTTCAGCCAGGTGATTACCCCATACCTCAAACGCCCATTGCTTTAGTCTTGTCGCGGTATAGTTGCGTCCCCTGACACAACCCACCAAAACCCTATTTGCTGTGTCCATGGAATCATACAATTGAGTGTCCTCGGTTAGCCTAAGGAAAACCTCACAGGCCTTAGGTTTCAAACACCTCTTTTTTTGTGGCCTAGTCCAATCATTAGTTGAGGGTTGCTAAGAGTCAGTCGAAGGGGGGCGAGTCCCAGGGATAGTAGAGTCCGGGTTAGGCGCTGAGATGAAGACACCAGATAAGGGAGGAATTCCGGTGAGGTTGCCAGACTGCGGGGGGGGGGGAGGGAGCGAGGGTTGATAGGCGGAAGCTTGAGTCACAGGATTATGGAATGGAGCAATCGAGTGGGCACGAGAGCCAGCCGAGGGAGGGAAAGGGGCGAGGCCCGCTAGTAGGGTTTCACTGCTAGGGTTCGGAGGATGATCCACAAACTGGAGGGTAAAGGACGACAGAGGCTGATCCGTGAGGTCATGCAGGGTGGGGCTGATCTCCTGGAGGGTAATAACCGAGCTTTTGGACCCCGAGATTGATGGCAACGCTTCAACGGCCTTGGAGAGTTCACAGTCAAAGGAGAAGACGCCTGCCGAGGATGAATGAGGATGTGTCCAAATAGAGATTCCCTCTAAAGGGTTCGCTGAATAATCAACTATGTCCTCCATAAATGTCACTAAAAAACCGTGCCAACTACCTTCGAAGTGTTGGGGAACTTGTCGCTGTATAACTTGGAATAGTAACAAAATAGGGAGGGGTAGGGGAGGCTAAAACGACTGAGAGGATGTGTTAACCGTGACCGTTTGTCGGCAAACGCAGAAAGGTAACAGTAGAGGCGTACGGGCAAGTAAGTGCGGTGAGGTGCTGTAATGCTAGCTGTGAATGTGCTTCAGGGACCTACAGAAAACCCTAAACCGCGACGGATCTCGTACAAAAACCCCCGACTCCATCTTTCAGTCGAAAGCAAATTGCCTATGGTTTTGTAATCAAAGCATATATAAATTATTAAAAATACTTTCTTATATAATTATTAAAAGTCCACATTTCTTAAACTTATAATAAAGAAAATGATCATAAGTGGATGGAAAATTGTTGGATGAAAAGATTGGAAACACAATGTTAAATGCGGTTTCCATGTTTCGAGTACCACATAACAATAGTTATAACAATTATGTTATGTAACATGTTCTGTCATTAGAAGAACTATAATTGTTGCACCAATTTTTGCATGTTTTGGTTACTATAATTATTGTAATAATGTTTACATGTTATGAGTTTATCATGAAAAAAAGTTATTACAATACATAAGGATAAATTAACAAAACATAAACTAGTATCAAATGAAGGCATGGAGTTTATTGTTAGTGATGGATTTAGATACGTTATGATAGTCAAGCGCATTGTGGGTGAATATCTATTTTGATTTTTGTTCATCTTTACTATAAACATAATGAAACCTCAAGTGGCAACCTAAAGAGTCTTGATCATCTTTCTTGATACTGAGTATGCAATATTAATTCATAGTGCTCATATGTTTAATGTGCGTTTTGAAAAAAATGAAGAATAAAGATCTTGGGTGTGGGTGCATCGAGAGCAACATTAGTAGCAACATTTGGAGTGACAATAGTAGTAGCAATAATGTATTTGGCTCTTCAAGGATATGACTGCACAAATTGATTCGTCATCTATCAATAGTCAAATTCACTACGTGACCAAACAATTTGTCAACAATTAAATTCAATGTGTAATGAATCCATCTGTCAAGAATTCGATTCAGTGTGTGACTAGAAATGGAGATGACGGAATAAGTCTTTGAAACAAGGAAATGCTATGCCTCTGCCCCTAGAAACAAGGAACAATCTTTAGAGGTTTAAATGCTGCCAAGACAGATCCTCTTCCCATTGATGGTAATCAATATCATCCTTCTTCTTCCACATCCATTCTGCCTAGGCTATGAAAACTACATAGACCATATAAAAGCATAATAATCATCTCAACTGCAAAAACATACATGTAAAAATAGATGCAGGGAATCTCTTGAATATTGCAATGTGGAGCTTGGTATTTACAAAGAAGTAGAAAACAAAAAAAAGAATAGAATGGCCATTAAGATGACATAATTAAGAGACCATAGTATCAACAATTGCAGCTGCGAGAGCGAACAAAAAAAGACATAGGGAATCTCCTAAATCATGCAAATGTGGAGATTTGAATTGCAAGAGGAGAAAAAAACGAAGAAAATAATAGAATTGACAAGGGGGACTTAATTAATAAAGCAACATATCATCACCAACTCTTTCGATACCTTATTGCACTTAGACATTCCATGATTTTTCATCATCTTCAACTTCATTTGAAGCATTCAAACAAAGCAATTTTATTTCACAACTCACAGATATGGTACTGCTAGAGTGTAGATGTACATGTATATCTCTCATAGTCATTGTTGAATGAAGATTCAAGTCATAGTAGAAAGTTGCATCACAAATGGGAGAAACCATCAACAAGTAAAGAAAGTGGCATTCAGTGCCTATCAAGCCGCCTAAAACTTGATGAAAAGGATGCAAACCATTCAACCTTGTGGCAGGAATCTTGAAATGACCAACACTACCACCTTTAACCTTACCCATGATAACATCAACTATCACATAGTTTATGCATGAGACCACTATACAAATGTATAAATGACGCTATATCTTGGCAAGGCTGCAACAAGACACTAAAGTTATTTCCAATCAAGTGTTAAACAAAATAAATAAATAAAAATATATTATTTATTTTTAAAGTTTATTTTATTTTTTTAACTTTTGGTTCCAACTATACCTGCAACCTAGATATACGAATAACTTATGACTTAGCAAGAGCCAAGACATCTCGACCACACTCGAATGGAATCTATTATGTTCCCTACTTTTAAAACCTTATCACAAGGTCCAACATCTCTCTTTAAATTGAACCAAAACCTGCTTTTAAAATTTTATCACAAGGTCAAACATCTCTCTTTAAATTGAACCAAAATAAATAATAAAACATATATACTCCCAACCACTCTAATTACTAACCCAAAACATTTATTTTTAAAATTTAAGTTAAAACAAAAATAATAACAATAAAAAACAAATTAATTACTATAATTTTATTATAGAAATTAATAATAAAATTTACAATCTCACTAAAAACTTATAATGCCCAAATTCTTATTAAACAAAAATAAACCAACAAAAATTATCACTAAATTCTCATTAAACAAAAAAAAAACCATACTGAGCAGTATCTTCATGCCGATTCCCATCATTTCCCTGCTCAGAAGTTGGGTGTTCTTAACACCCTCGCTACTCGTGCCCTTAGGATCTCTGATTGTGAGAGCTTTGATAAGGAGAGATCCCATCTCCTTAATGTCTTTGTGGAGAATGGATATAGTAGACGCCTGGGTCAGAAGGCTTTCCGTAAAGCCTCTAAAAATGCGTTAAGAAAGAGCCAAAAGAGCGTCATCTAGGTGTCCATCTTCCCTATGTTCAAGGAACCACGGACAAGATTGCTCGGATCCTTAAAAGGTATGATATTCCCTCAACCTTTAGGCCCCTCAACACCATTCACAATTCCCTCCGATCGGTGAAAGATCCCGTTAACCCTAAGGACATGAAGGGTGTCTACTTGATCCCTTGTTCTTGTGGGACCCCCTATATTGGGGAAACAGGGCGCTCCATCCATCAAAGGATCTGCGAACATGCGGCCGACCTAAGACATGGGAGATCCAAGTCTTCAGCATTAGCTGAGCATGTGGAAAAGACCAAGCATCAGGTGTGTATTGAGGAGGCCAAGGTTGTTGCCAAAGTTGCTTAGTTCCATCATCGTAAATTGAGGGAAGCTATTGAGATTGAAAAGAGGCCGAGCAATCTCAATAGAGATGATGGCTGGAAAATTCGTAGGTGCTGGATTCCAGCACTCTCTTCTTAGTCGGTTTTTCTGCCCCCTCCTCGTTTTTGAGCTATTTATATATATATATATATATATATATATTATTATTATTATTATTGGTTTATTTATTTATTTATCTATTATTTATTTATTTATTTATTTTAACTTAACAACCTAATAATATAATTTTAGTTAGAATATATATGTATATATTAATATTAACAATATTTAGTAAGTAATTTAATTAAATAAATAAATTACCTTTTTAAACTAACCATTAAATTATTTTATTTATTTATATAGTGTTTTATCCTAACTTTATAATTTTAATTATAATAATTTTATTATAATATATATATATATATATATATATTTGATTATTAATAAATAAATTATTAAATTACCTTTTTTTTAAAACTAACCATTAAAATTATTATTAAATTAATAAATGAAAATTCTCGACCTAATATTATGATTTTAATATATATATATATATATATATATAATAATTATTAAATAATTTAAATAAATAAATAAATTATCTTTTTAATCTAACCATTATAATTATTTTATTTATTAATCCTAACTTTTATCTTAATAACCTAATATTATAACTTTAATTATATATATATATATATATATATATATATATTAATAATATATATGATGATGATGATGATGATGATGATGATGATGATGATGATGATGATGATGATGATGGTGGTTAACGTCCACTGAGACCAAATTGGTCTATCGGACCTACAATTTTCTTAATTTTTACTTGTCTGGCTCCTCGTCTTTCTTGGCGAGAGTGGTGTTGTAGCTTTCTTTCTTTTCTCTACGGTCTTCCAACTTCCTTTGTCTTGCATCTCCTTCATCTCTTCTGGTTCTTGGGACATTGGTG
This sequence comes from Pinus tabuliformis, assembly GCA_031772625.1. Classification (NCBI taxonomy): domain Eukaryota; kingdom Viridiplantae; phylum Streptophyta; class Pinopsida; order Pinales; family Pinaceae; genus Pinus; species Pinus tabuliformis. The sequence goes on along the minus strand of CM062809.1, from coordinate 249,513,620 downwards.
TCTTAGCTTCGCGATCTATAGTCGGAGAAGTTTGGTTTAGGAGATCTGCTTTGCTGTTAAATGAAGATTTATTTTCTGCGGTATTCAAATCTTCATAACTATTGATTTGTTGGGGCAGGCTTTCTCCTTGCTTGCTTTGAGAGTTGTTTCCTTCTTCCTTGATTTCTTGTGACTCAGAGTTTTCTCTAGAATAGTCTTCTTTGATGACAGTGTAGTGTTCTTTTTGTGCTCCTTCCCACCATGTAGATCTGTGGTGGTTTTTTCTAGTATAATTTTTCTCAGAGGCTTTTGGGCAATTTTTGGCTAGATGCCCCGTCTCAAATCACGATCGACATCTGAAGAGGACACTTTCATAATCAAGCTTCTGGTTCCACACATAGTCTTTACTTGTTAGGTTTATTTCAGCTGGGAATCCGGCGCTGAAATCCATTTCCACACAGATGCGTGCATAGGTGGTTCTGGCATATTCCTCTGTTTCTGGGCACCTGCAGTAAAATTTCCCAATTGCATTTCCGATGGCTTTTAGCGATGAGAGATTCCAGAGATGCAAGGGTAGGCTTGGCAATCTCACCCAAACTGGTGCTGAGGTTATCACTGCTGTAGAGGGATCGAATGATGGGTTCCATGGCTTCATGAATAGGCCTGAGTTTTCCCAAAACCAAGGGCCAGAATCTAGAATACATTGTCTGCTTTCAGGATTTTCAAAATCTACTATAAAGAAACCTCTAGCACACGGGTAGATATTAATTTCATCAGAAATGATAGGCTTCCATACCTCCGAGATCCAATTGTGGAGTGCTATCAGCCGAGGCCAAAAACCATTGAACCGACAAATTAGGGCACTTTCGGAGAACTTCAAAGCTTCATCGAGTGAGTCCTGGACCACTTGGATAGTGGGAGCTGGGGCTTCACTCACGATATGGGCAGGAGATTGCCCTCCAGAGGCGGATGAGCCACCAGTTATTTTTGCGAAGCTCGGAGCCATATTTTACGCAGATCTGCACCAGATCGAAAGCCAAACCGCAGATCTGAAGAGATACGAACGTCCCACTCAATCGCAGATACTGAAAGCCGCAGCTCAGGGAGATCTATATCACCGAAGCAAAAGATCTATACCACCGAAACTAAGCTGAGATACGCAGCTCAAGCCGCAGCTCAGGGAGATCTATATCACCGAAGATTTGAAGAGATGCGCAGCAAAAGATCTATACCACCGAAACTAAGCTGAGATACGCAGCTCAAGCCTCAGCTCAGGGAGATCTATACCACCGAAGATCTGAAGAGTTATATCGCAAAAAGCTGAGATACCACCGGAGATCTATACCACCAAAGATCTGAAGAGTTATATCGCAGAAAGCTGAGATCTATACCACCGGAACTTCAGGAACTTCCATCTATATATCGCAGAAAGCCGAGATCTATACCACCGAAAGCCGAGATCTATATATACCACCGAAAGCCGAGATCTATATATCACCGAAAGCCGAGATCTATATATACCACCGAAAGCCGAGATCTATATATCGCAGAAAGCCGAGATCTATATATCGCGGAAAGCCGAGATCTATACCACCAGAACTTCAGGAACTTCCATCTATATATCGCAGAAAGCCGAGATCTATATATCGCAGAAAGCCGAGATCTATACCACCGAAGATGCGATGGAAGTATGGTTCTCGGCCCTGGAAACTCCTGCGCAATGGATGTATGGCCTCTCGATCTATACCGAAAGCCAAACGAAGACCGATACGAACCGAAGAACCGCAGACGATCGAAGAACCGCAGACGATTTAAAATTGTATGAAGAGTCACCTAGCATGCAGTGTATAGACTTCAAGCTTTAATACAAATAGCCGCAGACGAGCGAAGAAGGCGAGCCGCAGGCGAGCGAAGAAACGCAGACTTGGTTTAATGATTTTGAACAATACAATTTCAATATATATATATATATATATATATATATATATATATATATATATATATATATATATATATATACAATTATTAATAAATAATTTAAATAAATAAATAAATTACTTCTTTAACCAACCATTAAAATTATTTTATTTTTTTATATATTTTTACCTAATTTAACTTATTTCCATAAATAATAATAATAAAAATAAACTAACCATTAAAATTATTATTGAATGAAAATACTCGTCACTTAACAACCTAATATTGTTTAGATATCTTCGGCAAAATCACATAACCAATCTTTTGTCGACGCGTTTCGAACCAACCAGTGTGGTTCATCGTCAGGACAAGTTGAAGCACCAATCTGGATTATGCTTGATTAAATAGAGTGTGCAGAGACTCCAACAGCTATAATGCTAACGGCTAAATTTTGACCCAATGATCCTGGTCAACCACAAAATTCGATAATTAATATTTTTATAAATAGCTTAATTAGATATATTAATATCTCAAATCTTAAGGGAATCCAAATATTATTATTTAAATTATAATGGTCATTATATCTCATAACATATAATAAATAATCTATATTTAATATTATTTAAATTAATAAATCATTATTATTTTATAATTTAATTCTTTAAAATATTTCTTATTAAATATAAAGGTTCATTAAAATAAAAATAATATATGTTTATTAAAAAATCTTAATAAATTATAATTTCAAACATCATTATTCCTAGAATTAAGATATATTAGGTAAAGTCCACTAGCATAACTAATATTGTTGGTACATCATAATTTAAAATAATATTTCAATACTTTTTAATAGGAAAATTAAAGGTAAATAAGCCCTTAGGTAAATATATTATTACCTATAGGGTTGATAAAGCCCAAGATTTTTTACTAATAGTATAGCTAATTTTATCCTTTAAACCTAATGGTCAAATATCTATTAATAAACATTATCTAATCAATATTCAATTATTTATGTATATGTATACTATTAATAATAATTATTAAATAATTTAAATAAATAAATAAATTATCTTTTTAAACTAACTATTGAAATTATTTTATTTATTAATTCTAACTTTTATCTTAATAACCTAATATTATAATTTTAATTTATATATATATATATATATATAAATTAATTTAAATAAATAAATAAATTTCTTTTTTAAACCAACCATTAAAATTATTTTATTTATTTATGTATTTTTATTTAACTTATTTCCATAAATAATAATAAGAAAAATAATAATAAAAATAATAATAATATTAAATTAATAAATAATAATTTGACCTGGGTCCTAAGGTCAAAATGAGTCGTTAGTCAATTTAGCCGTTGGAGACTTTGCTTTAACATGACAAATGTCTGTCTACATGTAATTTACGCTTATTCTTTAAAAAAAACCATCAAAATAATGATAAATTTTCTAAGTATCAAAATAATGATAAATTTACCACGACACAAGTAAACAAATAAATAATGATAAATTTACCACAAATTATCACCAAATTCTCATTAAACCCCAAAAAAAAAAAAACCATCAAAGTAATTAATTTTCTCGGTATCAAAGTAATGATAAATTTACCACGACACAAGTAAACAAATAAATAATGATAAATTTACCACTACAAAATGAAACAAATGAAAATAGCTAGAAGCCCTGCACTTTCCCACGTTTTCCATGTTGCCAAGTCACCAAATATATAGATGAATATGCCGAGCAAAGGTCCCTGTTTCCAATCTCTCTGGCTCCGCTTCTTTTTCCCTACGAACTGCGATTGAAATTTAATCAGAAGTGAAATTGAAATTTAATCAGCACCCAAAGATGGAGGGCCACTCGGGAGCTCTGGGATTTGGGCAAGGCTTCTCCAGGAGCTCTCAGTCTCCAAACCCTTCGCCCTCACCCTCGCACTCCGCCTCGGCATCAGTGACGAGTTCGGGCCAAAAGCGCAAACGCAATGAAGTTGAGCACGCAGGGGTCGCTTCTAATTCCATGGGAATGTTCGCAGTGCCCCCTTCCCACATATACTCCCACTTGCATCCCATGTCGATGTCGATGCCCATGCCCATGCACAATTCGCACCCCTCCTCGCTCTCTGAGAGTCGAGACGGTGCCCTCACCTCCAACGACGACGATGACAACCTCACCGGGGGCAACCAGTCGCAGCTGGACAGCATGAGCGCAGGCAACACCGACGGCAGAGAGGATTTCGACGACGAAGATGACGATGATGACGATGAAGAAGATGACGATGAAGTAGAAGGAGACGAAGAGGATCAAGATCATGACCCTGACGCCGATGACGACTCGGACGATGGCCACGATTCCATGCGTACCTTCACCGCTGCTCGCCTGGACAATGGCGCTCCTAATTCCCGCAATTTAAAACCCAAGGCTGATGCTGCTGGAGTTGCAATTGCACCCACTGTTAAAACTGAGCCCATTCTCGACACAGTCAAGGAAGAAAAGGTTGGCGGTAACAACAACAACAATGTCTCCGCTAACAATGCCCAAGTTGCACCTTCTGGTTCCGCTGTTTTACTGAGTGCTGTGAAAGAGGAGGCTAATAAGCCTACTTCTACCGATCACATCCAGACCAGCGGAGCCTATTGTGCTAGAGAAGAATCCCTCAAGAGAGAGGTGAGTCAAATTCTTATAACTGGGGGTTTTATTAAGAACTCTATTAAAAGCCACCCAAATTGCTTGAAACACGTGCAAAATTTCATGACTTTTTAAAACTTTTGTGCTCATTGGTAATGAAGCATTGGCTTCTGTTTAATATTCATCCATAGATGTAATTTTCGGGTATGATTGCCAAATTTCGTATTGTCTATGTTTCACATTGATATCGTTAGAGGTACATTGTGCCCGGGTAGGCAATTTTTTCATTATCTTCATCATCTCTAAAACCAGGCGACTTTTTAACCAAAGGCGAATTGGTTTACTGGTGAGGTCGATGGAGTATTAAGTCATCCCCCAAGTTCCGAAGAATACTAGTTTAAAGAGGATGGGTGCAAGTCCTTGGCAAATGCTGCCCCTCAGACCTGGCACCGAGGAGGTCAAATGAAGTCCGCACTATGTTGTCGAGTCCCTTGTAGCGTGTTACACTAAAAAGGAAATAAAAAAGAAAAATAGGTGACACTTTTTGCCTTCTTGAGTAATATGCCTAAATTCTTGAAGGCTTTTCCCCTTGGAATTTGTGCTTCTGCTCTTACCTCTTTGGTGTATATACGCTACCTACACTAAATAATCAGGCCACAGTGATGACTCAAGGCTCAGTCATACTTGAGTGGGTGCAGTTGCTCCTTTATGCATGTTATTTAAGCTGAAACCAACATGGATGATGTTACATGACCTTGATAAAGCTGTGAAGATGCTGCTGGCTGGCGTGTTGTACTAGCTACGGATGGCTGCAGTCCAGGTCACGCCTCCATCTCCTTATGATCCCTTAGCCATGATGTTACATGACCTTGATAAAGCTTTGAAGATGCTGCTGGCTGGCGTGTTGTACTAGCTTCGGATGGCTGCAGTCCAGGTCACGCCTCCATCTCCTTATTATCCCTTAGCTAATAAAGCAGAGAAGTCAACCCTCCATCTGCTTATCAAACCTTTTAGTTAATGAAGCAAAATCTGCGACCCTCCATCTCAGCAACGGACTGTACTTAAAAAAAATACAGTAACTGGGTAAATTATATTGACAAAAACCTACAGCAAGAGCTGCAGCAGATTTTACATCGCAACAGAGTTCCAAAATATTTCAAACTAACAGTTACATAGTCCATAATCAGTCCTACAGTCCTACTACAAGCACAAAACAGGGATTGGCTTTGCTCTTATACAAAGTTACCTAGTGTTCCCTTGATACTTTTTTTCCGGAAGGAAAAATCGTAATTTTCTTTAATGAGTTGAAAATTACATGCTGTAGATGCTTGTAAGCATATGCTATAAGGGTGGCAATGCCACTGTCTGAGTGATACTATCAGTAATGTGTCTCTCAAATATAATTATGTACATAAATAACAGAGAAAATTATGTTCACAGTCATAAGTCATGAAAAAAAAACATATAATCAGGGTCTGTCGGCCCCATTCTGCCGCTGGTCTTCATATGGCCGATGATAATATCTGTAGAATTCCTGCTCTGTCTGCTCCAGGATCATCCAGAGCCCCCATGGCTGGTGCGTGGCTTCCTTGGATAATCCATCAGAAACCTGGTTGCGTTCCCTGTATATATGATGACAAGAGATATAATCAAATTGAGATTTCAGAAGCATAGTCTCATCCGAAATGTTCCAGAGTGTGTGCACGTGACATGCAGATTGTTGGTTAAATCAATTTATGCTAAGTTTGGAATCGCCAAAAATCTGTATGCAACGACAACCCTTCTCAAGTGCAAAATATAGTAATTGATGGAGTGTAATGAGTTCAGCAAAATTATTTGTTCCATTCCCCAGTCCCATCTGTATCTTATAGGAATGATTTTTAGTGATATGTAGTAATACACCCCCACCACAGCCATGTAGCTGTGCTGAACCGTCAAAATATGTCATGGAATATGCCTGCCGATAATCTCAGCAGTTATATTGCGAGCTGTGTGAGGGCGGTCTTCCTCCAGAATACTGCGATAAATGGAGATGAGATGTGTTGTAGCATGTGGCCAGCGTGGGGTAATACCAGAAAAGAAGTTTATTTCTCTGTAGCCAAATACACCAGCAAATCAGGAGAGGGAGGTTCCTAATCCTAGGAGAGTGTGCTGCAGACCACCACGATTGCCATGCTTCCAATATATTGGCTCCTTGCCATCTATAGTGAAGGTGTAGATTTGTAAGTACATCGTGCCAAAATGCTATAGTAATAGGGCATGAAAGAAATAAATGATCAATAGATTTGGATGCCTGTTTGCAGAGTATACACCAGGTTGGTCCATGATATGATCGCTTTTGTAAATTGTCCCTTGTGGGTGCTTTGTTGCGGAGTATACACCACATAAATAGTTTAGCTCTGGGAGGCGCCTTCAATTTCTAGAGTGCATGCCACCACCAATCAGAAACAAGGGGTTTGTAATCAGAGTAGATGAGTGGGTATCCTTCCTTTGGGGAATAAGTACCATGCTGCGAGTGTGCCCAAATGAGCTCATCCTCTCCCTCGGTGATCCGGACATGTGATTCAGTAAGAGCACCAATATAGGTTTGCCAAACATAGAGCCAATTGGGAGGTATACCCAGATGGTCTGCAGATTTCCAGGCTTGATAGAAGATAGTAGAATTGTCCTGATCAACTATATGAGCAAGTCTAGTAATACCTGCATTCGAGAGGAAGTGTAGGAATTCCTATGGGAGCTGAAAAGCGTTCCCACATCCAGACGAGGGATCCAAGCCAATACGAACCAGGTTGCCATTGCCAAACCTCTAGGTTAATCCATCTTAGAAATCGTGAATATATTTGTTCTTATCCAATTTGGTTCCCTGATCCAATCAAGAGTATGGAGTGGGGAGATGTACTTTTGTGTGACCACCTGATACCATAGATTCTTGGAAGTGAGAACATTCCATCCCATTTTGGCTGCTAAAGCTTTTGCAAAGGCGTCTAAATTTTTCATGCCCCATCCGCCCCATTTCTTTGGAAGTGCAATGTTATCCCATCTAACCCAAGCATATGTATGGCCTTCTTGTTTTCCTTTCCATAAGAATCTGCAACACAACTGTTGTATTCTGTGCAGTATGCCCCTTGGAATCCAAGCCAAAGACATCCAATACACCAGAGTAGCTTCCAATACAGATTTGATGAGAGTGAGTCGTCCTGCCCTGGAAAGCCATCTGTGATGCTAGATATTTAGACGCCTTTCGATTTTTGCCACAAGCCAAACCCAATCAACGATCTTATACTTTATAGGCTTGAGTCTAAATCCCAGATTGTTAAAATTGGCAACTAGGGCCAAACTCCATGTGGGTCATCTTATTTATGGCAGTTGTTATTTTTCTTGGATTCCTCTCTACGAGAGGTGTAGGATTGATCTAAAGATCATCCGATTTTGACATGTATTTATGGAGATATGAATTTATTTGTGTTATTGACAATTTGTCAAGTTGGCCAACAAGCAAATAACCCCAGCTCAACCTCAACGTTGCATTATACATAGAGAAGATGTCAAGTCATTTGTGACACACATCTCTTGTGATCTCTCTCCACTCGTTTGGGTTTGGTGGAAAGAGAGATCTAGAGGGAGAACCCTAGCCATAGTCCTAAAGGAAGGAGATCTAGCCACAATTCTGGAGAAGAGGCCATGCCCTAGCCATAGTCATAAAGAGCCCTAAAAGTAGTCTTGTGAGGAGGTATGGCCGTAGTTAAAAGGGGACATCTATATGCAGTCAAGGGAGACATCCATACACAGTCAAGGAGGAAGCCTAGCCACTGTCGTAAAGGAGATCAAGCCGTAGTGAAGAAAGGCTCTTATCCGCAGTCCAAAGGTGCCCTAGCCGCATATCAAAGGAGCCCTTAATGCACAGTTAAGGAAGGCCCTAATCCGTTGTCCAAAGAGACCCTAATCCGCTGTCCAAAGTGGCCCTAACTCCACAGTCACAAAGAAGCCTTAGCCGCTGTCACAAGAGATCCCTAGCTGCAGTTTAGAGAGCCCTAGCGACAGTCAAAAGGAAAGCTCTAATCAGGATGATGGAGCAAGAAATGCCTTTTACTAAAGGCAACCCTACTGCATTCTCTGCTCATGCCAAAAGTAGAAACAATGCAGGGAGTAAGGGTCATTTCCATGGAAAGCCTGGATCTAAGGGAGGAAGGAAAGGCAGATGCTTTGCTTGCAATAAGTTTGGCCACTATGCAAGGGAGTGTCCAAATAGAAGGGACACATCACATGATGATGATCACAATCATTCCAGGGGCAACTTCAACAACAATGATCGAAGGAATGACAGGTACAATGGCAAAGGAAAAAGGAATGTAGGACATCAAGGAAATGGTCGACCCTCCAAGAAAGCAAGGAACTCCAAGTATGAAGAATCAAATGTTGTTTTTGATAAGCAAAAGGAGTATTATCTTATATAGACCCTCTCCACTACCTCTCCTCCGGACACTTTGGGAAATTGGCTTATTGATAGTGGTGCTTCAAGGCACTTCACCGGATACAAGGAAGCGCTCTCTGATCTGATAGAGAAGGAAACAAACTTGAAGATTATTCTTGAAGACGATGCCACCTATCTTGTAAAAGGTGTAGGGAATGTTACTCTTTAATTGGATCAGAGTAACTCGATTCATTTACAAGAAGTTATTTATGTACCTTATCTCAAGAAGAACCTGGTGTCCATTTCAACAATGGAAGACAAAGGTTACAAGGTGGCATTCATCGATGGAAAGGTACAGGTTTGGAAAAGAAAATTTAAGGATGATTTTACTCTTGGGTTTAGGGTTGGCACGTTGTGTCAAGTTATAGGAAGTCCATTGGGGGCCATGTCTTGCGACACATCTCTACAATTTGAACTATGACACCGGAGGTTTGCCCATCTTCATTATAAGGCCCCACCCGATGTGAGACAGATGGTGAGAGGGATGCCTGAATTCAAAGAAGAGCATGAAGGTATATATTTGGGATGTACCAAAGGAAAACTTACAAGGGGATCATTCCCCTCAAGTAATAGCAAGACCATAGATGTGGAACAACCTGAGGGGTTTGAGATTCATGATCGGGAATCTCATTCATGCAGGTTGAAGAAAGCTCTCTATGGGTTGAAGCAAGCACCCCGGGCTTGGTTTGAGAGGATTGACAACTATTTGATGAAGCTGATATTCACTAGGAGTGAAGTCGATCCAAACCTTTGCTTTAAGGTTGTGGATGATAGACCTCTCATACTAGTACTTTATGAGGACGACCTCTCTCTGACAGGTGCAAACCCTCTCATTTACAAACGTAAGAGGGAGTTGGGTTCCAAATTCGGAATGGTGAATTGCAAGCCTATGACTACCTCGATGGAGCTTAACTTTAAGAAGTTATGCGGTAGTGTTTCTGGACCTGAATTGGGTAATGCTTCTGAGTATCGTCGACTCATAGGGGCACTGATGTTCTTAGTGAACTCCCGTCCAGATATATGTTTTGCAGTTAACACGTTGAGCCAATATATGGTTAAGCCTCATCACACACATTGGATTGGTGCCAAGAACCTTCTGAGATATCTTCGAGGCACAATCACTCATGGACTAAGATACACTGCCGAAGATGAGGGACTACATGGTTACTCTGACTGGGCAGGCAGTGTGATGGATCGCAAGAGCACTTCTAGGTGCTTTTTCTCTTTGGAGTTTGCTTCGATATCCTGTATGAGTAGGAAGCAGAAGTTGGTTGCTTTGAGCACCGCTGAGGCCGGAACATCGCTGTGAGTATGGCCTCGTGTGAAGTTGTCTGGTTGGGGAAGCTCTTCTGTGAGCTGTTTGGACATGTGCTGGATACCACCTTGATCCTCTGTGACAACCAGAGTGGGATCCGATTATCAAAGAATCTCGTATTTCATGATTGCTCCTAGCTCATAGACATCAGGTACCACTCTATCCGGGATATGGTACAATGAGGAGCAATAAGGCTCTATCACATTGGGACTGATGAGTTGGTCTCCGATATTCTGACGAAGTCCTTGGGAAAGGTCAAATTCTTGACTTTCCAATAACGACTAGGAGTCGTGGAGAGACCCTCTCCTAAGGGTCCTCTATGAGATAGACTTTGAGCTCTAGGAGCTCCGGGGGGCTTGGGGTACTTCTTGGAGCGATGGACAACCATAGGGTGAATGGTTTAGCCTTCCCCTAGTGGTTTGCTATGTAGGCAGGATGAGTGGTTCATCCTTCTCTGCTGAGACACAATCATAGGGTGAGTGGTCCAGCCTTCCCCTAGTGATTTGTTGTGTACAGGGTGAGTGGTTCAACCTTCCCTTGGGATACCCCATGGCGACATGTAGGCAGGATGAGTGGTTCATCCTTGTCCTGTTGAGACATCTTACCCATGCAGTCTGGGACTCATGGGAAGTACCTGTCATCTGGCAAATGAGCAGGGAAATGAGGATAGGGACAATAGTACCACTGATGGACGCATTGTGTACTACCGTACTCCCTATGCTAGGATGACCTATATTGATTAGGGATCAATGGAGCTGACTTCGGGTCAGTAAGAGTGGTATGAGACACTCTCTTTATTTGGAACTGATTTCAGATCAGTAAAAGTGGTATGAGATACTCCTTTTATTTGGAATTGATTTCGGATCAGTAAGAGTGGTATGAGACACTCTCTTTATATGGGACTGACTTTGGGTCAGTCGAGAATGGTATGATACATTCTCGATCACTTCTTCTTCATAGTTCAGCAGAGCAGTGCAGGGCATTGCATTGATGGCAGAGACAATACAGACTAGTAGATGGATTAGCAGATGGAGTTCTCCCTAGTTGAGAGGGAGTGTTAAAATTGGCAACTAAGGCCAAACTCCATGCGGGCCATCTTACTTATGGAAACTGTTATTTTTCTTGGATTCCTGTCTCCGAGAGGTGTATGATTGATTTAAAGATCATTCGATTCCGACATGTATTTATGGAGATATGAATTTATTTGTGTTATTGACAATTTGTCAAGGTCGGCTAGCAAGCAAATAACCCCAGCTTAACCTCAACGTTGCATTATAAATAGAGAAGATCTCAAGTCGTGACACACATCTCTTGTGATCTCTCTCCACTCATTTGGGTTTGGTGGAAAGAGAGGTATAGAGGGAGAACCCTAGTTGCAGTCCTAAAGGAAGGAGATCTAGCCGCAATTTTGGAGAAGAGGCCATGCCCTAGCCATAGTCATAAAGAGCCCTAAAAGCAGTCCTGTGAGAAGGTTTGGCCGCAGTTAAAAGGAGACATCTATACGTAGTCAAGGGAGACATCCATATGCAGTCAAGGAGGAAGCCTAGCTGCTGTCCTAAACGAGATCAAGCACAATGAAGAAAGGCTCCTATCCGTAGTCCCAAGGTGCCCTAGCCGCAGATCAAAGGAGCCCTTAATACGCACTTAATGAAGGCCCTAATTCGCTGTCCAAAGAGGCCCTAATCCGCTGTCCAAAGAGGCCCTAATTCTGCAGTCACAAAGAAGCCTTAGCCGCTGTCATAAGAGAGCCCTAGCTGCAGTCAAAAGGAAGGCTCTAATCTGCAGTCACAAGAGAGCCCTAGTTGCAGTTTATAGAGACCTAGCCACAACAAATAAAGACCTTTAATCCGCAGCAAGAAGGAGCCTAGACAGCGTGGGAATTGACAACGTTTAATAAGGCTGATCTAGTGAATGAACCAAGGTCTGGTGTAGCCTCAAAGAGAAGGTCAAAACAGGTTTGTTTACGGTGATCTCTTAGGATAAGACTGGAAGTTGTGTTGCTGTTCAAGGGTCAAGATTGTAGGAAGTTGTGTTGCTGTTCAAGGGTCAAGATTTTAGGGATGTCAGCATTGCCAATTGGAGGTTGTTGGGTGCTATGTGTTGGCCTAACTTGCTGCCGGGCTAGGCCGCAGGTCATAACCAACAACATAGATTGTTCTAAGGGTTGCACAAGTCTGACTTGAAAGTGTGGCAGTGGTGGATGGAGCACCACAACCTTTGAAGGCCTGTATTGTTGATTGTGTGAAGGATGAGGACTGAAGGTTGATGCCCTAACTCATGAAGCAGTGACAATTAGTGCAACTAGAAGACAACAACGTTCTAGGAGATATATTGGGTCAAGATTTGACTATGTTTGGTTTAGTTTAATGAGCATCCTATTGATCCCACTTAGATGAAAGATTTAGTCATGTTTGACCAGCATTGACCTCTCTGGTCAAGGCTTTACTAATGCTGTCATAAAATCTCAGATTAGTCTATTTGTATTATCTCTCTTTGTTGAACTATTGAAGACTAAAGAAGATTTGATCAAGGGTTTCCCCACATTGGGGTTTGTCCCTGGCTAGTGCCACTTCTTGTGTCCGCTTGTCTTGGCTTGTCTTCTACTATTTATGTTTATTTTCTATGTGCATTTTACTATCATGCTAATGTGATTGCTAAATTGGACATTGATATTGGGCTAACCAGAAAATTGAAGTAAATTGCTCTTAAGCATAGAACATACCAAAATTTAACATGGTATCAGAGCCAAGTTGAAGACAAAGGCCAAGCAAGAGTGGAAGAGCAATCACCGAAGATAGTTTGAAAGGACAAAAGGCTCAATGGGTTCCTCATCCCACTTCTCGGCTGAAGACAAGCTTCGTGAAAAGTCAAACTATCACAAATGGAAGATGTTTCTTGATCTGACATTGGAAGAACAAGAAGTGTTGGACTATGTGAAGGGTAAAATCCCCGAACCTCCATCAAATGCACCAGCTGCTACAAAGAACAAGTACACTAAGGGTGAAGTCAAAGCGAAGAACATTATCAGAGATTCCATTGACAAGCGTCTGGTGGCCTACATCTCTGATTTGAACACCTCCAAGGAGATCTATGACATATTGGTAAGCATGTTCAAGTTTAGTGATGCAAATCAAATTTTATTTCTCAAAAAATAAGCTGAAGGATGTTAAGAAGGGCAAGGATGAGGATATTCAATCCTACTTCTTAAGGATCACTCAGATCAAGAATGATCTTTTATCGGTTGGAGAAGTCATTCTTGACATGGAACTTACTATCACTCTACCCTTGGAGGAATCCCACCTGAGTGGTATATATCTAGAACTACTATTCTCAATAATGATCAAATTCCTGGGTTTGAAGAATTGATGTCGAGATGCATTCAAGAAGAAACCAGGATGATGGAGCAAGAAATGCCTTTTACTAAAGGCAACCCTACTGCATTCTCCGCTCATGCCAAAAGGATAAACAATGCAGGGACTAAGGGTCATTTCCATGGAAAGCTTGGATCTAAGAGAGGAAGGAAAGGCATATGCTTTGCTTGCAATAAATTTGGCCACTATGCAAGGGAGTGTCCAAATAGAAGGGACATATCACATGATGATGATCACAATCATTCCAGAGGCAACTTCAACAACAATGATCGAAGGAATGACAGGTATAGTGGCAAAGGAAAAAGGAATGCAGGACATCAAGGAAATGGTCGACCCTCCAAGAAAGCAAGGAACTCTAGGTATGAAGAATCAAATGTTGTTTCTGATAAGCAAAAGGAGTATTATCTTATATCGACCCTCTCCAGTACCTCTCCTTCGGACACTTTGTGAAATTGGCTTATTGATAGTGGTGCTTCAAGGCACTTCACTGGATACAAGGAAGCGCTCTCTAATTTGATAGAGAAGGAAACTCAATTCATTTACAAGAAGTTCTTTATGTACCTGATCTTAAGAAGAACTTGGTGTCCATTTCGGCAATGGAAGACAAAGGTTACAAGGTGGCATTCATCGATGGAAAGGTACAAGTTTGGAAAATAAATTTTAAGGATGCTTTTACTCTTGGGTTCAGGGCTGGCACGTTGTATCAAGTTATAGGAAGTCCATTGGGGGCCATGTCTTGCGACACATCTCTACAATCTGAACTATGACACCGGAGGTTTGACCATCTTCATTATAAGGCCCACCCGATGTGAGACAGATGGTGAGAGGGATGCCTGAATTCAAAGAAGAGCATGAAGGTATATATCCAGGATGTACCAAAGGAAAACTTACAAGGGGATCATTCCCCTCAAGTAATAGCAAGACCATAGATATGGAACAACTGGAGGGGTTTGAGATTCATGATCGGGAATCTCATTCATGTAGGTTGAAGAAAGCTCTCTATGGGTTGAAGCAAGCACCCCGGGCTTGGTTTGAGAGGATTGACAACTATCTGATGAAGCTGAGATTCACTAGGAGTGAAGCCGATCCAAACCTTTGCTTTAAGGTTGTGGATGATAGACCTCTCATACTGGTACTTTATGAGGACGACCTCTCTCTGACAGGTGTAGACCCTCTCATTTACAAACGTAAGAGGGAGTTGGATTCCAAATTTGGAATGGTGAATTGCAAGCCTGTGACTACCTCGATGGAGCTTAACTTTAAGAAGTTATGCGGTAGTGCTGCCGGACCTGAATTGGGTAATGCTTCTGAGTATTGTCAACTCATAGGAGCATTGATGTTCTTGGTGAACTCCCGTCCGGATATATGTTTTGCAGTTAACACATTGAGCCAATATATGGTTGAGCCTCATCACACACATTGGATTGGTGCCAAGAATCTTCTGAGATATCTTCGGGGCACAATCACTCATGGACTGAGATATACTGCCAAAGATGAGGGACTGCATGGCTATTCTGATTGGGTAGGCAGTGTGATGGATCACAAGAGCACTTCTAGGTGCTATTTCTCTTTGGGTTCTGCTTCAGTATCCTGGATGAGCAGGAAGCAGAAGTTGGTTGCTTTGAGCACCGCTAAGGCCAAATACATAGCTGCAAGTATGGCCTCGTGTGAAGCTGTCGGTTGGGGAAGCTCTTCAATGAGCTGTTTGGACATGTGCTGGATACCACCGTGATCCTCTGTGACAACCAGAGTGGGATCCGATTATTAGAGAATCTCGTATTTCATGATTGTTCCCAACTCATGGACATCAGGTACCACTTTATCCGAGATATGGTACAACTAGGAGCAATAAGGCTCCATCACATTAGGACTGATGAGTTGGTCGCCGATATTCTGACGAAGTTCTTGGGAAAGGTCAAATTCTTGACTTTCTGAGAACGACTAGGAGTTGTGGAGAGACCCTCTCCTAAGCGTCCTGTATGAGATGGACTTTGAGATCTGGGAGCTCTAGGGGGATTGGGGTACTTCTTGGAGCGATGAGCAACCATAGGGCGAGTGGTTCAGCCTTCCCCTAGTGGTTTGCTATTTAGGCAGGATGAGTGGTTCATCCTTCTCCTGCTGAGACACAATCATAGGGTGAGTGGTCCAGCCTTGCCCTAGTGATTTGTTGTGTACAGGGTGAGTGGTTCAGCATTCCCCTGGGACATCCCATGGCGACATGTAAGCAGGATGAGAGGTTCATCCTTCTCCTACTGAGACATCCTACCCATGCAATTTGGGACTCATGGGAGGTACCTCTCATCTGGCCAATGAGCAGGGAAATGAGGATAGGGACCATAGTACTACCGATGAACGCATCGTGTACTACCGTACTCCCTATGCTAGGATGACCTATATTGATTTGGGATCAATGGTTCTGACTTCGGGTCAGTAAGAGTGGTATGAGACACTCTCTTTACTTGGAACTGATTTCAGATTAGTAAGAGTGGTATGAGACACTCTCTTTATTTGGAATTGATTTCGGATCAGTAACAGTGGTATGAGACACTCTCTTTATATGGGACTGACTTCGGCTCAGTAGAGAATGGTATGATACATTGTCGATCACTTCTTATTTTTCATAGTTCAGCAGAGCAATGCAGGGCACTGGATTGATGGCAAAGATAGTACAAACCGATAGATGGATTAGCAGATGGAGTTCTCCCTTGTTGAGAGGGAGTGTTAAAATTGGCAACTAGTGCCAAACTCTATGTGGGTCATCTTATTTATGACAACTGTTATTTTTCTTGGATTCCTCTCTCTGAGAGGTGTAGGATTAATCTAAAGATCATCCGATTCCGACATGTATTTGTGGAGATATGAATTTATTTGTGTTATTGACAATTTGTCAAGGTCGGCCAGCAAGCAAATAACCCCAACTCAACCTCAACGTTGCATTATAGATAGAGAAGATCTCAAGTCATTTGTGACACACATCTCTTGTGATCTATCTCCACTCATTTGGGTTTGGTGGAAAGAGAGGTCTAGAGGGAGAACCATAGCCGCATTACTAAAGGAAGGAGATCTAGCCGCAATTCTGGAGAAGAGGCCATGCTCTAGGCATAGTCATAAAGAGTCCTAAACGCAGTCTTGTGAGGAGGTCTGGCTGCAGTTAAAAGGAGATATCTATACGCAGTCAAGGGAGACATCAATATGCAGTCAAGGAGGAAGCTTATCCGCTGTCCTAAAGGAGATTAAGCCGCAGTGAAGAAAGGCCCCTATCCGCTGTCGAAAGGTGCCCTAGCCATAGATCAAAGGAGCCCTTAATACCCACTTAAGGAAGGCCCTAATCCACTGTCCAAAGGGTCCCTAAATCTGCAGTCACAAAGAAGCCTTAGCTATTGTCACAAGAGAGCCCTAGCCGCAGTCAAAAGGAAGGCTCCAATCTGCGGTCACAAGAGTGCCCTAGTCGCAGTCTAGAGAAACCTAGCTGCAAAAAATGAAGACCTTTAATCCGCAACAAGAAGGAGCCTAGACAACGTGGGAATTGACAACGTTTAATAAGGTTGATCTAGTGCATGAACCAAGGTCTGGTGTAGCCTTAAAGAGAAGGTCAAAACAAGTCTATTTAGGGAGATCTCGTAGGATAAGACTGGAAGCCGTGTTGCTGTTCAAAGGTCAAGATTGTAGGGCTTTCAGCTTTGCTAATTGGAGGTTGTTGGGTGCTATGTGTAGGCCTAACTTGCTGCTGGGCTAGGCCGCAGGCAAATAGCCAACAACATAGATTGTTCTAAGGGTTGCACAAGTATGACTTGAAAGCGTGGCAGTGGTGGATGGAGCACCACAACCTTTGAAGGCCTATATTGTTGATTGTGTGAAGGATGAGGATTGAAGGTTGATGCCCTAACTCATGAAGCAGTGACAATCAGTGCAACTAGAAGACAACAACGTTCTAGGTGATATATTGGGTCAAGATTTCACTATGTTTGGCTCAGTTTGATGAGCATCTTATTGATCCCACTTGGATGAAAGATTTAGTCTTGTTTGACCAACATTGACCTCTCTGGTCAAGGCTTTACTACTGCTGTCATAAAATCTCAGATTTGTATATTTGTACTATCTCTCTCTGTTGAACTATTGAAGACTAAAGAAGATCTGATCAAGGGTTTCTCCACATTGGGGTTTGTCCCTGGCTAGTGCCACATCTTGTGTCCTCTCATTTTGGCTTGTCTTCTACTGTTTATTTTTTGTTCTATCTGCATTTTATTATCATGCTAATGTGATTGCTAAATTGGACATTGATATTGGGCTAACAAGAAAATTGAAGTAAATTGCTCTTAAGCATAGAACATACCAAAATTTAACACAAATATTTAAGTCCATCATCAAAAGGGAGGATAGTATAAGGAAATTGTTTTTGTGCTGTGTGTATTTCATTTAAAGAGCAACCAACAGTAGTCAGAGTCGATTTAAGTTGATTGCATTCCATGCCTGTGGCGAGACAGAAAGTTCTGAGGATAGTGGAAAAAGCTGTAATGTCTCCAATTGATCCATTGAGAAATATGAGAACATCATCGACGAAGAGGAGGTGGGTAAGGATGCAACTGTTGGTGATCTTAATGCCCTGCAATCTACCCAATCTCTTTTCCTTGGATATGTACCGACTCAGTCCTTCCATGACTAGCAAGAAGAGTAGTGGTGAGAGTGGACAACCTTGTCTGAGGCCTCGTTTAACATGAAAAAAAGATGAGGCAGATTGATTGATAAGTACACTGTATGAAACATTGGTAATACAACACATAATCCATTGTATGAAGCATAATGGAAAGCCCAAGTGGGTCAATAACATTCTTAGGTAAAGCCAACTGGTATGATTAAAAGCCTTTGCCAAATTGATCTTGAGTGTCATACCTTAGCGCCTCTTGATCTTGATGGAGTGAAGGACCTCTTGTGCAGTACCAACTGCTTTGTGAATCTTTTGGTGGTTAAGGAAAGCAAACTGTTCTGGAGAGATATGCTCATATAAGATAGGTTTAAGGTGATTGGCAATAATCTTGGCAATGATCTTATATATACAATTGTAGAGAGAGATGGGATGGAAGTCATTGAAGGTCTGAGGGGCATCAGATTTGGGTATGAGAGCAATGAAAGTAGAATTAAATGCATCATACATTCGACCACTAACCCGACATTCTTCTATAACCTAGAGAAGATCATTACCCATAACTTCAAAAAAGGCGAGGTAAAATTCTACCAGCCATCCGTCCGGTCCAGGGCTCTTGTCTTTCTTGAACCATTTGAGAGTGCCTTCCAATTCACCCAGAGTTACAGGTTGTACAAGTTCCTTTGCTTCTTTGTGATTAACAAATCTAGGGAACAACCCTGCCACCTTGATAATCTCAACGAGGGTAGCTTCTTGTGGTGCTTTGAATAGCTGACTGAAGTGTGAGGTACTGAGGGTGGCCAGTTGATTGAATGTCTTTACCCAGTGGCCAGTATCATCCTCCAAGTGCCAGATGGTATTAATGGCCCATCGACCATTTGCAAACTAATGATAAAACTTTGTATTGTCATCCCCAGACTAAAGCCAAATAGCTCAACTCCGAAGTCTCCAGGTTTCCTCTCTATCCTTTAGAATTCTGTTCCGCTCGGCTTCAAGTTTGATAAGTCATTCTTTAGCTTCAGTAGATTCAAATGCATGACCATCCTTATCAACCAAATTTGCAAGTTCAACTTCGATATCTTTTAGAAGATGGTCATCCCTTGCTCTTTTTCTCTGGCCCATTCAATTGTTTTATAGTTAAGATAGAGCAGCTTTTTAGCAAAAGCTTTAGTTTGTGTCTATCCGGGAGCAGGGGGATGAACTTTCTAATAATCAGTGACCATATTGGTACACCCCTCATCCTTGAGCTAGGTTGAGTTGAACTTACAGGGTCTTTAGGCTTGCGATCAACACTAGCAAATTCAAGGTATATAGGGGAGTGATCAGATAAGCCTCCCGAACCCACCCATTGCCTGTACAGAGATAAATGGCCTAGAAGGGCTTCTTTAACAAGGAACCGGTCCAACCTTCTGGCAAGCATAGCCTCTCCAGTCCTTCGATTACGCTAGGTAGGTTGGAGCGAGCCATAGGAATATCAATAAGGTGATGGTCCTCCAACAATGAATTGATGGGATCAGATAGAGGGTCAATTTGAGCATTATGTCCCCAAAATTTCGCATGGCCAATAGAGAAATTAAGATCGCCTCCAAGGATGATGTTGTCAGCTTGCATGTATGAAGTATTGAGTAGGGTTTCCCAAAAAGTAGCCCGATTAATGCAGGGACCATAGACATTGATCAGTCTCAATTCCTCCCCAAGATCAGAGGTAAAAATGTTTGCCCCAATGATAACATCGCCCCCCGAAATATTGAGCAGCGTTATTTTCCGAGAATTATAACCTAATGCAATGCCTCTAGATCGTCCTCGGACATCAAGTGCATGAAAGTGCCAACCGGGTACAAGTACTTCGAGGGTGGGGATGATCTGGTCACTAAGTGCAAGAGTTTCCTGTAAGTAAATGATGTCCACCTTCTCAAGTTCAAGAAGTCTTTTGAAGGCTAGTTTTTTTGCAAGACTAGCCATCCCACGACAATTGAAAGATAACCACTTCATGGAGAACCAAGGGGGAAAGGTCAATGCTCTAAGGACCTTGTCAATGGGTAATTGTCGACCATGTGCTACATCCA